>JAGQAX010000002.1:12723262-13323262 GCA_019142605.1 Cephalopholis sonnerati
GTTAACTGCAGATAATTCTCTCAGAGGCTTTTGCTTTTTCTCCATTTACATTGCCAATGTCTGCATTTTCCATATCTCTGCAATCTAGGAGTAGAGTTAAATGTTATTTTGACCAGTATTTATAATGCACAGAAATATGTGAATAACAAGCAGGTTGAGAAGTACTGGTATTTCCCTGTAAGCTGAACTCCTGCTTCAGACTGTGTCTTTCTCTCTCTCAGATGTGAGCTTATCTCCTGGGTCTTGCTGGGTCTGGTTGTCAGCTCAGCAGGTTTACAGCTGGGTGGAAATGAGTCAATCTTTTCTGAATATGGTAATCCCATTAAACACTGGTCTTCTGAGAGTTCTCTCCGTGTTCCTCACCAGGCAAGAGGAATGAATGTTTTATAAACCAATCCCTCTGTGTGTCTCTGGTGTGTTCGCCTCCACATTAACAATTTTTTTTTTTAATGTGGCCGCAAACCATTTGAATTGTTTTACCTGACAACTGTTTTTAATACACATGCACAGACCCGTCTAATGAGTGTTTTGGCTGTGTGAGACAGGCAGCCATGGTCCTGTAGAATCACAGGCTGAGTTTTTACATGGAGAATATGCTGCAGTCGTTCAGCAGGTTTTTGAGTCAACCAAAATGGGTTATCGGGATCTGGAGCAAACCGTATGATTTGAATCATTACTAATTCATAGGGTGTCTCCATTGTATGGCCTACAACCTCTGTTTTTATGGCTGCTGCTGTTTCTGCGGTCTGGGCCTGTGGCCAGGATGTGACTCTGTTTCCAGTGTTTTGATCTGCCTCTGCATTTGCAGACTGAAAAAGGCCGGCTGGCAGCCCGCTGCATGAGGCCGGATCGAAACAGAAAACGCACACTGTATATTTTGCTGTCTGTCCGTCTGTGGTAAAAGCCTACTCGAGCTGGACTTGTTGCTTCATGCCTCAGTGGATAAAGAAGTTTGCTTCCTGTCAGGCAGATATGTCTCTTCATGTCAACAAGGTGGTCAAAAAAATCACATTTGATTCGACGTTAATGTTTTCCAGGCCCTCGATTCAGCCCCCAAGAGCTGTCAAGTGTGCTTTTTTTAATCTCTGCATCTCTGTGTTTAGATGATCAGGTTCTCGATTCGTGTGTGTTTTATAAGTGACTGTAAATCACTGTGTAATTGGTTTAATTATTAAAACGTTTTAACTGTAATGTACTTCAGTAATTATGTTCCTCCATACAATCTCAGCTCCCTGAGTAGGCGTGAAGATGTGCTGGAGTGTACAGCACTGATAACAGTATAAATCCTGTCTGTGATTCACTGCTTATTGATTCCTCTCTGGTTCGAAGCACAGTCATTAAAAAATAAATCATATTTTGCCCTTATCAGTGTTTTCATTGCTCTGATGTCAGTGAATTGGCATCAGAGTAGTGAAGCTAAGCATGAAATAGCCTTATCTGAATATTTCCCTGTCTAAGGTTATGTAACAGGTCATTGATATTCAAGACTTTCTATCTCTCCTTATTTGTCATGTGGTAGTCTCTTGATGAATTCAAACTCTTATGTCCACTGAGCACCTTGAGGTAAACTCTCTGTACTCTTGTTTAAACAATCCTGAGATACTATCAAGTGCATATTATAGATGACCTTGACTGTTTCTTCTGGCTGTATAATAATGTGCTGAAGCTTTGAAGAAAGTTGTGTTTAAATTTAGGGCACAGATACAGAGAGTTTCTAACAATTTCTTATGATATTTAGGGGATGTGCTCATAATCGTGCATAATCTCTATCAACAGATATCTGCATGTGTTTGCCAAATCCGTAGGCAATGGTATGATATTTTAGTATTTTTAGTAGTTACAATTTTAGTATCGGAAGTGCTCTGGTCTCCATTTGTAGTTTGTTTATATTAGAAATGACCAATCACATTTGAGTAGCGGTCTGTGGTCAACATGCAATTTGGGAACACACTGCCTATTGTCTGACTACAATTTCTATATTAGCTTTTTAAAAAAATGTATCTGCAATAATATGCAGATATCTGTTAATAGAGAATAGCTAAAATGGGCGGCACATGGAAGAGGGAGTCAGTTGATATTTGCTTGCTGCAACAAATCTCCCCCAGTATTGGCCGTTGCCCTCAGAGGCTTATCAGACTAATAGCTGATGCTGGTAACATAACCTCACAATAAAAATAATTTATCAGTCGTACATATTATTTGTTAGTGTTGTAAAATATCAGCAATGAGCAATGACATTTTTTGGGCTGTTGAGCTCTAAAAGAAAATCAGAATGTTTAGCTAAAATTCATAATATTTTGAAATGATATCATCCAAACTGAGGATGATATTAATATTAATATTTGAGAGTCATATGATGACCACATCACCTGTGATGTACCACAAGGGTCAATTTTAGGTCCAATTTTATTTTGTCTACATGCTTCCACTCGGCCAGATCATCAGCAACACGCTGTATTTTTTCATTGCTACGCAGATGACACACTAATATACCTTCCACTGAGACCTGGTGACCCAAACAGCCTAGCTGCTGTTTTAGATTGCCTTAGGAGTCGAACACATGCTGAGGTTTTCATGCCCTCATATTCAAACGCCAGAGCAACACCAAGCGTCAGTTTTCAGGCGCAATGGCTGCATCCTGAGGTAAACTGAGTTCAACCTTTGGAACACAGCAGCGCACATCACATGTCATGTGATGAGGTACAGCCAATCACTGCTGACCGATATCTTTCCCTTCCTAAATAAATATGGAAGACAAGTTGATTATTTTAGTGCAGGGCTACCCAGAGCTTTTCATTCATCCTACAGACAAAAGGCCTACATGCTTCGAAACAGCGCCTGGAAGAAGATCAGCTCTGCACTCAGGATTTCAGGTAAATAGGCTACAATACTGTGCATGTTGAGGTTGCCGAGCAACCTCTGATGCAACCTGCCGCTACGCTCTTGAAAGCTCGCACAAAAAAGGCACAAGAGTAGCACCCAGCGCCTGATCTCAGGTTTACCGGGCAGCTAAAGATGTGAACTGTCGGATGGCAGTAAATTTCCTTCAACTCAATAACTCAGAATCAAAAATCATACAGTTCAGTCCCCCAAACCTTATCAGCATCACTGTGAATGTCCTTGGACTCCTGTCTGCTAATGTGAAGCCGACTTCCAGGAATCTCGGAGTAATATTTGACTCTGACCTAACCTTCCAACCACATTTCAAAAAAGTTGTCGCGTCCTGCTTCCTGCACAGAAAAAACATCTCCAGAATCAAACTAATACTTTTGCACTCAGACTTAAAAGGAAAAAGTAATTCACACACTTATTTTCTCCAGACTTGACATCTGTAATTCCTTCCTCTCTGGCATCACACAAAGGTCACTCCCTCGCCTCCAACTAGTTCAGAATGCAGCAGTGACGCTACTTACTGGTTTAAACAGGCGACATCACATCACCCCAATCCTGCCTTCTCTCTGTCGGCTCCCAGTTCATTTTAGAATAGATTTTAAGATTTTACTGATCACTTTTAAAGCTCGCCTGGGTTTGGCCCCAAGCTACATAGCAGAAATGTTGACCCCATATGAGCCAGTTTGTAGCCTTAGATCCTCAGGCGGGGCCCTTCTGGCTGTTCTAGAGTCGAGACTTAAATCTGAAGGTGATGGTGCCTGCCTGGGGAGATAAGGCCCGCAGAATCAGTTCTTAAAAGCCATCTTTATAGATTTACTTTTATGTGATGTCGTCTTTTTATCTATTTTATTTCCTTTGTATGTCATTATTTTATTGCTTTTATTGTTTTTGTTTTTTTATTTTTATGTATTTCTGTTGACATTTTGCATCTTGCATTTTGAAGTTTTTTTGTCCTCTTGTATCTGAACTCTACCTTAGTTTTGTCTCGCTTGTGTTTGCTAGGATTGTTCGGCTTTCTGTTGTTATATTGCCTTCCGAGTATCCTGTTTTTGCTTTTGCTTTGCTTGTCGAAGTACTTTGTAAACTCTGTTTTCAAAAGTCAATCAGTTCATCATTTATTTGTCACATAGACTTATACAACATACAACTCCAGTGAGATGTGATCCCATCAGCTCCGTTAACTTGTGCACTGCAGTTTAGTCCTTTAGCTGTTGCTTTATAAGTATTAATGTTTCTGGATGGTTCTGATGGTGGGACTTTGAGATGCTGTCCTGCTGAGAAGAGTTTCTACCCGTGTACGGTTTGAGTGACCATATGGCGAGGTGGGGATGTGTGGACAATTAAATCATTCCACAAACGCACCAGTCCCTATCGACCATAAAGCACATGCCTCCTCTCCATCTCTCCTCAGTGCTTGGCTTATAGAAAATGAGCCTCCTGGGTATATGTCGAGGTTTTCAGTGAATCAAAGGATATTACAGTTCCTGATATTTCGCCAGAAACTGATGTGGCACGGATGCTGTCCTGTTTATAATCTGGTACCTGTACAAAGGCAAGCAGGATGCTAGTTTGGCTGGTGCCATCTTCTACATCTCTTCCTTGAGGTTTACTGATGTTTTCATTGGAAAATCTCGACTTTGCTAGCCAGCAGCTAGGTAGCAAGAAATCAGCAGGAGTGTTTACACACTGGTGAGTTGATTTCCACATCCCAGTGAGTGACTTGCAGCCACATTCCACCAGCATTTGCAAAACAGACATAAGAGCCTAAATTTAGCACCAATGTAGCTGAGCTGACAAAGAGGCGACTTGAGGCATCCACACCTACTGTAATTTATTATTATTATCATTATTATTGTTGCTATTATTATTATATCTGCCAGTGTTTATTTTGCTTAAGATTTTGTTTTTGTTTTGCATTTCACCTTTATGGCGGCACGGTGGTGTAGTGGTTAGCACTTGCCTCACAGCAAGAGGGTTCCTGATTCGAACCCAGGGTGGAGCCCTTCTGTGTGGAGTTTGCATGTTTGTTTGTTGCTATGACAACAATATCTTGACACTGACATTAGCTAGGTAGCTAATGCAATGCTACGTTAACAGAGGGTTGACTACTACTAGTAGACAGTAGCCTAGCTAAGGAAGCAGCAGTGATGTCACCGGCGCCTTTTTGAAAAGTTTAGAAATTTTTTACTTAACGCACATGGAGCAGACGCACAAAAAACACGAAGGGGTCTGATTAAAAGATGCTGGGTGCGGCACTTTTTCTCTAGATGGCCGCATGCAGCTACATACACTCTCTCCTCATTTGGAACAATTGAAAAAAGGCGCTGGTGCTTAGAAAAAAACGCTAAGTGGACACAGGCCCTTATTCTCTGCTGGTTGCCTGGCAACCCCACGGCGATAATAAGACTCCACAAAGTCACAGCTCCTAGGTAAGAAATCCTGTCGGCACAATCACAAACTGTCATTTTCACTCATTAATTTTTTGTATGGATTGGTACAGACTGTGTTTGACACCCTGTGCTGTTGACATGTACTCAGATAAAGATATATCTGTGATAAGCTAATATCGGCCTGCACACGTTTGGCTCCAGCTCTGTTGTCATCTATGCAGTGAAACAGCACATTTACTTTGGTGGAGACACACTTCTGAAAAGTGTTGATTGCTTTTCTCAGGCTGTACCTGTTAAGAATTACAGATGCTGTCTAATTTTCTCACATCTGTAAATAATTGATTCGCATTTATATTAAGTTCTCGCTGCGTACCAGCAACAGCGAGGTTTGAATATGTAACACTAAAAGCTTTGCTATTTCCAGTGTAGTTTTAAGGTTATAGATGTCGTGCTTTGTCATATAAAACAGTTGCTTTTTTTTTAAGCTCTGTCTCGTGCTTGCAGTATGCTGGTGTTTCACCATCTGTCTCATCAAAACCTCCAGCCTCATATTGAGCCTTCAAACACATTATTTTATAACAGGAAATTATTCTGCCACTAGTAGCAGATAATGTGTCTTCAGGTATGTTTTACTTTGGTTCAGAAATGTTCAAGAAATGAGCAATGTTGGAACGATGCTTACCAAAATTGGTGAACGAAGGAAATTACTCTTCCCTGGAATTTGTTTATAATTTCACCCCAATGACTCTTTTGGGACTTAATGACAGACTTTTTAAACAGAGTACCTTCTCAGTGTCACAGTGACACATGAGACACCTTGTGCATAATATTTGGCACATGATTTATTTCTGATTCTACAGTAGGTTGCTGCGATCAGCAAAGTCTCCCTGTCTGCATCAGAATCAACGCCGTGCTTCTGTTTTTCATGTATCCCCCGTTGTGCTTCTGTTACTGTATCTTGTGCTTGACTGGCCAGGTGAGGATGATACAGCCAGTCATGCAGCTGACAGTTGGAACAGCGTGTTGTTCTTGATGCCTCCCTACCTGCATGTTAGATCAATTGTATGATTGCTGCAGAAGCTGAAAGCAACCTGTGGCGTCGTTCTAACCTGCATGATTAGTTCTCTGATAAGGACAACAGAGGAGCCCTTGACCCGGTGACTTACGGGCAACAAGTTTCAGTACAGAAATGAATGTATAGCATTGCCTCATGAGGTTCAGTCTCTGGTGAGATTTCTCAAGGGCTTTCTGAGCCGGGACCAGATTTATTTTGACAAATTACATCCTGCTTTTAATGTATACGTGGCCTATATAAGAGTCACTGTTCATACATTAAAAATACACATTTCATGTCAGATTTATTTTGGAGCTTCAGTCAGTTGTCGACTTTTTAATCATGAAAATCCCAGTTTCTAACAAAATTCATCCCTGTATAATCAGTGCTATTAATTTAATCCATTCAAATCTCTTCATTATTAGTTTGTTGTGGGTGAATGTGACTGGCAGCTGTTTGAATTAAACGGATCATTTCTCTCATCCCCGATGAATTCAGAAGTTTTAGAACATAAAACAAAATGCCTTCCAAATGTAAGAATGCAAATTTAACCATAAGCACATTTTATGAATAACGTCAGGGGAGATGGTTCTGTTTTTCTCTGCCCGTCCTCTCTGGTCTGGTTAGCGAACTGCTGCATTAAAAACATGATATCAAGTCAAAGAGAATGGACAGCGGTCAAAATAACCAAATAGAGAATAGAGTGCATCCATCAACTCTTCTTTTTGTATGACAGAGGATTCGCACGTTGCAGAGTCTTATTCATGAATGTTCTGTACCCTCATAAATATAATGACAGCTTTATATTTTCTACTTTTAGAGGTGCCACAGTGTTTACCATTAACTAATGCACAGTGCTGTGTTTGACACAGTAGTTATATAAATGGGATAACTGACTATCTATCTATCCATCCATCCGTCCATCCATCCATTGTTCTATCATTCTATCTATTGCTCCATAGATCTATCTGTTGATTTATCTATTGTTTGATCTATCTTTCTATCATTCTGTCGTTCTATCTATCTATCTATCTATCTATCTATCTGTTGTTCGTTCTATCATTCTATTGTTCGTTCTATCGTTCTGTCTTTAGTTCCATCTTTCATTCTATCTATCTATTGTTCGTTCTATCTTTCATTCCGTCGTTCTATCTTTCATTCCATCTATCTATCTATCTATCGTTCTATCTATCGTTCTATCATTCTGTTGTTCGTTCTATCATTCTGCCTTTAGTTCCATCTTTCATTCTATCTATTTATCTTTCATTCCATCCTTCATTCTATCTATCTATCGTTCTATCGTTCTATCCATCCATCCATTGTTCTATCATTCTATCGCTCCATAGATCTATTGCTCTATAGATCTATCGTTCTGTTGATTTATCTATCGTTTGATCTGTCTTTCTATCATTCTATCGTTCTATCTCTCTATCAGTCTCTATCTATCATTCGATCTAGTGCTCTATCTATCTATTGTTTGTTCTATGTTCTGTCTTTTGTTCCATCTTTCATTCTATCTATCTAGCTATCATTCGTTCTGTCTTTCTATCTTTCATTCCATCTTTCATTCTATCTATCTATAGTTCTATTGTTCTATCTATCTTTCGTTCCATCTTTTGTTCTATCTGTCTATCAATCTATCTATCTATCTATCGTTCTATCTATTGTTCTATCTATCGTTCCCATTTTATCTATCTATCTATCGATCTATCTATCGTTCGATCTATCATTCTGTCTGTCTGTCTATCTATCTATCTATCTATCTATCTGAACATATATTTCTCGCACACTGTTGTGGTACAGAGGTCAAACAGAAGGATCAAACAGATCTTGTCAAGTTTCCACCTAAACAACTATAAATGAAAGTCTATGTTTTAATGTGTTCAATATTTTGACCACATATGATTGTTCAACAAAGCCTCTTGTTTCCCTTGCTGGATTACATTTATGTGTTCATGTGCTGTGTTATAAATTAATTCCTCCACCTCTCACTTTAGAGCCTCCAAATATAGTTTGTTATCATGGTAACTTTGGCAACCTCTTGAATCGCTTATCGTGTTTTACATCAGCTGTCACAACAAACCTGTCACTTGTTCAGCTCCTCTGTAGAGAGCAGAGAAGAAAACAGGTATGTGGATGAATCAACCCCAGGCTCTTAACGTCTTGCAATAGACTGCATTCATGAAATTTGTCTGGTAGTTGCATCATTTAAAAAGACTTAATTGGCCAGTTTAACTGTGTTGGCATGTTTGTTAACATGTAAAACCACATAACAAACTGTGTAGAGCTCCTTTTAAATGAGCTGAAACGATTTTAATAGCGACAGTATTGAATTTTATTGAGATGTAACTGCCAGCACTGGTGGCACGGCAGCCATTTTGCCAAAGGTTGGTTGACATGTCTGTAGTTCTTTGCACAAAGTGGGAGTTATTGTCACTATAAGAAATGCCCAGTATCTTTATCATGAAATCACAACAGAAACAAATGTTTTTTCCCCAACTCAGCTGCAGTCTGAACTAAACAGCATGTCATGAATGTGGCTTTAGCACTGAACACTGGTGCTGATTATATATCAGGCATGCAAATTATCGAAAATGAAAGGAATTTCTGGGGATAATGAGCTTGGATGAGTAAATCTGAGTGTACCATGATTCTAAAAAATGAATCTGAGACGAACTTGGGAAACTAGTCATCCAAAGTTATTCCAGGCATTTCTATCAGTCAAATTCCAGTTGTTTGGATTGAGATGCTCAATTACCTGGTTTTGTATGACGTAACTTTACAGCTGTGATAGGGTCACAAGATGAGGGGAATTAACCCAAAAAGATGCTACCAGAATGTTTGTGTATTTGTCGTAAAGCATGTGGGGGATGTGTTGGTCCATGCTACCACACTGGCATCCTCTTAGCTGATGAAATATGCAGTAGCTGATGCTAACATTAAAGGCCATAAAGCTGAAAACACACTGGCGCCACCATGGCACATCTCATCATGCGATTTGATTTCTCACCTAAAGAGTTGATCTCCAGAGCTATGACTCGCCAGGAAGTATCTTTTTGGCCATGGTCTTTATAATGAACCAACCATGAGCCTCTCCTCATCCAATCTTTGTCACACATGAGATGCAGCAACAGTAACAGAGTTCTCCTTATGCATCAATGGTGAGGAGAGGAGTCGAGCTGGCATAGGAGCAAAGTAAAGGAGCTGCTTTGGTAGCCTGTATGTACAAGCAGAGAGTGAGTGGGGGGAATTGTGTTTAATTCTGGGTGCAGCAAAAGTGGAAATAGGACAGTGGCGTGAAGTGCTGTAGGGCAGAACGACGTGCATCTTGCCGCAGCCAGTGTGGGGTTGTACATCAAAAATAACAGGGCCGTATTTTAAGACGTGTGCTGTTCGCTGCCGGTGAGTTTTGGCTTTTACACCAATAGGGATCGTAATATTTGTGCACCAAATAAAAAAATGCAAACAAATGATAATTTTTTAAAATTATAATCATTCTTAATTTGACAAAGTAATCCCTCATAGCTGCATGATAAGCAGCAATACAGCAGATGTTTTAAGAGAATGGTAGAAAGATGTGAGTTTCCCTCTTTTTCCAGCTCTTTGCGGGTTCTGATTGCATATTGGCATTTATCAATCAGGGATCGATGAATATGATTGTAGTGCAGAGGGCTCTGCTTCAGAGTGGTATTGATTGGCTGAAGGGCTGGGCCTCCTGCCAGTTCTCATTAGTGGTCTCTGTCCTTTCACCTTTCTTTGTTTCTCATCTCTCCCTCTTGCTGACGTCGGTGCCTGGTGATTCTAACTGATGACAGTCCTAAGTGCTTTAATAGAAATGTATTGATCACAGGTGTTGAGAGAGCGCATGGAGAAAACAGGCAGCTCTTCTTCGACATGTATGTAACGCTTCACGACCCTCACACTCAGTTGCTCCCACTGATGCCATATAAAGAGCATAGTTTTCACTGTGAACAAGGTGACAGGGTGACCTGGTGGTTAGACAGATCATTTTACATCAGAGGGAATCAGAGGGGTCAGTGGCCCTTCAGCTGCTGTCAAAGTGTCCTTGAGCAACACATTGACCTCTTACCTGCCCAGAGCTGCAGCTCTGAAATGTATGCAGTCGTGTATGTTTGACTGAAAGGATGTGAGGGAAAAAAAGCAGTAATGTATACACCGCTGGTTGTATGAAATCTGCCCAGAGGGATTTCTTAATAATAAATGAATGTTAAATGATTCATAAATTATGTTTGTCTGATTTAAATTAGGTTTATATCTTTTAATTTTCCTTTTTTCCAGCTAAAAACCATCCAGAACCCTTTTGCAACCATTAGTGATGCTCAGGTCAGGGTTCATTAAAACACAACAACCCTTTTAACTGGTAACAACTTAAGTCCAATCTCAAGCACACAGCTGATACTCTACATGGTTTGTTTCCATGATGTAACAGAGGTGCATATTTTACTGATTCTGTGTGGACAGACAGACGCTTTCTTGCTTGTAGGACACAGTAGTAGACCTACATGTTCTCAGAGGGAAATATTTTTACCTGACATTATCACCAAAGAGATCTAAATACGCCTGACTGTAACAGATTTTCCTGGTCAAAAAAATAGATAATGAAAACCCTGAGCAGAGCAGTGGTGATGATAAAGCTGTTTGCTGTGTGACAGAGATAGAGAGGAGAAGAGAAGGTGGAAGGTGGACTATTGCACAATGTTTCGGTAGGTTATTAATAACTTACGCAGAATGCTGATCTGTCATCTAATGACCTGCCCGCTCAAAACCGGCCCGCTATTATTCTACAAGCTCTCATACAATAGCAGAAAAAGCTAGTAGGCATATTTCTAAAATCTCAAATTGAATTTGAAATTCTCAGTTGTATTTTTCCACCTCATTAAGGCGAGGGTGGTGTTTGTCTCCTTCTCTCTGACTTGCTGTGAACACTGTGAAGTAATATTTCTTTTCTTCATTAGCTCAGTTTAGTTCTTTCCCCAGTTTGTTAATAACTTTAAAACTTTCTCCACCGTCTCACAGACCCCACACTTGTAGCAACAGTAGTCAGACAGTTCATGGTTGTTTCTTCTCACATGGATCGTTACCAGCTTGGGCTGACCACGGCGCCCTGCCCTCTGACCTCTCTTCCTGTCCACACTGCATGGTGGTATTGGGTCCAGCCTCAGAGTCAGCGACCTTCGCCAGCAGCTCCGGTTTTAATCAGCAGCTCTCTCCACACGGGCAGCCCCGACCAGCCACTCCCTGCACCTTAATGAGTCGAGAGTCCCAGGCCAGACCGAGACGCAGCTCGCTCTGTAGCTTTCTTTCCTCCTTTTCACATCTCAGCAGAGTGGGCGTAGAAACAGCAGAACTACACCCAGTGAAGCACATCATTGTGTGAGAGCAGCAGACAAGGCAGAGAACATTTTAAAGGCTTTTAGTGTGACATCCGTCCTTTTTAGACTAAGTGAATGATATTGTAGCAGATTTTTTTGATTTGTGATTTGCAGTGCTGACCAGTTAAAATACACGTCATTTGTTTTCTCGTATAATCAGGTGATTTACAATGATTGTCTTTGCTCGTTGCACCTCATGTGATTGCCTGCTGTCCATGTGCGTCATCTCTTAAACAAAGTTTGAATATTCCATCCAAACTAGCCCAACTTTTGAAATTAACTTTGATCGGGGGGCGTGCTGGTGGCTTAAAGATAATCACATCAAGGGCACGGACCCTGACCTGTTTTTGCATCAGTAAGTTTCTGCCGGGTGAAAAGCACTCAATCGGCAATTGTTGTCTTGCCTTTTGTGGGAATGTGAATAGCACCTTATTGATTGGAAGCAAAATGTTTTTAATGTTGTAGATGAGATTTCAGGATTGCTAGCTAATGGGAAGATGGAAGCTCGCTGCAATCTATTTTCAAGTCAAGTTCCAAATTGAAAATCTTTACAGGCGTAATTAAGGCTTATCTGAAAGGAATGTCAAAACTTTTCAAATGCCTTTTTTTATTTATTTTTTTCCGCCCATCCAATCCTGATTGTTACGTGTAAATACACAAACACGCTCAGAATGGTGATGAGTCTATGCAGAAAAGTAATGAATATCAAATAGAGAGCAGTATTGATGTTTGATCCAACTTAATGGCAGTGAAAACAGTGTCCTTGTAATTGATATTGTAACGTTCTTTCAAGTAAATAAGCACTTTAGTGATGTTAATCAAGTCATTTTCTAAAGTATGTGTGTTTTTAGGTGTTATGTAACTACATTAGTCTCATCCCAATGGAGAAATTCTCTTTTCGTCCTCTGGTTGGGGTGCAGGGTCAGTGGATTAAGTGTGTTGTTCAAGGACACATGGACAAGTGGGGCTTCACTAGGGTTCAAAGTCGGGCTCCTCCACCTGGGGGTTGACCTGGATTTTAAGTAGCAGTTGTGTTTGGATGTTGGAAACAAGACTGTGCTGAGAAAGTACTCAGAAGCCCTCAGCCGACATAACTGCTCCCTCCTGTGTCCAGCCTTTGTGCTAAGCTAAGCTAGCAGGCCTCTGGTGGTAGCTTCATATTTACAGACACAAGAGTGACATCAATCTTCTCATCTAACTCTGAGCAAGAAAGCAAATAAGGATATTTCTAAAAATGTGAAAGTATTCCTTTGAGCTCTCAACATCAGACAAAGCACTTGCTCAAATTTGATGCATAAGGTTTGTATCACGCACTACAGGGGAATGTTAACAAGTAAACGTTATTCCACTGTGTACACAGCCCTCTAATGTTGTCCAAAATCTATTTAAAACACGTCAGTGAGCCACACAGTTTAACTATGTGACATGTCCCTGTGTAGGCACTGTGTTTATATTGAAACAATTCCATACACACCATGCTGGTGGTGTAAATCGTGTGTATTCATCCCCACATGAAAATAGTTCTCATCAAATGCACTTTTTACTCCTGTTTGAGTCATTTTTACTAAAACACTACAGTGCCCAGCTGTTTTACAAAATTTCTTTACCTTTTTTTTAAATAAAATAACTTATTTAATTGTGACCTTTTTTAAAAGGATGCAGTGTAACTTCACTTGAAACACATGGACTTGCAGCTGAGTGACACACACAGGGATGTCAAGGGGAACAGGCAGATGCTAACGCTGTTGCTTTGGTATTTGAATGTGCTTTAGAATAACACAAGTCCTGTTAAACAAAAAGTAAGTAAATGAGTCAATTTATTTGCGACCGGAAATTCAACATAATAGTAAAATGATATCCTGTTAGTTCCTTCAGTTTGTGCATTAAACCAAGGACTAAAATAGTGAATGTATGACTGAGCCGTCTGAAGCAGTGTCTTTATTAAAGATCCTTGTGGCTTTATTACCGACCTCAGCAGAAAGAAAAAGCTGTTATCTGAGTGGCTGTAAAAATGTGTAAACTTGTGTTCTAGATCTGCACAATATGAGGAAAATATACGATAAGGTCTTTGAATCTAACGATGATGATGTTACTTGTGAAAAATAAATGATATTAAAGAGCACTCAGTCCTGCTTTTCTGGTGCTCTCGGTATACAGCTGAAATATAACAAATTTCTTTTTTTGTAAACAAATGAAATAATTTCCAACTGTCTTTTATTGAATAAAATTGAGCACATTAAACTGGGGCTTGTTTACTCCCGCAGGCTCTGTTCATCTTTTGTTATGTTCTCAAAGTTTTTTTTATTTTATGTATATAGTCGAGCATTTTCTCCTGAAAATCCTTTTATTTAGATTTCCAACTTCTCAAGGTGTTCCTAGAAACAACTTCAAAAAGCAATGAAGTAAAGGGAAGGAAAGAAAATAGAAACCATAGGATAAGATAAACCACAACCAGGACAATGTGTTTGTTTTGATTATTGAAAATTGCACTTATTTTCCATTTACCCTGGAAGAGAAACAAAGTAGTTAAATAGACCTGACCAGTTCGTACCTTTTTCTTGTTACATGCAACTGGAGTCCCCATTGATTGAAGACTCTAAAGAGGAAATACAGCAGGTGATGCTGAATAAAAATTTGGAAATGTTATGATGGACTAAATGTGATCTATGTGAGGATGTTCTGTATCTCTGCGGACAAATGAATAAAAAGGATGGGGAAATTGAATTGCAAATTGAATTGCATTAAATTGAAATTTAGTGGTGTCTTGCGATGAAGTTGCTGAGCTGAAACTTCTGTGTGCCAAGCCATTATTAGAACTGACACAAAAATGTAAATGGCTCTATCTAAAGCCAGTGTTTGGTTTGTCCATTCTGGGCTACTGTAGAACAACATGGTGAATGCCATTGAAGTGGACCCGCTCCATATGTAGGTATAAATTACTCATTCTAAGGTAATGAAAACTCAAACGTTCTTAGTTTCAAATGATTATACACATAGTTAGGACTATCATAAACCAATGCCAATGGACTCCCCTAAATCCTACAAACTGGGCCTTTAAAGTGCAGTTTTCTTCTGATTCCCTTTTTCAACTAATTCAAGAAATCTCTGAGTGCAATATCACAGTCTTTAGCACTGTGTTTTTTTACTTGCAGATACTCATAGAGTTCTATTATTTCTTGCTCTAATGCTTTTGTGAGAAAATGGACGACCCTTTCTCGTAGAAATTGTGCTTGTATATTATTATATTGTCTAGATGATCATTACATTGTGGTGACGACGCCTGGACTATGTTCAGAAACAAAGTTTCTTTGAGTTAATGAAACACTATATTTATGTAACAAGTTGGAATCACAGCGAGGACGTCAGAGTGGACGGTGGACACACAAAGTGCAGGACTGTGACACCAGAATCTGGGGTTCATGTTGAGACTCCTGTCTGTGGTAGTGTTGTAGTCAAGACTGAGTCATGACCAAAACAAGAGTGTATCGAGACCAAGACGAGTCAAAGACTAGATCAGTTGGAGTCCTACACTGCATGACACTCCTTAAATTGATCTGGACGATCCGAATTCCAACAAAAACTCAGAACTCACAGAATACAAATTCCTCTTCATTCATCTCTTTGCATGCACACTGTATATATACTGTATATATATGTGTGTGTGTGTGTGTGTGTATAAGTGTACTATGAGCAATGTCTAGATAAGATAATCAAAAGTTACTGCAGGAGTCAATTTTATGTGTTGGAATTTTCCTTTGTTTTCTAGGAGCAAACACATACAAACACCAAGGAGCTAATATCTATTTGACCATCTTTATTTAACACCCTTTTTTTTGCACAGGCAGTTCAGTGATATCCCTGCAGTTGTGGTCTTGGCTGGTCTTGAAATAAAATCCCGAGTCCCCTTTGTCTGAGACAGAGACAAGGTCAGAAAAAAATGCCCTCAAAAAGTGGTCTGGAGACCAAGACAGACCTCGAACAGCACAACACTGGTTGAGGCAAAAATAGCACTTTGCCTAAGGTCAGGGAAAGATCGTGATGTCGGTCAGATGTAAATTTTTAAGAAAGATGAATAAAAAACAATGCTGTAGTCACATGAGTGGGTGGTGTGTTGAAAGATTTCTTCTGGTGGGAAACAGACGTCAGTAAACATTTTGTATAGACGTTTAACATCAACATTTTGGGACTTGCCACATACGTTTTGCTGTTGTAGTTGTATATAAAGCTTATTTGTAGGAGACAGGGCTGCAGTGGAATCACTGTTGCAGAGGGTCGACACATGCACTCTAACCGCTGTGTATGTTTCTCCCTCCAGTTCATGTGAAAGCGGGAACCTGCGAGGTAATTGCCGCACACCGATGCTGCAACAAGAACAAGATCGAAGAGAGATCCCAGACTGTCAAGTGCTCCTGCTTCCCTGGACAGGTGGCGGGAACAACAAGAGCGGCTCCATCTTGTGTAGACGGTATGCCAGCTTTCTCATTATAGTTTTGGTAATGATTTGAGACTGACTTGTGATTAGGGTGGAAATGCGGTACGGTGCAGAAACTGTCACACCTGTCACTGCGCCTCTGGTACTTATTCCATTGATTATTCGGGGATGTGAGGTTTTATTGTATGAAAGGAGGGAAAAAAATACAGTGTAGAGATTTTTGTGATCCTGTTGCTGTGTCTCTAAGGCTTTCATAATCCTCAAAATCAAATCGCCCACCAGTTCATTCATTCGCCCCTTTGTCTGTTGTCGAGGCCACATCAGACCTTGTGTTCAGCCGCGTAGACAGAAGGCCGGGTCATTTAATATCATGTCAAAAGTGGCCTCAGTTACAGGTGAATCGATCCCCATCTGCCGCTTTCACTGTAATGGCTCAGACAGGGACTTCCTCGATTTTGACAGTTCTCTTTTCGCTGTAGAAATGTCAGGGGAAGCTGTTTCTCCCCTGTAGGCCTCCTCGGAGCAACTTAAGACCTTGACGTGGCAACCTGCTGCACGCTTTATTGCCTCTCCTTCATACTAACACTCACCCTACCTGCTCACAACACTCACCAGCTTGACATTGACCCACGCCCTGTAATTCAGACCTGGATACACACCGGGGCGGGACTGATGGGTCTCTCTGTCAAGGCAGAGATCAAAAGAAGCTCTCTTCAATCACTGTGATGTATATAGAAACCAACGGCACTTGTTGTTGCTTCGGCCAGGGCAGAGCCTGGCTACACTTTGAAACAGCATGTTGTTAATTGCCTCCAGTATCTCAATTTTTTTCTGTTCTCTTTTTTTCCCCTCCCAGCATCCATAGTTGCACAGAAGTGGTGGTGCCAGATGCATCCCTGCATGGATGGGGAAGAGTGTAAAGTGCTGCCAGATCTCAAAGGATGGAGCTGCAGTACAGGAAACAAAGTTAAGACAACCAAGGTGGGTTTAATTCACAAACATACTTAAAGGCAGATGGAGGATATTTTAAAGTTGTGATGTGTAAAAACCTCAGATAATAGTTGTAACAAAGTGTGACCCCAGAATAACGGAGAAGGGCTGGATAAGTGTTTGAAAAAGAAAGAAACAAGAGAGCACTGGAGGAGATTTTTTTTTTATCAGCTTCAGATGAGAGCAGAGCAGAGCAGGCAGAGTAGGAGGCAGCAGGAGAGAAAGATGTGACTCACAGGGGAGAGTCAGTGAAGTGTTTCTTGAAGGGATCGCCTTACAACAGTAGAATGGGGTGAGTTAAGTTCAGCTATCTATTTAGCTGCATTTCGCAATTTGTTGCAGAAGTCTACATACAGTCGGTTTATTGTATTTTTACTTAAGTCGCTAATTCGGTGGAGCCCAGCAGATCAGGTAGTCAGCAGTCCAGGAGCAAGTCAGCTAACTGCGCACAGTTGTGGAGGGAACGGGCAACACTGGGGGATAGAGAAGGACATTCTGATGAAGCTGCTCCCAAAATCAAGCCAAAGAATTCTTCACACTGGAGAATCAGGTTGCAGTCGGGCCCCGGTGTGAAAGCAAACAGACGAACACAGGATTTCATGATATTAGATATTATGATTTTAGCATGATTTCAAAAGATAGACTGATTATGTGCTGTTAAAAGAGAATTATCCTGTATGTGCAGCAGCAGAAGAAGTACTCAGATCTCTTGCTTCAGTATGAGCAGCAATAACACAGTGGAGAAATATCTGTTACAAGTGAAAGTCCTGCATTCAAAATTTTACTTAAAGCCTTTCCAAGCAGAATTAATGTTGCTGCCGCTGTTGCACAGACAACCAGATCGCTTTCTGTTTCCTCAGAGCAGCAACCACCAACAACACAGGACAAAAGCATGATTTCATTCATTCATTTAGTCCACAAGAGAGACATGAAAGCAGATAGAAATGGTGCCAGGCTGCCACTCAGCCTGCATCTTCCCAGGAGATCGTACTCGGTGCTGATAGTGAACCAGCCTAAACACAGATGGTGTCATTATTCTATAGCCATTCCATTGTGCAATCAATATTAAGTTCATAATGATAAGTTAAAGCAGGCATGTCCGATATGTGGCCTGTGGCCCCACACATTATCGCTTCATCCAAGCGTGTTCACTCTGCATTTTTGGGTTCACACCAAGATGGCAGATGTTCACCGAGTAGGAACAATGCAGGTGAAAGTGATGTGTTTTTATAAATAGACAATAGACAAGCAAACAAATGGTTACCTAGCAACACACATTTCCTGCTAGGTAGAGATCCACAGCAAAGATGCGTAAAGTCGACAGCAATGGCCGCCACTTTCAAGAGTGTAGGAAAGTTGAATACGTTTTTTTAAGATTTTTTGGGGGACAGTGTTAAGGGGGGAGAGACAGGGGGAAAGATATGTTGCAAATGGCCACAGGCTGGAATTGAACCCACCACCTGCTGCAGCGAGGCTCTCATTGCCTTTGTACGTGGGATGCCCATTCTACTCACTAGGCTACTGGGTGCCCTGAAAGTTGAGTACTTTTTAACTGAAAGAGGAAACAGTTGCATTTGTCTCATTGATGAGAGAAGCATCACATTATCTGTTTTAGGCCCCTGTTCACAAAAGTCTGGACACCCCTGAGTTAAACCAAAAAATTTGTCTGTTGCTAGTTTAAGAAAAAGTACAATCATATTAGCATTAATGTGTAGTTAAAGTACCAAAAATAAAAGTACTCATCATGCAGCATGGCCGATTTCAGAATATAATAAATAGGGTAGAGATCATCTGATGGGTTGTTTAAGCTATAATATTACATCAGAATTTATTTGTTGCTCATATTTTGTATTCATAATCTGAATCTGTGAAGTATTTAAAGCTATCAGATAAATGTAGTGGAGTTAAAAGTATAATATTTACCTCATATGTTGTGGAATGGAGGTATAAAGAAGCATAAAATGTAAAAGCAAAAGTACAAGTGGCTTAAAATTCTCCTTAAAGGGACCAATTTTATATCAGGTTTTATCAGGTCCATGTCATCACGGTATGCCGCCAGCTCCCAGGGCTCCTCGCCCATCTGATGGCCAAAATCCACCAGATGATGTATTTCCTGTCACCCTGCAGACTTTCATTCATGGCACAGCAGGTGCCCTAACATCATTCATCCGTGCACACTTTACCACACTGAGGTGACACAGATCTGGCTTAAAGTCGTCATCTCTTTAATACAGTGCTTGATTAAATGTACATTCCACCACTGCGTATGTGCGTCATCATGTCAGGTATGTTGGACTTGTCTGCCAATGTTTCAGCAGTTCTTCAATGAACAGTTCAACGACTGAAACATAGCGACAACACAAAAGTGATGTTATATAATATCGTCACTATATTGTACATGGTCAGGTTGCAGTTTTGTCATATCATGCTCTTTTGATGCTCTATGATTTCTGTGTGAGGTCATCAGAGAAGATAATAAACAAATTAGGTGCAGTAACATGACTGATGGCCTTTGAATTCCTCACATGGGTTCATGTAGCGCTGGTGATGCAGATTGACAGTCGCCAAACTGTCCAATCAATGAGTTACCTGTCAGTTACAGCTCCCAGTTTATTTGAAAAAGCTACTGTGAAGACAAAACACACTGGAAGCCAAAAATGTATAATTTTTTGTTTGATCCAGACTAATTGAACTAAACTATGGGTGTGAAAGCACCTTTAGATTCAACAGTAAATATTGTTCATTATTGCTTCCCTGGAGAGTGAATGCACACATCAATTACTAGAGATTAGATATTTAATTATACTTAACCTTGTAATTTTACAATCATGTTTGACACAGCAAATTGTAATTTCACATACTTGATTGAAAAGTGCTCAGCACTCAAAAATAGACTGTAGTTTGAGGCCTATTCTGTGACGCAGGTAATATCATGACATACTCTCAGCGTTTTCATCACCAGCTGAGAACTGCGCTCGTGTTAACACAGAGCCTAACTACAAAACAGAATATTTAGTGTCAAATTGATTCATGAATAAACATGATGTGTCACTTTAATATATGCAACAACACATTCTTTCTGCATGGACCTACTGTATAATTTCACACACACAAAAAATCAGAATTACAGGGTTCAAATAACATGTGTCAGATTGATTCACTTGAATAACGATGATTATAATTATAATAATATATTATTATTAATAAGATCAGAAATAAGCTTTCAGTTGAGCACAGGATAATATGTGTATAAATAGACGCGACTCATGATTCGCAGTTGGTGGTTTAGGTGAGAAGTGAGATATGGACGTATAAAGCACATGGCAACTTAGCAAATGGAAAATCAATTATCACCTCTGTAATAAACAGTGTGATTGCACACAAGTGAGTTCATTGGTACAAATTGGAGAACGCAGCCTCTGGGGAGCCGAGCAGAGATCCAGCTCACATGTCTCCAGCTCCTCCTCTTGGATTTAGCATTAAGGGTGAGAGAGAGCGGGCTCGAGTCGGGTCCTGCCTTTGAAAAGTCAGAGCCGGCTTGCATATGACTTCAAAAGTGCCAGCGAGAAGCAAAACAAAGGCGAGCAAAGGCAGGGGAAAGACAAACAAACAACAAACAAAAATCCCTCCAGGAAGCCAAATTGTCAAGCGGGATGTGCTGAGGCAGGGCAGGAGGGCTCAAGCTGTAGCACTTCCAGAGATTAATAGAGGTTATCTGGACGTGTGTTTTGGGTTTCAGGGTGTGGTAGACCTGAAGTGGATGGTAGGTGAGGAGGAGGAGGAGGAGGAGGAGGGGGGACTCAGTGGGCCCTTAGCCATCCATCACGGCCCAGTGTTTGACTCACCAAACGCCTGTAGTTGAGCTGCCTCTTCCATTATTCATGGCTACAGGAGGCCTGGACCAAGCAGAGCTTTTTATTTTAGCCGGGTTAATAATTCATGCCCTCGCACATAGCCACGGGAAAGCAGAAACAGAGGCACAGACAAGCAGGGGTCCAGGTGGCTAGTAGAACCCGTCAGAACCTCGACTCTTTTTTTGATTTGGGAGTCAGCGGGGGTCGCCTCATGCTCGTGGCCCTGCTGCCTCCCACAGAGAGCCAGCGAGGGACGGCCTGTGTGTGCTAGAGGGCCTCTGTACCCGAGCTTCCTGGACGGTTAACATCATTCTGAGGAATAAATGGAGGGCTCTGCTGAGGATCGAGCTCAGATTCACAAGTGAAGTGACAGTTTCCTTTGAGAATAGTGACGCTGGCTCTCCCAAAATTATTTAAAAATTCTAACATTGAACATTTCAACCCTATCCTGCACAGATTACAGTGAAGAACGATATTAAAGTAAGGCTTTGGCTGATTAAATTTAGATGTTTTACCTTTTTAATATAATAAAACCAGAGTTCAGTCATATCACAAACTGTCAAAACAAGTCTTGGGGTGAAGTCAGGTAACTGCAGACTGTATAAAAACAGACAACATGGCTGCTCCCCAAAAATGAAGCTAAAACATCTTGGTTGCCCCCTGGTGGCTGGCCGCAGTATAAGTCATAAAACCTGCCCCCTCCATGTTAGCGGATGGGACATAGGCCAAACTAAAAAAAGCCCTGCTTGGTTTCAATTAGTTATTTAATGCTATAAAAAGAGGGTTTGACATAATGATTGTGAGCTGTGTGTGTATCAGTCAGTGGGTTGGACGGGTGTATGAGCAGGGACTCGGTACCGCAGCTCCACTTCCGGATTGCTACTGCGCTAGCTCTGGCTCCAAATGACATCACCTGTGCAAGATGGCAGCACTCGTGTCTGGGATATTTTGGCTTCATTTCTGCACAGTGGGAGGAAGTGGAAACGAGTCGCCCATATTTATATAGAGTAATTAAATACTATTTAATGATCTGGCAGCTGAACAGTTCACATAACTGAGGCCAAGTCCTTTCACCGCATAGGCCCGAAAACCTCCATACAAGGTGTGTGACTACGCAAAGCCTGCCTGAAGCCACATGAGAACTCGAGATCTAAAGGGTTTACGGTTAAAGTCTTAAGTAGGATGAGTCCAACAGTAGTCAGGTCCAAGTCTCAAGTCCTAAATGTTGTGACTTAAAGCTGCACGAATCTTTCCATCTATCTATCCTTTTTCAATTGCTTATCCGATGCTGTGTCATGGGGGCAACAGGCTAAGCAAAGTATTCCAGATGTCCCTCTCCCCAGCAATGCTTTCTAGCTCCTCCTGGAGGATCCTGAGGTGTTCCCAGGCCAGATGAGATATGTAATCCCTCTAGCATATTCTGGGTCTGACCCAGGGCCCAGAACAACACCTCTAATGGGAAGCGTCCAAGAGGCATCCTGATCAGATGGCCGAACCACCTCAACTGACCCCTTTCTATGCAAAGGAGCAGAGGCTCTACTTCGAGCTCCCTCTGAATGTCCGATCTCCTCACCCTCTCTCTAAGACTGAGCCCAGCCACCCTTCGAATGAAAACTCATTTTGGCCGCTTGTAACCGTGACGTTATTCTTTTGGTCATTACCCATATCTCATGACTATAGGTGAGGGTTGGGACGTAGATAGACCAGTAAATCGAACGCTTTGTGTAAAATGGACCAGTATGAGAGAAGCTGACACAAAAAAATAACATTTTAGTGTCTTTAATTGCTTTTTTGTTTATTTCTTAGCAAATGTGGAGCATTTAGCAACTAAAAAATACAGATTTTCCCCAGAGGACTTTTTGGAGACACACAGCTCAAAGCTAAAGCTTGGTTAAAAAGGAAAAAAAAAACTTGTGCAGGGTCTTTCAACCTCTTCTGCACAATCAGGAAAAGAATTTAGTGTTCTTAAATCATTCTTTTATCAGGAAACTATCCTGATTTTAATTGACTTTTTAAATTTTGTTTATCTTTTTTATTCCTGTTTTTATATCTCTAAGAAAATCATCTTATTGTTTTTATCTGTTTTATCATAAAATGATTTCATATTTTTTTAAATTCCAATTTCCCTCCTTTATGTGAAGCCCTTTGTAACCTGAGTTCTGAAAAATGCTTTGTAGATAAAGATGAGTTGAAATAAGCAAGAGTTAGCCAAAATGTTTGCCACAACAAATACATGTGTCTACCCCCCCAAAGTGGGTGCATAATATAGGTGTAAAGGAACCCCTCAGTTGCAGCACATGCCTCATACAGTACTATAAATTATTTCTTCTTTGATGTCCAGCGGTGACTTGTTGATAAAAAATGATGGTGTCATTTCACCTCATGATGAAGTCACATCAATAAATCAGATATCTTAACACCCTGCAGGCCCTTTCTCAGACAACTCCAGTTGTTCGCTCTTTCTCTGCATGTCCGGGAGCAGCTAGTTTTATAGTCCTGCTGGTAATGTCAGGAATTATAACCCCGGCAGCCCCTGCTTTTCACTTCCTATCAATCAGAGGACAGAAGGCTAAAGAACCACAGAGCCTTTCCACTTGACAGGTGCTACGATGCTTGTTCAGAATGTGTTGAGGGTTGGTGATGGATAGCTGTCGGAGGTGAATTTCTTTTCAACACATAATGGAAATACACCTTTAATTTACTGAGCTACAGTTGTATAAAGATGTTTATTAGCTGTAACACAGTGTATAAGAGCTTGGAGCGTGATATTGAACAGCACCATTGCATTTTTGTTTATTCCCATTGGTTCTTCTTGCTTTTCTGTTGGAGGACGAGTCTTGCAAATGTGCATGTCTCGATACATTTGGGACCACAGTATGCATGCATGTAGCTGGTGATTGACGAAGGCAGTAGCTCATTACACAGTCAGCTCCTGGACCGACCTCCAGATGGATTCTGTAAGTGAAGGGCAGCTCATAGGCGCAGTTGAGCAGTGGGATTTCTACGAGATCGTTAAGTTTAGAAGATAAATGATAACCTGGTGATCTTGAATCCACAACGTTTTTACAACTGAAGGTTAAACTCTGCATGAGACAGAAAGTTTATACCTCATAAAATTATAACAGGGCCACCTCTAGCTCACCTGGTAGAGTGTGTGCCCCATATAGGCTGAGTGCCTTGCAGCGGCCTCGGGTCAGTTCTTACCCACCAACAGAAGGATTAGTTATACTGTATCATTGAGGTATCAGGACTTAATGGGAAATGAGAAAGAGTGGAAATAAAAGGCACAAAATATACACGAGTCACTGCAATGTTTGGAGATGGCAGTTGGGGGTGCAGCTGATTGTGACGATGCAGCTGATGTTTTACTAGAATACTGAGGTGAATGGATTGGCTATATTGGAAATCACATACTATTTATACTAAGTATGACGCAAAACTGAGTACGAAGTGCATCCACACTGCAGAGTATGTGGATGTTGTGCATGCAAAAATATTCCCAGACTACATCAGCAAAAATTTCTGAGTATGAGACATGAGCTTAGTGGACATAGTCAGCTGCCCCCTGTGCCTTGCGTCTCTTTAGTCTGCACAATGGCTTTTGAGCCAGGCCAAAAGGCTATTAATATATCACTTTGTTAAGTTTTAATATTTCTTCAACATGAAAATAACTATTTAGACTCTAAATATGTGGTCAGTTTATCCAAATAACAGCTGTTTGGAAATTTGCTGCAACATATTTTAAGATGGGAGAGCTGCTGGCTGGATCAGACAGGCCTTTGTCATGTGATGCAGTCTGTTAGAAAAGGCATACTTGATTGTTCATGCAGTTTATACAGATTGAAAATGTAGTAGGCAGTACTTACTTAGAGATTCTGAACACAGATGTCTTCAGATGATGCTGCGGTTAGTCAAGTCTAAATACAGGTAAGATTAACACAAGCCATGATTCTTTAACGCTGTTTATTTGGTACAAAATATTCTCATTTTAAAGTGGGATTTAAACTTGTGCATCAAATCAACACCATACCTACAGCGTATACTCGCTACATGCTTATCCTTCACTGTAGCCTATAGCACAGCCTGACGTGCACCTCCACAGAAATGTAACTGCGTGTCACAGTGATACAGACTCCCTGTGTGTTTTTGTAAGTTGAAAACTATTTCCTTGAGTGGAGACAAGGCTTTAAATTGACTTTTATTTCACAGATAAGAAACAATGACTTATGAAGACAATAAACCCCCCCATACAATGACATTTTAAGACTTTTGTGTGAATTTTCGTGGCTTCATACGAGTAAAGAAAAACTCTGCTAGCTCTTAGGTTAATTTATGCAGTGTGAAATGTCAGGCTAATAACATTAGCATGTTGTATTTGTGGGGAGAACACATCTTTTGTGAACCTTGTGTGCTGTAATGGAATTTTGAAATGTCACCTTTATTAAATGTTGCTGTGTCCCTGGCTTCATATGAGTAGATGAAAACTGTGTTAGCAGCTAGGCTAATTTCTGCAATGTAAAATGCCATAGGCTTGTGCTAAAAACATTAGCATCTTATATTTGTGGGGAAAATGTGTTCAGCAACATACAAGTGTTTTATCTGTGAATCTTGGGAGTTACACTGAAGCCAGTTTGTGTACTTGTGTTTGGTATCATCGCTATTAAGTCGTGTTTAATGTGTGTTTTAGGTGTGTTTTGAACCTATCAGGCTTTACAGCACTTTACAAACAGTCCTCTGCCGACAAGCTTTTTGGAGGTGTAACTGCAGAGCAATACAAACACACCACAGCAAAAGTATGAAGGCTTAAAATGGCGTAGGCTATGGCCAAGTCTCTGCATGTGGGCAGTAACTCACATGGACATTCATACTATCTCCCTAAATATAATCCACTCTTCAGTGCAGTGTTGTCCAAATCAACCAGTAGGAGTGCTACGACAACAACATAATCCCTCACTGGCTTCCCATCCACAAACAGCCACCCAACATGCAACTGGGAGTGCTGCTGCCATGAGTTGAACTGAGGTCTTGTGGGCAGGTGTTTTACCCCTCTGCCACCCAAGGGCTTTATGCCAAATGGTTTGACCGACAGACTCTACTATTGTTTAAAATGACTGTAAAAGAATTTAGCAAAATTTACGTGTATGAAAGGCTTTATTTGCAAATCCTTATGAAATTCAGTCAAATAATTGATGCTGGTATTTACTTACAGGCTATTAAGGCTACATCAACACGAATACATTTTCATTTTTAAACCATTGCTGCGTTTAAGCCTTGCGTCTACAATACTCCAGTGCTTTGGAACGTCTAAAACGGCAACCTTTGAACACACTGGTGACCTCATTTCAGTTTGAAAACTCCATGGCTGCGTTTCAGCATGGATTGGTGAGACTATTCAAAACAACAACACAGACACCCATGTTTACTTCCTGATTGGTTAACAGTCATGACGTGCCAAGGCAAAAGTTTACAGCTAGGTCTAAGTCTTGTTATTTCATCGTTCTTGTGTGGGTTCTCCTTTCCCAGCATGGCTTCCTGCAACGATGGATAATGCTCCTGATGTCACTCTGATATGTCACAGTATTTGCATTGCAGCACCTCCCAATCTGTTTCGTCACCTTGACCACCTTATACTCATGTTCTTTATAGTAATAGTTTTACATCATCATCAGTCAAGCAAAAAAATGTCTGGTCTTAGTTTTCTCCATCTTGGTATTATTTGCTGTAACCAACTGCAGATGAGACGATCTGCTTCTTGTTTACACCGGCACACCCATGCCCTTTATTTTACCATCATATTGAAATGATAACACATTAGTGTGGGTGTGGCCCAAGTTGTGCAGTTGTTTCAACACAAATTTCAGTTTTTATATTCAATGTGTTTCAGTACAGGCCCCATTTTTTCTCTGTAAACAAGCTAATGTCAGTGAAATCAAACCAAGTTGTGTGTTAGACTCCAGCCCTTCATCTGGTGTTGTCAGTCGGAAAGAGTGTGCGAATTAAAAGATTTTTGGAGTTAAAAGGCTGGCGTGAGACATTTAGTCGATGGATAGCCTGAAACGAGGGGCTAAATCATCCTATTGATGATTGATTGGGTTTTTATAGTCCATTAAGACATCGCCAGAGGCTGACACTGACCATATAACTTGTAAAGCAGAGCAACAGTAACACCTGAAATAAAACACGTCAATAAAAGTCCAAAACAATCGGATGAGACCATTCAACACTGAGAGAATGCTTAGTGTTTTTATTGCTTCATCTAGATAATAATAAGTGACACACACAGACATGTGCACATGAACACACGTGAGCTTCAGTAGCTCTCCATCAAGGATAGGGTCTTAGTTTGTTTTTAAATGTACAGCTGATCAGTCAAGTGTGGCCTTTCATCCTGAAGCAGCTTAAGCATCAAACCCTGAGGAGCTGCCTCCTGTCCTCCTGATTCCCCTTTGTGTGTTTCCTCACTAATAACCCTCACAGTGACAAACCACAACACCACGGCATGCTAATTGCTTCAATAAGGTTTTACTGTGCTTCATATATTTTCCTCCTGCTGCCGTATACTGTAAAATGTTTTGTTTTGTTCTGTTTATTTTGTGTCTAAACTCTTTCATCCCTTCTACTGCTCCCTCATGAGGTAAAATCCTCTTTCAAAGCTACCCCTGCTATTAAAATTGTGTTTGTATGTGTATATATCTTATGTTTTAATTTGTCTTTATAATGAGAATGTGTAAAACAGAAAGTATACAACAATTATCAATACAACAATATTCAGCATAACTGTGCTTGTGAAGGCATTAATGGGTTGATTTTTATGCCACTGCAGCAGATCCAAAATGTTGCCGCCAGCAGAAATATGCTGGAGGCCATCTCTGAAAACATTTGCCTCTGATAATGTTGTGACCAAATAACTCGGTTTTACTGAAAGCATGAATGTTTGTCTACAGCCTGCTGCTGCTGCTTTAACAGTAGCAAGACCAAATCATTTTCACACGCTCTCTCACATCGTGATTCCTGAGGATTGTCACATGGAAGTGAAAATTAAATTGTGGCTCCCCGAACAGCGAGCAGTGTGTCTTCAGCTGCAGCTCTAAGCAGCAGCAAAAATCTCACTTCCACAAAATATTAGAGTTGTATTGCTCTGAAGACTGATTGTGTGGGGTAAACCCCTCGCTGGTTCAACTGGTGAAACCCCGCCAACTGTTAATTGAATGACAGTAATGTGCAAATATTCACACAGGAACACCTGTGTTTGTTTGTGTGTGTGTGTGTGTGTGTAGTGCTTCTTGCATCAGAGGGCAAGTCAAAAAGTTACTTGTGTTCTACTTTTAAAGGGCAAACCAACAAGAACGAGTATTTTTAGAGTTCTACTTAAAGTGAGAGTACTAGTACAAACTGCATCTTTCAATGTTTGAGTTTAATATTCATGAAAACGTCTGAGAATACTTATGGCAGCAGTATGCCATCATGAATAATAATATCCCTCCTGTTTGCATGGAAATCATTGAGCATGATGTTCTTTGCATTGCGTCTGACTTGGAGCCGCTCGCTGTCTTCTCATTTTTTTGTTGTATAACACCACAGATGTTTGAATTATAAACATGCCAGCTGGGAATATACACACCTTGAACCTGTCACAGTTTTGACAGATGGGCTGTTGTGAGATGTGCAGCACCAAAACAAGAGTTGTTGTTTTAATGAGATAGCCACTTTTTGAAGTAGAGCTGAAATGATTAGTCAATCAATCAATTAGTCAACAGACAAAAACATGATTGAGTCTATAGGCGTATTTAGGTTATTTGAGTTAAGTGCTAACATCAGCATGCGTAAAGAAAATCCTATCTTGCTGATGTTCAGCAGTTATTCTTACTATCTTAGTTCAGCTTGTTAGCATGCAAACATTTGATAGTTAATGAACTGTCATTTAAGTCATTTGTCATGCAAAAATCCATCAATTCCGGCTTAATGTTAATATTTGCTGCTTTTCTTAGCCTGTGTCAGTGAACTGAATATCTTTGGGTTCAATGAAAAGAAGCAGTTAAAGCAGTGACTTGTCAACTTGTGCTAAAAGGAGCTGTCTGTGACATTTAAAGCATTAAACTATTAGCTATGTAAAGATATAGTGGAATAATAATCTCCTGAGCAGAGAATAAAGTCACACTATCTGTGTGTGTGTGTGTGTGTTGTAGTTTGAGTTCCTCTGTGGGTTGCTGTGAAAACCACTCTGGTGTGCGTGTGAGTCCCTGTGTGCATATCCCACTTGCTAGCTCTTTGCTGCTGCTCTGCACTGCGCTCATCAGGTGGTCACCATAGCACCCATCCTCTGGTTCTTCCCTGGCTAACACCATTTGCACCACCATCAGTGAATTAGCACCGTTAGCTGCTAGCCGCTGAGTTAGCCACCTCCATGTTGAGAACCATGTGCAGGCAATCCCACCCAGTCTCTGAATCATAGATATGCTCTGAATGTCGCATTAAGCTCAGACTCCCAGAAACGCTGCTAAGTCCTGCAACTAATTTTCCCCAGTGGCCACTCGCGGTATTGCAGCGAAAAAATCCCCACCTTGAACTGGAAACAAGGTCAATTATGAATCTTTTCATTCAGATTTTTTTATCCATGTTTGGTTTATACTTTTCTAATTTTCCATAAGCTGAGACAAGCATTATTATTATAAATCTGTGATGTCATCACAATGTAAAGTCGTAGGCGAGACCAGCAGAAGAAACATTACTGGACATATCCATTGAGCCAGATACCGCGAAAGTAAACCCAGAAGCTATAAAACTTTTCTAGCATATGCGCTAGTTGAGCAACTCCATTGGAATGAATAGGCGCCATCTTGGGCTCCAGTATCTAGTTATTATCAAAACTATGATACAGCTCCTTTAAGGGAATTGTGGTGGGCATTTTTCACTATTTTTTGACGGACTATTGATCAAGCAGTTAACAAGTAATTAAGGAAATAATTTGCAGATTAATTGATAATAAAAATATCCTAAATTGGAGCAACTTTTCTCTGCAACATTCTAAAATGGTTTCGCCTTATCAATAATCTTTGGTCTGAACTGGGCTTTTTCCCTCATACATACTGCTGTCACGTTGGTGTACACTGTCACTGTAATTATGTTATGGCACGCCTACATCTCAACAATCAAATCAAATTCCTCCCAATGTTATATCCCACCTGTCTATCCTGTTTCATTCAAAAATATGTCACAATATGAAGCAAGAACCTCTCGAAACACTGTTTCATTTGAATTTTAAATTAAATAAGCACAGTGGGTTTAATTATTCCAGTCCTCTCTCAGTAGTTTCTGTCATATTGCACAACAGGAAGCACTGTTTTTGAAAGTGTTACTTACCTTTTTATCCTGAGCATCCTTTTCTGTCTCTGTTCTCTCCAGGTCACACGATAGTCGTCTGTTTCCAAGATAAACCTTGTTTGGAACCAGATGTTTCGTTTCTTTGACCAACACCGCAGGACATTTGGATATCATGTGTTTTGAGGATTGTGGAAACCAGGGACCAACGAGGACAGTTATCACAGAGACATTCCACTGAACGAATGGAGGAAGAGGACCAGGGAGTATCATATAAGACTACATATCCAAAAAGATTCCTGACTTTAGATCCAGCATCAACAGTAGCTGTCTCTGAACTCTACTGCCCACCAAATCTCTCTTTGTATAATAGTTTTATTCCTATGGACTAGAAGACTCAACCATGAAGATATTTATTGACTTAAAGACTGTGGAGTACACCAGAAAGAAAAAAAAATCACCCTTAAAACAAAACCACGTGATGTGAAATTTTGTGTTATTTTCTTGCCACAAAGAGCCGCAGGACTCTTGATGCATATCTGTGTTGAAGATCTAGTGAGATCATAAGCATTTTTCATTCCTTTCAGCCTTATGGAGCAGAGACATCTCTTCTGTTTCTTTCCTTTCTGTTAATTTGAAACCATCAAGTGTTTGGCTTTCTTAAGTTTGTTAGGATGTCAAGTCTTGTTTTTAAAGACAAAAGATGACGCCACAACAATAAAACCCAGAAAAAATGTAACGATGAAGGGTCAACACAGCTGAGTTCTGCCAAAATGTTTTAATGGTATCTGTTGTTTTCAAAGCCTGGTGAGTACCATTGATTACAAATGTCAGTATTATCTCAATAAATCTAACTCAATGGATATTACTAGTGAGGAAAATCTGGGTTTTTAGTCTGTGATAATGCTGTTTGAAAACCAGGCCACAATGCCTGGGTCTTCAACAGAGGGTCCGCGTCTCCTAAGGGTCCCTTATTCCTGTAGGGGGCCACCAAATTAATGTTTGACATTTTGAGTTTTATTGTGAGTTTTTTGTTGTTTGTTTGTTTGTTTTCGAAAATTAAAATATGTCTGAAGATACACATTACCATGAATCCAAAATATAGAGCTCTCCAGGGATGACGTTTTTTTGTTGGCTGGCATGCAAGTTAACGTCACCCTTGTTCCCTCGTCAAGGAGCCCATGGGGCTAACATTTGCGTTAACATATTGGCCAATTAGCTGTAGTATTATTCCAAGTGTACAGACAGTCTTGTGAGCCACAGTGAATTGTTTTGTACCTTTTTGAGCAAGGGACTCAGGAAACATTGGCAAAAGTGCAGAGGTTGAGGCTAACTTACCTAGCCATGCTACAGCGACTGCTGACTGAGCAGCTACAGACAAGCGCAAACAAGAGAAGACTTGAAAATATTCAGAGAATTCTCTCAAGTGCAACTCAATTTAATACAATATATGTAGTAGGGTGTCTTTGAGCTCAGGTCTTCTTGACCTGAAAAAGGTTGAAGAACCCTGGTGTATAGGTAGGAGCTGCTGAGACTTAAAATTAGCAGGTCAAGTAAATAATGTGACAAAAGAAGAAGGAGAAGGAGGAGGAGGAGGAGAGCTCACAGCTAATCAATGTTGTGTTCACGATGGAACTGAAATGTGAAATTCAGCAAATGTAAAAATAGGCCATGTTCAAAAATACAAAGGGAGAATCTCTCGGCACGATTTCTTAAAATGAACAGACTTCACAAAAAGCCATCTGAAATCTGGGTCCGGGGAGAGACTGATAATTAGCTCTCACCCGAACACAACCCTAATCCTATTTGATGCATTTCCAAAACTAGATGTGGTCGTCATCCAAGCCTGCTTTTATTGTGTCAAGTTAATGCTGCCCATCAGCGACCAGTGATTGGTGCTGGGTGGTGGTCCGAATGATTTCCAGTAAGGCGTTGCCTGTTAAAATCCCAAAAGGATTGTTAGTGCGTGTCATTAAAAGCTTATAGAAAATAAACGTTGGCTGTGTAGCGTGGAGCAGGAGGGTGGGGAAAAGGGAACAAAAGCCCCATTCGCATGAGATGAGTAACACCAGGGGAACTCGTGATTTAGAAATTACCCCCCATGTCTGTGTTTGATATGGCACATTCCTGTGGGATAAGCAAAGTCTGTTTCTTACTTGACTTTACTGGCATTATCCCCCAGATATGATGCACACAGTTTCTTTAACTCCCCTCTACATTAAACAGAAACACAACACTGCACCTCTCATGGTGATGTTCAGTGTTAACCTCCTTTTTTTAATGTGGGTTAGACAAACAGAACTGATTCTGCCATGTCACTTTTAGAGATTGTGCTCTTCTGATAGATTTTACCTTGATGTTTCTGCTAATGGATCTCCATGATTTGTAGCAAGATGAGCCTCCCCCAACCAAAATGCTGTCAAAACTTTTATTTATAATGGCAAATGCAGCTTCCATAGTTCTTGACTGGGACAGTAAGAGACAGTGACACTGAGAAGTTGATTTGCACGAGACGAATACAGCACTATCACATGACCCCTTTGTTTGGTGAAATACTGAAGGTTATTTGCGGTGGAATTTTTATGCTTTGTTGACATGGAATCAGGCAGACAGTGGACGGCAAACCGGATATCATTTTAGTGGACAAGAGCAGGATGGTAAAATTAGGTGAGGTCTGCAGAGACAACAGCCCAGCCAACATTTACCCCCATATGGGTCGTAAATAGATGGAAAAATGGGTCCTATATGGGACTGTCCACAGGCTCCACATTGGCCCTATGCCAATGCCCCACATGGGTTGGTTTACCCAAGTGGGGCCCAGATAAGATTTTTGGGCCCATACATACTTCATACCCAGGTAGCCCCAGCATAACCTACAGTGTATGGGGCCAACTTGGTTAAATCCGACCACATGGGCAACTGGCATGGGGCCATTATGGAACCCATGGACAATCCCGTAATGGTTGGCTTGGATTTTGGCCCTAGTAGACCCTCTTTCGCACTCCTGATTTTCTTTCGACTTTCATCAGGTGTGGTCACCCTGCCACCATTTTGGTGACTGAGGTCCACTAAGTGCCTCATGTCAATAGTACAGTCCACTATAGGGCCCATTTTTTAGCCCAATTACAACCCACATAGACCCCACATACAAATGTTTTGCAGGAGGTGGCGGTAACAGTAGACAGTATTACTGTCCCCTGTAACGAAAACTTACAGCCACATGTTACGTATCGCCTTCACACAAGGCAAAAACACAGGCAATCAGAACAGTTATTGGACATTACTAGAATTATGGCATGAAACAAATGGAAAATAATTTTCTTTAACATGTTTAATTATGTTCTGTGTAAACAATCTTAACATTTCACCAGACTGTTTGTTTTACCAGTGCTGTATAGAAAGTTTTGAAAATGTGCCATCTACCGCCTACCTGTTTCCATGTAAACACAGCATTAGGGCTGAAACTAAAATATTTTCACTATTGATTAATCTGCTGATTATTTTCACAATGAACCAATTAATAGTTTGTCAAGAAAACTGAAAAATGCAATCACAAGTTCCCAAAGTCCAAAATGACCTCTTTATATTGCTTCTTTCATTCAACCAGCAGTCCAGACTTCTTCATTTACGATTATAAATGTCAAAGAAAAGCAACAAATTCTCACATTTAAGAAGCTGGAACTGGCAAATATTTGACATTTTTGCCGGAGAAATGACTGAAACAATCAAAATGACAATTAATTTTCTTTTAATCAACATTGTTGCTTGATGTATTACGTGGCAAATTCCAAACTTGGCACTGGGCTAAGATCACAGATGACTTCCTCAATTATTACAAACTGCCATAGGTCTCAAGGTTATACCAGTCCTGTGTGAATAGGGCTGAAGATAGCAGCCAAAGCACGACAGTTCTAGTGGCCATGTGATGTGTGGCCATTTTGACACATACACATTGTATACTGTGGTTACAATCATTACTGATATCAACATGCAGCTCCATTCCCTCTCTGTGGAGGCCAAACAGGTCAGAGGCAGGCTGCTCAGAGGAGGCAGATGTATTTGTATTTCACCTGCATGTGACATTTACACCCTCCGAACAGGAAACCGTGGCGTGTAATACAGGGGCCCCTCCTCTGATGTGATAATAAGAGACATTTCTGAAGTGTAAATTTTCTTCTTTAGCTGCCGTGTTTATGACTCCAAAGACAAACATCAGCGCACCATCTGTGTGTGACCGATAATCAAAGTAAATTCCAGAAATGTTGCTAAATCCGGTTGATACTCAGCTCGCATAAATCCACACAGTGAAGCAGAGAAAGCTTTAGTCAATTGAAAGGGTGTCTAGACTCAAAACAAACCACTGCTTTATGGGGAATTTCATATTTTGTAAGTCAATTTCCGTCTGTAATTGAAACAGTGCATTCACCGCAGAATGCTCCTTATACTAAACATAATTAATTAAGAAAAAAATGTAGATGGCTTGCTCCCAAAGATCAGACCCGAGGGAACGGCGCTGAAGGGGAGGCGTGCGGAGGGCTGCTATGGTTAGCGATCCAGGTTGCCTCTTGTTTGGTTAGAAATCATTAAATTACAGTAATGACTAATTTCTCATTCCTGCATGCAATTCGCCGGAGACCACCATGGATTTAATAAAGAGCTGGCGATGAATTACAAACAGCGAACGGCTGAGGAAAGGCTACGTGATTATACAGAGTAATTCAAAAGTGCATTAATAAAACAATACAGAAACATTGCTAAATCATTTGAGATAAAGGCTATTTGCATAATTCATTAAGATTAATCAGACCAGGCAATCCACCACAGTGCTCCGAGGAACAGAGAGAGAAGACACGAATCCAATCCTCTGGAAAAAAAAAAAAAAACCTTTCTATCTACAAACAATGATACAAATCTACCCTTGGATCAGAGAATTAACCTCTGTGCACTTTACAGCCCCTGCAGTGTTGAAACACAATCCTTCAGTCATTCACCTTTTATGTAGGCTAATATTCTATTAATAATGAAAGATCTTTTCATACCATAGCTCCTCTGGGTTTTGTTGCTCTGCCATAAAAGACCTTCACAAAAGTTGAATGGAAATGTATTCTGCGTGTTTGGAAACCACAGTGTGGATCTGAGGGCTGGCTGTTTGACAATTCCGTGTGCTGCTATTGACTGCGGTGTTTCATTCTCTGCAGTACAATGAATTGGGCAGGATGCACATGGAATGAGTTTGGCAGTGGTCACGGATCACATACAGTAGATAAGTCACTTGTTGTGCTGGCGGAGACCACCTGTAACCAATACAATCCTCACTCCAGTCATGTTCTCCGTCAATAGAAGCTCAGATCCGACTGATACTGATGCTTAAAGGGACAGTTCAGCCCAAAATCATGAAAAAACATATTTTGTTTATCAGTCTAGATTGTTTTGGTGTGAGTTGTCAAGTGTTGGGGATATCGGTCGCAGAGATGTCCGCCTTACCCTAAAAATAATGGAACTAGATGGCACTCAGATTGTGGGCCTCAAAGTGTCAAAAAAGTACATTTGAAAAATTACGATCCAGTTACTCAAGATAATCCACAGACCTTGTTGTGAGCAGTTTCATGTAGGAACTATTTTCTTTCTACCAAACTACACCTGCCAACCGTAGCACTGCACAGACAGAAGTGTGCATCTACTCATCGATGAGAGACTTGTGCTTGTGCAACGCATTCAAATGCGCATTCAAATGTCAAATGCAGCATCTCTGTCAGTGGACCTACAGTTAAAAATATGAAACGCTAGCTCAGGGACAGTTTGTCAATTTACGTTGTGTCTCTTTCGAAATACACTCAGAATGCAGGTAAACACTTTGTTTTTAGGTTTAATTCCTTGAATTTCGGTTTGGCTTACAGTTGTTACTAACATTCCCTCACATCACGAGACATAGCCTATGTCATGTGACACACATCACTAGCGTAGCATGCTACACATATTAGCATGGTACGTTGTTATGAAATGAACAGCAGGCTTGTGGGTGCAAGTGAAAGAGTGTGTTTGACCCGACCACCTCCCCTCCTACCCTCCCAATATGGGCTCTCTCGCTCTTTCTACTATGGTTGTTGACCGCTGTGTCAGAAACAGCCACCATCTGGTGCATATGATACTGCCACAAAAAGGTGTATTTATTTTCTCGCTAAGTTGAATAAGAAAATTGAGAACTTTTAATTGTGGGAATCACAAATCACTCCACTGGTTCCAAGTTCTGTTGTCATTTATTATGTATTTTGTTCATTTTTTGCCTAATCTAAGAGGCCACATCACCCCTCACACCACCACAACGTTCAGCCCTAAATCAGACTGTCCTCATTTCAGTTATTTGATGCTTCAAGGTGTTCAGTACAAAACTAGCCTATAGCTTACAAGCACTTTTTATAAGGTTAATAGCTCAGCACTCAACGTTACGGGCTGAGTTATCACGTCATGATTGTTTATGTGGCTTCTGTGGTCTTTTAATAGGCTTTTAAGCAGGAATTAATGTGCTGTGTGTCCCGGCAGAGCTGACAACGGTGCTGTCAGTCACCAGTAAGTGGAGCTCCGCTGCTGAAAGCTCCTGATTCATTCAGTGATAATGCCATTTCACTATGCAGTCTGATGATTTAGTGTCTGTAGCTTGGATTAGCCCAAACACTGGAAGCAGCTAGCCTGGCTCTGTCCAACTGTAACAAAATCTGCCTACCAGCACCTCAAATGCTCTCCAATTAACACGTTGTATCTTGTCTCGCTTAGTAAAGCCAAATAAACACCAAAGTGTAAAAATGACAAGTTGTTCTTTTACAGGGAGCCAGGCTATTTTTTGGCCGGGAGCAGAGACTTTTTGGAGTCTCCACTGGCACCCTCAAGGTGACGACTAGACTCCTGCTCCCTTCCAAGAAATAGTCTGGTACACAAGTGTTTGTGCTAAGCTAACGGGTTACTAAGGAAAACTGTAAAACTATTCCTTTAATACCATTTATATCTGTGCAGATATTTTTTAAATATTACAATTTTTCTCTGAAATTATTCACCACTTTCAGCAAATTTTGCTCTCATGCACATTAAACTTCTCCACTGTGACTCCCACTAATGAAATCCTTTGAGGAGGGTTAATGTATGTAGGTTATTAGCTTATAGCCGGTTTCATTGCAGGTTTTACAGACTGAAGCCTCTGAAGCTGTTGATTAAAGTCCTCCCACACCTCCTCCCTGCTGGAATAAATTCCCTGGTCAGCCGTCGGAAATAGAAAATATTAGTAAAATGGTATTTTCCAGCTCTGGTCAGGGAGGTGCACACATCTTATTGGAAGTGGATGACCCAACTCACCAATCCTATTTTCAATAGGAGGCCAATATGAGAGAAAAATTCAGTTCAACACTATCTCAGCGCTGCAGCTCCATTTGTAGTATTTCCCTTTTTTTCTGAGGAATTTCCGAAATTAATTAAGATGAAAGTACAAGTGAAAATAAACTGAAGAGCACTAACAACTAATTTGTTTTTCCGGCTTATCTAAATCAAACAAGATAGTAACCAGAGATTGTTAGAGACAATTTTCCGTCTTCCAAAGAGAAAAAAAAAGAAACAAAACACAATGCACATTTAGATCTAAATCACGAAGGGTCTTGCACTTTACGAAATGTGCACACAAGAAAACAAAGCTCTCAGTTACACAAACACCATCTGCCGGGTTTACCAGGGCTTTATCTCGACAGGATGAATTAGTTTGAAAAACTGTCAGATACACCAAGCAAAATTAGATTTTCTCATTTCATAATGAAAGCTGACAGCCTGTAATGAAAAACCGCTCGATCTTGAAAACAGCCAAGATGAACTGTAAAAGTCGAGCTGGAAAAACTTTCCTGCTTTAAAAAAAAAAAAAAATCTAATTGTGTTATTCTCTCTTTTCAATATCTGGGGTATTTTTCGTCCCTAAATTGGATGTTCTAATTCAGTTTGGGTCGGGGTTTGATGTTATTTCTGACGGCTGTTTGTGTTATTCTCGTCATCCGTAAGCAGTTTATTTTGAAGTGAGTTGTGCCTCTCTCTCTCCCTCTCCCTCTCTGTGTGCACACTGCTGTGACCTGAGGCATAATGGGATTATCCTGCTCAAGGCAAGACGTAGATGCCTTGAATTCTAATATCAAAGTATTCCTTGCTGTACCTGACACCTCCTCCTCTCCGTGTTTCTCATGCCTGACTGGACTGAGAGGCGATTAGCCCATGAATCACGACAGCCTGCAAGCTGTTTCGGCAAGTCATTCACACATCTTGTTGAGGCTTCCTATCCAAAGTGTTTTTTCTCCTTCTTCTTTTTTCCGGGTATTTACAACGGCACATACTGTACCTTCACATGCACCAACAAGCCAACTGTTCGAAGCGAGTGTCAGCTAATCATACTGGGTTTTTTTCCCGCAGCCCAAAATGCTGCAATCTGACTGAGCTGCCCTGCTCAGCAAGTCTCAGGCTGTTCAGTATCCTATATAGGCGCCCGTGTCCAAGTATGGTGTTGACAAGACATTAGTGCTGGCCAGTGCATTTGCTCTCACCCCTCATCAGAGACACTCTCGGCTCCCACACTGCATTATCACAATGCCCTCGGGTCAGGGAAAAGGCCTGTGCTGTAATTTGAAAAGGAAATTATCTTTTGTGGAACTTACTCAAACAGACCAAAAGTAGGAGAGGAAAAAGAAAAGGGCTGGGGAGGGGGTGAGTGGGTGTCTATAGGCAGGGGGAGTTGATAGAAAGGTGAAAAATACTACTTCCTCTCTTGGCAACCTGCGAACAGGTTAATGGGAGTGAGGTTTGCAATGAGCTGATATCTATCTGGATGGGCAGAGAGGGAGCGGCAGAGACACACAAAATGACATTCTGATGGATTTCTAACTGCCTTTTTTCTCCTTGGCCCCATTTTGTGGCGCGTAACTCTGCATTTATTTATTTATTTACCTCAATTTCTTTGACGCCATAAATAGCATCCATTTCTTTGCTAATGTCCAGGTTACACTACACCAGCAGCAGGGGCAGCCCCAGTGCGACATTTGATGATTGGGGGGACTAGCAGATGATGCTCATGAAATTAAAGTATCTCTATATTTTCTTTTAGAGGCAGGTAGGGTCAATGGACCGGCATTCTGCTAAAAGGGATCCTCCATTATGTTTGTGGTGTGCAAATGTCCTTCACTGTTTTGAAATACAGCTGGGCTGCTGTATTTTTAGCCCCTTTGGTCCAGAGTGAAAAATCTCAACATCTATTTGAGGATTGACATGAAATGTTGTACAGACATTAATGCTCCCTAGAGGACGAATAGTAATAACGGTCACCTTTTCATCTAGCAGTATCCTAATAACAAATAATGTATGACCTGTACCTGCCAAACTAATGATATTCTCATGGTGACGTGCATGACCCACCCTACTCTGCGTCACTCTGCCTCTGATTGGCTCACCCTGACATTCTTACCCTAACCTTAACCAATCTCACTCCTCTTGCCAAAACCTAACCAGCCCAAGCAAAGAAGGCAACGAGCACTAGCCAACCAGAGGGAGAGTAGGGCAGGTGATACCTAGAAAACAAAAATTCACTTCCAATCAGCATGCTAACACTCCAAGCTATGTCAGTGAACGTGGTAAGCATTATTCCCGCTAAAAGGTAGCATGTTAGCACACTGATATTAGAAAAATGGCGACAGTGGGATACAAAAAACTTAGTAAATGACATTCTGAGCATATCAGAGGGGTTGTTTGTACATGGCTCTCAACACTGAGGTGGCTGAGCTGGCGGCTAACAATGCGCACAGTGCTTACAACAGCAACAGTGCTAACAGAGCTAACAGTGTTAACCTTGAGGGAATCAGAGTGTGGATGCTGCGCTTCTGCGATGACACTGTTGTCAGTGGTAACCGCCCATAACCACTGTACAAGGTGAATACACCTGCTCAAGTTCAGGTCAGACTCTTGGGTACCCAGACAAATGATTTCCACTAAGATATCTTAAGGTGAGATTTCAAGGAGCTGCTTTGAAAATGGCCATGCCAGTTGTTCCCTCATCAAAATTTATCCTGACTCTGAAGCATTATCTAACCCTCTTCCTAACAAGCCATGTTGACATGGTCAGTGCCAATGGATGCCTTACACTGTCTAGGTTTACAAGGAGCCGCTACCTTAACTACCTAGCTTAAAAAAAATAGTGCTGACATTTATGTCAACCTCCAATTATTTTCCCCACTGGGGGCCACTGGCCAGGTGGAATCAATTGTATCAGGGGGGGGCATAGGGTCAGTACAGAGCAGTGGCAGTTAGTTAGCCAGTGGGATACACACACAGGACTCCCATACACGAACATGTACATGCAGCTGGACTGTCGACCACAACAAAAAAACAGAGGAGCTCGGAATACAACACACATAATTATTTTCTGCCAAGTTAGCTCTTGAATCGCTTACTTTCCAGATTCCCGGAACCTTTGTGCTGTTGAGCAAACCAGCCCTCATTTCCACCAGTTACAGCTGAATCCTTGTAATTAGGGATGTGTCATCAAGGGAGGGTGTTGCACTATGCAAAATGCCGATCGCATTGATTACCTCCGAGCTCTTGTCCTGGCAATACATACATGCTTCCCTTAACAAAAATAAAGGGCTTGCTAATAATGATAAGATGTAAAAGACTGTTATGTGCAAGACTCTATCCTCTCTGCCCAACATGTGGAATATGAAACACCCACTGAGGTCATCATGGTTCGTACTATAGGACAAGAAAAACCTGCAATGGTTTGGTTCAGCTGGGAACTGATTTTTTAAGTTCTAAACTGATTTATTTATCAGTGGAGGTGCTCTGAGTGGTTCAAAATTAGGTGTGGGAACAGGAACAGAACCTGCTCTATGTTGGTGTAAGAGAGGTAACGTAGGGAGAATGTCTTCATTCTCTACTCAGGATGCCATTACTCCACTATATCTTTACAAAGCAGATAGTTGTTTTCTGCTATATTAATGTTCTGAATGCGGTGAACAGCACCTTTTGAATTTGAGAGTACACTTTTATGTCAGCTCCATTTTGATAAACACATGACAAAGCACTCAAAAGACCTCCCAATCACTTATGTAGAAATAACACAATGTAAGCAAAAGCTGAGTTCAAGATCAAGTCTTTGTCATATGCAAAACAATTATAGCGGAGTAGTCATTGGCAATGAAATCCTTGTCCTCGATCGCCCCCCAACAATGCTACTACAAGATGTATTAAAAAGAAAAAAAGAAAAAAATATGCAGTGAAAATGAGAAACCAAATAGTGCAGTGAGTGGGAATTCTCATGCTTGATGCCATTCTAAGATAGCAACGTCTGCATTCCAAATATAATGCACAGAAAATTAGATTACCCACACACACTTGAGGCTGTTTTTTTAAGGCTGAGATGAAAGATTAAACTTTAAAGTGAAAAAGATGAGGTCCGAGAGAGTTCAAACTTGCTTAAAATGTTTAATTTAGTTCTATCTCATTTGATATTTAGGTTAGTTTTTCACCACATTGGGAGCGACTGAAGTTCACGCACTACCCCGCCACAGCCATATGGACGTGTGCAGGTGGACCTTGGTGATTAATACAAATGATTTATCAAAGTAAATAGCTCGAGCTGCTCACTCTCCACTCAGAGCCAAAGAATGATTTAAGATCCGTGGCCCATGAGGTACAGGGGAACTTCCTCCAACAGATGTTCTTGACTAATTATCTATTGTAGCACAGATCCCACAATCCCTCAGTTCCTCTGTTGTCTTCCGGTGGGAGCTTGGTCATCCCTGTTTCATATCCTTGGCTTGGTCTCCACTTACCTGGGGCACTCCTCTCCATCTGTGAAGGGAGCTGGAGAGACGCAGACTAGCCCACCAGCAACATACAGCGCCGTACACACACCTTTAGCTGTCATTTTCAAGTGCAAACACCCCTCTATCCTGCTGTTTAAACTCAATGGGAGTGGAGTTATATAAAGTGCAACAGTCTACAGCTGTTATGTTTAAGTGTCCTTTGCAGAAACACAGCTGTAGCATGGTGTTCGAGGCTTTGATGAAGCCATGTGGTTATTTATGGAAGCAGAACTCTGAACATTTATGCATTCTAAAGCGAAGTAGCTATTCATTCCGATTCAATTGATGCAACCAATTCAACAAGTAGAAAAAATTCAACGAGAGCGACAAAGCAGAAAAGCAAAAGACAGAATTCTGCCATTTGTAAGCCATGCGAGCGGGTGTGACTTGATTCAAAGGTACTTTTACTGCGGTGTGCAAAGTTAATGCTGTGTGAATCCCTTTTCAAAAGAGTTGAGCATCTGAGACGAAAATGAGTTTTCTGCTCTTAACACCGTTCTCTACGATGAGCATGTTGGCACATTTATTCCAGATGAATAATTTAACAAAAAGAGCGTTTACATGGAGAGAAAATTGAAACAGTGTGCACGCTTTCACAAACACAGCCTTAATATTTCAGCACGCGAAGGTCAGAGAAAAATGGCGGGTTTAGCTCGGTAACGTGAAGCGACAGAATACGTCTGGTTCTGTCAGCTGTCGGAAAGTCCCCAGCCTTTACTAGCATCTTCCATTCGGACTAATGGACTATAGTTGGTTGCGAAAACCCTCCTTGTACACAGAGAGAGAGGGAGAGAAAGCTCCAGCAGCACCTCAGACAACCCAGGCCACAGCAAAGCAGAGCTAGAATGGATTAAGATATGCTTGGCTGCCTTTCGCAGTCCTGTCAATGTGGGCTGTGGCTGTGGGCTGGCACAGATCACAGAGACGCAGGAAGGTCATCGCCGCTGGGAAAAGGAGGCAGTGAAAATATTGTCCTGACAAGATGTAGAGTGACTTTTGCAACCTGGGGCTTGTGTTTCAGATTAAACCGTGTTGGCTGATAGAAGAGATGAAGTCAAAGGAGGTGTGAAAGGGGGACTTGAAGGGTGTTGATGCCGCCACCTTTGAATTCACAGTCCCCTCCTCTAAATCAGTTTACATGAGAATTTGGGGAGGATGCATGATGAGAGGCTGTTAAATTTCCTGCCAATCTTTAATGAGTTTTACCTTTTGGACCCTTGGTGTTAAACGTTAGGGGACGTGTTATCCTCCACCACTTTAATGATTTACATCAACAAAACAGTTCAGTACAATCACACCTAATGCATGGTGTGTTTTTCATAACATAATAGACTTTCTAATTCATGTGCTAAACATATCAGCTACCATATTTCTGCAATGATTTATCAAGCAGCAATCTCGAGGGCTGAAAAATGACCTCAATGTATTACTGCCAAAATCTACAGTTCATTGAATGGCCACTCGAGGCTAGCTCCAAAGCCTCATAGACACCCATGTTACAATGCCCAACTTTACAGCAGAAATAAACATGTTTCCAGCCTGGTACAAAAAATTGTTTTGATCTTTACAGCTAATTTCCCCTGTCATGACAACTGTACTGGGGGTAAATATTGACATAACTCACCCTGTTTAAACTTCATTTAGGCTTACACTTATGTATAATTATGGACTTAGCCACTCTGAGTGACAGGCTGTCTGCAAGGCATCGCCACAGTCAGTGAGTCAGATCCATTACTCCTACAGAGCTCCACCCTCTTTCCCAAATATGGTCACCATGGGTCACTTCTGGCTCCAAACAAAAGATGGTGATGGCCGAATGGTGAACTCGAGTCTTCAACATGGGCGTCCACAAACCTGTTTGACATCACAGTAGCTACATCCATCATTTTCATTTTCTATTACTCAAGTGGGCCCAAGATAAGATGCCCATCTGGGGCCCATACGCACTTGGTACCCAGGTAGCTGCAGCATGGGGCCCACATGGATAAACCCACCCATGTGGGCCAGTATGGAACTCATGGCCAACCCATTGGGGCCCATATTTCAGCTCATTTATTAACCACATGGGGCACACATACATATTATTTTTGTTTTTTGTGGCCCTTCATAAAGCTGGAGTTGTTCTATATATTTTTTTTTATATATATTTTTTTATCTGTGTTTTTCATATTGTTAACAAATCTCATAAAAAGACCAAAAAAAATAACACGTCTGTTCCCCAATTTTCCCCTGTCTTTGGCTGTTTAAGCCCCAACATTGTCCTACTGATGTAAAACTTTAAAAATGGGTTTCAAATAAGTAGTTAAGTTTGAAAAAAGGCAGTGATTTCCTAAAGCAGCTTGGCACTTTTTTTAACTAATGGGACTTAAACAGGAGTAAATACTGCATTTGTGTTACTATATTTAACCATGTATTAATAGACTAAATAAGATAATGCATGCAGCCACTGTGATGTCACCAGTTGGTTTGTGAACTCCCATTTTGAAGCCTCGAGTGTAGCGCGCTAGCTGCTAGTTTGGTTAGCATGGTGCACATTAGCACGTTTACAGGTCTATTGTTAACTTTGGTAATGCTAATGCTAATACAAGTTTTTTCTAGGAAAACACAGGCTTTCAATTATGATGTGAAAACACACTGAAATAGCAGCCATAGCTACGTCTATACATGTTACCTAACCAAAATTCTTGTTGTGGTAGTGACATATCAACGGCACCCACCTGACACTCAGAAAGGTCACACCCTTACTTTAAGCCTTAATAAATTTAAACCATTAAGAGTTGTCATGAAGGGGGAAATTAGCTTTAGAGACCATAAACTGTATTTTGTACCAGGCTGTAAACATGTTTATTTCTGCTGTTAAGTTGGACATTTTAACATGGGGGTCTATGGGGATTTACTCACTATTGGAGCCAGCCTCAAGTGGCCATTAGGGGAACTACAGTTTTTGGTGTGTCCGCATGGGCTTCATTTTTAAGCCCTGGAAGTTGCTGCTTGATTTATACACAGTTGGTGCTTTCCTGAATATTCACAGCTGAATGAAGAATTGTTTCAAAACAAATTACAGTGCCCACGTTCATCCTTAGAAGGGAACATGTCACCCGGTGAAACAATGCAGCTCATTGACATGTTTTAAACATTTATTTTGACAACAATGAAGGGGGAAAAAAATGGTTACATAGGGGATATACTCGTGAATGATTAGCTCACTGTTTGGCTCTTTTCATAGAAATTTGTTGACAGAAAGAAAATATATAAATATGGCTCAGCCTTGTACTTTAAACAAATCATATTCTTTCATATTCTCTGATGCATTCCTCTGCATTGACAAGCGTTGCTGTCCCAGGGGACGTCTTGTCTAAAATTTAAAAAAACTGATCTGAAAGTGTTGTTGTTATTGGAACGTTCTTAGTCTTCAGATCTGTGTGTGTGCTGTGCTAAAGTCACTACTTTGTAGAATAAACACACGTTTGAATCAGATTTCGAAACACCTCAGCATAAATCTGCTTTTTACATTGAAAATTTAAAGCGTGCAGATTAATTTTAGATAGACTGTATCCTTTAACAGACCAGCGCTTCGTTGCTGAAGGGAATGCTCTTTAACTGAGTAATGTTTCATGCTCCTCACTGGTTCACCCCAGCTTGTTTTTTTCCTTTATCGCTCATTAGGCCTGCCAGTTATGGAACCGTCATGCAGGTCTTCCTGTTTGATTTCTCTGTGCATTGGCAGTTTAGGCGTAGTTCTGGTGTGGTCCAGAAAGGCCTCAGCAGCACTCTCCATTAGTTTGGCTGATTCAGGGTTGTTAGCCATTTTTAATTTCCCATTAGACCCACAAAAGCTCTATTCATGTTCTCTCTCAGGTAACTCATTAATTTGCTGTGATGCATATGAGATGGTGAGTGAGGGCCTCTTGCCAAGACTCGGTTAGCATTTTATGCATAAAAGAAATACAGAGTGGAGCAGATGGTTACATTAGGGACTGATGATACTGACACAATGCAGCGTGTGAATATGTCTGTGCGTTTGTGTGCCGGTTTGAATAAATTACATACACTCTATGTGTGTGTATTTTATTACAATATTAGGGAGTGATGATGTGTGGAGATCCCATATTTCATGCCTTTGCTGTGTCTGCATGTGTGTACGCTATAGTCCTGCGTATTCAGGTTTATGTCTGTGAATATGTGCTGTTAACTAACCTCGCCTGTCTCTCCGGATTAGGAATGAGTTTGTTCAACTGTAGGGAATGAAAGCATAAAATATCAAACATTGAGAGATGCATCGGGAACAAGAAAGAGAATGTTTGCTCGTGTCGGCGCCACACTTTTGCCTATAGTGTCAGAACAAGTGAAGCCTGACAGAAGGCTGGGTGGGCTCCACACTGCAGGACTTCGCTTTCATTAAACTCCGTGTGAGTCTCAACACGAATGCCTTTGTTCAGCCTGTTCTCTGAACATTACCACCATTTTTCACTTGGCCGTATACAGTTAGATCACCTCCGCATGACTCCATTTTATAAACGCACTGTAAGGCAAGTTGGCTCTGTGGTGGATTTAATTAAGTGATATAGTCTCACAGTTGCGAACAAATGCACCAAACCTCATCACTTTAGCTCATGCGAGCTGTAATAAATCTAAACTGCTGGGGCGGCAACTAATGATTATTTTGTTATTGAATAATCTGTCATTAATTGCTGAGCCAGAAACTTGTGAAAAATGCCCATCAAATTATCCTGAGCTGTAGATTACATTCTCAAATTGTTGTTCTGCCAAAAGACTAAAACCCAAAGATACTTACACTAATATCTCACAGAGAGAAGCAGCACATCTTTACATTTGAAAAGCTAGAACCATCAAAGGTTGAGACTTTTCAGTACCTTGTGGCAATGGTGTAGGGTTCGTTTTAAAATTGTGGGGGATACATATTAAACAGAGGACTGGGGGTCCTGCCTCAGGAAATTTTGAGCGTCAAAGACTTAATTTCTTGCATTGTCAGCACAGAGTCATTCCCAATTCATCAAATACTGACGCTTGGTCAGTGGCCCTTGGTAGCAGACACCAATGCACAGAGGTACCCTTGGTAAAGGTCTGATACACACCAGATGGCGGCAGTTTCTGATGCCATGGCTGACTACCATATTATAAAGATAGAGATGAGTCAAAGAAACTCCAGACTTTCACCTGTGAGTTGTTGTACATGTCAAATGTGAAATCAAAAGTCAATCAAGTTATTTTCAAAGCTACGCTGGGGACATACCAGATCAATTTTTATTCACAAAACAAACAAACAAAAAAAAAAACAGTTAAAAAATATACAAGGCGGGGCATTGGTGGCTTAGTGGATAGAGCACACGCCCCACATACAAAGGCCTTGTCCTTGCTGCAGCGGCTGCAGGCTGGAGTCAAGCCTGCGGCCGCTGCAGCAGGGGAGCTGCATGTCACCACTCCTCTCCCCATCTCACACTGTCCTGTCCATTAAAGGCATAAAGAGCCCCAAAATATAATCTTAAACAAAAAGTATATATAAATACAAGGCAAGGCAGCTTTATTTGTATAGCACATTTCATATACCAGGGCAATTACAGAGCAATACAATATAAAACATAATAAAGGATACAGAAAATAGTTTAAAAAAAATCACTATTAAAAATAGCAAAAGTGCAGACAAGAGGTGCAAAGTTAAAAGATTATTTTAAATTATTTAAAATGGAGTTTAAAAATAAGGTTGCAGTCATTACAGGGTGGAGTAGGCAGTGTAAAAAAGGAATGTTTTAAGTTTGACTTAAAAGTGGTCAGAGCCATCTGTCGTCATCTGGGAGGTTGTTCCAGGTTTGTGCTGCGTGATAACAAAACTCTGCTTCCCCACGTTTTGTTCTTACTTCTGGGACGGTCAATAGTATTATTCATGAAACATAATGAAGATGCAAAATGTAACACCTTGATAAGTAATGCTCAAGAACAGGGGCCCAGGCATGAGCAATTTGTATTTTAGAATATGTTTCATAACACGTTGTCTGGATTTAAGAAAAAGAAAATGCCCTGTAAATACAGTAAGATTTACAGCGTACACAACTCCTAAGACTTAGCAAGAACCTAAACTAAACTGTCATAGTGCTAACTGCTAAATGGTTTCAAGACGTTTATTCCATCAGTCTCAACATCGTCTATATAGGTAAAATACCAAAAATAGAGACATATGGTAAGAGGAAATAACATATGTCATGTAATATTTCATTACTCTAACAATCACACTTACTTTGAGCCAAACATAAACCTAACTACATGCTTATGTTGCCTCAACCTGAGGAAGTAACATTTTTTACCGACACTGCAAGTTTATTTTGAGAAAGACTACATGCATTTAATGAACAGACAGGGTACATTACCTGTGACAATGGAAGTGTATTTTGAAAAGACACAATGCAATGGTTGTATATTGACACCCCGTGCCTGGATGTCCAAAACTGATGCAAGAGGGGAACCTGGAGCGTCATAGCTTGAGGTTTAAGGCCACTGACCAAACGTCAGTATTTGAAAATGTGTTGGAAATCCTTTGAATTTTAATGCACCACTTTGTAGCTTCTCTGCATCAATTTAAGATGGAAATGTTTTTTAATTTCATTAAAAAAAGGGCCTCTGCTACTTTCATGTTTTAATCAGGGAGGACAAATGCACATGTTCTAAATATTGAGGGGGACATGTGCCCTACATTCCCCTGAAATCTGCTCCCATGCTGTGTGGATTGATGCTGCTTCCTGAAGGTTTGTGATCAGCTAGACTCACATTTGATTGACACAGACCCTGAGGGCAGATAAATATTTTTAAATGCGCTGCCAATAATACAAAACACTGGCACGACGCACTGGCTGACATTCAAGTCTTTGAGTAAGAAATTTATTACAATGAATACAGGTAGATCAATGGACAAAAAGGCGGATCAAGCGAGGGGCTGAGTGATGATTGATCGACTGAATCTATGTTGTGCCAGTTCGTTTTCTCTGGAATTTAACCTTGGCAGTGTGGAGAAGATTCTGCTAGTGTCTAGACAACAGGATTAAAGAAAGCAAACACATTACACATTAATATTAATGGTAATGATGAGCAGAAAAACAAAATGTCTTATTGAAATCAATTCAGGTCAAGGGCTGCTCGTGGACAGCTAATTAAAAAAATCAATGTAAATTGTAATACAACTCTATAATAAAAAATGCATTATATTTGTAGTGACCCTCATTGGCTGTTTTTTAATTAAAAGGCCAATATGCACAAACTATTAAACTGGTCCAACAATGCACCTCTCATTCATTAGCTGTTCTGTGCTCTTTTTGCTTTCTGTAGTCTGAAAATTACAGCTTACCTTTAAAAAAATGTTAATAGGCACCCAAGGCAAAATAACTTCATTGAGAGCTCCAGTCAAAAGAATTTATAAGTAAAAGATTGTCTGTCACCGATGAGAGTACATTCAAAATGTCAAAGGTTGATTGTTCAGCAAGATGTCGTGCAAAATAGAAATGTTGAACTACAGTGAAGTATTAACTGTAGTACAAACACCCACGACAAAGCATTAAAATATGCCTCTTTGTAACGCAGAGACTTTTCAAGAAGGCGAAAATATGAGACATGAAGAAAGTAATCAGTGGGAAGATGAAAAGAAGCAAAGGAACCCTCATGGAAGAACCTCTGAGGGGCTGGAGACATTGCAATTATAGAAACTATTGACTTGTGTTTCCCAAGGTATGATCAATTGCAGTGAAATAATGACATCTCTGTGTTGTTTTGACCCATTCACAGTGAAGGCAATTTATTTTGTGTGACAGGAGGCTTGCAAGGGACAACTCAGCTGATGTGTGCCAGAGATCAGGGAGAGGAGAGTTTTCAGCTGGAAAGACAGAGCAGAGAATCAGAGGAAGGTCATTACTTTTGTACATCGGCCTCTTTTAGGATGTGTCCCCGAATGTCTCTATTTTTCAGCCACTCTGACAATCGTCTGCAGAGTTAACAATAAACAACACTGATTATTTCTTAAGCATGTCCTCCTGGGACAAATTTATAACATTACCTAAGTATATTTAATAGCTGTAATTGAGCTCAGGCAGGCAACTCCACTTAGAAATGACATATTCTGCTCTTTGCAGCATAAATCTAATGCACATGAACGAGGCCTTTTACTGTCCTCTGAGCTTTAATTTCTACAGATTCACTGCTTCTGAGAAGTAGAAACAGAATGTACATGATGACAAATGTAATATTAAATATATTCATCAAACTCTTTTTTCTCAACTTCTCCTCCATGTTGAGTTTCAGATGCCTCTATCAGGGCAGAGGTTTAGCCTCCCTAAATGCAGCACAAAGTGTTACAGATTGTACTATTGCTTATCTTAATCAGCAGTGACCTTAATGTCCATGATTTACCCCTGACAGAGTGTGATACTGAATACTGTGTGTATGTATTTGTACTGTCTGTTTGGTTGTACTCATGACTACTATCTGTATCTCAAGTTGCCCCTCTGGAACATTAAAGTTCTACCTTACCTTACCTTTATTGGACGGTTTAGATCTTATATATCCTGTGAATTCTAACATTTCAAGATATGTAGATGCAGATAACCCTGCTGTTGTCATAGAAATGCTGATTGAATTGACATTTTTTTTCAGGGTGAAATAACACACACACACACACACACACACACACACACACACACACACACACACACACACACACACACACACACACACACACACAGACACTTGATCAGCCAAAACATAAAAACCACTGGTGGGTGAAGAGATTGATCATCTTGTTACAGTGCAGTGTTCTGTTGGGAAACCTTGGGTCCTGGCATTCATGTGGATGCTACTTGACACACTCCACCCACCTGAACACTGTTGTTGACCAAGTAAATCCCCTCATGGCAAAAGCACTTGTCGATGGGAGTGGCCTCCCTCAGCAAGACAATTCACCATGCCACATCACAAAAACTGCTCAGGAATGGGACAAAGAGCTCAAGGCATTAACTTGGCCTCCAAATACCCCAGATCCCAATCTGATCGAATTTCTGAGGAATGTGCCGTTACCCCAGAGGTACCCCCGATCCATGGTGCCTCCTTCTTGGACTGGACTTGGCTTTGACTTGTCAAGGCATGAACACAGGACCTCTGGAGGGTGTCTTTTGGAACCTGGCATCAGGGCATTACTTTTAGATCTTTTGAGTCCCGTGGGTTGTGAGATGGGGCACGAGCACATCTTACAGATGTTTGAGAAGATCAGGATCCAAGGAATTTGGAGGCCAAGTCGACGCCTTGAGCTCTTTGTCTCATTCCTCGGACCATTCCTGAGCAGTTTTTGTGGTGTGGCATGGTGCATTGTCCTGTTGGGGGGGGGCACTGCTACTGGGGAGTGCTGTTGCCATGACAGGGAGCTCCTGGTCTGCACTGGTGTTTAGGTGGGTGGAGCGTGTCAGGTGGCATCCACGTGAATGTCAGAACCCAAAGTTTCCCAAAAGAACATTGCATTGTAACAAGACTGTTGTTTAATGTTTTGGCTGATTGGTGTATATATCCATATTCTCTGCTCTAGTTCATCTATATCTTGTTCCTGTAGCCCATTTCTCATTAGGGTGCCTTGGTTCCGCAGATGTTGTTGAGCTGGGTGACGTCCCAGCTGGTATGACTTACGTTTTGTGGTTTCACTCATCCTGAGGTAGGCTAGCAGCATTATGGATCATGCCTAAGGGTCCAGACTGGATATGTGTTACCTGCCCTGGCTATCATTCAAACCCCGATCTTTCCTGCTAAAGTCAATAGCATAAATCACTGAGCGACCCAGCTGCGGAACACTTGGGGGTGTGACCCCCAAAACTGGAGTGGCTCCAGCAGATTCCAGGTACAGCATTTGATTATATTATGTTAATTATATATTAATATATAATTTTTGTTGATACATTATACTGTGGAAAGATATATATTTTTGCAGGAATAATTTTGCATGTTATTTCGGACTTACAGAATTCATTTGTATTACTACATACAGTATTTATTCCTCTATTATAAACTGCACTTGAACTGTTATTTTATTTACATATTTTCACATGTACCTTTAAGTTTCTATTTTCATGTCCCCTCAGCCTCATGTTATTATAAGAGTAACTGCAATCCCTACCTGCCTTTATTTTGTAGGGGACTGGTGTTAGACAGGTTAACACGTGCTACAGTTATGAGTGAGTCTGGATATATGCTGTCTTGCCCTGTGTGAATTGAATTAATTAAGATGAAGTAAACTGCAGCGTGCTTAGTACCTGCTATCCAGAGGGACTGGAGAACGCCCCCGAACAATACAGTAGGGTTACCATGCTACTATTACTCACCACTTCAGCCTTCAAAGTATTATTTGTTTCCATGACAATAAGAGGCACGCATCTCTAGAATATGTTGTTAATTTTAATTTTGGGGTGGATGTTGTTTTCTTTTTTTAACTCAGAAACTTTTTTTTTCTTTCCAGCCTTCTGGCTCACTTATTGTAATTGAATTGAACTGATTTTTAATTTTTTATTTTTTATTTTCTTGCTGTAAAAAACAGTGAAAACATAATGAGTTCCTGAATCATTATAGAAATATATCTGAAGAGCAAACAGCCTTCCTCTTATTTCTGTTTTGATGACCTTATTGTTTTGTTAAATGTTTGAGTTTCTTATTTTTTTTTTAGATCCTTTTCCCTTACAATTTATTTCATTTATTATTGCATTAGAATCTAAAACACTTACAAGTTGCATTGTATTTCCAGTCCTTGATAAGTTGTGTACTTGTTTTGTCCCCGACAGGATATGTTTACTTCCTGTGTTCAATAAAGTTTTGACAAACAAACATGACGCACCTTTCCAAAATGGCGGCCTAATTGAAGTTGCCAATTACACTCACTTGTGTCCTCTGTTTAGCCACCACTCTGTGTGACTCCCGTTACAATTAACTTCACCAATTAACTGTGTGATTCCTTGTCACCTCTCTGGGAAGTTTTATGGCTGATTAACTGTGTTTTTAGATAATTTTTAGAGTGTTTTTGGATGGATTCAGGTGTTTTTCCGCTGAGGGTCTACTGGAGAAATTCTGCTTCCTGTTAGCTAACGTGTAGCCGTTAGCCGTTAGCTGTTTGCCTCATCAACTGACAGCCTCAAAATGGCCTCTTGAAGCCTGAAGAGGAGATTTCCTCTCCCGATGTCGGCAGCCTCGGTCCTTGGTGGATCTTCCCAGTTCCACTGATGTGATTATGAACAGCGCTCCCAATCAAGCTAAGTGTTTTCTGCTTGTGCTAACATGTAATGCTATGTAATAAGCTAACGCTGGGTGCTAGTGTTGCGTTTAATGTCTTGGCATCTGCTGCTTCTTGCCTCTGCCATTAAGCTGCTATCTGTCTACCTGTACTCACACTTTACATTTGTATAAATTGTGAGGTGGCTTAGCTCATTTGACTTTTGTTTGTTTTTGCATGTTCATGATGATTCCTGCAGTGGTGAAATATTTGTGGAAAAATATTGTGTGCAGTATTGTGGTTTTGTGCTGAATTAGTTTTGCAGCATTGTTTCTCTATTGTTCTATTTGTTTTGGGGGATTTCCTATTGTTTCACTGAAAACTTGGGCATGTAGCAGAGGGTAGTGTTGTGTACCAGCACTGGGCATGTAAACATACCAGTGCTGTCTTGCTCACAGCCAGTTCACATAATTATTTCACTGTTTCATGGGTAAACTTAACACGGCATTTGTCACACACACAACAGGGGATGTAGTCGCATTCACAACTTCTCCACACTCAGACAAGCATTGGAGAAATGTTTTATTTCAGAACAACTGATTTATGTCACAGCTCGCTCTACATTGAAACTGCTGAGCTCCTGTTTTACATTTGTTGTTGCTCTTACACAGTGGCACTGTCACTCTTGATCTCATATCCATGCAGTGATGGACACCTTCTGCAATCAGCACTACATATCATTTCATAAGAAAATATTGTCTGCTTCAAGACATGAATTCATATGCTGATGTAAATGATTATTTGCTGCATAGCTGATGTGTTTTAGCCTGATGAGGAATATCATGTTGCTGGGTTTGGATTTATCTGTCTATATTTTAAAATTCATTAATTGGTGATTGTAATTGAATTGTATAGAAATACAGTAACTGACATAAGAGATGAGGGACATATGGTGGAATGTCAGAACCCCTCTTAAGACCCTCTTAAAGTAAGCATATCATTGTCATTCACTGTTCTCTGTTGTGATGAGCTCTGTGTTTACTGGTAGAAAGGGGAGATGTGATGTAGATGCCTTTTTTGTGTGCATAGTCCTGCCTGTATACTATACAGCCAGCATTACCTACCTGGGGGGTTGGGACACCCCGTGCGATCATGGTAAAAATTTGAGGGGTCACCAAGCAGGATAAATTATTCAGATGTGTCAGTATTAGATATGTCAATGAAACAATGTTTGTTTAACTAAGAATAAATGCACACAGACCTGTATGAATTAAAATGGTTTGCAGTGGAGATGTCTAACAAGCGAGTAGAAGTAGCAAGTGCTACCAATTTGCTCATTCCCAAATGCCTGGGAAGTGTGTGTTTAATACAGTATGGATGTATTATTAACTATAAAGGCCCATCCATTTTAAACTACCTAAATAAAATGATGAAAATGGGGTCAATTATTATGAAAAAGGTATGGAAAATTAATTGGTAAAAATGTGTAGGAAAAGATTTGGTAATCTGAGGAAATATTTATTAACGCCAAATGAATTTACAGGGTTTTTTCTAATCAGTGATTTTACTCACTGGGTAAATTTATAAAATGAAACAACCTGAGGCCTCAGAGCAAAATTTGTAACATGACAAGGGGTCCCAAGATGACGCAGTTTCATTTTCAAGGCTCATAAGAGTAAAAGGTTGGGAACCACTGCTGTACTGAATGATATACTCATATGCAACACTTTGTCCATTTATTAATCATGTGTCAGTGATGCCCTGCATGCCCTGGGTTGCTCACTGTTTATGTTACGTTACTTATAAAATGCTTGAGGTACCTGAAGGCCTCTGTCTCACATAGCACTTGGTTTACCTCCAATTTTAAAACCACTACTGTATCACATAGCAAAGGTTTGCATCTCCCATTCATCTTTCTGGCATCGCTCTATGTACTTCTTTCCTCTTTTTTTCTCTAGCGAGACAGAGTAACATGTTGGGAATTACGTTTCCATAGGTCTTTTCACAAGTCATTATACTGGTGTCTCAAAATTAATGTAGTAATGATTTATTGATGGTGAAGTGCTACATGTAGCTCCTTAATCAAAGGTAAAACGTTTAGCATATAAATAGAGCTTTCCTCACAGACTTGTACGCGAACATCTCGTTGAGACAGAGTAGCGGATCGAAGTGATCATCACATGGTTGCGCTTTATACCAAAATGCTCTTCAAAATGAACTCCTCTCTTACGCTCACACATCTGTGTTCGGCTGTGACACAGACAAATGGGACAATGGGGACAGTTAGAAAAAGTACTCCAAGTCCTCTCGCCTGTTCACAGAAAACGATCCATCAGGCTCCCGCCGACCCCTCTGCCTGCGCGTCTGCGTTGTCTGCAAATCGCTTAAATCCCAATCCCAGTTCCACCCACACATCCATCCTGACTTTATTGCTGCTTTCTCTCATGACTGAATGGCACATGTTGGGCACACAAGCCTGTAATCCCTCTGCAGGAGGAGCTCGAAGATAAGCGGAGGCCAACTGGTACCAGTGTCTTGGCAAAAAGGTCAATGTACACTCATCATCTGCGACCTGCCAGATGACTCAGTCCTTCAGATAAATAGACGTACTGTAGTTAACATTCTGTTAATGTGGCAAGTATTGTCTGCATGATAGAAAATTAACCAAAACATTGAATCAAAAGGGGCTTAAATCACTGTTAAAACACTGCTGCAAATGGGTCATGTTATGTTGAGTAGGGCTGTGGTGGTAGGGAATTTCCCTGGGGGTGATTAAGAGTGGCTCAGCAGGGCAATGTGCAATATTACCACCATTTTTTAAATTTTCAAATCACTTAATTTATCCAGATGTTATTGCATTGTACAGAAACCTAATCATTAAGCTATTGTTAGGTATAGTGTTGCGTTTTAGATTTATTGTTAAAGGTCCAGTGTGTAGGATTTAGGGGGATATACTGGCAGAAATGGAATATAATACAGTATAATAATAATGTTTTCCTTAGTGTATTGTCACCTGATTATAAGAATGTTTGTGTTTTTATTACCTTTGAATGAGCTGTTTATATCTACGTAGGGAGCGGGTCCTTGTTTATGATGATTGCCATGTTTACGGTCATCTTTTTAAAGTAGCCCAGAATGCACAAACCAAACACCTGATCTAGACCGAGCCATTCACGTTTTTGTGTCAGCCACCATGCTTAGAAGTCCATCTGCACCGAGCAGCGTCTGAAAACCACAGATTTTTTAAATGTTAAACTGCTTTATTCTGTGTTTTTAATGATTTTCTATCACCATGTCCCTTTGTTTTGCAGAGGAAGAGACCTCTGCAGATAATTCGGCTCCTAGTGAAAACCCTTCTGAACGTCGAGATCTAAAGTAATTAGAGAAAGAAAGAAAATGCCACCCGTTTCTGCCAAATGGTGCCAGAGAAACTGATTTCTTGCGTGAAACTGCTTGATTCAGTGTTTTTACTAGTTTAAATCACTGGGTCTGTTAATTGTTGAGAGAAGGAGACCTCTGCGGATAATTTGTCGCCTGTTAAAAACCTCCTGAACAACAAACACTCAAGGACCTCTAGCCGGGAGAAGTTTCAGCTGGTTGTAATATGCCATCCTCACCACTAGATGCCACTATATTCCCCTAAATCTTACACAATGGACCTTTAAATGCAGAAGATGCTGACATGCTTTACTTATGTCTGGTTGTTATGATACAGACTATCTGAGTGAGTAAAAATGTCAGCACAAGGTAGAGTACTTGTTTTGAATAAAGGGAGGGCTGGAGCACATATGAAAAGAGGATGTACCTGCCAGTTTTTGTGCATTAGTGTCTTCTCCACTGTTGCTGGTGTTCAGCAAGAAGGTTAATCATTGTGGTAGGCTGTTTGTCCCGCCCCTCCTCCACTGTGATTGGAAGGTAAGGTAAGAAGTGACAGTGACAAGTGGCTGCAGTTTTTACCCAAAGTTGAATATTTTTCAACTTTCGCCAGCCAGAAAAAAAATGGGCAAAATAGATGCTCAGCGCCTCGTCACGCTGCTTGCATTTGTAGCATAGTGAATTTTGTAGCATAGCAGTGCTCCTATTGAAAATAGAGAACAATGGTTGTAGCGGTTGCTTTCCATCTCCTGTGGCTGACTTGCCAATGGTGTGGTATTCAAATATTGCAATTATCCCGACAGCCCTCGGGGTGCGTTCCAATTTGTTTTTTACTTTTCTAGACTATCATATGCCTGCTAGTTCAGTAAGTGTTAATCTGTGACCACTTACAGATATGTCTGGCATATGTTATCATTGATTATCAAGAAGTTCTGGCACACATGATTTGACTTGAAATGTATTTGCCTGACTTCCTTTATGACCAACAAATACAGACGATTTGAATAACTTGATTTAATTGAATCCAACACACCTTTAAAGCAATGCTTGTGAATGTGATGTTGATACAGTACTTATGAGTTTAAAGGATAAGGCTGACGACAATCTATATGTATCTTATACACCTTATTCAGCCACCTCTATTGTTATCCAAAAACTAAATGAGCCACACTGTTGTACCAAGTGACATGATTATAGATGATTATTTTGACTCAATCCTGCACGCACCATCCAGGTGCCCTAAATAATCACCAGTGTACCTACTGTGTATAAATCTGTAGCTGGAAATAGTCCCTAACAAATGTTCTTTTTGTTCCTGTGATAGTAAGGTGTGCTGAAAAGTACAGTGCTCAACTATTTTAGGAAATGACTTTGCTTACAAAAACTGAATTGTGACCTCATTTTCAAGAAATATAATGATCCTATTATCTGATATGTTGACAATAAGAGAAATAATGAATAATGTCATGTTAAGTCCTTTCTGTCTGCCTGTGTATTCTGTATTTACATACTGTCAACATTACAGTTATCATAGCCTGAGGTTAAAGTCACAGATACTGTGCTCTCTGCACCTCATGTACTTGTGAAGTTTCTGCTTCCGGCCTTTTTCTCTATCTGTGAATCAGAGCCTGTCATGGTTAATTAAAACCGTATCACATCACCCGTTCTCTGAAGGGTGTGTGAATTCCATCTTCATCAGAACAGTTTAAGTTAGGCACACAAACGTGACTTCATTTAATTTGGTTGACTGTAGCTGAAGGCTGAAACAGAGGTGATTCTTGGTCCTTTACCTAAATAAAATTATTCTTTGATGCACCTTTCCGTCTCCAGCTGTTTTGCATCATTGTCGCCTGTGAATCAAAGTGGGTGATCACTTACAGTTTTTCACACTTCTTTTTGAATTTTCACATGTGACAAATCCTGCAAAGGTGTTAACACAGTAAACACCAGCGAGTGTGTCTTATCATAAGTGGAACGGTGAGAGGGGGGGACTGGCAATCACTCTCCTGTTCTCTCCGTGATGGAGGACTGAGGAGTGATAAGAAGGAAGCACACATTTCATGATGCAGTTTCTTTAATTAGTCGCCAGAGTCTTGAGAAAACAAAGCAGCAAGAGGGGAAGGAGGAAGAGATGGAGGGAGATGAGGTTGTTAATTCCACTGCTGTCTGCTTGCATTTGAGCACTCATTAATCTGAGACGGGGCACACCCTGTTGTCTTGCTGAGTATCTTTTATAAAAACCAGCATTAGCACTTTTGCTGCACTGAGAAATTGTCAGTGATGTTTCGCGGGGAGAGCCGCGCCGTGAGCGAGAGAGGGAGAGATGGATGCCTGTGGCATACTGAGCTTCTCGGCTCTCCCTCCTCGCTGCACTCGGGGCCTCCTCGCCGGCGAGTGAATCCATAACGCTTTTCCACACAAGTGGAGCTCCTGCATTGTGACCTTCAAAGTTTACTGCGAATACCAATCGGGTGTGACCACTTTCACGTTAAATGTGTCGTTTTACGGTTAATTGAGTTATTGTTGGCAAAGATGAATGAGCGTGCCCCATTTGTTCTGCCATAAGTGCCGATGTGATATCAGGAGCAATTTGGACATATTTTCTCCTCCCTCAATTAGAGTAATGTAATCTATGTTTACAGAATACATCTCCGTGCACTAAAAATATCCATTGTAATTGGAAGCCAGACAATTAATTTAGCGCACAATAAGTCAATGGAAATTGAACAAAGGGTTATGTTTGTGTCATTAACTCAGTGCAATTGGCAATTTATATGCTCTGTGTTGAGCTTGTGAACATCATCTACGCATGCATGCATATTCATTACCATGGCTACTCAATTCACAGAGCAAAAAGTCTGAACAAAGGTGAATGAGAGGCTGAACCCTCTAACCATCCATCATTATGCCCGCCAGAGGGGTGGTTGCAGTGTGTTTATACGCGTGCACACCTGTTTTCGTGTGTGTGTGTGCGCGCGTGCATGTGTTGCCGCGTGAGTGAGGGTGCAGAGAGTTTCTCCTCTCCCAATCCTCTCTGCTCACTACCTGAGGCATTGGCAACTCCTCTACTCCTGGAGCCTTGTCAATAACACCTCTGCCACCTCCATTCTGCCCAGAGGAGAGCACCACTCTGCTGGGTCCAGGGCGCGGCCAGACCCCCCTCTCCTACACCGCCATTAATCCACTCCTTCGGCAGGCAGAATCCTTCTCCCCTCGGCACCTGTTTGACAGAGGGTAAAAACAGGGATGAGATAGCAGGGCGCGGATCAATCCCTTCGATCCTCCTCTCCATCTCAGCAGTCATTCATCAGCCGGTGGTTGTTGTTGTTGATGTTGCTGCTGTTGTTTGGCTTGACACTGCCCCATTCCTAGTCACTGAAAATGAGGCAGCTGAATTATGGTTAAGCAGAGAGACGTATGACAGGGGGAACTATTCGGGGCATTCTTTTGTCATTGAAGAAATGAAGTGTTTATTTTTTATTTATTCCACATAAAATGTTTTCTTTGCTTTTGTATCTGGAGCTGAAATGATCTATTCAAATATAAAGGATTCTCTTTTTCTGGCTTCTTCAATGTAAAGATTTGCTGCTTTTCTTTGTCATATATAATTTTTCCACTGTTTATTGGAACAAAACAAGCAAGTTGAAGGCTTCAGTTTGTACCTTGGGGAATTATAATAGGCTTATGTCTGTTTTTTAAAAAATTAGATTGATTGAAGTGAAGTTAAAAATGTTTAAAATGATCTGAAAGGGTGGTATAGTCGCTTTGTTGTATAATGCAAATAATATTTACCATTTTTATTATACCATTATAGCCTTAGTGTTAAAATTACTCAGGATTTTGTTCAATAGGCTTTGCATGGTTGTCAGGCGGATCTTTGATCACTCACAGAGAAACACTCACCTTCAGTTAGAGGTGAAATGAGTTTTACTGTATATGTGTTTGCAGTAACCTGAACGCCCTAATGTTCTTGTCCCTGTCTCGCTGCCCCTTGTTTTTAATGATACAGTACCTGGTTCAGTGCTGACAAGTTGGGACGGCAGCTTTGATGTTTGTCCTTTTGTGTCCCCAGTAACACATTGCAGCTTTTAAGTGATTGGTGAAGGGCGGGGCAGCAGCTCCCCTCCTGCTTGACTTCAAGGTGGAAGTGAGGGAAAAAACACAAGAAATAATATCAGTAAAGGGTGATCAGATGTAAGTGGGACAGCCTATAATGTGTATCTGTATGTATAAATGTACATACAAAGAGCATACAATACCAACAGGGCTGTATCGGGTTGTGTATTAATACACACTATGGAGCCTGATGCAGTAGTGCTGAACCAAAATTCACAAGTATGAGACCACCTGGAAGCTTTTAGCTGTACGCCGTAAGCAACATATGCTGAGGTTAGCACCGCAAGCTGATTGACGTGCGAGCCAGTCACACTATGGAGAGAGCAAATGAAAGGCCAGAGCTGAAAGACTTATATTTAGTCAGCTGTAACAGCAACGAGAGAGGTGTGTATAAAATGAGGACGGTGTGTCAGTGTTGCTCCACCATCAGTGGCACCAGCAGCCGTAATCCTGTACGCACTGTGCGTACATTTTTTAAAAATCATTTATCATCCTATCTTGAAAATTAAATTGTGACAAAAGTGTTAGATCGTGTCTTTGGGTTCTTTTTTTACTGATGAATGTGCCTGAGATGCTGTTTTTTTGCTGTGTTCACCCGCTATGACGCAAATACTTTTTTATATGCCGATGAATGGTGTGCATGTCGCGGGCCAGAGGTCGGTGTATGATAAACAATTCTGGCGCTAAATTGTGATGCTAGCATCAAATGGCAGGGTTTTCAAAAGATAAACTCAGATGAAATGATTTCATAAACATAAAGGTTACAAAGTTCAAGGCATCTCATTGAAACATCTTGCACATTATGTTTGGGATGTTTCAGTGCTCTGTTGTTGCTTGCATAGAGACACTTCTCCCATCTTATGAAACCTAGATGATACAAACATACACACTTGTCATCCAAAAGAAGAAGTGAACAAAAAAAATAATGCAGAAAAAGAATTGAAGATCAATTCTGATTAAAAGCCTCGTGTTGCATCCTTTAGGGAGATCACTCCACCGCCTGTTGCGCACACACAGCACAAAGAGTGTGAAACATCTTAATGATCCCAAGGACCAATCGGTCACAAAAAAGCATCAGGCCTTCTGCACACCATCAAAAAGCAAGAAGAAGCAGCTGGCACCAAGGCTGGACTGCACACGATCCTGAAAAGACTGTGAACTCCAGATAGCAGCCTTTGTTGCAGGGATGAAAAGGAGCATTCAAAATGCACAAAACCGGCTGTCTGCATGTGAGTTCTGGAGCTTTACTTCAGAGAGGAGTTAATGAAAGACATCAGTTTGCCCTTTATTCTCTGCCCTGATGAAACCTAGTCACATGAAGAAGTAGCTGCTCTGTATTTGTGTAGAAATACAAGTTGGTCAGTGCCCTATGCCTGCCATGTCTCCAGAGTTAAAATCTCACAATTTGTTGCTGTTGTAGGATATTATTAAATTATTTAAAATTGATATTTACTCAAATGACTGTAGCATGTGAAATACTCACTAGTACTAAAGAGGGATGCGCACGATTAGACGTTTAAACAATTATATGATCTAGAAAATGAATTTATCTTTTTTGAGATGTTATATTATTTGTTAACTTTAAGTGAGATAATGTGCAGGGTTTACATTCATACTGCATGGCACTAAATGCCTCTCATTTCAGCTGAAATTTAATTATAATTTAGATGTTGTTTTATTAACTTTAAAGTGAATTGCTATCGTTTCTGTCAGATAGCAAGGTTCAATGTGCCCCACATTTCAGAGGCAGTTTATTTATTTTAGATGTTATTTTAGTGGTTAACTTAAGACTGAGCTGCCGTCATGTTCACGTTCATACCGCACAGCGCAAAGTGCCTCGTACTTCAACGGCATTTAAAATCCAACATTGTTGTTGAACATTGTGATTAAAGACTTCAAAGGGCTCTTAATGCACACACTATTTTTGGAACAACATTTTAAACACTTAATAAATTGTGCTAAAGTTTGACTGTTTTCTGAGTGTTTTCCCCTTTTTAGACTAGTCGACTAGTCTTAATTAAAAGTTGTGTTCAGTGGTTTAGTGGTGCTGTTTGTTTGAATACAATCCGTTTAGTTGAGAGAGAGTTCTGGATGGTTCTGATTCTCAGCAGTCTTTCACATATTGTTATACAACAAGTAGCTCTGATGTCGCAATCTGATTGGTCAACAAGACATTTAGAATGTGCACACCTGGCTCATGACTAAAATATTATTTCACCATTTCCATGGCAACGTAACGGCCAGAGCAAATACCAGAAGGCTTCAAAACTGCAACAAACTGGATGGTTTTGTTGTTAATTCTGATCTATATGGACTTAGTTTGATTGATGGTTGGAAGAAGATGAGGCTGCTGCTGTTGCTTTGGCACATACTGGACACACACATGCTCTATATATGTTCATGTGTATGGGCTACAATCTATGGAAAAACTATTCACAATGTTAATATAAGCACACAGGAAGTCAACATTTATTAAACTAATTTATCTGGAACATTTTTTATTTTTTTTTAATTTTCAAATGACCTGAAAAGCTGATTAGCAAGGATATCTTATAAACAAATGATCTGACCAGTGCTCAGGTTAGCCTGTTCACTGTTATAGTAACATTCATAGCATAATTAACCTAAATAAAACAATTTCAGAACTTGAACTTAGAAATTCTCAAACATACTTAGAAAGACTAAGTGATGAAAACAGTTTAATGAAACAGTTTTATTTTGTATTAAATCAATTCCCTTAATTCTTAAAGTGTATGGTGCTGTTTGCTGCCCTGTCAGTGCAGGTGCATGCCTCCCTGGAGCGCTGCAAGCAGGAGTGTGACTGCAGTGACAGGCTAAACGCCATCCAATATGAAATGAAGCAGAATATTCTGTCAGATAAAGACATGATGTGGGTTTTGGAAAGGATTACATCGATTGATTTTTCAATTAATTTTGACTTTTGGACTTTAAAATGCTCTCGAGTTATTGGAAATGTCTGGCGTCCTCTGGCGTCCTCCATCAGCCGTGCTGGTGACTAACGCTACTAGCTTAAAAATACGTATGACGTTGGTGGATCTAGGAGCTAAATCTGTATGGAAAAATATTTTTAGGAGACATCTTAGATGTAACAAGACTGAGCTAGCAAAGCAGTTTTGTATTTATATGTGGGGCATTTATTTAGCTTGGGAGACCCAACGATCTCTAGAAAGTATTAAGCTTATGTTGGCTGGCGGACTCAGAGAGGTTGGGCTTTAACATCGCGCCTCAAATGATGTTTAAACACACCCTCTTGTGTAGTATTGCTCAATCATTACACATAACAGCTGTATCACATATCAACATAGATTTGTTTCATAATGGTTAATTATTTTGAAGTGATTTGCAACAGCTATGAAAGTTTCCTTTGGATTATGGAGGTTTAAGGTCAGCAAGTTCTTGATGTAGGACGAGACAATGTGCTATTTTTCTTGCATGCAGAGCTATAGGATCCAATGTCTTCCTGTTTACATTTAGTGTCAAACCTGTTTGTAAAGAACAATATGTAGGTTACTGTAAAAATAAGCCCATATTTTTCATATTTGACAGAGAAGGCGAGCAGTTTTCCCCTGCGTCTTTGTGCTAAGCCAGGCTAAACATGGATGATGTCGATATTGATCTTGTGGTCTGACTGGATAAACAAGTGTATTTCCCAAAATGTTACACTGTTCCATTTTTTGGGGGGAAATATACTGTATGAGTTGTCCATACTCTGTGTTGAGATGCTCCATCACAGAGGCTGCTTGGAGGAGTAGATGTCAGAGTTGTGGGTGTTATCCAGCCTGGAAAGAGTGCCGCTCTACAGTAGCTGCAGCCCTGAGCAGCAGGAATGGTAGTGGTGGTTGTAGAAGTAGTAGCAATAGTAGTAGAAGAAGGTCTTTCAGTCATAGAAGTGACTCATTCTTTCACTGCTGCAGCTGTTACATACTCTATCTGTCACTTTTAAAACCAACATATTTAGCAAGGAACTCATTAATAATGATCTTAAAGCTGTGGCATATGAAAAACTCTAGCCTATGTTTACAGTAATACAGTAGTGCTTGGTACACATTACCAAAGCTGCAGGCTAGGCTCTGCAATCCAGCCTGACCTCATGAAGAGCTTTAATTGGTCAAATGTTAGCGAACTGGTAGATTGAATTGAGTTGAATTGAGTCTGTCATGTTTTGAAATGCATTTGTGTGTGCCGCAGCAAGGACAAATTATCAGCACTCATTGGAAATATGCAGCTGTCACATATGACAAAATAGTCTTTTAGAAATAAGATGGTGTTCATACCTGAATTGAGATCCCGATATTTTAACGATTAATGGCACAGCCTTAGTTTTTAAATAAGCTACAGCGACTGATATGGCGTCTGGTACAGGATAGGCAAAAGAGTGATGCAGGAATGAGTCCCATAACTTGGGAATGAGTTAGCATTTTAGCACTCTGGGCTGTTTCGTCTGGAAGGCAGTGGGGTTTTTGGTGAGATGCCTCAAAAGAGGTCTGTGGTGAACACAAGCTTAAGAGACTTTAATGTTTTGTTCCATGACATATAATGTGTTAGTCTCATTAATCTTTACGTCTTCAAAAAGGCAGTGGCTAACAAGGGGCTAAAAGAGACTACAGAAGGTCGTCACACCAGACATGGCTTTACAGCTTTGTGGTGGTGGTGTTGATGAAGTCATGCAACCATTGTGTAGTTCGTCTACAGCCTAATGTTAGCTTTTTATTTCTGGCAATTGAATCTAACCATCAATAATCATGAAGTGGTGTAAATTTGGAAGATTATCTTGCTGAACAAAACAGGAAAGTATCATAAACATTTGTTTGCCACAGAGCTTATTTTCTGCAATAATTCAAAATTAAATAAAAAAATCCCACAGGCTTTTAGCCGAGGAAACCAGGACAAAGGGATTTTTTGGGGGAGTTTTTCCTTATCCGCTCGTATGCTGTAAAGCCCTCTGAGGCAGATTGTGGTTTGTGATACTGGGCTTTATAAATAAAATTGATTGACAATGCTAGCCTTTGTGTTAGCCTACAAAAAAAGAGAAAACACATGATCTCTGCAGCACTTTTTAGCTGTGGAGGTAGAGTGAGTCATCCATTAATTGTAAGGTTGATGGTCCTGTCTACATTTTCAAGTGTCCTTTTGCAAGACACAACCCCAAATGCTCAAATGTTGGTGAAAATGTGAGGTGCTCTGGACAAATGAGTCCAAATTAATCTGGGTGATGGGACAGTTTTTCATGGTGGGTGCTGGTTACAGATATAAATATAGAAAACAGTGTATTTTAGAATGGATTTTGTACATTGTGCTCTTCAGTCTTTGAGCCGACAGAGACAGACTGATTTTCCTGTGCGTCAGTTACACCTGCATTGCTGGGATCTGTTTGTCAGATCAGAAAAGCAACTTAGGGTTACCACTGTCGCCCTTCTGAAATAAATTAGGCTAGTTTGTATTTACAGTATGTTTAGTTCACAAAGATGGATGTTGATTTTTCTATCTTCAGAGGGTGTTGCCAGTATTTTCTAAGCACCATATTGCCTCTGAGAGTGAGAACACTAAAGGGTGTGCAGTGTTGTTTCTTCTCCCCACTGATGGAGAGTGTATCTACTTTATGCATGCTAAGCCACTGGTGTCTGAGATGCCCTTGTGTGACTGAGTGGGCCATCATCACACCCCGGTGTGATGTGCAGGTTTTCACAGTGTGCTCTGGGTAAGGTGAGAAAACTGGGAAGTGCTATGATGTACTATATCAAGAGTGAGCTCAGAGGGCTGCTTTGAGCCATAAGATGAGAAAGATGACAGTACAGATGAAAGTGTTTCACTGTATTAAAATAAAAGTTGTGAATAAAACAGATGGCGAAAGACTTTTAAATTTACAATGGGGATTCTGGGCGGTTTGAACAGCCACTGTTTCATCCTGTTTATTTGAGGACCTGATGGAGACAAAGAAAATAAAGAGGAGTGCTCACAAAAGTAGCATATATTCTGTAGTACATCACACACTAGAGGCTAAATCATAGTTAACATAAGTTGGCAGTGGACCTTTAAGAGTGTCAAAACGCCCAGTATTAGCTTTTGGGATTCAAGCGAGGCGTGCCATGGGGTCTGATTCAGCGCTTCAGTAACCCCACAGCGTTTTTCTCTGTCCTCTAGCAGGCAGATCATTATTTCATTGAAGAACATAAAAGTAATATGTTACCAAGCTTTTAATGACTGGAGCAGTCTTGTTTAAGACGTGACAGACTTGTTGGTGTCAGTGATAAAAGGTGTGATAGCTTCAATAAAAAGAGTCCAGTAAACTCCAAGGATTGGAGTTAAATAATTGGACCAATAACTTTTGCCGAAGTTCCCCCCCTTCTCTCCCTATACCATTTATATGCTAACCATGTCCCCGAGGGTCCCTCCCTTTCTGTTTAATTTCAGCTATCCCTTTTTAATCAATTTCCTTTTATCTCACAGCAGTTTGAATGCTGATACATTCTATTTAATTTTTTTTTTTAATCAGGGGCACATGTGTGTGAAGCATCAATTATTTATTGAAAAAGGACCCACAGAACACATTGATTAAATAGTCTCTCACCCAGAGAAGATTATGTTTTCTTATAGTAACTGAATGTGATGCTCGGCGCGGTTCATTGGCTCATGAGGTCAAAGTCAAAAGGAACAGTCTTCCCTGACGGAGACAGACAAAAGAAAGAGAGAGACCGGGGCTGGGCATGCTGCAGGGGACGGAAAATGAAAAATACAGACAGCAAGGAAGCTGAGAGTGAGAGGACAAGCTCGGGATAAAATCAGCTAGTTGGTAGTCGCAGAGCAACACAGAACAACATCTAACCTTGCTGTTTTGATGACAGGTTACTGTGAGGATGGAGCATACACTGAGAGCGGGTCTGTAAATTGACTCACTGTAAATTACACCAAGAAGAGCCTACAAAAATCCATAAAGGTGTACACAAAGTGGCATATCATAGCTGAGAATGTACTGAGCTGTATTTGATGTAGATCTGAAGTATCTAATGTGCCCCCCGAAGTATCTTGTGTACTATGCAATGCCAAGAGAAAAATCCCCTATGGCCCTTTTATGTAAAGTATTTAGACTTCTCGTGACTGGGATGGAGGCACCGGCTTACATAAATACACTCTCAGGTTGCCCCACAGTGCGTTCGGGGGCAAACCACCCACACTCGATTCAGTTCCTTTCCAGTAATCAGCGCTGTCTCGTTTGACCCATTTAGTGTAACATTATGCTTACCCAGCTGGTATGATTTCAGCCTCCTTCGCCCTCCCCTGCTATTCCCTTCCAAGCAAACTACCCAGATGAGAAATTCAAGGTAGTGATGAACAGACAGGCTGTTAATAAACCTTTATATTAAGCCTTCAGAACATTAGCCCTCCTCTACCTCGCTGCTGTTCAGCTAATGTAGAGTCAGGGCTCTGGTTTACAATGCAGCACCTGCAGCAGCAGGCTGCCTCTGATCTGCCTGACCCCCAGAGAGGGGTCCAGGGGCCTGGCTGCCTGTGGGGAACACAGATCAACCTCCTCCATGCCCTGAACCCTGCCCTCTCCACTCATTACCTCTCACATTCATTTACCAGGGGGCGGTGGTGATGCGGAGCAAACCTCCCATTCGACACATTTGGCGACTCCTAAGGAGAATGCAGAAGGTTGCTGATGCACAGAGAAGAAAATACAGCACTTTTATAGCAGGAAATTCTGCAGCGGTGTGTCTTTGTGTTATTTTGTGTAATCAGCTCATTCAGCTGCTTGAAGCAGGAGGATTTCTCTGTTGTAGCCTTTTAATGTAAGAGTTAATAAACAGCTCTCCAGCGTGTCAGCCGCTGTAATTGCCTACAGGATGACTAATTCCATAGTCAATCAAATTGATGGTTTATTTTCATCATTTAGGAGATACAGTGCATCAACTTGATAAGAAATGTCTTGCAGCTCCCCACTGGAATCCAATACCTCCGCAGAGTTAACTATTAATGAATAACAATAAATAACAATGAAAGCAGTTTATTTGCTCTTAGGACCGTGTTCAGTGCTTTAGCAGTTTGGCTTTTTGTCTCAGAGCTGTGAAATGTTTTCTATGGATACATGGTAATCAGTTACACCACAAGAAAAGGTGAGCAAAGTCATTGCTTTGGGACTTACAGGGCGAAGTTAAGTCACGTCCTTAACTTTGATGTTTAAAGGTGTACTTTCTAGGATTTTCCTAGAAAACATTGTAAAGACTTGGGCTATATGATGAAAAACAATATTGATTGGCCACGGTAATGACCACCACTTGTCCAAGATAGCAGAATGATATTCAGTTTTTGCAATGCCTGTTGTGAATTTTACACTTTATTCAGTCTCTTTCTTTTTCTCATTTTCTCTTTGTTTCTCAATGCTTCACCCAATAGAAGAAGACTGAGTAGAAAGGGCATTCAAGTGTTTGCTGTGGTCATTTGACTAGTAGAAAAGAAAATGGCAATTGTTGTTGGTTGTTACGGCGAAGACGCGTTAGTGGAGCCATGAGGTGGGTCATACTCACTGTGTTTTAGCCGATTTTTTACACCTGAAAAGTACATCTATCTTCTCACACTGAGCTAAGACTAACGTTTGCTTTATTGCCTTGTTAAATTATCAGAAAACACACTTCAGACTTGACAGAAACAAAATAAAACCAAAACCGTCTTATAATGTCTTGTTAGTCATCTAGTTAGTTAGGCTACTGTGACAACTATCACAAACTCTAATTTGATAAAAAAAAAATCCTTAATTCACAGAGTTAGGTGTGAAAATATTCTGCTCTGCGTGCTGTTTATCCCCGTGGTCTCTCTGTGCCCCTCAGCTGAAAAACTTCCTTTCAGCGAGTTTGCGACTTGCTACAAGTTGGTTTGTTTATACCACGAAATGTAGGCCTCTATCTGTTATGTAATCACTCTGATTGGCAGAAGAGGAACGGAAGTGAGGAAAGTAAACAAAGAGCTAAAGTCAAGAGGGAGTGAGACCAAAGAAACTTGTAATGTAGTGTGAGATTATTTTTCTTAAGCCATTACGCTCTTTCGCAGAAACAGTTTGTGTTGTTGTTCACTGGGGCACAGTAAATATGCTTTGTTCCTTCAACATTGGATAACGGTTTCCTGTTTCCCTTTTTGAGTTACGATTACACTACTGCCGTCTGCTGGTGTGGAGAGATATATCCTCTCACACAGGTGCAGAAGGTACATGCTTGTTAGCCGTTGGCTGCAGTCTTTGCAGTGTGTTCATGTGCAACATTTTGGCCGAGACACAGGCGACGTTAGACGATGCAACAGTCGGACTTTGTTACCGCTAGTTCTTTGAAGTCAGGTGATTTGTCACGGCCTTTAATATATGCCTCTCCAATCCATACCTATTTATCTTTATGTGCACTGTGCGGCTCTCTTTTTAGCTTTTTTTTTGTTTGATGAAAATGCTTATTATTGTTTTTCTTACAGATAAATCGTTAGTCGGGGAATTTTAATATCGCCCAACCCTAGACACCTACAAAAGTAATCCCTCTCAGTCATCACTTATGATCTACTAGAAGAGTGTGCTGATGTATTTATCCGCAGAGACTCTGCAATTCCTGCACAGCACACCTTTGTATCGTAACAAGTCATTACGGAATCCAACTAACACCTCATATTATTAAAAATGTCAATGGAGTATTTGCAATTGTAATGATAACTAAGCTATTAATGTATGATTGATAATGAATAATGTCTTTACCCTGTGTTTCCTCTTAGACCCTGCAACTTTGCCACTTTAAGGCACTGGGTAATGTGCATTTAACTTACATAACATCAACATTTTGTTAAAAAAACACAGTGTCCTTTCACTATCAAAGAGTCACCTTTTGCAGCCTTTAAAGGTGGCATTTAAAGTTGCTAGGTTTCTCCTTTAGAGAACAGCCGCTGTGGTCAGTTTGAATTCACGTCAGTAACAATTTACTCCAAAGGTAACAAGTTGTCACTGCAGAAAAAAAACACCTCAAACCACCCCTGCAGGGTTCTCCCCTTCTCTGCTGTTTAACGTTACATTCAGCATGTTCCACACAGTCATAGTTTGCCAAAATATCGCACCAGACAGTGCTTGTGTTGCTCACTAACTAGTATCATGAGTCAGTGGTGTTAAGGTCACTTGAGTTCTAAGTCTCTTGTAATTTTGTTGATCATGAATTAATGTGAGTCATAAAAATACAGCACACAGACTAAAACACCAAAGACATGGTGCCCATTGAGTCACACTGTCTCTGCAGATGTGATCACAGTTTAGTTTCCTATTATTAATGAGGTATTTTTAAAGTGGGGGTCTGCTTTTGATGTTGGCATCATCGTGAATGTATCAGGCTGAAAAATGAAGGGCATAACATGTTTATATGAAAAGGCGCTAAAGTGCCTGCAGCATTACACCTGCAGAGGTGGTTTTACTCCGCATTCAGATTGTCCAGCTGTGTGAGCTCTAACAAAGCCCACTTCATCATAATGGAGCGCTGTCACAGTGGATTGAAGGCCCTTGTAATGAATAATTATAGCATGGGGAAGGAACATGGTAGAATACAAAACAAAGAGGGAGTGTGGAGATGAGGGGGGGCAGCTGTCGAGAAAACAGGTGTGTGCCATGAATTATACATCTGGAGAAATGCCTCCATGCTTCAAATGAATGCATTTCAGTTTGTCTTATGTTTGCAGTCACAAACTACGTCCTGTTAGATAGATGAATCCAAGACTTGTAAAAAGGTAAACAAGGCCAAAAAGATATACTGGAGTGGTGGCTTTCGAGGAACGTGGCACATTTTTAGATTTTAGTTAGTGATGCAGTCCACCTTTGGGGTATTTTGTTAATTATGCTACATAGAGATTAATTAGAGAGGACACATGCACTGCACGCACATGCTGCCTTTCCTGTGCAACAGTGCTCTCTGTTAATTACACACAAACCACGCGCACACCTACACACGCACAGCTCTCTCTGGTGTCCTTGCTTGAAGCCATGCACCCTGTGCTGTGAGTCGCAGAGGTGGGAGCAACAAGCCGTGAAGCCGGGACTTCCAGCTCAACAGTTCTACTGGCCCCTGACATCCCCCTTTGGCCTTGATAATAAACCAGCTAGTCCTGGACCAAAGGGCACCGGGGCCAGCTTATGAAGAATGATGACCCAATAACGCCTTCTGTCCGACAAGTCTGGCTACAAAAAAACAGCCAGATTAAATTCCCGAAATGACTGAGTCATGCCCAGTGATGCCAGGATAAAACCCTCTGGCTTCATGGCATCACTTGTCACTTTAAGTATCCGCTGTGGTACAGGCTGATGGTTAGCAGGCGCATTAAACACATTATTATGAAAACAGTAATCAGGAACAACATGATACTTACAGCTCAGTAGGGTCGGGCCATTGTTTACAATATCAGCCCGGTCTGAGATTTAGAGCTGGACCGGTATGCCAAACTTTACACACTTGATTCAGCAGACGCTCCCCAGTGGATCATGATGACGCCATGTCCGAACAGCAAGCGAACGTCTGAATGTTATCACGTTGCATTGCGTAACATCAGAGCTCTGACCACACTGAATCTATTTAATCTGCATATCTGTCACATCATGTAAACACACCATGTAGCCCTTCCTATCAGCTGTCTGCTTGAGATCAGACTGGGGTCATAACCACTCTAAAGATGGATGAGTGCTTGCTCCCTTCCTGTCTTTGTACTTTTTAAACAGAAAAAACACTTTTTATATTGAGAATTCAATGGAAATGACACACAGTATAGCCAAGAGCAAGTAGCCTAGCTTGTTATTGGCAACGGTCATTTGGCTTACCAGAAACTTTGAGTTCCCTTATGATCTCAGCTGTCACTTTATGTTGGTATTCATTGTGAAATATGAAGACATCATGTGGATAATTTTCTCATTTAAACTACATGAATCAGCTGCTGCTCATCCATTGTGGTGCTTTCAAAGAAAGTGACAGGGTTAAATAGAAACAGGGAATCTGACAAAAGTTCAGCTCAAAACACTGCACTGGGTCGCTGACTTCAAATCTAAAATGATGCCATATTGGTGCAGTTTCATTTTTCTTAAGGAGCTAACTCTACCTTTTCTTGTCTGGTCACCCAAAAAAACACATGACTTTATACTAAACGAACACAACATGCGCCAGTCTTCCTCCTACCACCTCTACTGAACATCTCCTCAGCTATTCCCTTTATAAACAAACACAACATATGTTTATCACATTGTCACGTGGCTCATTCCTAATGCAATACAAGTTGGATTTAGGGCTGTGATGGCATCAGCACAGGCTGATGATGCAGGCTACTTTTTAATTTGCCAGGATATTTCATAATTACAAATGCTAATTCAGTTCAGCCGGTTTGTACCTTGCTGGATTGGCAAAACCAGAAGTCAACCCAAGTGTACAACACAACAGATGATCTGATGGGATTTTCTAACACTTAGGGGGCATGGAATATGCACAAAACCAGGCTAGAAAGAGGCGTTCGCCACTTCCCACGCAAAAGTTGTGATAAAAACAGACTTAATGGGAGCACCTTTGAACCATGCTTGACGGGAAAATGGCGACGCAGATGGCAAGATGGAAGCCAGATAGTAGAAACTGTTTGATAACTCTTGGCACACGCCTTTTTTGGCTCTTGTCCATACATACATTTATAGTATGGATCCTGCATATTGTTTTATAAATGAGACCCCTGGCTGCATAAATGTGCATATTTGAGAAAAATGTTATGTTCCTTATGTCCCACACCTTGGTTTGTGTTACCCTAAACCATATTAGATGCATATAAATGGATGCTTTCCTGGCATTATTGTGGAATTTTTTCACAACAAGCATTGGAAAAAGAAAATGCCATTCTTCTACACAACCACCAGAAACATTTTCTATTATACCCAACTCACTTAAAACTGAACACTGATCAAAACTTTTGCTGATTGAATAAGCAGCAACAGATGACAAGATGTCCTTGTACAGGAAGGTAATTGACAAAAAGGAGTAGAAGAAGACTTCTGTTCATTAAGATCTTTGTTTTATTGTTTTATGGCACTGCAGACAGCGAGCTTGCCTCATTCTGAAACAACCAATATCACAGTCAAAGTGTGACCAAATAATTTAATGGAGACAGTACAAGAACCCAACTGATAGATCGGACAACAAATACATTGGTTTTGGTATATACAGTATATATATGTGTCAGCCAGTAACAAGGAAGTGCAGCACAGAAATCCCAAAGGTGTAAAGTAATTTAAAGACAAAGTCATTTCATAGATTGTGTAATGACAATTCCTTAACAACAAAATTTAAAGGATCCTTATAAGCAGTGTTTATGTCAATGCATGTACAAGATGTGTTGTAACAACCTGAAGAAAATGGTGTAATTATACTTTACAATGTTGGGTACGTAGTTGACAAGGGAATAGTACCGAGGCTACAAGAGCTGGCGACCACTGTCTGCTGATGCTACACAAAAGCCCCTCAACAAAACTGTAGAAAGCAATTAATCAGAAACAACCTTGAAGCCATTATTGGAAAAAGACAATTTTCTCTCAGCCATTATAGAAAAAGGTAATGGTACTGTATATGATATATAATTACAATTAGCCTTTCAGTTGAGGATGACAGCCATGCAAAGTGACATCAATAAAAAGTAACAAGCAGATGTGCCCGCCGCAGAAGACAGCCCCAGAAGACAGCTGTGTGGGGGAGTGCAATGACTTATATTACTTATTTCTGCTCCCAGGGATACCTGCACAGATCAAGGTGCAGTGTAATGTCGACAGTGTCAGTAATTGGTTGCCTTTCAGTCGTTCTTACGCTGTGATTTGAATACCATCATCTATTCACAATCCAGAGTGAAATCCTCTTCATGTAATAACATGGGGTTTCCAGGATGGAGGCCTTTAATCCCTCTTATTGTTGAATTGTGCAAGAACTTCAAGATTGGTGTGTGAGTGTTTGTGTGGGTATTTATGCTCATATGCACCCACCAAGGACATTATGCTGTCTAGGGCTGTCTCCTACCTTACCTCCGCCATCCTCGCCCGTCCTTGACAGATCGCATGGATATTGGCTGCCTGCTTAAGAAATAACACCTCCCATCAAGTTGATAGAGGAGCTCTGAGGAGCCAGCTCCTCTTCCCCTCTCTCTGGGATGTTTACATCCAATCCTCCAGGTCGCCGTCTCAGCAATGATCATGTATTCAGTGGGGATTTGGGGGTGGAGGGGGGTGGGGGATATGGGATGTAAGTGCTCCTGCGGGAAATAAGGGTCACCTCTTTAATCTCCAACGCCGGGGATATCTCCCGCCTGTGTATGGGATGTTAGTGTGTTGTTATCCGGCATGTTGCATAGCCCGCCTGCCACCCGTTCAGTGTATACATTTAACATATTTGGTCAGTAATCTTACTGTTAGCATCAGTTCTCTTGTTGATGGAATAATAAGGGAGGTCATAGGCTGTCAGTCTGTAATACAGGCTATGTTGCTTATCCTGTGGATTATTGGATACATCATAGGAGGCTCACTTCAGACTTGAAAAAAGAGAATTGCTGCTGACATCTAATTGTCCTGAATTTATTTGCCCAACTGAAGGAGACATTTGTGTGGATGGGATCGAAGTTGGAATGGACTCGATAAAAGAGATACCTAATGACTAATACCAGTGAAGCAGGCAGAAAGGTCTGTTTTACATGTTTTGGCTCTTTTTTTATGCCTCTGCAATGAGGTTAGCCATAGCTGGAGACATTATGTTTTCAGGCTGTCCATCCGTCCATTCATCCATCCATCCATCTGTCCCACTCTTGTGAACGTTATTTCTCAAGAATGCCTGAGGGAATTTCTTCAAATTTGGCACAAAGGTTCACTTGGACTCAACAATGAACTGAATAGATCTTTGTAGTAGTTATAGGTCAAAGTTCACGGTTACTGTGACCTTGTTCATCTCAGTCTTGTGAGATATGATATCTCACAAACACCTTCTGGGGATTTCTATAAATTTGACACAAATGTCCACTTTGACTAAATAATAAACTAATTAAAATCTGATGGTCAAACGTCAACGGCACTGGGACCTTGCGTCCAACTTATTCTCATGAATGCAATATCCCAACAAGTCCTTATGGGGGTTTCTTCAAATTGGCATGAACAACCACTTGGACTTAAGGAAGAATGGAATATAATTTGGTGGTCAAAGGTCAAGGTTACTGTGACCTTGAGTCCAACTCATTCTTGTGAATGCAATATCTCAACAAGTCCTTCAGGGTGTTTCTTTAAATTGGCATAAGCGTCCACTTGGACTCAAGAATGACTTGATTAGAATATGGTGATTTAAGGTCAAGGTCTTGAAACTTGTTTTTGGCCGTAGCTGATGAATTCATACACTAATTATGACAAAATTTCAAACAAATGTCAAGATATAATGAGAAAGTGATGACATTTTATATCCAAAAGGTTGGAGGTCAACTTTACTATGACATCATGATGTTCTTCAAAAACACTTTTCTGGTCATCATTCAGTGTCATATCTGAGGAACAGAAGGGGAGACATTTGCTCAGATACTGAATTGGTGACTCTCATCTTGGGTGCCCACCCTGAAACTGAACGGCTTCACTACAAGCCAGTTGGCTGTAAAAACAGGCAACGTGCTTTACATTTTAAAACCAGCCGTTGGCAATTTTGACCAACTGATTGCAGTTGACACCATCAGCTGGCTTGAGTTGAGCTCAGACCGGCCAGTTTACACCACTGCAACTTTTCTCTGCAGTGTTCGAAAATGGTTTTGTCTCTTTGAATCCTTGGTCTGAACTGGGCTGAAGAGGTTCTAAAAAGTTGCCAACGAGGAGGGCGTCACAAAGCATCGGGATTTGACGTCCTGGGAATGAGCACGGGTTGCGACAGGTTGCTGTATAGACAGTTACTGTCTGTGCTGCTGTTCACCCTACTTGAGCCACTGTGCAGGGCATGCATGTACATTTGATCGGCATAGAAATGACTCTATCTGGAAACGAACTGAAGCTGGTCACGTTTCATGGCTGATCAAGCTTAATATTGGCCAAATCCAGTAACTACTACACTCTGGGACCACAGAGCATACCCTGGACACTGAAGGAGCAGCAGAACCCAGGACCAATGAATGTTGATTGCACTGGGTCTAAAAGTTTGGTACAGGCAGAACCTTAATACTGCCGCTCCACTTCCAGATCGCCTCTGCACAGTCTGGCTCCAAAAGCGAAAGACTGTGACGTCCATATCTAGGATATTTTGGCTCCGTTTTTGTACAGTGGGAGGAAGTGGAGACACATTGTCTATCTTTATATACAATCAATGGGCCTCTTTCATAACTTGCAGCGCAATGCTGAGAGTGTTTTTGGTTGATAGTGTGTTTCTTTTGGTGAAGTTTTCAAAGTAGCTTACATATTTCTGCTCTTGTTGAGCACATTACCTCAACTGCCACCTACTCACCAACTGACAACCAAAGATGTTTCCTGCTACATATAATAAACGGACACTTATTTTAGACTACTTGTTGATTAGGGGTCCAGATGGTGGAAAAGGAAAACACGATTTAAGTATATTGCATTATACGTTGACACTTAGAGTTGTGTCAGTGAAAGTGGAAGAGAAATTACAGAGACAATCAAAACACTCAGAAACACTTTTCCTGCAATACATATATTTTTAAATTTCTTTACACCAAACCATTCCACTAATGCGAAGCTCGAGTATGCAAACAAGCAGATGTAATTGTGCAATAGAAAACATACTCTTCCTGTCTTTGGCTGACTTTTCATGCTTATTGGATCTCTTGCGTACTGTAATTCCACTGAACAGGAGGTCTCACTCGCTGAAAGTTTGCACCATTATTTCTGACTTCACTCCCCGCGCTGCTTTGGCAGCTTTAGTGTGAAATCCTCTGGGAGTTGTTTCTACAACAGTCACCAGCTTTTTAGGGTCGAAGCTCTTAATTATGCCGGGTGTAAATGAGAGGACTGAAGAGAGAGCTGGCGTGGCTAGCCAGGGGCCCCATGTGAGGGTGACAAAGCTTATAGCGGCACAGTGGCACTCTCAGCCTAAGGCTCTGCACAGATGAAAAGAGGACAGAAAAGAAAAGACAGAACATAAGGCATGTATGCTAATGTGTCAACTCGGTAAGCTGGCAAGAGGATGAATAAAGCTGTTTCATTTCCAGCGCTGCAACATAAAGCTGATACAGTGAGACACACACACTGTACTAATTACATACACTGTATGCATGCTTTCAGATTTATATGTTGTCTCTGATTTTGACATTTAATTTTGCTTTGTGATCCTTTGTATTATATCTTAATGAACTGTCTATAAACTACAATGAAACCTCTGGATGCAAACAAAGTCACTCAAATTTGACTTGTACCAGCAGCAAGGTAATGTACAGTTTATGAATAATACAATTAAACAATAAAAGTGAGGAAAATATTACAGTATAATTCATCCTTCTATATGTCATTTGGGAGCGATCCAGCCATATTGCGTATCCACCTTTTCTCAGTGTGCGAGGTGCAGAACCACAGTAAAAGCAATGTGGCTTCAGTGCACGATTAGACAGAGAAAGGCGAGAGGAAAATTATACAGAAGCATAATAAAAGGGTATCATTTCAGAACACATATTTACCCTTGTAGGCCTATTTATACATCAAATGAGTGGCAATGTATCATAAAAGTCCCATTGCATCCTATCAACAAACACTCAGGGAGGAGAGTTTTTTTGTCAGTATTTCATCAGTTGAATCACAACATAATTATGTAGCAAGGACGACGAGCAGCGCAAATGTATTCAGTATGATCAGTGCTTTTATGTTGTCTCGTATTATTATTCCAAGAATTTTCTTAAATACACAGAATGTGATGCAGCAGCAGTCTGGTTCATCAAGCAGCCAAATTCACATGTTTAAAGACCAGTTTGACAATTTGGGATTATGTTTATTTGCTCTCTTGCTCAGACTTAGATAAGAAAATTGATACCATTCTCATATTTGTTTCCTAAATACAAAGCTCAAACCAGAAGCTGGTTATCTTACTTTAGCTTAGCTTAGCTTAATTTAGCTAAAGAGTTAGGGGAAAAGACGGGGGAAACAACGCGCCTGGTTCTGTCCGAAGGTAACAAAATCCACCTACCAGCATCTCTAAATCTCACTAATTAACATGTCATATCTGGATTATTTATTCCAAATAAAAACTTAAGTGTAAAACTGGCAAGCTGTGGTTTCTCAAGGAGTTATGTGCGTGACTATTTCTTGGACAGGAGCAGTGACTTCCTGTAGTCTCCACTGGTACTGGTTGTGTGGTATGGCATCTGATGATGGCATATTTAAGGTATACTATGAAGGAATCGGCACTCTGTCTGTAATTTTCGTAGTTTTCTGTTAGATTCATGCTGCTTATGGTCTGGCACCTGGTTGCCACCTTTTTTTTTTCACAAAGTCCTGACTAGGGTTGGGGACTCTGTACTTTGAAGGGTAGGTACTAACTGATTTGTGTTGATTCTACTTTGGTGCCAAATTTTGGTACCTGAGGGTCCATCTGGGTGGAAATGCCCGGATTTAGACAATAGGTGGAAGTGCGATGAAAGGCCCTCAAGCCCGGAAGCTAGTCGCGAAGCTCCAGGGTCAGCAATGCAACTTTATGGCGCTGCAAAGTTAAACTTCAGACAGGAGGCAGAGGGGTCCAGAAGCTGGACACAGAGCTGCACATTCACACTGTTTGCTTCCCAGCGAGCTGCTGTGGTGCTAATTTGCCTCGATAGTTTTGGATTCTGGACTATTTACTTTTCTTTTTATTGTAGTAATAGCCGTATAGCCATAGACTGTATATAAAGATGGATAACATAACAGCTGTCCCATCTTCCCCTGGTGGCTGGCTGCAGTCATAAACCCCACCCCTTCCATGTAAGTGTATGGGACACTTAAAAACTCAAAGTACATATCAAACAAATTTTTCCCAAAGATGGTTTCTGTCATTTTAGGTAGCTCTTGTCAAGCTTAGGTCATGATTGGTGCTACCTGCTATTGGTTGAATGGGTATATGGGCAAGAACTCGAGACCGGCGCAGGTAGCTACTGCGCAGACTCTAGCTCCAAGTGACATCACCAGTGCAAGATGGCAGAGATATGGCATATTTTCACTTAATTTTTGTACAACAGCTCTAAGTGGAAAGGCATCGTCCATCGTTATATACAGTCTATGGTAGTATCACTGCTAGACGAGCATACAGGCACACTCACATTTGCAGTAGGACAGACAGAGACAGAAGATTAGCGCTACGTGTGATTAGAAAAGAGCGAAGGAGCAAATTGCTGCACTCCTGCAGCTTGTTCAATAATGCAGTTTTTGTTTTTACAGAGACAGTAACGAAAAATGACCCTGTTGGGCACCGGTAGCAAATTACAGGTACTGGAACCTGTAGTCATATTGGTTCAAATGTGAACAGTACCCAACCCTAGTCCCCATCACGGCTGCACGCTGTGTCCGGAAATGTCCCAAACACAGCAGAATATAAAGAAAAATACAGGGTCTCTGTAGATAAATACACCGCTACACACTTCCAGTGGGTCATAAGTGATGATTGAGAGAAATTGCTTTTTGTTTGAGTCCATAGATTTTTTTCAAATCCTGCATTGTATGCTTTAAATCTAAAAAAAAAAAAAACACCATTTGGAAATCTGCAGTTCATTTTTGATAAATTGTGCTTCTAGTTCAGGGTGCGATTTTGAGCAGGTGGTGATTAAGAAGAAACTTCCCGACTTGACTTTTGTTAGAAAAATGTGTCTGACTGGGTGAACTCCATCAACTGTAACATATATTATTAATGTAATAAATGGATTGAGTGAGTGATATATTTCTGCAGGTTTACTTCAGGGGTTTGGATGTCTCATTTTTCAGGTGTGTTTTAGAGGTCTAGGTGTCTAAACAGCGATCTAGACCAACAAACACAAAGTCTGCGGGTTACAAATTCCCTCAGATAAGTGCTGGATTCAAAAGGTTTCATTTTCACAGGGCTGAAGGATGTGGGGAGTGGGAGTCAGTCAGCGAGTGGCTGACGAAAAAGGGAGAAAAATGCGGTAGAGAGGCAGAAAGACAGAGAGAGTGAGAGATGGAGCGAGAGATAGACATAGAGATGCAAGACAGACAGCGAGAGAGAGACTGAGAAGTTGAGAGAAAACGTGATTTGGTCTGGGTGTTTTGGGCTGCATGCTCCATTTGCCCTCCCTTACAGAGAGGGAGAGTGACAGGCATTGGCAGGAATTGAATCAGTAGATTAAACACCCCCTCCTCCTCCTCTCTTCCCGTCGTCTCCTCTCCCCTCTCTCCCCCTCACCTCCCCTCGTTTTCTCCTCTCCACCTATTCTCCCGTCCCATTGACGGGGGAAATGTGGTGGAGATTGCAGGCAGAGATGTTCTTGCCAAGTGTAGCTAAGGAGCCTTTGTCACAGGTAAGATTGATTGGGTGATTAAATATCCAGCAGTAGAGTATTAGTAGCCACTCTTGACCATTAGTGCCAGGCGGCAGCAGAGATGCATTAAGAAACTGTCTGTGGAAAAGGCAGAACCTCTACTCCAAGTTATCAAATCCTCCGTGCTATCATGATGGAATTCACTCCAGCTCTGTAGCAGCAAAATCGAAGAGTCAAGATAATAAAAGCATAGTCCTTACATCGAGGCCATCTGTAAAAGAAACTGATAACCCTCAGCACATGCAGCAAATCCACAATGAATGAACATATTGATGTGCAGTTGTCTAGTTTCCTTTTTCATGTAGGACAAAGGCAAAGATCTGTATGCACAGCTGTGGATATGCTGAGTCAAGTCTCCTGTTAGATCCTGTGAATGTGACTGTTGGGCCTGCTCACAGTGCACATGTAGGACCAGTCTGAAGTTACAGTACTGTTGTTTCAAGTTCAGCTACGGTTAAGAGCTGCAACTAACGATTATTTTGACTGTCAGTTATTTTCTTGATTAATCAATTAGTTGTTTGGTCAGTAAAATGTAAATGAAAATGGTGAATAATGTCAAACAGTGTTTCTCAAAGCCCAAGATGATGTCCTTAAAAGACTTGTTTGGTCCACAACCCAAAGATGTTCAGTTCACTGTACTAGAGGAGTAAAGGAACCAGAAAATATTCACATTTAAAGCCCAGTTCAGTTCAATGTGAAACGTGCAACAACTTGCAATGCACAGTTCTGCAATGTTCTAAAAACCTGCTGGTTCACACCAATGCAACAAGATGAGATGGTGTATCATCTCTATGCAACAACTCCCTGTACTTTCATTCTGATTTCCAGCTTTTCAGGCTTATTTTGTGGCTGAATATAATTTGTAGCTTTTTAAAATATGAATGAGGATAGTGATAGTGAGATACTGGCTACAGCTGCATTTGTAGTAGTGATAATATGGCGACAAATATGAAACAAGCATCAGATGGAGTGTATTCATAATCCGTATGCAACAATGATATAAAAAAACTAGCATCAATCAATCAGTCAGGGAGAATGTATGTGTGTGGGCGGGGCATAAGCACATACAGCGAACAGCAGCGGCCCACCATCCGACACCAGCACACCGTGAGGATGGAAAGAGTGGGCTTAGCGGGGACAGAGCAACTGCCACAGCAAGCGAACATGCCGACTTCACTACAAGCTTATTGGCTGTAGAAATAGGCGACGTGCTTTATGCTCTAAAACCAGCTGAAGGCGATTTGACCAGCTGAGTTGCAGGTGACACCATAAGCCAGCTTAAGTCTTCAGACTGGCCAGTTCACACCGCTACAACTTTTCTCTCCATCATTCTAAAAGATTTTGTCTAGGCATGAATCTTTGGTCTGAACTGGGCTTAAGAAGCTGGAATCAGAAAATTAAAAAAATTAAAAATAATTATTTAAAATGGTGAATCAGTTATCAAATTTGTTGGTGATTATTTTAATAGTTGACAACACATCGAATAAGCCTTGCAGCACTGGATTAGTTTTATATCAATTAATTTTTTAGGAGATTGTTCATGAAATGGCAGAAAACTGTGGGGAAAAGAGTCATAATTTCCTAGAGCTCTTCAAATATCTTGTTATGTCTGACCAACAGTACAAAACGTGTAGTTTTAAGATTGAATTGGTTGAATTATTAAAAAGCAGGTGACTCCATTCGAAACTTTAACTTCAAGATGCAAAACAATTACAGTGTTATTCCTAACTATCTTGTTATTATATATAATGTCTTAAGTCATGAAACAGCATTTTTTAAATAGAATTATTGAGGTTTGTTGTACCTACTAACAGTCTGTACATAGGAGAATGGCAGCCCAGGAGCATAACGGTCAGGATGCGTACCACACAGTTCAAAATATTTGTTGCATGTCATATACTTCTCTTTTCCAGTGTTTCCTGTCTCTCTTTACACCCAGTGTCAAATTAAGGCCCAAAGCCAGAAAATAATTTTTAAACCTCTCTGGTCCTCATCTGGTTTTAACAACCATGCACTGAGCTCAGCATCGGTTTCAGTTCAGTTAGGCTGATAAAAAGTTCCCTACAGAAAGTTACCAGGCAGAAAGTAAAACAAAATACTTAAGTAAGATGAGAGCTATCAATTAGGTTTATCATGATATGGTGTTATGTTGATTCTTTGGAAAACAATACAATGTCAATATATATCACAAAGTCTGCCATGATAAGAATTCAATTGTATTCAATTAGGGGTCTGTAATCAAAATGAGATGATATCAGTGAATATCCTCATTGTCTTTTCTTGGCTGCTTGCCATTATCTGCCTGCTGATAGGCTGTCAGCACTGTTTGAATGTTTGGGAAGGAGCTGGGCTTGGAGGAAAACAGTGTCACAGACGTGCCACTGGAATCTGAAATATGGCGCATCTTAGAGATTCCTTTATGTATCAATGTTTTTGTGATCGTGGAATGTTGATCACTGAATCAGTAGATCAGTCCACACTGATGTATATCAATCATGGACTTTTATTGCTTCCCTGACATCTGCCTTCCTTCGGTAAGACCCGACCTCTTGAGACTGACAATCAATCAAAAGTAACAAATAACAACATGTGACTGACAAAACAAGACACAGAGAACATACCTGCTTCTCGTGTGGTGACTGTTCCAATCACTGTCACACGTCAGACACAACATGACACGAGATGTCAAACTTATTGTCACCTCACAGTGTTCATAATTTATTATAGTGCTTCAGTTATTATGTAGATAACCGATACAACTTATAAAACCCACTCTGTTGCCGTATGTGTACGCAGTTGTCATTAAGAATTCAGTTTTAAAGGAGAAGTCCAGTATTTTGCACTTTGAGCCCCATTCCTGGTTGTTTATGATGAAATAGAGTGGTTAAGACCAAAATCTTGATGATTGCTCCTTCTCTGAGAATTTGATAGAATTTGTCTTTCCCCTGCCTGGCTTAACAATGCTGTCTATGGCCATGTGTAAATCTGTCCTAAAACCACCTTAAACGTTGGTTTTCAAAGCCATGAAACTCACAGAGTGGTCAGTGGGGTTCCTTGATGTTCCCACATAAAAATCATAGCAAACTGTGGTTTCCATCCGTGTTTTCGCTATTCATCTTGATTGTGGAACTATTTTTTCAGCAGCCTCACACACCTGTGTAAACTTCCGCTTGATCGTTCGTTTGACCCTGAAGCGTTATACACTCCAGCCCACTTGATGGCAGTAATGCTCCTTTACGTGAGTGTCACCAACCGGCAGGAAACCATTGTAATGTAATGGAACACAGAAAGAAGCAGCAGAAGAAGGCTGGGGTTGTGTTCAGAGGCATCGTACTGCGAAGATTGTTTACAAGTGAGTAATAATGGGCAAGTTTTGTGTAGTCAGCGACTGCAGGAGTCAGCGACTGTCGAGCCGGCACTTTCACTGAGCTAAAAGACTACAATGACTACAACCTTGTCGTAAACAACCCCCTTTCCATTTCCAGTGGTGGATTACTACCAACAGACAATGAGGCTTCCTATAGGAAATCAATGCATGGACAAAATGTCAAATAAATCATCACAGAACCCACAGTTTGCTACGATTTTTATGTGGGAACATCAAGGAACACCACTGACCACTCGGTGAGTTTCATGGCTTTGAAAACCAACGTTTAAGGTGGTTTTAGGACAGATTTACACATGGCCATAGACAGCATTGTTAAGCCAGGCAGGGGAAAGACAAATTCTCTCAAATTCTCAGAGAAGGAGCAATCGTCAAGATTTTGGTGTTAACCACTCTATTTCATCATAAACAACCAGGAATGGAGCTCAAAGTGCAAAATACTGGACTCCTTTAATTGAACTGATATTGCCATTATGTCTGACTTTCCTGAAGGCCTAGCCCTTTCATTTTATCACGCATGCTGCTGCAGTTCAACAATGTAAATAAATCACTTGAAGATTTTCTATTCCAGCCTCTTGTGTGGTTTTACTAAAGATTTAAAATTTTGTCAGTGTGCTTGACTGTTGCAGAAAAAACATCCCATTATCCCAGAGTGCTCGCAAATGGCAATTATATAAATGTGTACAAGTTTTTTTTTTAACGTAGTTTTTAACTTGTGTTTGATGTTGAATTACTGTTGGATGATGACTGTGACTAACTCCACTCTTAATAACCTGTGGAGAAGTTGAAAGAATGTGCTTGTCATGGTACAAATGAGTGATAAGTGACATGTGTTTACATTAAAGAGGACAATGGGCACTATTTAGTCAAGCTTTTGTGCTGTTTTGTTCTCTGCTGATTGCATTTTTTTTTAACATAGCCACACTTGCTGTCACTTAATCCGACAAAATAATTAGAACACATTTTCTCCGGGGTAAAAAAAAAATTGCAAGCTTATTTTTTTGTTAAAGATTAAGAAAAGAAAAAAGATTTTGCATATTTGAATTTATTGTTAACTGCGTATAACTGCACAGCTCTGTTCTAAATGTGGAGAGAGCTGAAGTGGTGGATAAAATTCAACAACACTCACTGGCCTGTTTTCTCCCATCTGCCCTCTGATATCAGAGCTTTGATCTTTATATCTGTGAGGTGGAGTTAGAGACTCCAGATAGACAACCATTGTTGGAAATCGATGGAGCCATGCTAGAGGGGTCGAGTCAAAGAGTCGCCTCCTCCAGTTTTTTAACCCTTATTGCACAACCTTCAGAAACAAATCACTTTTGTAACAATAGTCTTGTTGAATTGTTCCATATGAAAGAGATGTTATTAAGCCTGCAGTTCATGAACTTATGTGTTGATATGGCAGATGTAGCAGCAGGCTTGAGATGTTCCTATTTCTTCATAGAAGTGGGCAGTATATTGATGTATATTGATATTGTGATATGAGACCAGATACTGTCTTAGATTTTGGATATTGTATTATAGTGTTGTCTTTCCTTGGTTATTAAGGCTGCATTATAGAAAAGTGATGACATTTTCTAAACTGAGCAGATTGTTGTAGCTGTTTCATTATTTGTCTCTACCTACTTAGTCATTATATTTGACTTGATTTATTTATTTAGAACATTTAAGAAAGAAATTATATTGTAGAAAAGGAAACACTACAAAACAGACGCAAACAATAAATCATAAGCAGACTTACAATGACAAACATAACTTGACATTTCATGTCAAATAAGGAGTAGTTAGAAGCAACTTGCTTGTCTAGCCCTACCCCCCAATCCCAGACTGTACCAATCCATCATGAATCGAACTATTACATAAGTACACTTTCCTCACCATCCATCAACCACACATTTACACCACTGCACTGCTTAATACCTGAAAACCAATATTACCTCATGTATAAAACAAACACAAACATACAAATTGAGAATACTGACAGCCGTGTAACCCTGAGTTTACTTTATATTTTTTTATATTCACATTACTGATGATTGTTGATCAAAAATCTCATTGTCCAGTAGCACCAATAGTCACTCTTATTTATCCGATTTCATCACAATATTTATATCAAGGTATGTGGCCAAAAATATTGTGATATTTGATTTAAAAAAGGCAAGAAATTAAATATTCTTACAACTGTCTTTCTTATTAAACAGAAAAATACAACTGTGAACTTTCTGAATTAAAGTTTCTCTCTTCCAGAGACAAAACTAATGTTAGCTCTACTGCCTTGCTAAACTAAACACACTTTATTCGAATTTGACAGAAACAACATCAAAAACACCGAAGCCATCTTAGTTATGCCTTGCTTGCAGTTGCGTATGTGACTGGTGTCTGTGTATCCATAACTGTACGGATGATGCCTCTAGTGTCCAACTCCATGAAGTGCATTTCTTTACAGATGGATAGAAACCTGATAGAAACTACCTGTAGCTGTGGGGGAGAGGCTAATTTCGTTTTTGACATCCGGTAGTTTGGAATATGGGCTTGGAACATTACCGGGACAAAACCGGACCTGCCAGATATGTAGAATGTTTTGTGAAATATTTCATTAAAAAGACATATGAACAGCTGAATGAGTCATAATTTTAATTTTTAATTTTTAATTTTTAAAATTTTATATACCCTTATTAATCACGCGAGGGGAAATTCCAAGTTTTCACTCTGTTTTTTTGTTTTTTTTACATATACACTGACTATGACTGTATATAATGTGTAACCATATTTTAGCAGGATTACATTACTCAGATTCACAATGTGTTCAAACTAGATGAATAAGTTCTTTATAATTATACAAACTCACTTGACAGTCCGCATAGGATTGAATTGAAGAAAATAGCCTATTAGCCACTTAGCAGCCTGTTAGCTAAGCTAGCACACTGACATATGGTCTCTCTGAAATCCGTCGCAAAAGTTCCATTTTTTTTAATGTACTCCATGCAAATTCCAGACCCAAATATTACAGAGGGGAGGAGTTTCGCAGACACGTCAGATATCACAGACATTCCTATAGAAACGAGTGGACTTCATGATGTCTCCGTACACATTCGTACGTGGAAACGAGACAGCAGTCTTGACTGTTCCAACAATCATCAGCTTTGGTTTTGTCAAGTTAAAAGAAGTTAGATGTGAAAATTTGCTGTTTTCCCCTGCTGTCTCTCAGTGCCGTTGCTGGACGGCTGTTTACTAGTCCTGCAACGTTCTTCCCACCACATGCACTCACCATCTGTCTCCTCTGGTGGCGCATGCTGTGCACTACATACAGTATATCCTCAATACAGCATCTCTGTGTCAGTGTCCTAGAAAGATGAGCACCTGTTATTCTTGATGATACTGGAAATCACAGTCAAGATTTCTAAATATCTTGGTATACTGTAATACAGTGATAAGCCTAGTAGGGTGTTTCTGTTTTACCTGTTTATATCAGTGGGAAATAAAACAATCATGACACCATGATGAATGAATTTTAGGCCAGTTGGAAAGAAATCCATCTTCTGAATCAGGTCCTTGAATGTTAAAGTTCTACCAAGACCCCTTTTTTTGTTTTCCACATTGTGACGTTGGCAGTTTCTCTACGTAAATAACAGTTAGCTACAATGCTGGATTTAAACAGAAAGAATAGTGACAACATTGTTATTATCTAGCTATTGACCCTACTCTTAAAATCAATACATTACCAATGAATTTGGTATTGAGCTACTTGAACAGAATAGCTTTTATCAGCACAATCTGAATTGAGGTCGACATCCTCCGAACCAGCACTTTTTAGAGACTAAAAACACCTTTTTTCTGCAGCCAGCCGAAGTACTCTCGCCGCTGACTAGACTGGACCTAAGCCACTGTGAGGTAATATGTCATTTGCCAGGTAGATAAACCTCTTCGCCATGCACCATCTCCAAGTTATCGCGGACTCCGGATGCTCCATACTGACCTTTACTTTGAGGTGGTTACGCTGACCTGGAAATTCCACAGTGCTGATTGGTTTAGGGGCTGGAGATGCAATCTGGTGATGAATACTGAAAAGGTCAAGGCAGCCTCTCTAAAGCAAAGCCGTTCTGTTGGGTTACATGCTGTCTAAAATGCATCTGATAATGCCCCTTTGTCTGCATCTCTCTCTCCCTCATTCATTTCTTTTCTGGCCGTTTGTTGAACATTGTGTTCTGGGTTCAGCTTGTGTGTCTCTGTCCTCTGGTAACAAGTCATTAGCCTCTGAAATGATATGCCGGAAATAGAATACGCTTTACCGTCCAGAAAGATATTTGAACAAAGACTCATCACCTTTAAATACACAGAGTAAATGATGAGCTATTGTTTATAAGCTTAAATGAACAATTCATATGTTTGAATTTACTTCTGCATCTCCTGGCAGCAATGGCGCATTGTTGCCGTTAAGTATTACCATAGCTCTTTTGTTTGAATTTATATTTATGTTCCAGCACTTTCTATAATCCTCCTTCTCGTTAAATGTTTAGTGCTAATAATATAAAGCTCACTAGCATGCTGTATATTGGCAAATAATGAAGAGAATGTATTTCATGTGAAAGAGGCTGCTTGCAGTGATGAAGCCAAAGAAAATTATCACCCAGCCTTGTATTTTTGATCAGCTTTTAAGGAAGAATACACCGAGCCAAATCACCTGAATGCTGACCTCATTAAGCAAACCAGCCAGCTGTGACAATCTGCATTAAATAAAGTTTATTTGTCAATATCATTATGTAATTAAATGTTGCTGCTGTCAGATACATTCATTTAGTCATGGTCATGGTGGGCCATGCATCTTAAATTAGTTAAGTTAAGCTATCAGAATTCATATCTGGAGATAAAAACTTGGAGCTGTGCATTCCTCAATATTTCATTTTGATTGTAGACCCAGTTTTGGTCTTATTTGCTGTACAATTTAGTCTAAAGGTGTGTTCAGACCAAACGCAAATGGAATTTTCGCTAGGCAAAATTACCTGCAGAGTTAATGTAGAGACATAAATAGGCACAAATTTACACAGGGCAATGCAAATAGATGCAGATATTAAATATTTAAACTTGAGCCAGAAATTCAGGTGATGCCGTGTTGTGAAAGCCTGTTTGTGCTGAGATCTGGTTGAGATTCTCCTGACGTCACAGCAAATCAGAAATGTCAGACAAAGTTATTGTTGCTGTCTGTGGACACCCACACCTCTACGAGTCAACGTTAATACTGTACAGAGACAGAACAAAAAAGGAGAGGACTCGGAGAAAAGTGAGAAAAGCCATGGGACTTAGGGATGCACAATAATACTGGCATGTCATCAGCCAATTTTGGCTTTAAAATGAAATATCGAAATTGGCCAACATGCTGATAATATTGGTACATCATCGGTATCGGCCAATATCGACTTTAAAATGAAATATCGGAATTGCATCGGCCAGTGTTTGTATTTCATGTCTCCATCTGCTGATGGGCCGTCACAATAAGAGTACGCATGCATAACATGATGTTAATTCCAGCACAGAAGAGACTTGGTAATCACTAAAATAGGCAGGTAATAGCGTCAATATATCAATATTGCTATTAGTTAGCAGTCAAATGAGTCGTTATGTATTGGCATGCCGGCTATTGGCAAAAAAATCCAATATCTTGCACCCCTAATAGAATGACATGGTAAGTTCTGATAATATGTATTTGTTGCTTGTGTTAGCTATTTTGTTAAGATGCCTCTCAGCAAAATGCTAAAGTCCGGCTTTTATTGTGGAAAGAAAACAATGAAAGAAGTGAAGTGGTGATGCGTTAAAATAATAATGATAAAGATAAAGTTCATGCTGGCTCTAATGCTAGTGTTAGTTAGCACAACTGTTATAAGTGAATATTTCAGAGTTGAGAAACACTCCAAAAACACACCAGTAGCTGCATTTAACCAAGTAACGTGAGGCAAAGATCTGCTTCACGTTTGGTTTAAATACACCTTTAGTCTTCTCATTAACACTAGTTATGCAGGCAGCTGGAGTGTGTGTAGAAAAAGATGCTCAGGTTAACCCAATATACTGTCCCTTCATACCTCAAAAGACCACCAGAATTTTTTCTCAGGAGCTGTAGATATTAGACTCAACATTCACCAGGTTACCATAAACACATCTCAAACGATTACATTTAATTCTTCTGACCCCAAGTGACCAGTGAATGCAGCTTTAGTTTGTCTTCACACTTAATGCTCATCAAAAATCTCAAAGACCTCTGTATATACTTTATCTATAGAGTATAGTATATAGAGTAAACCTTCCTTGTGTACTTTTATTTTGTATTCCCACCCGCCTGACACCCACTCTGTGTTTTCGTAACATTTCCATAAAGGCAGAATAGATATTGGTCCCCATTTGCACCATATAATGTTGATACAGTATATCTTACTCGGGACCTAAATGTCACTCCAGCAAAGTCAAGGCCTTTTTGGTAATGGCACATGGTCGCAAATGTCAGGAAAAGTGCATTGCTGATGAGTGAGTGTTGTCTGGCAACCTGCGTGGCTCTGATGCAGCAACACGGAATGTCTTTGATATGGAAAAAGACTTGTTCCCTCATGTGAACTGGACTCAAATCAGGATCAAAGCTGAAGATCAATCTGATATGTGCTCTTCATCATATATGTAGGCAGGTGGACCATATGTGCACTGTCTCCCTTTGACACGTTAAAATGATATACCAAAGGACAGATATATTCTTGGAGATGAAATGAACAGTGCGCTTCCCCTATGTGCATCGTATTGATGCAGACTGTGATGTTCATACATGTCACACAATAATATAGCTTTAGCTTTAAAAAAAAAAAAAAAGATTAGCCCCCGAAGACTTTATAGTACTCCTGTTTACTATAAATATTCATGATTAAATAAGCAAAAATGACTGTGTAAGTTTGGACAAATCCTTACTGTTCATATCTGTGTTATTTATTATGACTTTAAAAGGTTTGTCAACACTAAAAACTGATTGATCTGCCCGTCTTTGTAAAGTAACTGCTGACTTGCTAGCCCGCCAAGCTAGTGCTAGTTGTTCCTTTACTGATTAGTTTACTCCCTATAGGTATTTTGTCCACTATTATACACCATTTTGTTCAATACAAAGTTAATAAAGGGGGGAAAATAAAGCTTTCCAAGCTAACAAGCTTGCTAACAGTTAGTTAGAAAAGTTAGCCAGTGTTGGGCAAGTTACTCTCAAAGTGTAACACATTACATATTACTAGTTACCTTCACTTTAAAGTGTAAAGTTACTGTACAACATTACTTTCTGTGTAGGGTAATCCCTTACTTATTACACTACTTTTGAGTTACTTTAACTAAAATGACCTCAGAGTTACAGCGAGGCATTATAAAATGGAAGATGTCATGTTGTTTCATAGCGGGTAATCAAAGCACAGAAGCTGAAGTTTACTGCAGGTCATTAACGCACAGATCGAGTAGTGGGTGATGTTGTCTCGCCTAATGAAGCCTCTCCTCTGGACCACATTTTATTTTATTTATGTCATTTAATTTATTCGTAAGGACAACGCACATTAATCAACATTTCTGTACATGTGCCAGTGTTAGCCAGCTGGCTACTTTTCAGCTGCAGTCTTTTGGCAAGATGTTTTGAAACCAATAAAATGATCAAATTTACAGGACAAGGCAGCATAAAGACATAAAGACAGCATTAACTACAGCAAACAGAAATTGTCAAGATAGAACAGCAACAAGAAACAGCAGAGCATCAGTACAACACAATAACACAACAGTAACAAACATCATGTTTAGCATTACATACAGACATGCAGGGCAGCAATAGAAACATGCAGAGGTTACCACTTTGTATTAAAATCACCCTCTTATATTCATAATATAGTGTAATGATGCAGAATCATCAAATAGCCTAGATGTTTTTAGATAAACAGATAGCCGTGGACACAGGGACGGGCAGGCAGAGAATCAAAGATAAATTATAAGATAGGGATCAATATGTGTAGGCCTGTCATATGTAACACAATAGACAAACTGAGATTAGCACAACAAACAGATTGGCGTGCAGTTCAGTCTATCTGACAAGCGCAAATTAATCCACCAGAACTGGAAGACACCTTCAGGGTCCCAGTGTGTCGGTCAGCTACCACAGCATCAGGGAGAGAGCTTCATAGAAGGGGACGATTGGTGTTGCTCCACCATTGCAGGGGATGTGAATGGAAAAACATCGACATGCTAACCTGCATTTGAGGGCATCACCTAGATGTGCCGAGGAAAAAACAAACCAGAGCCCAACTCCTTATTCCTGCTGTTTTCAAGCAGCCTTTAGACACAAATACAGAATGGGATACATTGAAGACGTCGCAGGTTGTGATTACACTGAACATGCTAACGTAAATTACGGCATCACACAAACAGCCGATCACTGGCACAGAAACACTTAATTTTGGGTGGTAACACATTACATAGCATTATAAATGTAACAATATTACCTGAAATCCTGTTGGTAATGCGTTGTATTACTTCTTTACAGCTAAAAAGTAATGGATTACTGTGACGTTGTATCCCCAAAACTGTTGTGAGCTTAGCTCAATTGCTAACAGAAAAATAAGTTAACACGGTTTATTCAAAAGGCCTAGTCTACTTGTACTATCAACTCCTCTCATAACTGTCTGTAAAGTGTTCCTCATTTATGGAGCAGTTTATACTCTGACAGAGGAAGTTTAAATAAAAGTGCAACACAATGTTATTTTTTCATTCCTTTTCTTCCTTGTCTGGTTTTATTGCTTTCTGTTAAGCACTCTGTAACATTGTTAAGAACAGAGCTATATAACACAGCTAATAAGCCACGACAGCTCCCTCCATTTTGGACTTTCCGGCTCTCCATCCCCTCAAAGGTCAGCACTGTCAAAACAGCTTGCTCTTAGTCAACAGCACAAGTTCTTAGTTAAATTCACTGCAAAATTTTGCCTTCTTTAACAGTGGTGATACCAGGCCTTGACAGCTGCACCTCAGCTAACTCTTTAGGGCTGTGTGGGTGTGTTTTGATCAGATATAATTGGCAGTGGTGCAGCCATATAATCAAACAACCCAACAGCTCTCATTACATTTAGATTTTAATGTTGCATTAATACAGAAATCATTATTTGAAATTATCAAAACTGCTCCAACTGTGGCAGAAAATTGTGTGTTCATGTTGGACGACAAAGCTCATAATAGAATATGAATGTTTTCAGGGCCTTTAAATTGTGTTTTAAGGCTCATGTGATTGTTGACTGCAAAGGTGGGCTGAACTCTTTTTAAAAAGTAATCTTATTCTGTAGAAACTTCTATGAAGATTTGGGCACCATCTTATTTTTGCTGTTGGTTCCTAAGCCCCTCCACCTTGACTCTGAGCAAGATAGGATGCTGTAATGCTGCCCAATCCTCTGTCGCATGTATTGGGTCCCATCTGCCTTCTTCTTTTTGCGCATCTCAAGCCTTCAGCTTCTTTTCCTGCTGCTGAGTGAAATTCCATAGTAGCCAAGATTATAATCTATACGGCAGGAATGATTTTTCTCTCTTATTCTCCCTCCATTTCTCCCTCTCTCTCTCTCTCTCCTCAGCACTCAACTTTCCTTCCAAGGCCTGAGAATGATTCTGACTTCAGAAGGATATCTCCCCCTCACATCCGTGGCTCGCACTGAGCCAATGCAGAGTTAGCCTTTCCTTTCATGCTGTGCCCCTGGGATTATCATATCAATCTGCGTGACCTGATTACCAGGCTGCGGTTGGCTGCCAGAGCACTGGATCAAGCGATCCCTCCATAGCTGCCGTCTAATTAACACCAGCGTGTCATTGCTGCACTCCCTCACTGAATCCTCCTCAAAACGTAGTTTGGCAGATATTCTCGCTCCATCCGGGGGGTTCTGATAGGTCAGTGCTCTCTGGAGTGATACAACATATGCAATGTACAGTAGAGGGATGACTTTTTATTAACTTTAACATGTGCTGCTGTTTCTCAGAGCGGATACGGTGTGTCAATAATTCAATAAGCTGATTGACATCAAATTAATAATCAATACTCAACTAAAGAGCTGAAATAAGTAGTGTGTTAGTCAATATTTAACAAGCAAAAATTCACAACATTATCTGGCTCTGGCTTCCTCATAGAGAGAATTTTAAGCTTTTCTCTGTTGTATGTCATTGTAACTGAATATCTGAAGACAACACCTTGGGTTCTAGGAAACTGTGATGGATATTTTTCACATTATTTTCTAACATTTCATTGACCAAATGATGAATCAACACATCTAGGAAATAATCCTTAGATTAATGGACAATAAAAATAACAATAAGTCGCAACTAATTGCTGAAGTTATTTTTCCCTTTCTCAATGTGAGAATGTGCTTTTCTGAATTTTTATACCATTATCTTCTTTGGGTTTTTGACAGTTTAAACAAAGCAAGTAGGTCTGCAGCTAACAATAATGTTCATAATTGATTAATCTGACAGTAATTTTCTTGATTAAAAATAACCATCACAATTTCCTGGAGCCCACATGGACGACTTTAAATGTCTTGTTTTGTGTAACAGTCCCAAAACATTCACATTTGAGAAGCTAGAGCCATTAAATTTGTGCCAATTTGTCTGAAATAAATATCTTAAATAATTAATCCATTACAAAAATCACTCATTCATTATCTGTTTGACAATCATTTAAAGCTCTAATATTAAGTAAAGATGCCACCTTTGGCTCTGGAACATTGTAAGGGGCAATTATACTTGAAAGAAAGCTCTGGTATTTTTCAACCTGGACCCTATTTTCACATGTTTTTGTGTGAAAGTGGCTCACGGGAGCAACAATTTTTGAAACTGGTCCAGTATTGAGTGTGACCGCTGCTGCTGGCAGCACCAAAACAGGCTGCAATGTAACCACTCGAGCAGGTGCGCCCCTTAATTTACATCCAGTGAAAGTGCTTGTTTTTGCCACTAAGAGACTCAGATTGTTATTATGAGTGTCTTACAACATTATGATAAGGACCTCACGAAGAACTGAAACGTTTTTCAATTGTTCCGGTCTGTTTTGTGTCCAAATCTCAAGAAAATCTCTTTGAAATCTCACGATAGAGTTGTTGCAGTAAGAAAACTGTGGAAACCCAAATGAGAGCTGGAGATAGTTTGTTGTGTTGGAGTACAGAAAGCATATCTCACTCTTATCTTCAAGATTTTCAGTATCATGCCTGGATATTTAGCCGATTTTAACAATGTGAAAAAGTCTGAGATTTCATAACGAGACTTCTCCCGCAGTGAGACTTTGAGGTCTTTTTTGTAGTGTCATAAGACACTCGCAACAATCTGAACCTGTCAGTGACAAAAACAGGCACTTTAACTGGACGTAAATTGATAGGGTGCACCCACCCCAGATGGTTACATGGTCGGCTGTAGCACTCTCCCTCAATACTGGACCAATTTAAAACATTGTTTTTCTCATGAGTCACTTAGACACAAAAACATGGAAAAATAGGGGCCATGTGGAAAAATACTGGAGTTCCCCTTTACTTAAGTTTATTTACATTTCAAAGCCTAATTAATTAATTGATAAAATAATAAACAGATTAATTGACAGCATATATCATCGTTAGTTAAAGCCCCACTGTGCAGCTCAGTGGTTAGCTAGTCACGATTTATCTGCTGGTGTGAGGGGTTTGATTCCCTGCTGGAGCATCCATGCTGAGAATGTATGCAGTCATGTTACTGTGGCGTTTCAGATAAAAGCATCTGCAGGAACGCCATATGTTGCGGTAGTTAGCGTGATCACAGGCACATTGGTGTGTGTTTTGATTATGAGAAGTAGCAACTGGCGTAACGTGATCAGCTATCACACCCAGATGGATATTAGAGGGAAGCGTTCCAGTGGCCTGTCATTAACAGGTGTGTAATTAATTCCCCATGATGGGCCAGTGTGACATTAATGCGGGTTGACTGTGTGGTGGTCCGCTCCGTGGGACTTAAATGACGACAGCCAGCCAGACGTGTCCTTGTCATCCTTGTGTCTGTGTGGCCTCATTACTTCCCTGGCCAGTGACACCTCTCCTCCTTCTCCTCCTCCTCCTCCTCTGCTGCACTCCTCTTCCTCTTCCGCGGCTCAGTGGCTGTACCCTCCTCGTGGCTGCGGCCCCTGTGCTGCTGGATGGGGCTTTAATTGTGGAGTTGTGAGTTAGAGCTGGATTTAGTTTGAGGCATCTGAGGACAGACGGGTCAGCCCTTTTATTAGTATTGAACTAGGTAACGGTGAATCATCGCCCTGACAGGAAAGGTGTGTGTGAAAGGAGAACAATGAGACATCCCCTCATTAGGTTGCGTAGGTTATGCATTGTACTAAGGACAAAGTTGTTTGAGATGTCTACCCACGCCCAATAAATATTTGAATTATTCATAACAAATTGAGAAATTCATAATGTCCCCGATTAGCATTTTAGCATAATTGATTCTCAAGAAAAGATGGAATAATAAATCACTGCCGGCCTCCTTTTGCATGAAAGATCCACCTACATTATCCGCCCAACCCCTCTCCCCTTCTCAGCAATGCTTTTTTCATCTGCCATTTGTATGCTTTTCATTACCTATCTGCTCCCTCATGACATACCAGTAATAGCCTTGGAGGCATGCTGGTAAACAGTTTTGACAAATTAAAATCACCCAGCTCAAGTGAAGAGACTAAAGCTGTAAACCAGGGGAAGGAGGAGGGCGCTAGCTGCGTTTTCCAACAACAAGGCCAGCTCAAGTACACACTGTGTGCCTGCAGACTGTGCTCACGCTTTACTCAGTGAGCTGTGGCTACACAATGATTCATGTCACCCAAATCTCCAGTGTGAGCCCGAGACAATTTCCCTCTCAAATGTCTCATCTTTGAGGATGTTAAGATAACACGGCGGTGATAAAAATTTTAAATTCCTGTAATGATATCTTGTCCTTTCCTGCTGCATGCTGCGGTTTGTGCAGGACTTCCCCACATGATAATTAGCACATCAGGCTCCTGGGCTTTTGTAATGGGTAGAAATGTGTGTGACTGTGACAAGCATGTAAAACAGATTGGAGAGTAATCCATTAACGATGAAAAACATTATTAATCCTATAAATATAAACATGTTTGTGACAGGCGTGTTAAACCTAAAGCAAGCTTATTAATCCACTACTGCAGACCGCTGTGCATAATTCTCTCCACATACAGACCTATTTTAAAACACCCTTTCTTCTGTTTTATTTTACAGTATTTATTTGTGTAGAGCTTCGTTAACTTGTGTCCTTGCAATCAGTCCTTGCAGTGGCAACCACAACATGCAGGCATGTCAACAGCAAAAAACAGAAATAATGACAGAACATGCTAATTAAATAACTAGAAAGAAAATCAAAATGAAAACATATTTGACTTTTTAAAAAAATGCTACCTAGAGTTTATGTCCTCTGTACCTCAGAATGCTGCACTGCAGGCGGTTATTTTGCAAGATTATCACTACAAAAACGTTCTTAACTTCCTGCTCGACAAAATCACTTCCCATCCAAGACACTATCCATCTTCATTTCCTATCATGGCTCACTGACAGGGGTTTCCATCATGTGTCATTATTGGTGCATGAGGCAACTCAGCGGAACAATCCGCCACTCTGGGAAATGCATCAATCACCGACTCCTTGTCCCACCCTGACAGCTCAGCTCGGAGACAACAGGAGCCGCGTCCCACCATAAGGAGGCACTTGAACCCGAGCTGGATCGGTCCAAGAGGGCTCGTGCTGTATACAGTCGGTAATTAAGATTAGGGACAGAATACGCGGCAGCGGCGATACATGTCTGAATGACTGTCAGGCTTTACTGTGTGTGACAATGTGGACGGATGAAGGAGGTATAACCGTCAGAGCAAAGCCTGAGCAGAGACAGGTGTTAGGACCCCCTGGTAGGAGAGGAAATCATCGGAGTAATAGATGAATGAGTGTGTACACAAGATAAAAGCTGCCAAATTGTACTGTAAACAGATGCCTCGCAACATACTGTAAATTGCACATTAAACCATCATTTGAGAAACAAGAATGCACACAAAATGCCCATTAAAGCACGTTTACATATAATTCACAGGAAGAATGGCACCACCTCGAAATGATCAAACAGGTTTTATTTTAAAAGGCCAAAAAGATCTACTGAGTCTGTGAAAACGGTTACATAATGTCCTCTGTCGCTCCACAGGGAGCCTTCTAAAGCCTTTGGAATGATGTCATCAGTGCTTGACATTTCACATTTTTAGTAGCAAGTGTTAAAAGATAATGGCATGATGCTTGGAAGACAGGCATGTACCAGGCTGCTCTCAAATGACATGGGATGGATGGTAGAAATGGATGATTACAACATGTAAATGTTAATATCACTGCATAACTCAGAACAGTTGTGTAATTATACAGGTTGTCGCTTAAGGGGAAAAACTAGAGTACAGTACATTCGAAATATAGCAATTTGCTGCTACAGCCTCACTTGGTAGCTGCAATGTTAACGAATAGCAAGGCTGCTCCCAACTAAGAATTTTCCGAGTCGACCAATTGTCATCATTTAGGGCCATTAGTCGACTAGTCGCCCGCATGTTTACGATATTAATTTCATTATTAAGTGATATATTTTGGTGGTTTGAGTTGAAGGTGTGAGAAAGAATAGTCTCAGTAACATTGTTAACACTGTGCTACATTACAGAGAAATACAAACCGTACTAATGAACCTTCATTAATATAGGCCTATATTTTATCTACAACTGCACGTCACACACTGTGCGAGCCGCCTGTTAATGACGCTGTGGGCTAATGGGCATGTAGCTACTTCCATGTTTCACATGATACGTCATGTTTGTAGTGGACCAATGAAGATGAGTTTACATATCACCTTGGGTTGGTCCTTCACCTTCTCAAAATGATCCCACACTTTGGATTTCCTGCCCGACATGTTATTAACTAGCCTGTGGAATAACAGCAGGTACCAGCCCTGGAAATTAATCTGACTCCTGTCTGACTGCTGAGCGTGGACACTTCCTGTGTCTGTACTTTCAAATTACATTCCCACATGGTCCAGTCATATAGGTTTTGATTTATTTTGGCAAGGTACAGCTCCTAATAGGGTTTTTTTTTTTTTTTTTTTTTTTTTTACTGCCACTAAGCGACCAATGAAATCTTGCCGACTAATGACCTTTCTGCTCGACTAATATTTGGTCGACTGTTTTGGGGGCAGCTCCAATGAAGTCCTGGGGTAATGTAAAGAGGCGCCAAGACTCTTTTACTGTACATTTTTAATAGTCCAAACACATGCAGATTAATTGGTAATCCTAATTTTCCCCCACGTGTGAATGTGAGCGTGCATGGCGTCTCTGTGTGTCAGCACTGTGATTGACTGCCAACCTGTCCAGGGTGTACCCCGCCTCTCGCCCAATGTCAGCTGGGATAGGCTCCAGCCCCCCTGCAACCCTCCTAAATGATAAGCCGGTATAACTAATAAACATTAAGTTCATTTTCATGTTACTTTTTCAGACATATCAAATAGTAAACACCTAAATCCGTATTTTAAAAACCTGTTAAATATGCAGTTATGCAACAGCCAAACCTGGAGACAGCTGGCATGAAGCTCCTCTGAAAATATCCAGCTGGGAACGCTAGAGCGCTTTGGAAGCACAGTGAGAAATGTGATGGTTGCGTCTGGTTGCTATGATACATAATATTTGTGGAAATAGAGTACTTGCTCTGGTTTTTTGCTCTGAAACAAGGGACGGCTGAAGCACGTACAGAAAAAGGACAGACTCACCAGTTGTTATTAATTTCTCCTCCATTGTTGTTGTTGTTCAGCACCTGTACATGCAGGGTGTGATGGTTGGTCTTTGTGGTATTTGTCCCATCCCTACATCACTTTTATTTTGGGTTAAAAGTAGCAGTGACAAGCGCAGTGTTTTACCCAAAGCATTGGCGCTCAACGCTCAACCTGCAGCATTAGCACAGAATAGACACTCAGCATCCTGCTGCCATTTGTAGCATAGTGTAAAAATGCAGTGCTCCCATTGCACTGAGTGCATTATGACTGATTTAGTTAATCTAGACATAACCTGCAGATTTTTTTCCCACCATCGACCATCAATTGGTTAAAGAGTAGGCAGAATTTCAGTCAACTTAAGATTTTCTTTGGTTGACTACAGCTTTAGTATTTGGCAATTATTCAGCCCTAAGGCAGATACATCAGAAAAATGTTAACGTTTCCCAACCATAAGTGCAACATGGATGTCGACGTGAATTAAATTTAAAAGTCGGTAACTTGTGATTATGATAACTCTTACATGACATTGTCACAGCATGAGGAAAGATGCTGTCAAATTGCATTATGAGTATTAAAGCATCCATTTGGGAGCTCGACTCACACTAGGGCCTAAAAGTCAGGATATCTTTGGCCGGCCTTTTTAAAACATGTCTCACAGGTTTAAATGTCATATACTGCATTATCAAATTCTGTGTGCTCTATATTTACACAGCTGGAGCAGCAAGGCTCAACATACTGTAAAATAGCAGTGGAGATTTATTATCGCACTACTTGAGTTCCAGTCATCACCAGTGAGGCAGATCAATCAGGGGGCTGCAGTCAGCAGGGAGGCCTGGTTGACATTCAAACTAATTTCATGGACATTGTGTATTTCAATAAATAAACAAGTAAAAGTATGGGATGGAGGAGAGGCGTACTGATAAAAATAGAGAATGAAAAATTGAGCGTCGCTTGGGTCATCTTTTAGATCTAAGATGTTGTGACTTGGTTTGACTTCAATTAAATCCTGGGGGAGGCTTCCCAGTCAATCTGTGATCTTTATCAAGGCGCTGCCTCTCAGATCTCTATCTCTCTGCGACCCATGGGAAATGGAGACGACTTTCATGACAATGGGTTGGACTCCATGCTATTTCTGGCCGGCTCCTCTGCCTAACAATGCTGTGACTCTATTGACAACCTCAACCTTGAGCACCAGTCCCAAGCCTGACATGCTCGCTCCCTCTCTCTTTAGATGCTTTTTAAATCAGGTGAGTATAGAGGTTGAATTTTTCTATGCAGGAAATGAGTCACTCATTGCTCAGCTCACCTGGGAAATTTAGCAGCACTGCACTTGATAACTTGAGAAGGAAAAGAAAAATATTTTAGTCCCTCAAATATTTTGATTTTAAAAATGATTTAAAAAAGTTTTTACCTCTATGAAAAAGTGTAAGCACACGATTTTTAGGGCACTATATTTTTGACCGAATATGTTGATACTGTGACAACATTATAGGGCTGATTATTGGTGCTCTCATAAAATAGTCACACAATGAGGTTTTTGATAAATAATCATCAGTAATGTGGATTTAATGTGTCTGTGTACCTACAGTTTAATGGCACTGAGCAAAGAGTGGTGAGAAACAGCTGAGATATGAAGAGAAAATGGTTAAGTCTAATTGTAAATGGGGGTCTTAGGTAATCATAAAGTGTGGAGAACACAGATTTCCATCACTGAAGTGCAGACATGCTCACAGACAGCTCTGGATTCAGCGTCTGAAAGGGGAGAAGATCTGGGACGGACCAGTGACTTGTGTCAGTCGAAAAAGATGGGAGCCTTACAGTGTCAGGAGTTAGGAAAACCTGCCCCCCCCCATGACTGAATTTGTGGTAAGCGTTTTGTAGCAGGTCAGCTTCATGTCTCATTTAATTTTTATTAATCAAAGAAACAACTTACTGAGGTTGTTGGCGTTGCGATAGTTAGGCTAATGTTAGGCCAATTAATGCTGTATTGAGGCTCTATTTTTAAGTTAATGTTGGTTAAAACAGAGACACTGTGGTTTTAGAATTAGTGTCTGTAGTTTAAAATGATGTTATATTCATACTACGAGCAACAAAGTTACAAACAGCCCACTGCTACACTGTGACTGAGTTGCTGTTTAAGTACAGCACATAAAATAGGCACAACAGAAACGTAGGTCAGACCACTGGTGTTTAAAGAAGTATGTCACTGCTGGATTGATGTATTTTCACAAAGCTGCTCTGTCTATGCAGTAGAAAGACAAATACCTTTGAAACTGGGGTTACATGACCAGAGAAAACAGGGAAAAAAGGCTGTGACATTCACTTCTGCTCAAGAGGTAGAAAACCTACAACTATCAGAATGCACTGCGCCGATGGATGACGTGATGCGAGGCGGTCTGTTTTTACACAGGAAACAATATGGCAACTGGCTGGTAACAAATGATCTTGAATTACAGCCAAAGACTATAGTGAAATATGTTTCTGAAAACATTTTAGTCGAGAAAAAGACGAAACAGTGACAGAATCCTGGTTTATATTTGATCAGTGCTGCAGAGTTTTACAGTTTGATTGGACTTTGAGAGGGGCGGGTCTCTCTCTCAATCCTCTTCTACACTCTTTGTGACCGTGGTGGCGCGCAAACGAAAATGTGGAAATAAAATCTGTAGTTTGAGCAGCAGCCCTAGATCTGGCATATCATCCAGTGGATTTGAGGTTGGAGGTGAGAAGTCTTTGAAACACTCCCTTCTGGCAGGAGGCTGTGGTCCATCAGGGAAAAAAACCCTCATGCCATAGAAACAGTTTCTTCCTGTCTGCACAGACACAGACAGTTCCCCTCAGACACGTACTATATGCGTTACATTAACACACATCTTGGCCTATTATCTCTTCATACTTTACTCTACTTTCAACTTTTGCTTATTCCCTAATTAATATTTTTTCACATCCTGCACAAAACTACAGCTTTTTATATTCTAAACAAACATATTGTACACATTTTTAATGCTATAGTACTTTTTAAAACTATCTTTGTCATATTTTATTTGAACTTTTTTAGTACTTTGCCTTATTTCTATAGTGTATTGCCTTATTTCATTTATATTTCCTCTTAATATATTCATTGCATGCTTTATCTTTGCACCAAAATCAAAGCAAATTCCTTGTAAGTGAGATCCTACTTGGCAGTTAACATTCTGATTCTGGTTCAGGGAGACCTGGGCGCTGGTAAGATGGAGGGAAGTTTAACATAGTTCACTTACACATACTACCCACATTGCTGAGATGCAAAGCTGGTTCAAAATTAGCAAAGTATCCCTTTAACTAGGTATCTTTAAGTGTTACAGTTACAGCTGAAAATGACAACAGAAAGAAAAACGACTTCACAAAGCTCCATGTGTCATCAATTGCCAGTTATCTACCTTGAAGTTATTCCTGTTGTTAGCGTGACGTCACTGTGATTCAGCCTATTGAACAGCTAGTCTGTTGAGGAAATCACATCACTTTACTGTAAGGCAGCCTTTAAAACCAGGGAAAAGACAATACTGAAGATATTATGATTGTCAAAGATGATATTCAGTCTCATATCACAATATTGACATAATATCAATACACATCCCCACCCAACAGTATCCACACAGATGCACACATGTACCTTATACATAAATGCATTTACTGCATGTACACACACACACACACACACACACACACACACACACACACACACACACACACACACACACACACACACAGACCTAATATTGGAGCAGCTGCTACAGAGCAGAGTGCTTTGCTTTTCACGCAGGCATGATCGACGCAATCCTCACCAACTCCCTTAATCTCTGGCTCTCCTCCCTCACTGGAAACTGTCCTCTGATGGTTAATTACATGCTTTGATCTGGGTTTGTTCCATCTGCATGATATTTCACGTCCTGTAATTGTGCTGAATATTCACAGGGCCTGTCATCTGCTGCCGAGCCCCGGCACTGCCGACCTGCACTAGGTGCCTTCGTTTACGTGTACGGGCTGTCTGCATTTGAGGCTGAGGAAGTGTTTAGACTTCAAATTGCACCTGGAGATACTGAACGCTGTGAAAGGCACCAGATTCACTAAACAATGCCTAGATAGCCGAGATGAGAGTATCTTCTCTATGGACTCACAGAAAATTTAATTTACTATTGCAAAATCAATTCCTTAAACGTCTCGCTCATCGCTCAGACCACATGCATTTATTGGACACGAGAGGAATGTAACATCTCCAATACTTTGAGCACAGAGTACAGTAATATCTGTCTTCTTCCCTGATGTATATATATGCATTTTTCCATCTTTAGCAAGTCAACGTTCTTGCTCTTTAATAATGTTGCACTATGAGAAGAAAAGTGAGGCTTCTTCTTGATTGAAACACATCACAACATTTCAGTATGCTGTTGCTATCCAGCGATAAGTGTTTGTTCAGTGCTAATATGCAAGTGTCTAAGTATCAGTTAAAACAGCAAATAAATCAGACTAAGTGGAATCTAATGAGAGTAATTATGATGAAAATTATGAAGATGTTCCTCTGTGTAATTTCACTTTATTTCAATTTAATGTTTGTGTTCAAGGGGATTCCTAATACAAGAACTAACCGAATGTGACGATCAGGTTTGATTGTCTATTATGCCACTGTTTCCATAAATTATGGGGCATGTTAAAATGTTCATTGTTGAGTGAATCATTCCCTTAAAGTTAGAGCTGCATGATATTGGAAACAACTGACATTGCAAGGTATTTATATTTTTGTTCTGCAACATTTTGTGATATGAAAAAAAACCCATCAAAAACTGAAATGAATAATGAATTAATTAATGACTTTCTTTCGAACAAAACAATACAAAAAACAAAACAAAACATGGAAGAAGTACACTTAAATACCCTCCTCACTATTTATGTCTCATTGAAAAAAGGAAATAGTCAACCACTACCCCAATTTAACTTAGAACCATTAATATAGATAAATAAATGACATTCTTAGATATTAAATATACAAACCCCACCTCAGCCTGATAAATAAATAAGCCAGTAAACCAACCCATCAGCATCACCCCTCTTCATCTGTATACCTCCTAAAAATACTGTGTCTGTACATCTTTTTAAAGTGCTCTATAGTTGTGCTTTTTGTTAACCCCTCGTTTAACCTGTTCCACAAATCCACCCCAAACACTGAAATAATCATCCTAAAATTATTGGTCTGATTTTGTGGGTGAATGTATCAGCATCCAAAATAATAATAAAAACTGAAAAATACTTTTTATTCTAATGATTGTCCTAAAGTAGGGAGGGGGTGTTAGATAAGATTTTTGGAACTGGGGTTGTGAGGAGAAGGAGGCAGGAGTCCAACATGGAAGTGAGCAATCTACAGCTGCAGAGGGTTCAGCCACATAACGTATTTTAGCCACCTAAAGAAAGTCCCACCTAAAAGAATCATTATTAGTTTATGTGTACACAATATTTATAATATTTTACTGCTTTATGTTAATGTCAGACAGTGATTTCATAAGGGAAAATGAAGCTGGTCTATCACTCTCTTCAAAGCCAGACTCTGTTGAGAGAAACAGTGATTTAACAGCACTGAACACAGAAGCTTTTGGTCTACCACTGCCTCGACCAGTCAGTTTGTGTTATTGTGTGACTTTGGTGTTTAAAAGCGGTTAGTTCGGATTCACCACAGTCACACAATAACACAAACACAGTAACAGATTGAGGCAGAGGTAGACCAGCAGCTCCCTTTTTCACCGAGCTAAAACCCTGAAATACGGGGCTCCCTTATGTTGCTCCCCTCCTGTTCCTCGCTCATTTTCAGGTTGTGGTTGACTACTAGCGGACGTGCTGGTTGTTTGTCAGATAAACTTCTCTTGTAAATTAACTATTAGTGTTAACATTATCTTTCCAGCCCCACAGCTCCGAATCCGTAACTAACTCAACTAGCTTTCACCTGGCTCACAGCTGGTAACTAGCTTTCACAGTCAGGGCGGCATCTCTGCGATGAAGAATGGTCAGGAGATGTCCTGATGATGTTGCAATAAACAGATGCTTTATTTCTTCAGTGCAGCGTACACAAAACACGTCCCTTTTTACAGTCGGTATACTGGGACCTGAGCTTACCTCGACACTTTCTTTATACCATTGTAGCTTCGGAGCAGCATGCACTTACCGTAACAAAGGCCACCAGACCCCATCACATTCACACATAACCTGTCTTAAAGAGGAAGGCTTGGCTGGTAACAACAGTCATGGAAAATGTGAACCGTGCAAGTTTTCCTTTCGTATTAAGCAACAAAAAGATTGTAGCAAGTTGTGTTTGAGTTAATCAGTGTTACTTGACTTTCCATGCCCTGCAATGCGACTGTCGTGTTTTGCGATGCCAGTGCTTAAATGATATATAGTGCAGCCCTTCTTAAAATGGCTGTCTGCTTAAATTCTCGACACATGTATTATAGTCCGCAGAATGTTTGAGATATTACAATATAGATCAAACCCTCAGCTAGAATGTATTTTTCTGTTTCTGTAGCAAAGAATGGTTGTTGAGTTATTCAGCATCAGCAAACATGCACCATTAATTCATTATTCCTGCTGAAATTGTGCCACGAGCTCTGAAATCCCAAGTCCATTCACACGTTGTTACTTGGGGGACAGCGGCTCCTCTCTATCAATGCTCCATTCGTAGGTGGCACATGATGGATTTCAGAGCGCTGCTCTTTCCATCTCCTGACTGCAGAGATTGCCTGGGGATACTGGCGGGTCCCTGACAAGCAGGGCCTCCTCCATGCCTCACCTTGATCAACATTCAGCGTTGCCCCCTGAATCCATCACAGGCTGTGACAACACGCCCCATTTTGGGCTTTTTATATCATAGTGGATGATGTGGCGGCTGCTGGTAGCTGCTGGTGGTGGTGACGACGATGATTATGATGTAGTGGTGGTCTCAGAAATGGATAGAGAACCTTTTTATTGAAGTTGGATGTATACAGTATTTTTGATTAATAAATAAATAGATGCACTCATCATTTAGATGCATGTCAGTGTTGTAGCAGGGTGAATAATGTATTATACAAGACCGAGCAATGTCCTGCAGCTTCGACAACAGCCAACAGCAAGCCGGGGCCTTTTTTATAATTTACAGAACAGAGGAATAATCATTATAAAAGACGATGGAACAGGAAATCGTTTGTCCTTCCCACGTCCTCCTCAGACCCACATGATTGCTCGTATTACATTTTAGAGACGTAAAATGGATTTAGACATAAAACCACAATACTGCTGTAAAATAAAAACGTAAAAACTGAAACACAGCGGCACAAAAACAAATGCATTCAGCAGCTTTCTAACAATCATTCCAGACAGTTCACTCTTTAAACATCTCTAACTTTCATGGTTATTTATGTGCAGTTGTGCAGGGAGGTAGTGTGCCAAATGAGTGCATGTAATGAAGTCCTTTCTTCATCATCATTGCCACTAAGTGGTTTGAAATGAATTCAAAACAGATGACCCAAAAAGCTAATGATACGTCTTTGATAATCACTTGTTTGATCTGACATAATTATTGATTCTAATCTGCTCATCTGCATGAACTCCTCTTGTGTCAATGTTTTTGCGCAGATTAACTGCCACGGTTTACCTCATTAAGCTCGATTTGTCAGATGGCTTTGTCATCAGCCGAGACATGTCGTGAATGAGGCTTCGGGACAATTAAACATACATCTACATCATGCAAATGCAATTGGTAATTATGATTGTATGTCAAAAAAATAATTTGCATGTTATTTGATCGTATCCCCCGCTGACTGGGCCGCTGTGAAGATGGGATGAATGATACCGCGGCGGTAAACAGAGATCTGACGGCTGACACAAGAGTTGTCATTAGTCAAACCCTCATTTGGAATAATGCTTTAACAATTATACTTCACGGGGGGATGCTGTGCTGCAGTTGTAAATCACCTCCCGGTTAGTAGAATTTACACAATACCTAATGTGAGAATGCATTTATGATGAATGAAATGTGTAGTAATACAACAAAAAACCCAGATGGCTGAAGGTTACAACCTGAGGGAAAAAGAACCCCCACTTTGCCGCCTCTCTCTGCACCTGCGAAGCAAACTTTTGCAAGAAAACACAGGCTGCCTTTTCAGGACGAAAACAGCTTGAAATAGCCCAAAATTTCCTCTGTAAATACCATTGACTTCAAAGACAAATTTCACTCTCCCTCTGTGTGTTGTGCTCCCTCACTGCAGTGTCGGTGCCATTCCCTCCAGATGACTGCTTTTATTTGATATCAAACTAATGAGATTTCCATTCTCAAAGCATATCCTCTCGCTGCCTAGTCTTAGAGACGATTCCATTTATGTATATACCCTGGAATGATATTTGTTTTGCATATTTACATAAGACATATCCACCCTATCTATATGTTTTCCAAATGCCAATGTTTTATTCATGTATTTCTCTATCATTTGCTTTTCATATCCTCTGCCACTTAAACCGCATAAACTGTCAAAAAGAGTGATACGTATTATTGGTGTATTGAACATATAATTCAGTTTGCAGCTTATGTGGGCGAAAGCTTATATGCCTGAATACACAGACTCTCAATCAAGTAGGGCAATTATAATTGATATTCTTTGAGCAGAAGTTATTGGAAGATTACTTTGCTCGGTGCTCTTTTAGAAAACCTGTTTTCTTTGTCTTTGCTCGCAAATTAAAATCGTTATAATTAATAAGACTACACGTGGGGAGCAGTACAAAAAAGTCATGTTTAGTTCTTACCCCTGCTTAGGAGTCGCAGTTCAGTGCGAGATTGTTACAGCTGGGAAATACAGCCCAAATGCACAGAGATAGTTTTCTCTTCATTTATTTCCAGAAAGTAGTGTAAATGTCAGAGACAGACAAAATACTCTAGCTGAGGTAGTATTTTGCCCACTGGCAGCTTTGGTAAACTATTTTCATTATAAGAATAAGGAACATTTCAAACTCTTACGAATCCCACTGCACAAACACTGAACAAAAACTTTCCCAAAAGGCACCAGGTCACAATGACTATAAAACTGAAAAGCAGCTCTTATACAGTAAAATTGAAAATAAAAAAAATGCATAGAATAATAGAAATAAAACCTGTGTTTTGATGAATTTAATCTTGAGTATATTTATACATTCAAAGCACCTAAACATTTATCATCCTGGTAACTGGCACAGCTGGGTGAGGCCATTAAATGTGTGTTTTAAAGTTTGATGTACTTCTATTCACATACCTTACAACAGTGGATCAACCCCAAAACAGTGTCTTTGTCTTACATAGGGATAAGTATTTTAAGTAACTTTGATGATGAGTATTCACATTAAATTCTTATGGGGTACTCGAGTACTCATGACAACATTAAACAAGTGCAATTTGAAATTCATTTGTTGAATGACCAGGCGTCAATTAGCCTATTAAACCAACCTTGTCTCACTCTGAAGTCGTCGAAATCAGCATCAGACACAGACGAAAAAAGCCATCCTTTAATGTCGGCATGATATGGGGCAGGCTGCTGTTAGAGTGTAATGTTGCCGGCAGCATCAGGGGGAAACGCAGCGAAAGTCCAAGTGGAGCAGGCGGGAGGGGTGTTGGACAAACACCAACTTTCACCCAGGGGAGTGGTGTTGGCGTCCAGTAAGATTATGAAGCCAAACCCTGTTCCTAAACCGAACCATATTTTTATTGTTGAAGGTGGAAAACGTCAGTTTGCGGTGTAGTAACGACGTAGAGCATTTATTTTGAAAGAGACTGTATGTAAACGTTAAATTTCCTGTGAAAGCAGAAGTGTATTTTGAACGAAGACAATACATGTAACAGGCAGAAGTTGACAAGGTGTCTCAGAACGTCAACAACCAACACACCCAGGGTACCTTGCACGTCGTGTCTGGACGTGGAAAGCCCACGACCTAATGTTGATATGTTACGAGGTCGGAGTGAGAAAGTGTGGATTAAACCATATCATTCAAAGTCAACATAAGAAAATAAGCAAACTTTCTGTCTTTGTAGTTACATCGTTTAGATTCAGCTCTGAAGAACTGTCACCACAGTCCCAGCTGCTTTTCTGCAGGTCACTTCAATATCTGCTAGGCTAATACAAGCTAACACAGCAGCAGCGGCTAACATCAGACAGTGAGCCGTTTGATAACCATTAGGTAACGTTAGCTGTGTGAGACTATTCCCTGGTGTTGAGCTCACACTCCTGCAGCAGTAGTCTCATGATAGAGTGTGAGAGAATGCTGAGGGAAGAAATACACTGCATGCAGCTCTACAATGACATAAGATTTTACCCATTTTAAATGGCAATAAGGGCGGCGTGATGGTGCAGTGGTTAGAGTTGTTGCCTCACAGCAAGAGGGTTCCTAGCTCAAACTCTTCTGTGTGGAGTTTGTATGTTTAACCCTGTGTCAGCGTGGGTTTTCTCCAGGGTTACCGGCTTCCTCTCACAGTCTGAAGACATGCTCATTAATTGGTGACTCCATATTGCCTGTAGGTGTGAATGTTAGTCTCTATGTGTCAGCCCAGTGACACATAGTACACCCTCTCCAGGGTGTACCTCGCCTCTCGCCCAGTGTCAGCTGGGATAGGCTCCAGCCCCCCAGTGACCCCTAACAGGATAAGCAGTTACGGAAATGAATGAATGAATGAATGAAGAAATAGTAAGAAACACTCTTTATTTTGAACAAATTCTGACATTAAATCAAGTACTTGAGCATTTCTGTTGCTGTTGTTGCTGACCGGGAACCAGCAGACGAGTCTTTCTGCTCCGTCTTTTAATATGTGCTCACCATAGTGTGACTGACTTGAACCCCATTCATCTTGTGCTATTTTTTTTTCCTTATTACATGCATCAATATACATACTGTGTTTTCTGCATGCACCAGGCCGTGCACCCCCGTACTGTGGCGGTTCGGTATGAATTCACAAACCGTTACAGCCGTACTGTATACCATAATAATACGGTGCTGCATTCTCTCATACTGTACAGTATTTGGCAGCAGTTGAACCAAAAAATTAAGAACATCTCCTCAGAGCTCCACTGGCAGTCAGCGAGCTCAGTGAATTGATACACAGAGTGTGATTGACATCCCAGTCAAGAACATGACAGTGTACGCTCAGCCAAGCTGGCAGACGATGCCTCCTCTCTCGCTCAGGAAAACATCAGTTTGTGAGCGACAGAAATCATCTTTAATATTCGTCTCTCTTTGGCCATACACACAAGTGCACAAACAGTACGCACACACACACACACACACATACACACAGGGATAGTCTTACATCAACAGACAGAACGTCTGAGAGTGAAGTGCTCAAAGTCCAAGAATAAAATATGTCCTCCATAACTGCTGAAACACGTCCAGGTTGTAGTCGACTCACCACCTCACTTTGTCTCCCTCCATATGTCTCCTGTCCTTGGCACATCATACTCTCTCCTTTTTATACACACACACACACACACACACAACCACAAACACACAAGCACTGAATTATGGATGAACCCTGTGACACTGTGATGATACATTTGTCACATCTATACAAAGTCATCCTTTAAAGGGTTGTCCCTCTTTATGCCGCCTAGAGTTCACATTTTGTCACTTGACATTTACGGAGAGGCTTATGACGGCCCTAAGCGCTGATGTCTCACTGCTGCTGACACTGAATCCAGACTCCGTGGACACCGACACAGACAGCACCTGAGGGCCTGAAATGGTGCAGAACTCAAGCTCCATATTTGAGCTCAGCTTTGAGGTTTAACTGAGCAGTTTTTATGTAAAGGAGAAATGCAGTGTTTTACAGAAAGAGACACACTCACTATTTACTCTGCCTTTTAAAAACGACAAATGATATGTTCCACAAAACAATGCCAATATTAACACTTATAAGTGGACTACATTAAGTAGTAAATGTACATTTGCAACATCTTTATCTACCTAAATATGATCAAATGTATTTACAGGGGAACGCTACTGATTTTAATCATGATGCATGTATAATGTCCTCTGTGGCTCTGGAGGACCCTGATAATGTCGTTAGGGTTATGTTGGATTGTGCTTGAGACTAAAAACTTGTAACAAGAAACCTTTATCATAAAACAGCGTTTCAAATTCAAATTCAAATTCAAATTTGAATTTGGGGGCTAAGTGGGAATGTAAGAAGCAAGGTGGGTCTAATGCAGGGCACTACTGAGTTACATTACGGGAAATGTGAGATCCCATGTTTCTAGAGCTTTACAGGGCTCACATGGTATTGAAAAATCTGGAAAAGTCAGTTTTAAAAAAATGTCATGGAATTTTGTTGTGTTCAATGAAATGTTTACATTAATCTCCATTGCTAACCTTCCATGTAATTAATATAGTGTAACATAAAGGCAAGTATATTTTCGGTAGCTGTTGATGTAATGTAGCTCAAATATGTGTTGATTTGCGATGTTTTATTCACCAGCACACACACAGCTCACTGAAATTATGTTTGAATAGAGTTAAAGTCTGATATGTTTGAAAAATGCCAGGCAAGCAGTGCAAGAAAAAAAAAGAAATTACTATGGGTCCTTGAAAAGTCATGGAGAAGTTTTGAAATTTTGTCCCTGAAAATGTGAGGGAACCCTGGCCTTACTGACACCAGGGGCTGAAGATATTTCAGCCCATTGCAATCACCATAATAAATGCTAGCATTGTGCATTTCTGCAAACCACCACTAAAGTAAATTTGTGCAGTTCATATGAAGTGGATATGGTGAAACTTAATGCATTTTGTGTTACAACTTTCAGTTTTATGCTGTGACAATGCTGTTGTTAACATGTTGTTAGGCATAGACACAAAAACACTTGCTTGGGGTTAGGGAAACATCTTGTTGTGGCTTAAAATACTCGGTTTGGTCACTAAAAACATGGCAGGACAATGTCCTGATGTTTCGTTCAAAAATACTGTGTTTTGTTGCCACAAACACAGCAGGACATGTTCCAAGGTAATATTAAAAAAACCTAGGCTGGTCACCAAAGACATAGCTGGAAATGTCATGACGTTTTCTCAAAAAATACCCAGTTTTGTTGCCATAAACACAGCAGGAAATGTCCCAACATCACCACGAACAATGCCTGGTTTGTTCACTGAAACAAGGCTGGAAATGTCCTGATGTACCGTTAAAAAAATACTTGGTTTGGTTGCCAAAAACATGGCTGTAAATGTGGTAAACTCCTGTTGAAAAATAGCCATTTTGGGGTGTCCAGTAGCTCACCAAGTAGAGCTGGTACCCCTTGTACAAAAGGCTGTGTCTTTGCTGCAGCGGCTGCAGGTTCGGTTCTGTCTCTTTGCCCTTTGCCTGCATGTCGTCCCCCTCGTTCTCTACCTATCATACTGAATCTGTCTTGTCAAATGAAGGCAAAAAGCCATCTTCAAAGTAAATAAAAATACCCATTTTGTCACCACAGACACGACTGGAAATGTCACTGGTCTCAAACAGTGGTCTGCAGCCATTCAGACCATTGAGATACTCAGCCACTTCCGCCTCTTCTTTATGAGAAACTCAGCTCATACACTAATCTGAACTATGTCACTTTAAAAATGTTTATGTATGAAATTTTTCGATCATTTTTTTTAGAGCTGACTCTTGTGAGTCCCCCAAATTTGTGAAAGTGCAGCACTAAATTGCTAAAGTACCCCATTTCGGAGGGAAGTGTTAAATTAGGATTTTACTGTGTATCTGTTAGACAGTGTGGAAACACACTGGCAGACCTGAATGCTGTCACAGATATGGCACATACAGTATAAAGGGAGCTTATTTACATGGTGATTATACAAAGGAAAACAAAATATGAGCTGGGACTAAAATGCCATTGAGCACGGTAATATAGACAGTCAGTACATAAACAGGCACATAATAAACCAGGTTACTCTCAGTTTTTTAGAGTAACTTGATTATTTAAATGTCATTTTGACAAGTTCCCAGGTTCTTGGCAATGTTAGTGGTGAGATTTTTACATGTGTGCATGACGGGAACATCAGACAGAGTGTCGCTGGATGAACACACAGATCATTCAGTTCATAATAATAACATCCAAAGTCCGACTAAAACTGAGCACAGATTGTAACATCAAGAATTATGTCTTCTAGGAGTCTTAAAAAAAGCCCACAGCTGAACAGTGGAGCATAATTTTAGACACCGTGTGCAGTCAGTCGTAATGCTCAGTGCGGAAAAAATCCTTAGGACGCAAAATCAAAGCTGTCAAATTAGATTTATCTTATTTATCTTGTTTAACAAAATAAACACAACTGTTAACAAGAGTAAAACAAGGCGGCACTGTATATCGCTCATACTCTTAAAATATATGAAATATGATCGCTAATCTGCTGCAGGTAAACATGGGTTTAAATGTAGTGGGATTAAACCAGTTCAGTAATTTCCCACCTTAACCTTGTATCTTGTGTGCGTACAAATCAAAGTCTGTATGTACCTGCACCGTCCAGGCTAACTGATGTAGCCAGGTATGTTGTATGGTCACCTGACTGGCAGAGGTGGGTGGCATGTGGACAGGTGAGGTATAGCAGGGCCTGAAATAACGGGAAGAGATCAGTAAAACACCCAAAAACCAGACTGATACAAACAGTGCAGTAGGTGAGGGGGAGCACTGGAGGCAGAGGAGGACGGAGCAGCTGTCGCCATGACAGAGCGGTTAAATTTAAAGTAATCACATTTTCAAACATTCATCCTTTTTAGCTCAGACCAGCTTCTGGTGTAAGTCACTGTGTGGGTTTGTCTGGCACATAAATTTAACTTACTGCACATGTTCCTTTGCAGGGCACAGCTGCAAAGTCCCTGCAGATCCCGTCTGAAACACCATCAATTTGAGTTTAGTTTCTCATAAATAATGGGCTTGATTGGACTAAGAAAATCCATGAAGTGGTTCCTAAAATTTCTTCCTCAGAAACTAATGTGATCACTCTGCCCGCGGGAGATCTTCAAAAATGTCTAATGTAACACGAAAACTTGCCTTATGTGGAGTATATTCAGTTATAATCCTCAAGATTTCAGCCCTGGTTGTTTTTGGCACACCGGTGGTTACTCAGTCCCTCCAGGATCTCGCGGCAAAAAAAATTTGAATTTGCGGCCAATTTTGTCAAAAATTACAAAAATCAAAAATGCAGTAAAAGAGTCTTGGCGCCTCTTTACATTACCCCGGGACTTTTGAAAGTTAGTATTCATTGGAGCTGCCCCCTAACAGTCGACCAAATATTAGTCAAGCAGAGGGGTCATTGGTTGGCAAGATTTCATTGGTCCCTTAGTTGCAGTAAAAAAAAAAAAAAAAAAAAAAAAAAAACCCTATTAGGAGCTGCACCTTGCCAAAATAAATCAAAACCTATATGACCGGACCATGTGTGACTTTAATTTGAAAGGACAGACACGGGGCTGGTACCTGCGGTTATTCCACAGGCTAGTTAATAACATGTCGGGCAGGAAATCCAAAGTGTGGGATCATTTTGAGAAGGTGAAGGACCAACCCAAGGTGATATGTAAACTCATCTTCATCGGTCGACTACAAACATGACGTATCATGTGAAACATGGAAGTAGCTACATGCCCATTAGGCGACAGCGTCATTAACAGGCGGCTCGCTCAGTGTGTGACGTGCACTTGGAGATAAAATATAGGCCTATATTAATTAATTCAATAATTACAATAATATCATAAACATGCAGGCGGCTAGTCAACTATTGGCCCTAAGTGATGACTTTTTGGTAACTAGAAAAATTCTTAACTGGGGGCAGCCCTAGTTTCCTGTGAATTCCTTCTCTGTTTCATTTTGAATCATTTGCGGAAATGGCGGACTCCGCCACTAATAATGAAAACTACTATAAAAACAGGAAATTACAGAATATAAATACATTGAATGGCTATTGCTGTAAAAGGATAACTTCAAACACTGACTATCACTGCTCTGTGTGTTGCAGAATTCACATGTTCTCAGCTTTTACTTTGAACAATTAGAGTCTGGTTGTAAAATTTAAACTGTATTTAAGATCTGCATCCACATAAAGAACCACACCAGTCACACAGTGCTGTTCCAGTGGTATATTTTCCGTGGTTGACAGGGTTATCTCCAAAACACTTTGCTAATCTTAAACAAAGCTAAGAGATCTAAGATTTGACTGTAACAAGTCTCTCAATAGCCTTTTCCTCCCCAGAGGTGATGTAGCTAATATGTCATTCTGTCAACTCACTAATGCCCTGACACAAGCTCTGTGCATTGGGAGGAAAGAAAGGAAAATCAGATGTTGTTGTGCTGTTAAACAACAACAAAAGCATGGTTAGAAATAATCCGTTTGGAAAAATGACATCTATTAATTTTCAGACCGCTCAGAAACGTGTTCAAGCTGAAAGAAAAAACTGCAGTATAAGGTGGAGAGGAAACAGCCCACAAACCAAGAGATGGGATTTGAAACCTGTTTTCAAATCTTCATGCTCGGTGAGTGCTTGCATTAAAAACGTTTCCTTTCATTTTACCAAATGGGTCCAGTCTCCGTGTTTCCTGGCCCACAGATGGCCGGTATGCTTCCCAACTGGCCCTGCGAAAGGGGCGTTGATTCAAATGAATTTCCATTACAGAAAACTGGCTGGCTCGAATAAATCATAATAAAAATGGAACTTGTGGCCTGTCATCTCTCAAAGATCGGCTACCTTGGGACACTGCTGAAGCCTCTCCCATCATATGCCCCAGTGAAGCAGAGACGATGGGAGAGAGCACTGAGAGGATTTCTGTGCCAGAGGGAAAGATTTTCAAAGGAGATTAAAATATACAGTTCACTTTTTTAAAGGCTTCCTTCCAAGTATATAGCCCACTGGATACAGTTGTGAATGCTGCTGTTCTCCCCAGTAAGGACAGTGCTTTCACTTCTGTGTGCTGCTTTATGCTTTATCACTGTGACCATCACATCCGAATTAGTCTGATAAATCACCCACGTCATATGGGAACAGCCTCATACGCTGGAAGGTTTAAAGGGTTGTTTCATGTTTGGTCACAACCCATAGACTTGTCAGCCGTTGTCTGGAGGCAGAATAAGGGTGTATGCCCCACTGAAATGCTTATCAATTAGATGGGATGGCGAAATGTCAGGCAGAGAGAGCTTCGGTCCCTTAGAGCACTTCTGTGAATATTGTTTGTCACTTCTCACAGACATTAAGCATGTCAGCATGTCACACTGCAACCCTGCGCTTCTTTCAAATTGGTCCTCTGGGGATGGATATATGGACTTTTTTTCTTTTCAAATGTCAAGACACTGGCCAAACTTAATAAAAATACATATCCATCTTCCGTTACGTGAGTCACCGCATTTTATAGAGAAAGAAGAATCACATCTTCAACTCCATTCTGATGCTGTTGTAGATTAATAGAAACTGTGGTTCTGTAAGCTTCAGCAGCGACTCAACATCCTGTTTTAGCTTGAACATAAATTAAAATCTGACAGCTCTGTCAGGTCTTTGTTCCAGTGCCCCTCTACCTCCTTATATGCCCCTTATTGTGGTCATTCACAGTTCACAGACCCATATCTACATACACAAGTCATGTTACGTTAATATCTTGTATTTTACTTGAACAACCTAAAATGTTTTTTTTTTTTTTCGATCACAATAAACGTTAGGGATGCACCTATTGTGAAATTCTTGGTCAATACCGATGTTTTTGTTGTTATTAATTCTCCCTTTTGTGCCAGGGAAAACAAGAAATCTTTATTCTCATTCTCTCATTTTTTATTCATTCATTACTCGCTGTCTTTGAATGAGCACAAATTCAATCATACAAATTAATGAAACAACCTTTTAATACATCCTGAATCCAGTCAAACACACACACTAAAACATGTCACATTGGCCACAACTGGACTGGACTGTGTAATGGAAAATCTTATTTTAATTTAATCTCTGTTTGTGCACTAATTTTAATGTATTTTCTTTGTTTTTTGTCTTTTATGAGCTGCTGGACAGCTGAATTTCTCTTTGAGATTCTATCCTATTCTATTCTTTTAATACAACCTTCTTTCACATGAAAAACATGTTTTTAAAATCCGATTCAAAGGCCTTTTTACTAATAATTATATATCATAATTGTGAAAACATCAAGATATTTTTCCTTTAAACAGCTGTATTTATTCAAGTTTCCTGCCAGAAACTAAACTTTCCAAGATTACATTTGTACACCTAATGATAACATTACAGTTTGACCCAACAGTCATTTTCACTGAATAGAGCTTGAATGCATCATAATGTAACTCAGTGCAACCTCCATCACCAATTAGCTGCGGCCACCAGCTGCTAACAGCTAACACTAATTAGCTCTTCACCGGCCGATTTCAATATGGACGTGTTGTTCACAATGTCACATTATCAGGGAAACAATAGCGTCCTCTGACACATCGCCAGTGATTTACTGTGTCCCAGTGAAGATCTCTATTCCGCAACAGGATGCCATTAGCCACGAGTGCTGGTGTGACAAAACAGCAAACCATCGGCCACTACCATTGGTGAATGTCATCTTGTTTGCCGATGGCAGTCAGCAAGGCGACTATCTGTCAATACCGGTGTTTGGCCGATGAATCTGTGCGTCCCTAATAAATGTCAAATCATTGTTTCTCTCAGGTTCAAAGGCTGATCTTAGCAACTGAGTGAGAGTTTAAGAAACCATAAGGTTAACTGTGGTTTAAAACATGACCAACAGTTGCCAAACAGTGGAACATTTCACAAATCTGAGGTACACTGAAAACAATCATTAAAATAATGTCAATAAATTGACAAAAGAAAAAGTTAATTCTGGTCAGCAGCTTGTCAAACCTACTGTACAGACAGTTTAAAACATGTTGTAAGTGTTTCAGCTTAATGTTTAAACAAAAGAAAACAGACAAAATAAAAATCTCTTTTGTGGCCAATATTTGCTGTACACGTTTTTAATACACAATATGTAATTTCTGTCATTTCTCGGTCAAAACAATGACAAAACACGGACTTTGAAGACACTGTGAAGTGGTGAGGGATCATTCATTGTTAATCCACCGTAGCTAATGAGCATCTATCAGATGTGACTCAGGCAGCAAGTTTATGTTTCAGCGTTTTATTCACAGTCCGATTTATTTACATTGTGTCATTCCTTTTTATTGAAGTAGCCACAACTAATGCAAAGCTAACTTGCTAAAATATTGTTAGCATTAAATGAGTCACGTACCCGTACAGTTACTGTAGCTAAAGTTATGTGGGGAATCAATCATGGGGTAGGCCATTACTACTAAAAACAGTCCTACTAAAAATAACTTTATGAGGGTGTTGTTAATGTGTACGGGAAGCCTTGGTGGCTCGTCTCACTTTCTTCTTCTTCTTTTTCTGGCAGATAGCCTTAAAAGCCCAGTTCAGACCAAAAATTCGCGACGAGACATGTTGAAACTAAGGATGCACCAATCCGATATCTGGATCGAATATCAGCCCCAATATCATCAAAATAGATGGATTGGGTATCAGAAAATTCAACCGATACCTGAGCCGATCCTTTCCCTTTAAATCTATTGCGACGCGAGCTACGTCATACGTCATACATACGTGTGCTGAATGCCACGAGAGTTGATTAGCCTACCTAATTCAAAATCACATCAAACACTCCAAGGTATATAGCTTGCATGGTATCGGATTGGTATCGGGTATCGGCCGGTACTCAAAGCCACAGCATCGGGATCAGTATCAAAACTGAAAAAGCTGTATCGGTGCATCTGTAGTTGAAACATGCAGCTACTTGCGATGCGCCTCTGCAACGTTCTACAAACCTGCTGGTTCAGATTAATGCAACTAGATGAGACAGTGTATCATCTCTATGCAACAACTCTCTATACTTCTGTTCTGATTTCCAGATGTTCAGGTTTATTTTGTGGCTGAATATAATTTGTAGCTTCTTAAAATATGAACGGTTTTCTCTCGTAGCAAATCATTGGTGTGAACTGGGCTTAAGGTGCATTAGTACCCCCCTTTTCTGGTGTATGCGTGGTTTAATTATATCAAACATTTGCTTTATTTCAATCAAGGAAAATCATATCGAGATAATTACCATTTTATCACCCAGCCCTACCCTGAATTTCAACCTTCACTTTTAACTGCTGGTTTATTTTAGTGAGGCTGTATCAGATGCAGCAGAGGCCTTGGAGAGTGACAGAATAGGAGGCATGACTGAGTAGTAGGGAAGGTGTAAATTTGCTCCAAACACTGGGGAAATAACATTTGCTGTAATGAACACTATAGATTGTGTAAAATAATTACTGCAATCTCTAAAAGTGCGCACCATCAGAGGGAAATCTAATTGAGTGAAAGTGTTTTGAAAACACGATAAAATAAATCTTACAGACTCATGGATGAGCTGGGCTCCTTAGTACATTTAATTCTACACTATAACGAACCTGCACACCCCCATATGTCCAATTTGTTATTGCATTATTTCCTACAATCCTTTGCAGTTGTCAGAAGGTTTGTTGCAACTTCCAAAACCTCGATGCAGGCAGTACTTGGAAAAGAGTTGCTCACTTTCAAAGGACAAAGTCCGATTGAAGTTCAGTTGTTCATTAGCTAAAATCCTCTGGCTGCTCAGTGATTATGTGTTATACTGCGTTATGATTGATTTATCATATATTTTATTATTTATTTTAATTATGTATTCACTGTACAGACGGCTGTTGGATCTGAAATGACTTGTGTAGTGAGTATTTTTAGATTAAATGTTCAGTTTCGGTTTTATTTCACTGTGTGTATTGACTGCTGTAAGCTATGCTGTTGCACCTGGACATTTTATATGTGGAAAATATTTTATCTTGACCAAACAGCTGCCACATTTTTTTCAGTCAAGTAGCTGTATCATAATATCTAGGTTCTGTTTTGACGTTATGAGATTTCTTTCCAATTGCACCTCACACACACACACACACACACACACACACACACACACACACACACACACACAGTCACAGGCAAAACAAATTATTTATTTTCCCTCCAAGAAACTTAAAGATGCCATAAAAAAGGGAGATGAAAAACCAAAACAAACAAATGACATAAAGCAAAATGAAGTGTATTGAAAACACACAGTAGCACTTTATAATCCGAACCCACAGAAACATTCGTCAATGAACCGAAGCTATAACGCAACTTCTTTTTACTTGAGTCAGCAATGCATACTGCTATTGCCACCTTCATCCACTGCACTTGGACAAGTTTATGCCCCAAACAGTGTCACTCATCTTGATGAGGAGTCTACATTGAAACAACATCTAGCCTGAGGCTGAGCATCCCAAAAAAAAAACTCATCACAGGAGATGAAGGAGCAGATGGCAGGCACAGCTGATCTGTAAGTGCAGATGCTTTTCAGTCCCCCTGGTGCAGAGCTAGGTGCGCAGCATTAAGTTATTGCATTCCTGGAATATTCAAGATAATCACGTCATTCGTTCATTTGCTGCTGCTCTTAGACAATGCTGCTGCCGTCGCTTTCTTTTGTCTTTAGTCTCACCTTGAGAGACACAATAATAAGTCTCTCACTCAGTTTTATGCATTCATGCACTCTCAGACTCACACAAACACTTTCTCACAGTGTCTAACTCTCTCAGCACCCCTGCTCTGAGCATTTTAAAGACCCCCCCAAATGAAAATATAGTTTTTACCCTTGTTAACAAATCAGTGTGGTGTGTTTTTTATATGCTACAAGACATAGCATGGGCCAAATAAGGACTCAACACTATGGCTGAGCATTTCCACCTCGGAACTACAGTGCGGCAATGACAGTCTCAAAAACACAGATTCATAACACAACACTGAAACGAGGGGTATCAGAGGAGGAGCAGGTGTAGCTACGTATCAGTATTTTTACTTTCACTTCAACTTGTCAGAGCAGGCAATCAGGAACAAGGTCCATCAGACAGTAGGAACACATTATTAGCTGTTTGATAACGTAGTCAAGCAAATGGCTCGTGTCTATCTGTTACAAGGGTTGGGTATCATTCACATTTGAGGTGGTTCAAATACCTGGAATTCAGCACTGGTACCCGATGGTACCCTTTTTTTGGTAATTGACTTTCTCTGTAATAACTAAAATGTCATTTTTGAGCAAGCTGTAGGGGTGACATAGTAGAGTACAACACATCTGCTGTTTTTTAATTATGCATAGAGCTCGTCTTCTGTCTGTCTGTCTCGGACTACTTGTGTGTGTAAGTGGGCATATTGTTGTTTGTGTCTGCTCGTCCAGCAGTGACTAGCAGGCTATTACTGAAAGAAAAGAACAGAAAAGACCTCATCAACAACAGAAGTACATTGATTTACATAATGTGCGTCACAATAGAGTTCTCCAGGGATGGTGTTTGTCTGGACGTTAGCTTAGCTCTAATTCCCTGTGGGATGTTTCTATTGGATTTTAGATTATTGCTAAGAATAAACTCTGTGGCAAACAAACGTTTATGATACTTTCATGTCTTTGTTTCATCCTCAGATCATCCTCACAAATAGGGAGGGGTACTGAAACCCGGTAACAAATTAGCCCCGGGGCTAAATTATCAAAGACCGTAGTATTGATAAGCTCCGACATCATTGGTTCTTTTATCGGTACAGTAATTTGTTGTATTTAAAATATTCAGTAATCCTGCTCTGAATTTATTCTTTTTTAAATTAATATATTTTCTAAAAAGCAATTATTCAGAAATGAAAAAGAACTGCTAAGAGTACCGATAAAGTACTGAAGTAGTTGTAGTAGAATAGCACCGAGTATCGATAAAATATTAACGATACCCCTTGAAACTATGGTAGCAGTTTGGCGCAACAACGATAGTATTGGCTCGCGGGAAAGTGCAATGGAGAGGTGTGGCCATTGTTTTTGCCGCCACCCCAAAAACATCAGAACTCCGTGGCTGGCTTCCTGCCTTCAGGGTGCTTCGTGGCACTTCTGCTTCTTGTCTAAACGTAGCGATCTCACTCAGATGCGCCCTTACGTACTGAAATTTGGCGCTGACAGATTGAACATTAACCAGTATTTTGTAGTATCTATGTATTTTTTATAAATAATGTCGCTTGATGCTCAGGGTTGTGTTGTGCTTTGCTGATGATGCTCTGTTGTGTGCTGGTGTTATGTGCAAAACATGAGCGGCTGATGTGCAATGTTGTTACGTATAGTATGTGTTTTTATGTTTTTATGGTGTATGCTTTTCATTTCTTCTGAACTGTTATTGTCAGGCAGCAAAACTTGTGCAGCTCTAGAGTCCAAGAGGAATTTCTCTACAGGGTTAATAAAGTGTATCATATCATACATTTCGTCAACATCCTTAAAAGTAACAAGCTTGGTACCCAACCCTGTCTATTACTGTTATGTTTCTGATGTAGAGAGCAATGAACAGAGTCAAAGGTGAGCAGGTGCGCTCGAGCTACGTGCCAGGGGCTGGGGGGTGGGTGGAGACTGAGGTGGGGATAAATTGCATATTCATAAGACCACACATATTCACATACTAAATAAGGCAAGATGCAGCCGCTGTAAAGCATGAAGGGATTTTTTTCCCCATGGAAACACTTTTAAATATGTAATTTTGATGAATAGACATGAATTTTTAGGGGTTTAATCAATGCCTAGAGAGGAAATTCAAAGTTTTCCAGCACAGATGTCTCTCGAAAAAATAAAGTATGGGGCATGGAGAAAATTTTATGCGCTCAAGATGTCCCATTGTGCACTCAGACACAAATATTACATACACTGCTGACCAGATACATTAAATCCAAAACTACTTTAACTTTATTTCTTTCAGTTGGTTGAATTTTCTTTACACAAAGCCTCAGGGGCAGAGTCATAGGTTGTTATTGTAGAATAGATCTCAAACCTAACATTTCAATTTCTCTATTTTGCATTATTTACAAAGCAGGTCTGTCAATTTATTTGTTTTTAACGCACAGCAGAATGAGGGCTCATGTATTCACTGTTTGTACACATTAATTTAACATGGACAAACCACATTAATGAGCAATACTGTGAATTTAGTTGTTGTTGGTTCTAATAAAAGTAGGCACCCTAAAAATCACAATACAATAAACGTTTGTTGTAATTGTTTTCAGGCTAGATTAAATGGAAACTGTCAGAGTGAAAACCACCCATGGGTGGACGTAGCCTTTGGGCTGCAGCCCGAAGCACCAGACACAGAGCAGTGATGGACAGGTGCAGGTGTTACTTACAAGCTGCCACACCGCTGAGGCCACTGATGCCACAGGAGAGGTGAGAGGAGGAGACAGACAGAGGGAAGCTTAGAAAGAGGAGACACAGAGGCTGTCTCAGTTTTATGTCTTCTCTCCTCTCACTTCACATCCCTCAGACTGAATGTGGCGAGATGTAAATGCATTTACTTTAAATCTAAGACTGATTTCAGCCCTTCCAGCTGCAACAGTTCATCCGAATGAACTTTGCCCCTCGAGCTACCTCACTGTCCCACTCTGACTGTAATCCCATCATGCTCTTTACAAGCGCTTTGCCGCCAGCCAAAGAAAATAAATGGAAGGCAGATATTAATAATATATCTGAATATGTGGAAGAACTCCACAAATATTTCAAAAATTCATGCTCATGTTTTTTTCTGCAAGAGTACATTTCAGACTAAAAGTGGGGAGTGTTTCCATCGCATTGCTCCGACCAAAAGATCTTTAAATTCAGAGAGCAAACGCACATTAACATGTAGACCTGTGCAGGCAGGATCAATTCGGCATCCACTGAAGATTAAGCAACACTTCTCGTATATGTTGCTATCATTTGGCAGAAGACGTGCAACCTGATAGTTTTCAGTCATTTCAAGGAGCAAAAGATCACATATTTTATTTAGGCTTTTTCCAGCCCAGTTGCCAGAAGAAAATATTGGTGTTGTTTGTTTCTGCAAACCCCAAATAAGTTACATTTGTACATTTCATATCAACATTTCTAAAGTGACCCAGTATATGAGCTGACTTTGTCATCGGAAGGTGGAGGGATGATGGATGGTGTGTCATTTAAGCAAGACACCTGTCAAGTTGCAGACCACTGTTTGAGACAAACAAACAACAAAGCCAGGTGTTTTTTATAAGTCATCACTCGGTCTCCTGCAACTTTTTAGCCACCAAATGCGGATGTTTTTCCGCCGGGAATTGTGCCACTGAAAACGTTTGTGTTTTCCGAAGACATTGCTGCGTTTCCTGCTGAAATAGTGCCAAGAACAGCCATTGCTTTTTACCGAGACATCCCTGCCTTTATTGCTGGGATTGTGCAATGAAAAGTAGCAGTTTTTTACTGAAACATTGCTGTGTTTCCAAGATTGTGCCACAAAAAAACAGTTTTTAGTGGTGCAATTCCTGTCAGTATAGTGGCTCTAAAAGCGTTTGGTTTTTTCCCCGAGACATCTCTGCATATGCTGCCATGATTGTGCCACAAAAACTGTGTTCTTTAACAAAAAAAACATGATCATTCCTTTACCATAACCAAGTAGTTTATGTCTTTGATTTTGGTGGTCTAAGGTCAAGGTCACCGTGACTTTGTTTGTCTCATTCTTGTGAATGCAATATCTCAAGAACACTTAGAGGGAATTTCTTTTTGGCTCAGATGTTCACTTGGACTCATGATGAACTGATTAGATTTAAGTGGTCAAAGGTCAAGGTCAGTGTGACCTTGCATCCATCTCATTCTCATGAACGTGATATCTCAAGAAGACCTCGAAGGAATTTCTTCAAATTTGACACAAACGTCCACTTGAACTGAGGAATAAGCTAATTGGAATTTTGTGGTCAAAGGTCAAGGTCATTGTGACCTCACAAAACATGTTTTTGGCCATAACTCAAGAATTCCTAATATGCATATTATGTCAAAACTTTACACAAATGTCTAATAGGATAAAATGATGAAGTGATGGTGTTTTTTATCCAAAAGGTTAAAGGTCAACTTCACTGTGACATTATAACATTCTGCATAAAATACTCTTCTGGCCATTACTCAACATCATAACTCAGGAACAGAATAGTGCTGATTGTATAGATTAGTGGTTCCCAACTGGAGGGTCGTAGTCCAAAAGTGGGTCGCAAGTGACATGCGTGTCGTTGGTTAAAAAAAACATCAACAAAAAACCATTATTCTTCATTATTAAGTGCAGTGAATTTCTGACACAAAGCTTTTATTTTAATGCCATATCAGCTATGAGCAGGAAATGTCTGCTGTGAGGTAACCATTTGTTTGCCTTTTTACCATCCCTTTATGGAAACATTAGTTCCACCTGTGTAGTTCCTGTTTGCTGATGTCTACAAACTTTATGGTAGTCTTGCAATTGTAAGGGGAAATGGAAAAAAATGTAAAATGAATTTGCTTGATTAACCAATATTGTGTGGCAGGCCACATATAGTATATTTTGAAAGACGAGCTGCAGGCTGGTTAAAATTGATATGTGGGCCAAAATTGGCCCCCAGATTGAACTTGGGAAATGGCCCTGCTACATAATAACATATAGACGTAAGGTATCTGTGATTTGCAGAGATGTACAGTGCCAAGTTTTTCTGGCGACTGGGTTTTATTTCTCTGCTTGATGTTATTTTTAAAGCATGAATATTGGCTGGCGGACATTGTGAGTGTTACAAAAAGCCATGATGACATGTCTTAAAATGTAAACAAAATGGCCCTTGTTATCATTTTTTGCCTTCTGTTCAGTTAAGCTTTGATGATTATGTGGTCACTTGACAGTTGTCAGAATCTCATTGAAATATCATCACACCACTTTTATTATGAAATTAGGAGAAGCACCTGGTACCCATGTTTTTTAAATTAAATATTAAGTGCACTTTAGTCATGGCCCAATGCACGTGTGTGTGATATAATGTATAAATGATACATGACTGACTTCAGTGAAACACTTGAGTATTGAATGCACTTGTGTGTCATTGCCTCCACAGAGGGAGCGAGAAAAAGAGACTGTGTTGAGTTGATGAGTACAGATTCCCCTCTGGGTAGATCAGGCTTTTCTTATTGAACTCTACTGTGAAAAGAGGAGATCATCTATCTCCGAGAGAGACAGAGTGCTATTACTTGTAGATGGACTGATTGTGATCGTGTTACAAGCACTGCAGCTCTTTCAGTTTCACTGATACAGTGTGTATCTGCACATACACAAGTGTGCCCATCATGAAATGCCCAGAGTTGGTACACTTTGAAAACCAGATAGAATATGGAGAATGTGATTTTATGTTCACAACACTCATTTTGAAATGTAGATAAGGTAAGTGTGCGCTGTAGTGCTGAATGTTTTTGTGGCCATTTGCCCCACTTTAACGATGTTTGGAAAAATGACCCCATACAACACAGATCACATCCTGAGAGTTGTTTGTTTTTATCGAGCTCCCTATAAACAGTATTTACTTCTATTTTCAGAAAACCCTCTCTTGAAAATCATCTCCTGCACAAGTACACCCACACCCCATGTACTGACCTGGTTTAATTGACACCACCTGGGATCATGTGGAGTATAATTGTTAGCTGTTTTACAGCATGAAAATGTACAACTTCTGTGGTCACTTTTGGTGACTTTTGTATTTTTCAGTTCTCAAGATAGCTTTACTTACTCCAGCAATTTTGTGTTGCAATTTTATAAACATTGGGTGACACTGGAAAGATGCATAAAACCAAAGAATGGTCGAAATTGATCTGGCACAAGCCGAGAGATCCTGACTCTTAGACCTCATTTACTCCTGGTACAAACCATAGACTGTACGTAAAGATAGACAACACACTGCTTCCTCCCACTGTACAAAAATGAAGCCAAAATATTACAGGTACGGGTGCTGCTGTACGTCACTTAATTTGGAGCCAGAGTCTGCACAGTAGCAATCGGGAGGTGGAGCCAGGATATTGAGTCCACTCTGTGTCGTCACGTCCCTTGAGGAAATATCATAAAGGCTGAGGTGTTGTTGACGTACAGTTGTCCACAGCAGCAGATCGCTCTGTGTCTCTGTTGCTCAAAGTGACAGCTGTGACCGGAGAAGTCATATGTCTGTCAGGATGTCGTGTGGCATCAGTTGTTGTCTACTAAAGCGCGACTCAGGCTGCACTTTCCTGACCGAACCCAACCTGTGTCCGAGACAGTTATAACCGAGCCTGGCCCGAACCTAACAGCCTTTCTGATTTTTAAGTCCGAGCCTGACCCGAGCCTGACGCAGTTTGTGACCTGACGTAGTTATTGTTGTCATGGTTACAGCGTGCTTGTTTACCGTGATCACACATGGGCAGTGTGTAAATGACCATCAAAAGGCTGCTGTTACGCACAGTCAAACATGCCACACGCACAGCAGCACAGCACAGCACAGCACACACTCAGTTGGAGCGGAGCCTGTGTTGCGTTCAGGCGTTGTCATGTAAATAACAAATTCCAACACTTGAACAGGCACACAGCACAACACAGCAACATGTCAAGTGGGCAGAACCCGAGCAAAATTTCTGATTTGTTATCCAAACCCAGCCCGATCCATCAGGTTCAGACGGGTACCGTTGGGCTCGGGTTGGGTATCCACACTCTGTTGTCTACTATGACATGCTACATGACATGAAACGATGGATTATCGCGTACGACAGTCACTGTTGTTCACGATCCGAGCTGACACTATACAATACTGCTCTGGGCTATAATCGGGCTGATGTTGTGTGGTGTGAACACCAATTGACACACACAGCTGTCAATCATGATGTCATAGTCCCTTTTTATAGCATCTAATAACTAATGATTAATAACAAACTGGGGGAGCTGTCAAGCCTCCTATCTTTAACATAACATGAAGAGGCAGAGTTGGACCAGGGTGAGGGTTCAGGGGCGTGTCAAGGGAATGGCCTGGAGTGGCATGGATGTCCCCTGAAATCTGATTGGCCACGCCATTATCCCGAAATATGATTGGCTTTCTGCCTGGTCAGAGCCGGGACCTTAGGCTCATAAATACAAATCTTGCTTTTGAATGTAGCCTGTACGATTTCTTTGAGGATTCAAATTATACAATATGGAAGCTTTATTACATTTGTATGGGGCTGATCTACTGTGTTGTGATTTATAGCTCTATTTATCTTTTAGATTTGAATTTTAAAGATAAAATCTATATAAGATACTGTAATGCCAGTTATTGAAGTTGTGTATGTGCACATATTTAATGTCCTCTCCTGCACAAGACAACACCTCACTTGAGTCTCCTCAGTCAAAAAAGTCTAGGAAAGCCACTGATAAGGCCCTGACACACAGAGACAGCAGCCCGCCATCGGTCAGTGTTTGGCCATCAGTGAGCATCTGTCGCACTAGTTGGTGCTTGTGTCCCTCGTCAGCCCCTGACGGCTGTTTTTTTAGCTGATTCAGCATTTTGAATCGGCGACGGTGGAGCCTGTTGGTGAATGAAACCACTCTGTGTGGCAGTTCAGCTCAGAGCACGAGGAGAGAAACAAAACAGAGGAAAGTAAACAAACAGCTGAAGTCAAGAAGGAGTGAGACCAAAACAAATTTGTTACATAAGGTAAGATTATTCTTCTCTAGCCAGTGAGCTTCGTGCAAAAATAATAATGATGTGTGCAACAACAGCAAAAAGTGGCGGTAATACCACATTTGTTGAGCCACACGTAATCACAGCAGGGAAACATTCATTTACAGCAACAGTCCTACCTGCAACACAACATCACTTTAAAGGTACAGATGAGCCAGAATCCAACCCTGTAGTTTTTTTCTAAACCATACCACGTGCTTGTGTCGCCCAAACCTTACCTTGTGCGTGTGTTGGCTTAATGTAACCACGTGTGTTTGGTGTTGCAGGAAAAAAACATCAACTTGTGATGTTGTACCGACGTAGTACATTTATTTTGAAAGAGACTGTATGCATACTGTACATTTCCTGTGAAAACAGGAGTGTATTTTGAGAAGACACAGTGCATGTACCAGGCTGAAGTTGACACTGTGTTCCATGACGACAGTAAGCGATGCACCCACGCCACCTTACATGTTATATGTAGATGCAAAAAGACCACGACTAAGTGGCAAGATATGACAAGGTCAGAGTGAGACTGTGTTGCAGAATCATGTGGATTAAATTAACCTATTCATACAGCGAGACAACGATGGATAACAAGAGCAGCAGTGCGGCTGCATCTGTGCTGGTTCACTGAAAGAATCATAGACAGGATTATATCTGTAATGTTTCAAAGCTGGAGCCATAATGGAGCTTCATTCTCTCTCATACATCAAAAGACATCTGGATGAATTCTGTCCTTCTGTTGCTCGACGCTGCAATTAAAAACAAAACATGAAGTTCTCAAGCTGGTTGCAGAAATGCCACCAAACATTCAGGTCCTGCCCTTTTTCAGGTACATGACCACAGTGCAGCAAAATTAATGATCTTATTATCTTAATGGCCGTAAGTTCATGCACAGCCGGTTACTAATTCTGTTTGCTGTGTGGCTGAGCTGATGATACCCCCCCCCCCCCTCCCTTTGGTAAATCGTTTGACCGTGCAGGAAGTTCATCCAAAATCACAGCACATGTTACATCACTGTAAATTTCCTCAGATGTCGTGTCATTCACAGAGCACTTACACTCACTTATATGATTCCCGGCAGCAGAGGAGTGAAGGGGAGCCGCTCTCACAGGAGGCCACTGACCACATGGGCCTCTGGCCAAGATGTATCATTCTGTGGCATCATGGATAATTGAACAACAAAATTGTAATTTCAGGGACCAGTGCTCAATGTCCACCCTGTTCCCCTTTCAAAGAGAGCAGCTGATTATACACATCTGCTGAGGCTTCAGATTACTGTCTGACTCACTGTGCGAGTTTAAAACTATTCTCAGAGGACCACGGGAAATGGAAACAGATCATTGCACAAAAATTAAAACCACTCGAGGTTAATGATGTTCCTGCACTTTGTGTGTGTTGTTGTTTTCAGGTAGATCCACCACAGCTTTGTCTTAGAACAACAAAAGCAAACAGGAAGAGAGAGAACAATAAACATTTTCACTAAGACTTCTTATTGTTTGTTTGTTTTTGTTTTTTGGGGATTGCTCTGACTCAATTTTCACAACACTTTCAAAGTCAAAATCTCTTCTATCCTCTTAGTGCCGGCCTAAAATCACTTATAGCACGCAAAACAAAAACAAAACATGGCAACAAAGTGCGTCACGCTAAAGGTTTATCCTTGGACTTTACAGCTGAATTATAGTCTGTGCTGCATTTCAAAATGAATTGGTCTTTATGAAACAGTTCCAAACAATGCCAAAAAATCATGCTGAAAAATAACAAAGGTTTTCTGTTGGTACTTAGATGATCCAAGCATACATTAGAAAAGTGTGTCGAGTAATAATTCATTTAAATAAGTATTTCCTGGAATATTAAAAACCTGTTTAAGAACACTGGTGCACTGATTATACAAGACGATGTCTGTGTCTGTGAGGATGGAAGTAAGGATCAATGAGACAGACTTTATGTTTCTATCATACAAGAGTGTTTGTTATGGGATGAAATACCTTTAGTGAATGTACTAAAACACCAGAGAGGTGTGGGTGTGGCCGGGAGAGGAGTCAGGAGTGGTGGGGTGGGGATGTGAAGGCTTTCACAAGACACAGTTCCTCTAAAACTTTAGGATGCCCAAGGCTACATTCAGATATCTCTGTCAGCGCCTCATGACAACCCCATCACGGCATGTAGGGAAGCTGTCCCGTCAGAAAGCATCTGGCAGTCGAGCTCTATTGGCTGGCGACTGGGGCAGCATACCGCAGCAGCAGTGGTGCGGTTAGTTTAAACAAAGCCCTTCAACACTGTATGGTGAGTAATCTGCACCTGGGCAGTGAAGTGTGCACGGATGGGAAAAACACATGAATTCTGATATAACCATTTTCACAACATTCTCATGGCCAGTAATTGGATATGTGTCAGGTTTAGGACCACATATGAAAGTGGTAAAAGGCGTTGGTGGAACCACCAGACCACTCAGAATAAGAATTTCGGGACACAGATCTGACATTCAGAATCATGATACCAGAAGCCCAGTGACAGTGTTTCTTCTCTCAGATACTGTGGCATTGAACTGGTCAAACAATATTATCATGGAGGTGATATAAATTCTCAGTTATTGAGAAGGGAAGCTTTTTTGATTTACGCTTTGAATACTCTGGCTTTGAGGGGATTAAATGAAGATTTCGATTTGAGGCCTTTTCTGTGAATACTACATTGTACTTACAGGTGAAGCTTGTGCCTTACTCTTATGGATATATGACTTTTTTGTGTGGACATTGTTCTCCCAGCATATGGTTCTATGTTACATCATTTATTTTTCCATTGATGTTGGAGGGATGCTCACATGCTGCGCAAGATTTGTTTATTACTAGGGATGCGCATGATTAATCTGCCCCCTTGCTAGTCCAGAAATATTAGTCGATTAAACCAATTAGTGTTTTATTCATGTACAAGGTTGTGTAACTGTCATGCAGCCGCCTGCCACCAGTGGGGGCTACAGAGCGGTCAGACAGCAGTCTACCTCCCCGCGGTAATGCTCGAGTAGGGATATTGGAGAGAAAGTACTTTGATCTAGAAAATGAATTCAGCAGCAATTAATCTTTTTTGAGATGTTTTATTATTTGTTAACTTTAAGTGAGTTGTTGTCAGATAATGTGCAGGTCTACATTCATACTGCACGGAGCAAAATGCCACTCATTTCAGCTGAAATTTAATTATAATCAGATGTTGTTTTATTAACTTTAAAGTGAATTGCTATCATTTCTGTCAGATAATCTGCAAGGTTCGATGTGCGCCACATTTCAGAGGCAGTTTATTTATTTGAGATGTTATTTTAGTGGTTAACTTTTGACTGAGTTGCCGTCATGTTCACATTCACACCGCACGGTGCAAAGTGTCTCGTAATTCAGCGGCATTTAAAATCCAACATGGTTGTTGAAGATTGTTATGAAAGACTTCAAAGGATTCTTAATGCACACAATATTTTCGGACAATGTTTCAAATACTTAACAATAAATTGAGCTAAACTTTGACTGTTTTCTGAGTGTTTTCCCTTTTTTAGACTAGTCGACTAGTCTTAATTCAAATTTTTTATTTAGTCTACAGGGCAATTAGTCGCCAGAAAACATTCCTATTCATCACATCACTGTGGTATGTCTCACTGAGTGTCACTATTTTTTGTAGTATTAGAGAAAAAAAAAGATAGTAGCATTGTAAAATATCTTCCTCTACAATTTCACCTTGAATTTCCATGTCCTTGTGAGGTTGTTCTTTTTTTACCTTTCAGTCATATGATATTCGAGGGGATACTCGAGGCACTGCTGGCCTTTTTGTAAATGTATTGTGTTCCCATGGTGTGATTTTGTACTGGCTCTGCAGTGTGTTGTACTGGGTTTCTGTGTAGCTACATGTGTTATCACATGATCTATTGGGCGACCACCACTGGTTGTATTTATAGAGTTGTGTCTCCTTATCTTGTTTATATCTGATGAAGGGCTGATGCCCAAAACATCACATGCTGTGATACAGTTAAAATCTCCACAAGGAGCAGTTTCTGGTGTGCAGACCTGTTTTTATATTTTTACATATGAAAGTGTCTCAGCCCTGATTGGGAAAATATTGTATTTCTGTGTCCATACTACTCTGAAAAAATCAGATCTGTGTCACATGAAAGCAAATTAATCAGATTTGGGACACATTTGCTTGTACTGTGAATGTATCCTAATTGAAGTGACCCATGTTCTTGGGAAAAGGTAATTTCAAACTGGGAGAAAAGCAGAAAAATGATTTTAAAAGTTTCTTTGTACGGTGTGTTTTGGTTCTGGTTAAGAAAAAACCTGACATCAGGGTTTCAGCCAGGAGTCAAGAGACTTGTAAAGTTGTCGGCTATATTTCTGACTTCTCTTTCATGGAGCATGTTATGTGAGTTGAACAGTTTGTTGCCCTGCCACAGAGGGAGCAGTCGAGCGCTGCCTCATGGGCCAGCTGCTAACTGAAGGTTACATAATGTTACTCTTGTACTATTCAGCACCCTAAAAGACCTGTGAGAAACAGAGTGAGTCTTCTCACTGCTGCAGCGGCAGCAATCTAGGATAAGCCAGTTTAATACCAGCCTCTTCAAACACAGTGCGAGTGCGAGTCAAAGGTTAATGAAAGGGCACCTGGTTGGGAGGATGAAGACATGGCAGCAGCCAGAACTAGAGGGATTAGCCCTGTTCTCATATCAAAGGGATCCCCAGCCAGCGAGGCTCAATCTGGATTTTGTGTGGTAATCTGTCTCCATCGCAGAGATATTGGGTCCAAGAGCAGGCTAGCTGGGCTCTTCATCTTCTCTCACACCCTCCACTCGCTCTCTCTCTCTCTCTATCTATATATATATATACTAACATCCACTCTGTTAAACCTATAGCTCATTAGGCTGCAGATGAAAGCTGGTGAAACAGTGTTGACAGCTGTAGTTTTTAGTTTTAGGGTACAAAATGTTAAACATGTATGACAGCAGATAACGTATCATTTAAGTAGAAAGAGACATGTTTATTGCTTCAACTTACCATTATGAATTTAATATTGATTACACAATGTAATGGCTCTAGAATAATGACATCATCTGCGTTTAGATTGGTTCATTAAACCTCACTGTCACTATGCAGTTCTGTCTGCCACCAGGAAAATGAAGCCTTGATATATGGCACAAAGGAAGTGTGTAAGCAATTGTGCAACCAAAACAGGAAGAGGATAGCACTTTTGTTTTCCCCGGTTGCTATCGGTTGCTATGCCCAGTTACCAAGGAGTATCAATGTAAGTTTTAAGCAGTTACTATCCCTGGTTGGACAAAGTCATGTGATTGTCTTTAGTTCTGTTTCAACCAAACACTTTAGGTATGATACCCTTGGAACCAACAGTAACCTTTCAGACATGGTACCTAGACCCTAGTGTTTCCACTGCAAACAGTACTCTTAAATGTGGACGGGGTTGTTGTCACTCACTGCTCCGTCCAGCACTCACTGTATTTCCTCGTTTATCGTTCACAGAACGAGGCTGCACGCCGACATTTTCAGAACAAAATAAAACAGGCTGCAGTGAGAGTCTCTCTCCATGGGATATTTAAAAATAGTGGGTTTGTGCATTTAGTCCTTCTCAGCCAAGCTCAGGGGTTTAGTGTTGCTGGAGCCCACAGGAACTACGCTCTATGATGCTTTTTCTTTTTCTCAGAGTGAGGATTATATGTATTTATTTTGGTTTGGCTATGTGAACAGCATATATTCTAAACGCTTGAAGATCCACTCATTACTAAAAGTGTCTGTCATATAAAAACTAAAGTGATGGTCAAAGTTGTCACAGTGAAATCTAAGGTGTGTTGATGGATTCACTCAACTCATGCATTCAGTAGCATTACAAGTAAACATTCCACCTTAAAAATTGCCTGCAGTCAGCTCAGTGAATTAAATGATTGAATTATAGTTCCAGTTTACTAATAAAACTCTCCACAGTATGAACAGTGGTTACATGAGCCTCAAAACCAGACACAACTCAGCCCTGAGCAGAGTGACCGTCCTCTACTGACCAATCAGACTGCAGTGTTCACAGCTCCACCTTTTAGTACCAGATCTGTGTGCTAGGTACCCCAACAGAGGGGGGACCAAAAATGGGACGGTACAGAACAGGTTCAACTGGTACCATCCACAACTTTTCACAGTGGAAACAGAAAAAAAAACGTACTGAACTGAACTGCTTAGTGGAAATGGGGCTTTTGTGACAGCGGTACCGACAATAAACCCAGTTGGAAACTCTAATGGGGAAAAGTTAAAAATGTGTCTGTCTGTTTTAAATGAGCTTAATTTGTATTATATATCAGTTATGTGTAATTACTGCCCTGCTCAGCTGCATAGCAACAAGGTTTGAAAACTGTTAGCACTGCCAATAGCTGTTAAAAGATCTCTCTGAACGACAAATAGTCCTCAGTGTTTGTGACCACACGTGATGAGTGAATCTTGTTCTGTTTATCAGGACTCCTGTCTCTGCCAGTTTCAATGTACCAAAACCAAAAAGCTGTACCTATCAGATCTGTGTGTTTCCTGAAGGGCTGCAACAAATCATTATTTTTTATTTCCATGATCGACTGTTAAGTCTCCTGATTATTTCCTCAAATAACTGCCTGGTCTGTTAAATGTCAGGAAATTGTGAAAAATATCCATCACAAGCTCCCGGAGCCAGTGTGGGGGAATCCAAAGATGTCAGTTTACTATCATTAGCAGCCAAATACAGCAAATATTCACATCAGAAAGACTGGAAACAGTTTGGTACGATTGCTGTCAAACGACTCCTTAAACGATTAATCAGTGTTTAAAGTAGTTGCTGAATAGTTTCCTGTTGATTAACTTTACTTTCTTGTGAACAGAGGCTTTACAAATGTGTTGCAGAACCTACAGAAAAGTGTTAACTCTCTGCTTTAAGTCAAGTATATTTACATCTGTGTAGGATTTGTAGCCCTTGTTGTTGACACAAATCCTTTGTTGTCAACGACTGCCTGAAGTCTACAAACTGTAGACATCAGCAGACACTTGTTATCTTGCTTGGTGATGCTCTGTCAGGCCTGTACAGCAGCCATCTTCACTCCCTGCTTCTTTCAAGGGTTTTTGTCTTCAATCTGTTTGTTGACAAGTGAAACTTTCCTCTATTTGGCACTAAAACACTCTTTGGTTGCTAGTTTGGCTCTGTATTTATTGTCCTGCTGCAAGATGAAGCGTCCGGTGATTTTTGATGCATTTGCTTGAAACTGAGTTTCTGAGATATTTCAGTTTCGATCCTCCTGCATTCATTCTGCTACTGCCAGCAGCAGTGATCAATGACCAATGACCCTATGTGAACCGGTTTCACTGGCAGTCTACATGGCCAAGCCAAAACACCACAGCCAATAAGTTTGATAGATAACCTAATGTGCCTGAAATCACAAGCTGTTCCTTTTTTTCCGTCCACTCCTTCATTTTTTTGTCACTCTGGGACAGGTTGAGCTTTGTCAAATCTGTCCAAAACTCTCAAAGTTTCTTTTAGTACTTTTATTGTAACCTTGCCTTTCTTTTCTTGAGGCTGACCAGGAGCAGGCGTCTTGTGGCTCGGCCTCTGGTTATGTAAGTGTAGTGTCTTGATGGTCGGATAGTTGAAGATTTTTATTCACTATTTCTTCACCATTCACCAGACTGGTCATCTGTGACCTACCATGTTGTTTATAATTGCTGATCTTACTATTGTATTCTGGGATTTAAACTGTGTTTCAAAACTAAGTGGCAACCTAAGGAGCTAAAAAATGAAGCTAGCGTGGAAGTGCCGAAAACTGCACTTGAGTCTGGCTCCAAGAGCAAGTCAGTACCCTTAGACCCCCATGTTAAATTGCACAACTTAACAGCAGAATTAAACATGTTTACAGCCTGGTACAAAAAACGGTTTCAGTTTCTACAGCTCGGGGGTGTCAAACTCATATTAGTTCACTGGCCACATGCAGTCCGATTTGATAACAGGTGGGCCAGAGCACCCTCTTGTCCAAATATGTTCAGCACTGGCTCCAAAACCAAACCACAAAGATGGCAACGGCCAAAATGCTAAACTCAAGGCTTCAAAACCATGGATGTATAAAGAGAACTGGATACAGCTTAATCACCCATATCCTCTGCATCATGAGGGCCATGGAGCAAGCACACTAGAGACTTAGGGCAGCCAAGTGAGTGAGCTGAGTGGCTAACTTTTGGTTAAGACCTCTGTTAACTTGAATAAGGATAAAAAACAATTTAATTCCGCAGCTTCTCCAGACTTTTGAAATGTTATTGGACCGCTCATTCAAATCCTGATTGTGAAACACGTCATTTTGCGGGGTTGACGCTCAAAAAAAGTATCCACTCATAAACAGACGTCCCTTTCACAATGTAAGTCTATAGAAAAAAAGTCTCTCTGGGCGCCATGGCATCACATCATGGACCTATGAAGTTGTATTTCCACATTTAGCCACTATGTAAATTGGCTTCAAAGCCCTGCGCTGTTACTGAGGCCTTGTTCAAAATGGAGCGCACAAACCAGCTGGTGACGGCTTGGTGACTACATCCATTACTTTTACAGTCTTGAATTCAACTCATTTATTACTCACTTATTTTGATAATGTTTCTGATTTTATTTCCTTCTTTTGTATCTTGCTTTACTGCCACTGCAACAACAAATGACTCCAAACACAAATGTCAGACCTAGAATTAACTGTACACCTACTGCTCAGCTCCTTTGTACAGTAATTTATGATGACAGGAAACACATCTGTCTAGAAAACACACCATGAGGTTATTTTGTGTGTACAAAGGGCTACAGTTCCTACGTCGTATAATCAGCATTGATGTCAACATCCTCAAATTAGAGCTGAAAGCCAACACTTTGACCTCGTGTAGCATCTTTGATTGCATCCGAGGCTCTTGGTCTGTTGGTGTAAAGAAAACTACGTATGTGCATTTCTGTGTCGACTGAAGGGAATTGTTGTGGCAGAGATGGATCTGCTGTTCTATAGCCATCTTTATAAATTGGATACGGCAGCATAATACAGAGCTACTTAAAACACTGTGCAGCCGCTCCCTGTGGTCCCACTGTGTGACAGCTTTTCTCCAATATGCTCTTTAGAGATAGGCCTACTGGATTTTCATAAAAGAGAGCCCAGTTGTTATGAAGAGATTTTAATGGATTTACAGCAAGTCATTAACATTAAGCCTCAGTGGTTTTCCAAGGTGCTATTGTCATGAGATGTCAACGGAATAAATAATGTTGGGAATCTCTCTTATTTATCTCTCCCTGTGCAGTGTCTTGTGAAATGCTGTAAAACACGCTGAAATGTGTATTTTTTTATCGTGTTTTTCAGATGTATCGGCTCTTTGTGACAGTTTAAATTAATCAAGGTTGCTCATACATAAGTATATATTGACAGATTACTTGTGCAAGACTGGTGCTTAATCAAACCACATTCTTAATTAATTATCAGTAGCCTATACTGCCGTAATCCATAGGCAGCTATGGAATGAGCATTAACTCAAATGGATGTTATAGCTTGTGGGAATTAATTGACTGATATTTTTATTTTTTATTTTTTTCTTGACTGATAAATTCCCCTATCACAGAAGTATTTTGGAAAACCGCACATACTGTACGCACCTATTTTCTTATTGTCGTCACGTGGGAGATGTGAGCTCAGGTTGCTCAGAGGCAGGTTAAAGGGTCACTTTACCCAGATAAAATTCAAATGGTTGCATGGTTGTACACCAGCAGAACTAAATAGGAAAAGGTTGGGTGTTTTTGCTGCTTACTGCTCCGTTAAGTTGTATTTAATAATATATACTATTTAGAGTTGTCTGGATTACTGGTTTTGCCAGTCTGGTCCAATGTACGAGCTCAAACAATTGATGCAAGTGACTTACATGTAATGTCAATGTAAAGACGCAGTTAGACGCAAATTCCCACTGGGCGGCACGATGGACGCAATGCGAATGACGCAAAATATGCAGCATGAATGAAGCAAGTAGTAGTAGAGAGTTAAAAAATCTGAACTTCAGAGACCAATTGCATTGCCATAGCCAGTCACCATTGACATCCTTCAAGGACATATGATGTGGTGGACGTACCGGGGGACGATCATTCCTCAGTTCCTCAAAAGGTATTTGTGCGTATAAGGCGAGTCCACTCAAAATATTCTAGCATTCAGACTCGTGCAAGTAACACGTTTTGGTGCGAACACAACAGTAATATCTCAAGAAAACTAAAACTGCCCCAGTATGACATTTTTTTTATTTAAAGCCAAAGAAAGAGGTGTCTAGACAAGGGACGGCTGATTCATGAAGTGGAAATGAGGAATTATCTAAAGAATCTCTCCGTACTTCACTACAAAAATCTAAATAAGGTGGAGCCAGCTGGTAGAAGATCGCTTGGTAACGACTATCACTATTAACAGCCTTCTTGCTGTTAGCTGTATTGTATTGTCTATACTATTGTCATTTCCTGTAAATATCACAAAATAAAACACAGATTTTCTGTATAAAAAAGTAACATTACAAATGTAGGGAGATAGCAAGTAACAGTTAGGCTACTCACCCATCTTTTAAGTGATTACGTATCTAATCTAATCCTGAGTGCACAGCTGATAGCTAAGTGGTTTGATAACATGACATAACAGAAGTGCATATTTAATGTATTCACTGTGATCTGAAAACTTTTAAATCTTTGCAATACCTTGCGCGGTGTCTGTTTAACCACAGCAGTACGTCGTAGTCTCTCGCTCTCCACCGTCTTTTTCAGTACTGCCGCATTAATCTTATGTACAGAGCAACATGCTGGATAGGGAATAGAAAGGGATGGATATCTGTTTTCGGTCCTGGCCAATCGATGAGCCAGGTTTTCTTCTTCCTCATGCTTTTTTTTCTTCCTGGTCAGTGGTCGTTTCAGGCAATACCGCCCCCAAACGAGCAGCTGTTGTAACTATGTGACGTTGTCCAGGTGGTTTGGTCCGCTTTAAAAAGTGCAGTGTGAAAGTGAACTGAACCAAATGAAGATGTGAAATTTTTTGGCATTCCCCACCCAATCAAACCGAGTCCCTCGGACCATCCTGGTGCGAATGCACCCTAAGCATCATACTTGTGTTTGGCCATATCATCAAGCTAGTTTGCTGTCTCTGTCAAGTAGCTGTCCATTGGTCACTCGCTCTACATCAGGAAATAGCACTTCAAAATAAAAGCTCTGTGCTGGAGATTGACTGTACTTCAGAATATATAGTGTTTTTTTTACAAGCTTGACACCTCTGTGAGTCACTTGCAGTCCATTCAGAATCTTAAGTGCTATATCGTAGGCAACTGGACTTGCTTGAGTTTCTTTAAGGTGTTTCACCTCTCATCCAAAAAGCTTCTTCAGTTCTAATGGACTGGTGCCTTTTCTGAAGCCTTACAGAGTTGTTGAGGTCACACGTGAGTTGTTGACCCACTCGGCCATCATGTGTGTCGTTAGGGTTAGATGGGTTTACGTGTGAATGGGTGTTAAGTCTTCTGGGGAGGGATCTCAAGACTGCATTGTAGGGGGCTTATAAGTGGTGTCGTAGGCCACCTCCCCTGTTTAACGACGGTTGCTCCAGTTTCACGTAGAAGGCTTCTTTTACACCTCTTTCAAACCACCGGTCTTGTCTGGCCCAGATGTGAACATTGCTGTCCTCCAAAGAATGTCCCTTCTTCATTAGATGTAAATGGACAGTTGAGTCTTGACCTGAGGAGCTGGCCTCTCCTGTGCTGTGTCATGCACTTGTTGAGTGTTTTTATTTGTTTCAGCAATGTACAAATCTGTGCCTTCCTGACTGCACTGAACTGCAAACACCACATTACTCTGCTTCTGCCTGGGTGTTCTGTCCTTAAGGTAAAATCAGAATGGACCCGCGACCCACTTTTGGGCCGCGATCCACCAGTTGGGAACCAGTGCACTAGTGTAGCACCACTGTGGCCCCTGTTTTTAGACATTGTGAGCATGGTAGCTCCAAGCACAGCTGTGCTCAGTACAGCCTCACAGTATGGCTACAGACTCTTAAGTCTTGTTCTGACAACATGCTGATGTAACTGTAAAAGACAACACATCAGATTTTATCAGGCACAGAACAGTAAAAGTCCTGGACTTATTTGCATGGTTGTCCTTGGTATTTTTATAATAAAAGGAATCAAAGCTTGGCTGTTAGAGTTGACATGCCGACGACATATCCATCATTTCAGCATTAACATCATTTGTAAACACTGCTGTAAAGACATGGAAATGCATTTTAATTGAAGGGGGCTGAGCTGAACAAGATATTTTCTCAGTAGATAAAGATAGCAAGTTTGATCATGTTTACTCCTAACAGCCTGCCCACACATTTCAGAAAGGTTATGTGGCAGCCCACAGCAACAGAGGAAGTTGTTATCAAGTAAAACTACTATGCAAATTATTCCGCCAAGTCTTCTTTTGATGTTTAACCTGAGCAATTTGTTTGGTGATTATTGCAGCTGACTTTTACATGTAGGCGTGAGGAAAATCTCTTGAGATGAGACTAAAGGGAAAGATTACGTGTGGTTTTTCTTTATAATTTGACCAACACTTTTCCGCACTTCTTTGCAACACTGCAGCACGATAGTGTTTAATACAGAGGTCTGAAGTGATCCCTACATACATGTATAATGAGTGGGAATGTTAATCACCTCACAGTGTAATATGCTTTAGAAGTCTTGCAGAAGAGAAAATCCTCTTCTTCAAAGTGCTCCTGCCTCCCACCCTTTAACACATTTTTTGGGTGAATTTTTATCTAGTCAAGGTGTTTTTAAATGTCTCTGTTGTCTCCCAGTACACCAGTACAGCTATTCTGGTTCTGCACTTAATGTTGGTACCTGACTCTGATCCTCTCCTGCTGTGTACGTTTATGTGCATACACTGTATTAATTATCCTGCCTAGTGAGGCACAGTGAGCCGATTTAAGGTGTAGTCTCAGATGTAAGTGAAGCTCTAAAAGTTGCAAAACCTCCAAATTGTGTTGTTTGTCCATGCCCTCTGGCATTAGTATAGAGAAACGCTTTCTCAGAGTTGTAAACAAATTCTTTATGTTGTGTGTGACACTGTGAAGGTTTGGTTGGTTTAGTCACAAAAAACACTTGGTTAAGTTCGGGGAAACATCATGGCTTGGGTGAAAATAAAGGCTGGAGCTATTGATTATTTTAGTAATCTACCTGGCATGGTGGTACAGTGGTTAGCATTGTCGCCTCACAGCAAGAGTGTTCCTGGTTCGATCCCAGGGTGGGGGGTTCAAACACTGAAGTGTGCGGAGTTTGCATGTTCTCTCTGGGTGCTCCAGCTTCCTCCCACAGTCCAAAGACATGCAGGTTAATTGGTGACTCTAAATTGTCCGTAGGTGTGAATGTGAGTGTGAATGGTTGTCTGTCTCTATGTGTCAGCCCTGTGATAGTCTGGCGACCTGTCCAGGGTGTACCCTGCCTCTCACCCAGTGTCAGCTGGGATACGCTCCAGCCCCCCCGCGACCCCCAACAGGATAAGTGGTTACGGATAAGGAATGAATGAAGTATTCTACTGATAATTCTGTTGATTAATCAAGCAATCAGATGAGGAATACCTTTGTATATTTACCATTGCTCTTTGATACAGAAAGGAGATAATAAAATGGGTCTCGTTTGTGTGTCTGAGACTATCATAATAATGGCATACCACCTCACTACCCGCCGCTCAGAGGCTACTTCACTGGAAAGAGAGCAGAAGCCAGCTTTAGAGACAGACCTTCTGTTAGCAGTGGTAGCTTATCTCAACTAGCAATCATACCAATTTACGTTAAATGCTTACGTTAACATTAGCGTATGTATTGTCAGACTCACTGGATGTAGACTGTGGCTACAGCCCTGCCGCTGATTTCAGCTGGCATTCTCCCTTTCTTCCACTTTCTGCTTGTTATCGTTTCCAAATCCCCTTTGCTACAGGTTAGAAAAACGTAGACCCCGAATGTGGCATATTTTGATGAAGATTTGGATCGTGCAGTAAGGTATGTCTGCTTTGTTTTTTTTGGTGAATGTATTGTTGTAAAGATTTACAGCAAATAAAACAACTTGTGAATGCACCTCAGAAAAAAACAGCCTTGTCTGTCATGCCTGACATTTATCCATTTTGTGACACGGCCATTTGGAGTTGATCTGCCTCATCTTTTAATTCTGGCTGTGGCATGTTCTAGTGACAGTGACTTCAGTAATGTATTGATCAGTTCCAGTTCACACAAGCTTATGTGGTACCGTAATAATGTCCTGCTGGAGCCACATACAGCGGTTTTAATGGGTCCAGTGAGCTCCTCCAGAGCTAATGTACAGTCATGCTTCACCTCTCAGGCACTGATTATCATATTGTTTCTATGCCACTGTGCCAGCAGTAGCCATGGCTGGAGGCATCATGTTTTTGGATTGTCTGTCCATACAGACATACATATGCATGTCTGTCCTGTTCTCCTGAATGCAGTATCGCAGGAACGCCTTGAGGGTATTTCTTAAATTTGGCACAAATGTCCATTTTGAGTCAGGAATGAACTAATCAGAATTTGGAGGTCAAAGGTCAAGGTGACTGTAACCTCGTCTGTCTAATTCTCATGAATGTACTTTCTCAAGAATGCCTTGAGGGAAATTTTCCAAATTTGGGACAAATGTCCACTTGGACTCAAGAATGATTTTCTCACAAAGGTTTTTTTTGGCTATAACTCAGGAATTCATATGCTAATTACGGCAAAATTTGTGTGTGAAGCACCTGTGTTTTTGCAACTTGATGGGTTCACGAAGCATAAAACTACAAAGCAGTCATGCTAGTTTTGATCATAATGTCTTTGTTATCACAGAAAGTTAAATCACACAGTGACGTACGACTGTTGACGTTTTTGTGGCATTGCAAACAGGGTTGGGCTGGGTCAGTACTTGGATGGGAGACTGCCTGGGAATACCTGGTGCTGTAAGCTTAGGGGCGGCTGTGGCTGCGGCTCAGAGGTAGAGCGGGTCGTCCACCAATCGGAAGATCAGTGGTTTAATCACCGGCTTCTCCAGTCTGCATGTCGAAGTATCCTTGAGGAAGATACTGAACCCCTAAATGCTCCCGATGATGCTTCCATCAGTATGTGAGTGTGTTAAAAACTGAGTAGTAGATGGCACCTTATATGGTAGCCTCGGCCACCAGTGTATGAATGTGTGTGTGAATGTGACTCGTCTCGTGCTGTAAAAAGCGCTTTGAGTGGTCAGATGACTGGAATGGTGCTGTACAAATACAGGTTCATTTACCATTTTGTCATCCCCAACACTGTTTTGCAAGACCGTCATCGCTGCATCCTGGATTCAGTGCCACCCAAGATCACTTAAAGACACAACACAACAATAAGCCAGAGCATGTTTTTCCCCTATAGCAGAAAGATAATCAGTGATTCCAGACCTTTCTCTGGCCCTGACACAGCGCTGTGGAGATAGGTCTGGCTACAAGAGGCCACCTTATGTCAGACCCACTTTATTGACTATTTTTTTTTCTGCTGACATACTGACGTACTGACGTCGTGCTAATGTGGTTGGCTAGTTTGGTTTTACAACAGATGCACTATACAGAATTTCTGTTTTGTTTCAGCTTACAGTGATCTCACACTTTCTGTCATTTCCTCTGTCCTGTCTCTTCTCTTTGCCTCGTGTTTTCTCTGTGGTCCTCCATTTTTTAATTCAGTGCCATCAAATGTCATCACGTTTCTACAGCGTAAGCACCATATGTGACAGTAGTAATGGTGTGCAAAACACAGTGTGCTGTATACAGTTGAAATTAAGCTTTAGCACAATTTCTTTGATAGGTTTTCAGCAATTGAGTTTCTCGTGTTTCTTGAGGAAATGTTTCAGTCCTACTTAAAATTACGACATCACTAAGGTTAGGGAAGCTTCGTCATCATGGTTACAATAATAAATTCATAGTTAATGTTATTGAGAGATTGTGATCATGATTTAACAAACAAAACACTGAGACTTGGGGCTAGAAACATAAAACAAACAGCCAACTTCAGTTTTTAATTTCAATGTTTTTTTGACCTATCCATCAACACTGACTCCTCCAGCACGGAGTTTGTCACCATATGATGACATAATTTGGTTTCGTCCTTCGCTTCCCCTCATGCCTTTGCCACTTAAAGATAAATGTGTTATTTTAGGGTACTCGCTAAAAGTGTTTCTTGGGAGGAAAGCCTCTGTTCTTCATGAGTGAAACAGGTATTGCATTTTGCCAATGTTACTAAAATATGTACAGAGTTATTGACTTTTTCATTTAAATTCTTGCACAGTTTCCTCTGAGACCTCCGCTGTGTTAAAGCTCATGTTCAGTGTAAAACGAACTAGAAGCCAGAATCTTAATATCAGCAATTTTGTCACATTTGAACCAGCTGGGGGCAATTTATTACAGTGTATCTGTCGGCTGTACAGACGTTTTGTATTTTGCCACAAGATTTCTACAGTGTTTTGTTCAGCTGTGTAGTTTTTTAAGTTGAATTCTTTTGAGACTTGTATATGAAAAAAGTGTAAAAAGTAATTTAGAGCATGAGCATTTTATTGTGGCGCTGCTATTACAGATAAAAGTCTGTTAGGAGAGCAGAGAATAATGGATGAGTTTGGTTGAAAGAAGGCACCGATCATTGACACACTCTGCATTTCAATCATGGTGTGTGCCAAAAGGTAATCTGTCAATCACGTCTCACCTGCTTCTCCTCACTTGTCTCATTAGTCCTCTCTCCCTCTCTCTGTCTGTCTATAGTTTTCACTCAGCGTAGGGATTGTCTCCTTCGAAGAGTACGACCTGCAAAGATGTTGACAGACTGAACGCTAAACAATTTTAGAGATGGGGAAATGCATAGAAAGTTCATGCACAGACATGAGTGGAAGCAAATCATTGTAAATTTACCCAGAGTGGGAAATTGTTCCAAAGGAGCAGCTCAAATTGTCAAAGTGGTTCATCCCAGTGGTGGAGGAAGTACTCATCTTTTACTGAGGTACAAGTAGCAGTACCACAGTGTAGAAATACTCCCTTACAGGTATTATAATAATACATTTTATTTAAAAAGGCGCCTTTTAAAACACCCAAGGTCACTGAAAGTCCTGCATTCAAAAAAGTAAAAACACTCATTATGCAGAATGCCCCATGTCATAATTATGTTTATTATTATCACTGGATTAGGATTAGTGATGCATTAACATGTTACCTGTTTGGTAGTAACTCTATACAGCCCTAATCTAGATCTACATAATAAGCAGTAACTAAAGTTGTCAGGTAAATGTGGTTGAGCAAAAGGTACAATATTTGTCACTGAATTTTAGTATTGTAGAAGTATAAAGTAGCATAAAATAAAAGATACTCAAGTACAGTACAAGTACCTAAATACTGTTCTTCAGTTATTGTACTTAGTTACATTTCACCTCTGGTAAATACTGATTGTGGAGTTCCACGATACCAGAGTTTACAGCACAGGCTGAGGTAAATATAAAATAAAAATAAACATTTTTTAATTTATTTTTTCTAATGCCTGACTCAATATATCTCACATGCGGAAGTGAAAAGAAGTTGCTGCTTTTATTGTGGTAGTCTGCACGTAACGTGACGTCACATCCAATTTAAGGAAAATGAAGCCAAAGCGAGAAAACAGTAAATGGTCCGAGGACACGGGCCTTCAGCTGCTCGGATAGCAACTCAAATTGAGCCCGCCCCGCCCAGTGTAAACTCCTCGCCATCTGACGCTGCGGTTACACAAATTAGACACAACCTGCTGTGACCCTGGTGCTGGAGTTTGCGCTGGCTGAATGCAAGTTACCACAGCTGCTACTGTGAGCACCATCTCTGGAGCTTCTGGCCACTCCTCCCAGTGAATAGTCTCCTCCCTGCAGAATGTGAGGTGGAAGGATGGCAGAGTGCACGAGCTACCCAGTTTGTTTTACCTGTGGTCTGATAAACAGAGAGAGGGAGAATCAATGTGCTGTGCGCAGCTGTACAATAAAATACGATTTTGAGTACCAAAAAAAAAGAAAAAAATTAAATCATAGGTGTCAGTCAGTGCTGATACTGTGGCATGCCACCATAAATACATCAGTGTTTAGGAGGGACACACTGCAGGGACAGCTAACTGTAGCTGTTTAAGATTTCTTAATAAAGTACATGGAGATAAGATGGAAAACTAAAATTAAATGGTTATTTGAACTACTATGAATCTTACTTTACGTTTAAAAATTAGGCTCATTCATTTGATCTAGCTCCAACAGACAGAGCATCAGAGAAAGAGTGTTGCAACACTTGTTTTACGACACTCAAGTATTACGCCATCCAGCATACTAACACACCACTTAATCCTGTTAAACAATATTCATACTTCAACTGCTAGTTATGAAAACCTTTTGGATTTTTTCGATCAGTGGAGCTGTATGGACTAAAGAAATATAAATAACTTAGCAGGTAATCAAGGAATGGACACATATTCTGACTTTATGACAGCTTCATGCCAGTAAATCTGAATGAATTACTCTTTGCTGCTCATGGTTTCAGTAAAGTGACCTGAAGAATTGAATCATGGAGACTAACCGAGCTAATGATGTGTAGCATCTGTATACTAACAAAAAGTTTAAATATTCATATTTGCATGTGAGATCTAAACAGCTACCTGATGTTAGCTCAAGAGGGCAGCCAACAAACTGGTTTTATACATCCAAAGAACTCCTATAAATATGAACTGCTTGGCAGCCGACCAGGTGTCTGATTGAGACAGGCCTTTATTTGTCAAAATGTGTAGCCACACTGGGCTAGTAAAAGAGACTGGACATTTAACTGGTACTAGGCTTTTAGTTAAGTTCAGTTTCTGTAATGAAGCACCTTTCACTGAGCAAGGTCCCAAGGGCTTCACTAGAATAAAAGAGTAAAACTATAAGACCATAGCAACAGTCAGTACGTTTACATTCAGCTTGAGAAAATCAAATGATTGGCTTAGTCTGACTGAAACCGGACTTTTAAATGCATGAAAACAGCTTAGTCCAGACTGAAATTGGACTATCCAGATAATTGGATTTAAAATCGATCTATCACTGCATGTATCCACTTAGTCCGACCGGAGTCGGACTCGGCGTTCTGCGCATGCACCACATTTTCTTTCGCTGGCTTTCACCCAGAAGAAGAAGGAGCAGCAAACAAACAAACACCATGGCGACCGAGAGGCAGAAGACACACTTCTGGACGGACAAGGAAACTACATTCATGCTCTGACAGCTAAAGGAGCTAAACATTTTGAAGTTTATGGATGGTAGGAAAACACGAAACGCAGATTTATTTAATTTAATTCATTATTCCTCTTCGAGGCAACCAGAACTAGTTCAATACGCACTATATTAAAAAGGACACAGCGCCACCTATCGAGGCGGAGTCAGACGTACTTGGTCAGAAATTCGATTTTCGCTTCTGCATATATACTCAGACAAGATGAGGAGTCCGACTTGACTGATTAGCCAAGCTATGAGCTTAGCTCCACTACTGCGTGCATGTAAACGTACTGAGTAATTAGTTTATTAACCACTTTCCTATGGATTATATGATGCTGTTGAAACATCAGAAAGACTGTCTGACTGATTGACATGTGATGTGCATTGTTTTTGGAAATATGCCTGATGATACACTGTCTCTATGATTTGACTTTTTCAAACAGTCTAGTGTTTAAAAAGTAAACAAAAATCAAATAAATCCTAAAATTAAATTGCAATACTTTATTGCAGAATAACAAAATCTATCAAATCAGGAGTCAAGTGTTGTGATAGTATATAATCTGGAGGTAATCAATCGTCCCAGCTCTGGTGAATATATTGCATGATGATCCTCTGTTATGATGTGAGGACATGACTGCAGTGGATTAATTCAGGCTCGCTGACAAGAACAGTGGAGTTCATTGACAGCAGTGGATTTTTAATTGGCCCTCTTCATGTCATGTCCTGAAGGACAGTCTGAAAGCAGCTCTAAACAAGTGACTCGCAGTTGTGGATTTTGGTCCACGAAGCTTCGCTGCATATTTTAAGTAGCATTTGAAATGGGACACCGCTGTCGACTCATCGCGGCGTATTCTATCTTAATTTGGGGAATTTTGAAGGAGACAGCTCTTAAGTTGGGACACACAGCTCTCTCTCTCTCACACACGGTGTATTTCTGTGGCACCACAAACATGGCTTCACCGTAGCAGTCCACAGAAACGTACGGAGACAGTTTGAAGAATGTGCAGAGAGGAGACACTTTGAAACAGTGGAGGAGGTACACCTGTTAGATCCCCCTGCAAAGTCATTCTTGGAGGGCATCTGTAACATCGACTAAAATTCTCTTTCTAGGTTTTTTCGAGGCGAGTGCCAAAACTGGCTCTAATAATTGCTTGATGGTTTGAAGTATAGGCAGTTTCTCCCTGACCCCCTACAGAATGTAGAGGGGTGGATGGAGAACAGGTATTAGCCCCATAGATCATGTAAAATTAGCAGCAGGAACCCCTGTCAGCCCAGACATTGGCACTTAATCTTGGACTTTTGGCAGACTGTTGCCTTAACAGGTCAAATGATATCTATAAATCAAGGATCCCCTGGCGGAGAGCGAGAGGGAGCCGGGGAGAGAGGGGAAATGCAGAGAGCTGGCGCTGAAACTCCAGGGGAATTAAATGGCGGTCATAAAGCCTAACCCAAGGAAATAATCCAGTCTATTTCATAAAGGATTAAAACCTTTAAAGAAGATTGATTGCCTCTTTTTCCTTTCCTACCCGATGTAATCCTAGATTATGGAGAGCACTTGGGGTTAGATTTTAAAGAAATTTGCAAAGGATTAATGATGAAGGGGACATCCATTCTTAAGATTGCCTCGCTGGTTTGTCACAGTAAAAGATGCTCTTTTAGGATCTCATCCTCCGCTCTGTCACAAGTGAATTATGTTTCTGAACTAGAGGAAAAGGAGAGAAAGTAATGTTTTTACATCTGTCTTGATTTTTTCCTTCTTTGTGCTTCAGTCACAGTGAATTTATTGACAAGAGTAACAATTTAATCAGGTACCATCAAGGAAATTATCAAGGAAACATTCAAGGTTAAACAATTACACAATGGGCACACAAAAACAACATGTCGAAACTAACGATGAAGTGATAAAATAGAATTCATAATATCTATTTTAACAGGCCGAGAAAAAAACACCAGGTAGTAAAACTTTAAAATCCTCAAAGGGAATAAAAGAATTTGGCTTCAGGGCAGTTTATTCCATTTAAAAGGTGCATAATACCTGAAACCACAGTTTCCAGTGTTGATGTTTTGTTTTTAAACGTCCCGTCAGCCGATTGGGTCAGAAATCTACTGGCCTGAAGTCAATTTTTAATTAATACAATACAAGTTGTTTTATTTATTAGCAGTTATCAAATAACAACAAAGTCTAAAGTTACGTGTCATGAAGAAGGACTTAGTTTTATCCATCTTGCTTTGAAATTTGCAGCACTGAGTCAAAGTTTTGCCCACGTCCTCTAACACCACCCAGTTTAACTCCTGTTTTCAGGATAACTGAAACACCAGCTTGCACGTCAGCTCATAAACTTTGTCTTTCCCTGCCACCATTTTCTTGTGTGCCCGATTGGTATGCAACTCTCAACAGAGATGAAACAAAGCAAGATGGCCCCTCCCCATAGCTACTTAAATCATCAGCTCTGGGAAACTGTGTTTTATTCTTTTTTATCAGTTGCTAGATTTACTAGCCCAATGTGGCATTTTACCTGGGCAGTCCTTATTGTTGACGCCTGAAACTACTTCTGACAAAATTAGTATGTGCATATCAGATATCTAGGGCTGCCTCCGACTAAGAATTTTCCTTGTCGACCAATAGTCGTCATTTAGGGCCATTAGTCGACTAGTCTCCTGCATGTTTATGATATTAATGTAATTATTAAATTATATATTTTGGTGGTTTGAGTTGAAGGTGTGAGAAAGAATAGTCTCAGTAACATTGTTAACACTGTGCTACATTACAGAGAAATACAAACCGTACTAATGAACCTTCATTAATATAGGCCTATATTTTATCTACAAGTGCACGTCACACACTGAGCGAGCCGCCTGTTAATGACGCTGTGGGCTAATGGGCATGTAGCTACTTCCATGTTTCACATGATACGTCATGTTTGTAGTCGACCAATGAAGATGAGTTTACATATCACCTTGGGTTGGTCCTTCACCTTCTCAAAATGATCCCACACTTTGGATTACCAATTGATTATCTTTGTGTCACTTTGCATTACATCAACTAGAGGGAGCTAACTGAACAAGCGTCTAAATAAGACAGTACATCAAATGAAATGGTGTAATGGTAAGATGGTGTGTTTAACCATGGGTTTGCTGGGTGTCTGCAGGTCCTTAAAAAGTCTTTAAATGTCTTAAAGTTTTTCAATATTAGGACTTAAAAAGTCATTTAATAGTCTTGAATGTGAATTTGTGATGGTTTAATAGCCACAAACATTTCATCTAATTTTATTTATTTAACTTTATTTTTGACAAAATGAGTCGAGCTCTTCTGTGTGAGAGAAATCATTTCTGATGTTACAAATATTTAAACCTGCACCTGAACCTAATACAGTCTTCTGTTTTATACTTGCACCTACCTGTTGGCAAAATGAAGATTAGCTCACTCTAATAACAATAAAACCTTCCTCTGTATGGCACCACATTTGAACTCACCTGCAATGCTTGAATAACAAGAGATGATTTGTCCAAAATTCAGTCTTAAATCTGATTTTAAAAAAAAATGACCTTGAAAAGGTCTTATAAAGCATTAAATTTTATTCTCTGATAGCTGTAGACACACTGGGTCGGGTAGCGGGACTTTCTTTGTGACTGGGTTTGACTTGGAGATAATTAAAGATAACGGGTTGGTTCGAAGCTTTGCGGATACAGGGGGTGCCGTTTGCAAAAGTGGAGCTGTGCAGGACTCTGAGCTGCGATGAGAGCTAAATGAGAGAACAGAGATGAGGCAGGAATCAAATGATTCTGTTGGACGACAAAATTCAGTTGCCTCTTTGATACTGAGCGCAGCTGTGGATCTCCTGTGAGCAGAGCGTCTGGTGTCCACAGCGAGACAGCAGAGGTGCTGTGACGGACAGGCTGGAATATCAGGTGAAGAGAACCATTAATGATATGTAATCACAGAGTCTGGTTGGCAGTGGCAGTCGGAGCAGAGGAACGGGAGGTGGTGATGGAAATAGAGGTTTGTTGAATGTGTGTGTGTGTGTGTGTGTGTGTGTGTGTGTGTGTGTGTGTGTGTGTGTGTGTGCGGAGAGAGAGCTTACCTCAAGCGAAATGCTCCACCACCCATGGAACTAATTTAAAGTCCTCGTTTAGAGGCTGTCACACGAAGGGCTCTGATGACCACTGATCTCTGCACATTTAACGGCACAGGCAGCTGTCAGGGGGCTGACAGACAGGCCCCACCACTGACTGATTACATACAGGGCCGGAGTGAACTGTGATCTGGTGAACTTTATTTTCCCTGGCAGGCCCAACGTGCGGTGCATGCCTCAGCTCGGTGGCCATTCACAGGCCCGCGTCGCCTCAGATAGACTCTCCGTCTCCTCCATTAACACCACATACCTGTGTGAATAATCCCTCAGAGGCTATGATTTATTAAATGTGATGCTGGAGATGCTGCGACACCTTTTGAAAATGAAATCAAAAACACTTTTTGAGTGTTTTAGTCGCATCCTAGATAGAAGCAGGAAAAACTCCATGCTCCTCGTCAGAGCACTGAGCTTCAGTGTGCAGGTATTACCGCTATTAATACGAGCATTCTGACTGAAGACTGAATATTATATTAAAACCTCACTTATCCTAAAGTCTGCATATTTTATTCCATGATACAGACCTCTGAGTATTAAACAGGATTCAATTTTCACAGAAATCATGTGTCAGGCAATTGCAAATGAAAGAATTGTGCCAATCCCTTCACCTGCTGCGGTGCTGCCAGTCTGTGTGAGTGAGGCTGTAAGAAGGCTATTTTAAGGATACTCAGGCACAGATTTATCCCCATCCGCTGGGGGAGGAATAATCTCAACTAATTTCAAGATTAATCAGTAATTACCTCAAAACTGCACATTCCCCAAGTGGGCACACATTAGCGGATTCTCTAAAATCGTTGAACTGATTTCAAAGAGGCAACCCTCTGAGTCTGACACAAAAACACCAGATGGAAATTTGAGGAATAATTACAGGAATGCATTTTTTTTTTTTTTTTAAAGAAACTGTTTTATGTGTTTATAATTACACACCTCAGGTTTTAAACTTGATAGCTGTTTTTAACTTTAAATATACGAATGCTCTGCCAAGCATTCCTATATATCTGGAGTCATCGGAGACCTTGTGTAACAGATTGAGCCTTGAATTAAAATAATAAAGCTGATAAACTTTTTTAGAGCATAGTTTTTATAATTATTAACACCCCATAAATATTTATTTCCATGTTGTAGTTTCTTCCAGTGACTTATTGATGTCAAAAAGTGATATCTTCGAAGCGAATCTTAATTTTTCAACATAGTCAATTATATTTAATGTTAAAGACTTCATATTGACTTCTGTTACACATAGGCAGTGTTTACCACAGAATTAGAGTCTATATGTGGCGGTAGCTGGGGGTGCAGGTAAACCGTGTCCTCTTGTCCCCTCTGTGTGTGCCCCCTCTTTAAATTCAGAGGTTTTTGCGGGTCCACGAATGCAGCGCAGGCAGAACTCTTCATTTTGTGCTGTCTTTTGAGTTGCAGCGGGATAACTAAGCAGTCAGTCTGATAAGAGATGATCAGATCTCTGGATGAGAGGAGCAGCTACTGCAGAGGCGAGTGAAAGCAAAATTTTAGACCCACTGCAATGAACGTTTAAGTTTCACTTTTACCGCACCTGGCGTTCTGCTGCTCCTGTCTGTGCCTTGATGACTCTCTGCCCTCCGAGAGTGTGGTGCCAGTGAAAAACTGAACAGTGCTCCTAATGTCCCGTCCAGCTGCAGAAATAGAAAGTCTATACGTAGCCCCAGATATTGATATCATGGCAGGCTGTCACAAATAAGTGAGTGTGTTGGAAAGCCTGACGGGCTGCGGCAACTGCGTATTACCAAATAAAAATTATTCAGCACAGTGATCAAGAAACACCGTCTCTTTCTTAAAGTCCTTGCAACATGTTTTGAAGCTCAGTCCCTGACCATGTTTTGTGGTTGAAACCTCTGAAAACTTTTTGATTTAAAACTTAAATATGTCTCTATAAACTTGCTTGGGGAAAATCCAATGTGTTTGTACTGTATGGATCACACCCAACACGTGGTTTAATACCTGCTGCCTGCACGTTCAAACAACCCTTTAACCCTTTGAAATGTGGAGTGACATCACTTTTCTTGTGCTGCTCAAAGACGCCCTTCACAAGTATTAAACCTTTGACCCCTGAGCAAATAGGTGAGTTTTTTGGTTTTTTCTTCAAAAACGTGGGAAAATGTGCAACTTGGTAAGAAATGTCCCACAAACTGCAAAAAAGAATAGAAAATTATTTGTTTTTAAAATAGGGAAAAAACAAAAAAGCTCAGAAAAACTACAGTTATTATTATTATTATTAGTAGTACGAGTAGTAGTAGTATCTTTTAAAGTTATATATTTATATTTTAAAAACAATTTTTAAGCAATCTTTCCGGGTGATTTCCTTGTTGGTTTGTGCCTAATTTTATTTATTTATTTTTATTAATTTTCTTGTTTTAATTTTCTGTTTTACAGATTTTTTGCTAATTTTTTGGGTCAGCGTGTTTTTAAAAGAAATCAAGCCAAAATGCTCAGGTTTCAAAGTACAGTTCACATAGTAAATGGGCACATCACGTCGTGTCCACCATCTTAATTTCGTGCGTCATAAGTCACGTGATTGCAAGAGCTATTACATTTAATTAAAATATTCCTAAATCCTTATCGGTGCTAAGATGCAGGTGACATCACCTTTCTCAGCTAAGCCCGCCTACTTAAAACCAGTGAGAAGAGCTGACAGAAATCTAATCTTCAATTGAAATAAACAAAAATGCTCCAACTTGTAAAAAGTGATGAAGTGCTTGAATAGATTTTAAGGCAAAAATGTCGAAACATTTGCTGATTCCAGCTTCATAAATGTGAGAATTAGCTGCTTTTCTTGTCTGTCTTTATAGTGGACTAAATGTATTGAGACGTTTGGGCTCTAGGACATTGTGACTGACATTTTTCACTGTTTTGTGATATTTTATCGACCAAACAATCAAATAAGTGAGAAAATAACAGAGAGATTTGTCGATAATAAAAACCATCCCAGCTGCAGCCCGAGCATGCACACACATTTAAGAAAACACAGTTTTCCTAAATTTGGAGCAAAAGACTTATCCCATAATTCCTCTGAGACTTTGTGAAATCTTTGAACACGTTGACATATCAGAACAGATCCTCTATATATTTTCTGCTAACACTTGAGGTCAAAAACAAATACAAAAGCAGGTTTCTCCATCTGTCACTGTGCAAAGGGGGCCGCTGACATCTTTCTCTCTCCATCTCTCTCTGCCTGGAAAAAGAAAGTCATCAAATAAGAATTCCAGCCTGTCTACCTGCAAATCTCCCTCCATCTGTGGATTAGATTTAAGTCCTCCAAAATCTTGGGCTGGTGCTACATCAGAGGATGTGCGGTGCCGGGTGAAGTTACGTAACTCATTAAGACCTCACTGCTCTCTCCTGGGTTGCTTTCTCATCCCTCCAAACTTGCAGCCTTTGAGCAAATAAAGCCATATAAGAGGGTTGAAATATAAGACACCCGCAAACTCTGTAAAACTTTCTGATCTAACACAGCTTGAATTCAACTTGAGGGCAGCCCATTTGAACTGCGTCATTAAGCATCATTATGCCCATTGTCCTGCTTTCTAATCAGCAGTGTTATTCCCACCCTGCGCTGTATAGATTAACAATCATGCAAGAAATAATAGCACACGGTTGGCAGTGTGTTTAATTACAAGCTATAAATTATCACGTTCACGTCTTTAAAAAAAAAAAATGAAATTTATTTTTACAAGTTAACGTAAGAAGTACGAGAGTTGTGTAACACTCCAGATTTTGTTGACATTTCGATCGTTAAATCTCTTACTTTGGTGCATATTTTCAGTGCCACGATCCACCTCTGTCAGCTCTTCTCTCCTAATAACTTCTTTGTCCTTCAGGAGGATCTTGCTCTCAGGCTTCCATTACCTGTCTTTCATACAGCACATTAGAACAACATTGCTATGATTGGCATTCTGCATTAGCAATCCCCTCCCTGGCCCCTTTTTCCTATTGTCATTCCACAGCAGCACTGGGCTGCAATGTTCTCCCTCACTCTCTCTGAACTGCCATGACAACGTGCTGGAAAAGCCTGACGAAGCCCGAAGGCCTCCTCAGTCAAGAGGGCTCTGCTCGCCTCTGCAGATGACTGCACTGTTTCATTTATTTTCATGAAGGAAAACAAAAGGCAAGATTGAACAGGGGATAAGGCAGCCCAGCTAAACACGCCTGAGAGACTGACCCCACATACTGTAGCTGGCAGCACACAATTTAACACAAGATTCTGTGCTGTGCACACCAGAAATGATAGAAATGTTTCAGCGTGGGTTTAATTACAGCCTCTTCTTTGGATACTGTAATAACGGTGGAGCTTGCAGCTCAGTGTTTATGTACTAAACTTATAGATGCAGATCAAAACATCCAATCAATCTTAAAATTGATCTCTTTATGCGACTGATACTGTATTGTGTCACTGGTGGAAACACTTAGTTATCATATCTGTCCCGGTCAAACTGATCACTGTAAGCGGCATGATGATTAAATCAAATTATTTTCTTTTTCTTTGTTTCTCATGCATTCATTCATTCATTTTCTGCACCCACTTATCCTGTCAGGGGTCACGGGGGGGCTGCAGCCTATCCCAGCTGACACTGGGTGAGGGGCAGGGTACACCCTGGACAGGTCACCAGACTATCACAGGGCTGACACATAGAGACAGACAACCATTCACACTCACATTCACACCTACGGACAATTTAGAGTCACCAGTTAACCTGCATGTCTTTGGACTGTGGGAGGAAGCTGGAGTACCCAGAGCAAACCCACGCTGACGCAGGGAGAACATGCAAACTCTGCACAGAAGGGGCTCCCCTACTTTGGGTTCTGAACCACAAACCCTCTTGCTGTGAGGCGACAATACAAACCACTGCACTGTGCCACCTATTTCTCATGCAGATTAACATTAATTTACATTTGCATATTTATTACATGAAAACAAAGTAACGAAAAAAGACCATTTTACCATTTATTGATTTTTACTGACTGTTTCAAAATACAGAACAGCTGTTTCATTACATACAAAGGAGCTGGTACTAGTTGAGGAAAGTTGCTTCAATTGCCGTTGCTTTCCTCGTGCACATTAGTGTGCATTAGTTTTCGCTCTCTATCACTAGCAGCCATGACTGTTTCTCGTTGTTTGAGGTGACTACATAAGGTAGCCTGTGGAACACCAGGTTTCGCTGCTGCATAAGTCCTGCTGCGTCCGGTTGCCTGACTCAGCTCAGACACAGGATTAAAAACGCCCCAGAACTGGGCCAAATAACTGTCATGATTCCAGCTGCCGACACTGCCATCGCTGGGTTGTTATCAGCAATGACCTGGCCCAGCATTGGCTCAAACTCGGCATGATGGTAGAAATAAGTCGGGCCACATCTGGTTGCCCCAACTCAGCCGAGACTCAAGATTAATGACGCTTGAGAATTGGGCCAAATAACTGGCCTGATTCCGGCTGCTGATGCTGCCACCACTAGATAGTTATCAGCAATGACTTGGCCCAGCATCAGCCCACAGTCGGCAGGCCATAAGTCACGCCGTGTCTGGTTGCCCGACTCGGCTGAGACGCAGGTTTAATGACAGAACTGGTTCAAATAAAATGGCCCGATTCCGGCTGCCAACATTGCCATCACTGGGACTTTATTAAAATGACCTGACCCAGCATCGGCTTAAAGGGAATAGTTCAACACTCATTAGCTTTTTGCTGAGAGTTAGATGAGAAGATGAATACCACTCTCATGTCTGCACTGTAAATATGTTAGCTTAGCTTAGCATAATGACTTGAAACAGGGGGAAACTGTTAGCCTGGCTCTGTCCGAAAGTAACAAAATATGCCTCCCTAAGTTCACAAATCATCACATTAAATCATATTTGTTTAATCTACACAAAAACTAAAGTGTAAAGTGTCAAGTTGTCATCACCGTAAGGTTGCTGGGCAACTAGCAGAGACTCCAGACTTTTTGGTTTGTGTACAAATTAAACGAGACAACTTAATTTGTAAAAATTGGAGGTGCTGGTTGGCAAATTTGATTCTTAACTTCGAACAGACCCACGTTAGCTGTTGTAGTCTTCATGCTAAGCTAGGCTAATTTCCTTCATATTATGCACACAGACGAGACTGACGTTGATCTTCAATTCTAAATCTTAGCAAATAAGCGAATATGTTTCCTAAAATGCCCAACTACTCCTGTAAATCACCAGGTCACCAAAAACAAAAAAAAGATTTCCATCTTGTAAACCCAGAAAAGGAAATTTGCCTTTGTTTTTCTATTGTGGATCTAACACAAAATATTGTGTAGTTTACTTTCATAAATATTTTTTACCTGTATTGAAATGCATAAAGGAAGACAAGTAAATGTTGGCAGTCAGCTCTTCTTTGGCAGCCTTCAACCGTCGTTCATCCATCCCCACTTCCCCCACTTCTTTATGCCATGGAAGTGCTGTATCTGCCAGACCATCATAGGAAGCGTGCCGAGGAGGCTTCTCCACACTGAGATCCCTCGCTGCTCTGATGCCTCATTAGACCTGCAGCCAATAAGACACAGAGAGAGGTGGAGAGATTACTGATGCAACATATATGAGCTTATAGCTGAATGTGAGGCACTTCAGAGCACCGGAGAAGAGTTAGACAATCAGTCTGAGAAGAACTTCAGCTCATGACTGCAAGTTTGTCGTACAATCACTTTTTACCATCTGTGCTGAGGGTCTATTTTCTTTTTGTGATGACCAATCTGTGACCTTTCTGTTTGTTTTATTAGCTGAATCAAAGCGCCCTTGAAATATATTATGACAGACTGGGCCAATGCGAGGAGCGTGAAAGTTTAAACAGGTAAAAAAAATAAATAATATAAATGTATATAACCATATTTCTCAATCTCTTTGCCTCAGGTTTTAAACAGTCCTAACATTCTCTAAACTCCAGGTGCAAACGCCAACTGTTTGATGGGACATCACAACTCTATTGCATGTCTGCAAAAAGTAGAAACTCACCCAAAACATCTCACTCGTGCTTCAAAACCCAGTTGTTGTGTCAGTAAATTGGCACCAAAATGAAAAGTTGTTCTGTCATCATGTGAGCTGTGCAGGTCAAAAGGTTTACATGTTTTTTCACCATGGCAGTCGACATGGAAATGTTCTTATATAGAGGTTTCTGTTTTGTGCTACTTTTTGTTGCCACTGCTGACTGTACTATACAAGAGTGCTACTAAGCTTTTTAGATTCTGGTTTTATCACTAGGTAAAAGTTTACAGGGAAAGTCAATATTCTAGTGTACAGAAAAAGGACATGCACATTTGTATGTGTTCAGTAAATTTATTTGTGAAGTTTGTTACATGGACTGTAAACATAAAATTCACCTCTCTTTTATGTGAAGTCATAAAATAAACAGATAATTTGCCACAGAATGACGTTTTTACGACATTACTGTCACCTGGCAGGTAATTTACCAATTTAGCAGACATTATAAACACATCCTGTCGTAGATATTCTTGGAATATACATGTATGTCTGACAGATTTTGATAACTGAATGGGTCATTTTGCAAGTGACGGCTCAGAAGATGAAAGAATGTTTAGCAGTTGTGAATCACATATATGTACATTTTGTCGAGCCACAAGCGTCACATAGGTTTATATTAACAAAGGTTTATGACGACACAGACTCCTGTGTGCGCACGGTGAGAGAGGAGAGGGTGAGATGCTTCGCTGCTGCCAGAGGAGCCGCTGAATGAGTTCCCTCTGAGCAGGAAGTCGCCAAAAGAGTCTGAGAAGTCTGGGGCTGCTCATAAAACATTTATGATGCCACAGTTTATTCCACACTACTGAAGCTGCTCTTCTTTTTGGAACCACCATGGAGTCTGTAGTGATTTAGCTTTCAGCTGTGCTTGTTGTTGCCATGGGTAACAGCATAATGTCACTATGTAAACAAGTTGAAATACTGCGAGTATCATGATGTGAATTTTTCATATCCTATAAAAAGTTATACCGGTATTATCTTATCTATGATACGGCACACCTCTAGTGCCAGCTGACTGTCTATAAAGATAGACGACATGACAGCTCCCCAAAAGTGAAAATCCTGATCTCGATTGCCCCCTGGTGGCTGGCTGTGGTAAAGGTCATAAACCCCGCCCCTTCCACATTAACAGATGTTCCCAAAGACGGTTTGTATCATTTTAGGTAGTTGTGTCAAGATGATGTATGTTTAAGGGCTCTTTTTGGTTTCAACTCATTATTTGATGCTTTAAAAAGTGGGTTTAACGTCATGATTGACAGCTGTGTGTGTCAGCAGCACTAACCACGATTGGTCAGATGGGTGTATGAATAAGAACTTGATATCATGGTTCCACTTGTTTCACCATTGTGCCGACTCAGGCTCCAAATAATGTCACCAGGGCAAGAGCACGGCGCCTGTATCTGGGATATTTTGGTTTCCACAGCGGGAGGAAGTGGAGGGATGTCGTCCATCTTTATATACACTCTGTAGCCAAAATACAAAATTTGCTTGAATGAATCAGAAACAAAGAGATTTAAACTTGTTTTCAAATAATTATTCTCATTCAAGAACTGAGCCAAAGCGAACGAGAGAAATTGTGAAACTCCTGAGTAAAATTTCCCTCAGCGCTTTATTAGCATGCTCACGCAGTCTTATAAGACTTGTAACGGCTAATTGGTGCTTTTATTTATCTTGTATGAACAAGGTTGTGTGCAGAATTATTTAGAATTAGCAGCTCTTCACTACATGTTTCATTTATTATGAACCTTTAATCAGCTGTTCTGCTCAGATATCTCATATTTCATTCACTCAAGTTTCACTGTGCAACAAAAATGTCCATTTTAGCGGGATATAAAACTAACCTGAGTGAGATAAAAGAAGTGAGAGGAAAAGGAGATGAGAGGTGCAGAGGATGTCTGAGTGTTACTGTAGATAATCTGGGGGATATGATTGTGGATGTGCTTTTAGCCAGTGTACCCTCTGCCTCAACCTTGCCCGGAGCTAGTGTAGAGTTAGGGCAGCATGCCTGAGGCCTGGCCATGTCTGAGTGATTAGATAAAGCAGGAGAGGCCAAGCGGTGGGAGCCATAGCCAAGTCTATGCTGCACTGACCACTCTGAGACCGACATCGCACCGCCGAGCATGGCAGGAGGCTGCTGCCGCCGCTTTTATTCATTCACACCGCCTTTAACAGGAAGTAAACACTGCGAGCGGCCGTGTTGATTTGTGTAAACATTTTCAGCACTGATTAATTCTCCGAAACAAAACATTTCTGCTCGTTTGTGGCACTTGTCATGCCTCGACCATGAGCTATGACAGCACAGCTGGCTGGGGGACACTGTTATATATTTCATGCTGCGTAAGTGCGGCTTTTTCTCTACCCTGCTTTATGGTAATGAGATTCACTGAGGTGTCAAATACTGCTCTGGGCGTATTCCCATCTCCCAGTTCAGGTCAGAAGAGACCAATGCTTCGACAGTTGCAGATGTTGCCGTATCATGTCTGACATGACAGCGAGGTTTGAAAACTCTGCAGCATAACACTGTGGCCTTTCCCTACGCTAACAGGATGTCCTTTTAAGACCCTAATGTAACATAATCTGGAAACAGACTCTCATTTAAATGCAACATATTTTCATATGCACATGAATCCATTACACTGTGTTTTCTATCCATCCATTAAATCAAACCCCCAGGTGCTGAAATGTATTTGGGGGAGAAAAAAAAGTGAAAATCTGTGAAACAACAACAACAGTCGGATCTGTTGCGAGCCCCGTTTTGTATTCCTGAGAGCTGACTATCAAGCAGAGACGAACGCCGTTAATGGGATTCACACTGCACCAAACCAGCAGTTATGGACCTCGAAGTTGTCCACAGTGGAAGCTCAGGGGATTCATGATAGCAGGGATGAGGCAGCACTCACAGGATTCCTCCTCTCTGCTATCAGATGGTTTCATTTCAAATCTTTGAAGACAGCCACGTGACTAATTTCTCTGGATGAATCTATAGCTACAGGAAAATTTCACGGCACTGTGCATGCGCTGTGTCAAAACCCAGATGTCTGCAAAATCCTGTATCTCATGTGCAGATACACCACGGTGTCAAGATTTTCCTCGGGGTAAAGAAGCTTATAGGAAATGTTAAAATGAAGAATGTGCAGTTTTAGCTTTGATGCAACAGCTTCTTCTTCTTCTTGATTTTTTCCCCCCTTACAAAGATTAATGAAAAATGCATAACGAGGTGAATAATCTCTCCGGATGTATGTCCGCAGATACGAATCACGGCACGTGTAAACGCGCAATATGATGACAATTTTGAAAAACATTTGTTACGCAGATGCACAGCCATTTCGGAGCTAATTGACAAGTTATAATGATGGAAAGTTATTTTCTCTGAATTCCAGCCAAAGTGCCTCCACGCTCTGATGCCCACAGGAAAAGCACCATCTGTACAGCGTTCCATAAACGTTTTGCCATTTTCATTTTGAGACAAATGCGTTCTTGATGAGCAGGTTTTGTTTCATTATCTGCCTTAATGAGTCAAAGGTTTTGTCCCACGGCTTTATTGACATGTTTCTAGTGGGGCTGTTGGTTCTGCTTTGTAGGGGAAAATATATAAATTATAATAATGCAGTGAGGCCTTCTGTGAGTGTGATTGATGGCTTTGTGAGTGTGTCACATCGTCTGGTTATGGAGAGCGGAGGTCTTTTCTCATGAAGTGAAAGAAATTAGCCATATAGGAATCCAAGCCTTTCCAATCCTGGTCTTTTATTTTGCAAATGCTTCTCTTCGGATTATGTTTCTCTGAGGTAGCTATTCTTTTTAATCCCCTTACCTTGCTCCCTGGCAGATGTTTGCTTAATTTTGGCTTGCACGCTAGTAATTTATTTCTTGTAGAAGCCATAATAGCACCGAGCAGGTAAACAACAACTGCCTCTTAGTGAAACGGTAAACAGGAGCTGATATAAAGTCTAAAGGTGGATCAGTATTCACACTCAGCACTGTATCCACACTGGACTGTCTGCGTGTGTCCACGTATGTTTGTCACCGCATGGCATTGTGCCCTCTCAGCCCCCGTGGGAACCGTAGCGTGGACAGTGCTCCCTCTACTTCACAGATGGAGTTTGCAATTGGATACCTCCAGTGAATAATCTTCTCATTACTTATCATGATGAACTGTGGCATGCAAATATCAATAAGGGACTGTGGTGAAGCAATCCAATTAAGGCCCAAAACCAGGAGTCTCATTAGTGCTGAGTCTCTGATAATGCAAATCACACCCTACTTGTAATCAACCTTGAATATAAATGGCCCTGGCAAATCCACCACTACAGGTGATTCTGCCTACCTGGATGTGATTAAAGACTCCAGTCAACACTGCTCTGTTTGAGATTTTGGAATAGAAATTAGCATTTCCTCATTGTGTAGATACAGTGGCCAGAAAATGGCGTGCTGTGGTTAAAATGTGGTTGAAATCACAGCTGTGTAGTTGCTGTTGCCGGTGTTTCATGTGTTACATTCAAAGACTGTATAAAATAATGGACGTAGCTGCCATGATGTCACCCAGTGGTTTGTGGACTGCCATTTTGAAGCCTCTGGTGCAGTATTTCGGCTGCTGCCATCTTGGTTATTCGCACACAGCCTGTCACTCAAGCAGCCCCGCCCTTTAATATGCATATATTTAGCACTAATAAAATGTGAACGAGTGAGTTGCATAAAATTTCAAACCTTGTACAGTTGTCTTGAATGTTTAAATTGGCCACAGAGACCAAAACCTTTTTTGTACCTGGCTGAAAGGCTAAAGTCAGGTAGTTTAACACAGTAGTGTCAGATTGTTGGCAGATTATTTTTTTGGCTTTTTAGCTTTATTTGATTGGACGACCCAAGGGTGAAATGAGGAGAGTGAGAAGATGACATGCAGCAAAAGGCCATGGGCTTGAATTGACCCCACGGCTGCTGCAGCAAGGTCATAGCCTTTATTCATTAGAATGCCCACTCTACCCCCTGAGCGTCTGGGCGCCCCAAGAACTGCAGTTTTTGACACGTGTTGGCTTCATTTTTCATCTCCAGAGGGTGCCGCTTGGTTATGTAACATGCTTGCCATGAAACTTCTGCAGATGTTTTGTACCAGCACGGTAACCAGAATAAAATGCTGGCATTGGACATGGATATACGGATATGATACATGTACGTTTCATTGTTTTGACGCAGTTCACAATACATGTATATGAGTTGAGTTTCTCATCAGACGATGGAGAAGATGGTGGGTGGTGTGACAACTGGGCCAGATGGCTGCCAATCAGCAACAGACAACAGACCATTCTTTAAGACCAGCAAAAGCGGGTGATGCCTGGAAATAATCATCAGTGATTTGGATATGATGACTAAGTGGGTAAAGACAAATAATGGACCAGCTAGAAAAGACTGAAAAGTTGGGAAAAGAACATCACTTTACTGTAACGCGGCCTTTAAACCAGGAAAAGACAACACTTAACGACATTACAATCACCAAAATCTAACACAGTATCTCACCTTATTACAATAATGATATATTGCCCAGCTCTGTGTCCAGCTGTGTTTGTAGCAACCAAATCAGGTATTTTAAATGAAAAATGTTTTTCTAACCAGGTGGATTTTGTGCCTAAATATAGCCACACATTAACCACAGCGTTGTGACAATGTAAAATTGAAAATTCAAATTGAAGAAACACAAATTTTGAATATATCTGCTAAATATGAAATTTACAAATGTGACATAATAAGGTTTGCAGGAACATACAATGCCAAAATTTATTCTGGCGATTGAGTCCTCTGTACACACAAGCTAAAGTCACTCGTTTGCTGGCTCGGCACAAATGTGTCACTTTCACAAACCTTTTGGCAAGTAAAAACGTCAGTACTGAAAGATTCGGCAAAACACAGCTAATGTTTTTAAAATGATCTCTTCCCTTAGTGTCTGTGGAACTACAGCATGGTTAAGGTTAGAGAGACATTTTAGGTATGTCATATAAACCCTGGGAAAGGTTAGGCAGTTCTTTGTAGTCTCTGTAACCTAATTTATGATTCTGAATGCTGACAGGAAACCAGAGGAATTCCATAGTGGTTGTCTGAGAGGGAAATGTGGCGTCATCTGAGCAAAAGGATCACATTCTTGGTATTCAGGGTTTCTGCTGTGTTCACCGAATAAAATTTAAGACTTTTTAAGACCTTTTCAACACCTTTTTTACTGTCTAATGGTCAACAAATGACTGAGAACAGGAGGTAATATCAGGCCTACAATTATTTACGAATTACATTAAACTATTAGGATTTTCAGTTCTTCCCAGCTGTATGTTAGATTAATTCCTGGTAATATAATTAATCTGTTAACATGAATGCTGGTAGATTAATTAGCCAGTTACAAAATAATAATTATTTTTTTTAATCAATGATGATGTTCATTGTGAGTCCATGAACCTTGTAGCTGCTGTAGCTTGCAGCAGTGACACAAGATGTTCCTAAGGGTAAGCTAATGTGGCTTTATGACCTGCAGGGGCCGAAGAGGATTAATTACATAAGCAGCACGATTAGGCATCTATAACACACAGCTGAAAACAGGGAAAAATTATGGTCGGCAAACATGAATTGTGGACGTAAATCGTGAAGCTCTGAATCATCCGATATGAACGTAATCCCCTGGGTACCACGCTACATCCTCCATTCAGACCAACAGCTCTTCTTCACAGGGTTAACAGCTGCTGGCTTTAAGGGTCAGCAAACATGTTGTGATAACCTGCACAGCAAACACCTCAGCGTCCACGTTTAAAGCAGAAGCTCCTTTGAGAAAACAAGGGTTTTAACATCCCTTCAGTTTTCATTGGCTTTAAGATGGTTAATAATGTCTTTTTATTGAGTAGTAATGCAGAGGAGAGGAAGGGTCAGTACAAGCAGCCTATCAGCAGAGAAGAGAGGAGAGACATGATGCAACAAAAATGCAACCTGACAGAGAAATTCCCCGGAGGAGTTAAGGTCTGCCTGGTGTTCCCTGTGGCCATTTCACACCAGCTGGTGGGGGATCTCGAGCTTCAGGCACATAGACAGACACCAGGGTTTGTTTTCACACTATTAACACTTAAATACTGTCTAAAGGATGGTTTGAAATAAAAAAACAAGCTTGATATTAGATGTTTAGTAGGCGCTGGGTTTGAGGTTGTTGGAGAGAAAATACGAGGAGATATCTTAAATCTCCCTGGTTTTTCTTGTCATCTTCTGGCTCCTCTTCTTCACTTCACTTTCACATCATCCCGTCTCCCCGAGCGCTTAGACCAGGTAACGTTCCTCCAGTCTGAACCGAGGTATAACTTTTCAAACGTGTTCGATTTCCTCAAGTCCAGTCTGGCAGTGCAGGCTTGCGCAAGTTGGAGCTTTCCAAGATTTGGCCTGAGTGGAATCAAAGAGCTGTCCTGCCCACAGCCGGTGGGAGTTCAGCTCAAGTGGGAGGAAAAGACAATGAACTGGAAGAAAAGTCATTCTTAACAACTTCCCACTCAGAGATCGCAAAAAAAATCCAACTGCTCCATTCTTGATTTTACAGTTTGATTCACAAACAGAGGGAGAAAACACGTCCACCAGCGGTGAGGCTGACATGTCTTCGGCCTGTTATCTTCTGTATTTACACCTCTGCTGCTCTCCCCGAGTTTAATTCCAAGGCCCGGCGTATAATTGTAATAAAACACAACTTTGAGGGACCACAACTGTTTGAGGAATGACACCGGTGTAATAGCGCTCCATGTGTTGCACCATTACAGCAATTTTCAAAGCACTTTAGATTGGTAGCACTTCAGATTATAGCTACCTTCTTCCTTAACTGCACAACCACCATCTGGTTAGACATCAGCAGGCTTCAGCACAGATACGACGCCGCTTCACACACCCTCTCGTTACATTCACATCCATCAGGCCTTTTTACAAAACACTTAACGATGAGATTGATTCACAGTTACATGTTGAGAAATTATATCATTTGAGTTGGGCGTAATTGTGCTGAGTCTGACTGTGGGAAAAGGTGAAGCACTGTGTAAGTGTGATGGGCCCAAATCAGCATAACATCAATTATGAAATCAAATCAATATTTTCCATTAATATTAACATGCTCCTGCCCTGTTTGACCCAGTTTAAAAGATCAGAGGATACAGCATATAGGAGTCGACTCACGATGCAATTACACCTTTACAGGGCTGCAATGCAGAGTCCCACAGTTAATTATTAATCATAGGTGTTTATTTATGCTTTACAGCAAACAAAGAAAGCACAATATGTGAAGTGTACATCGCACAGGAAGACGTTTATCCTACAAACAGAATATCTGTCCACTATGACTGATGAATTTTAATGTCATCCAGCAGTTTGATTAAAAACGTCTGTCAGTGTCAGCACGAAACCAGATTACTAAATTATTCGTCCTGCTAAAACTGGATGCTGTGTGAGGCGCTCCAGCTGTGAACCTTTCAACGCATGTTAGAAGCAAAGTGGAGCTCATTAGCAGGATGTATTCAGAGAGATTTGAAGTGTCAGCTTTTTATATACTTTGGTGTATATACTTCTCAGGACGTTTATATTTGACACAGCTGTGATATTCATACTTCCTCTCAAATTTGACCTGTCACTGTTCTTGTTTTTTATTTTGTGTAGCAATTTTCTAAAGCGACTCACTGTTCATTAAGGGCCTGGACACATGCGGCGTTTTCTGCGCCCTCAAATCTGTTGTCGTCACTGTAGAAGCGCAGAAGGCACGCCTAAAGGACACCTGTTTTTCAGGGCTGAATGGCTGTATTCAGTTCACAACGCACAACATGTAATGTGGTGTGGAGCAGCTAATCTCAGCCAGCAGATATCTCTCCTTACCTCCGTAAATATTTATGGTAAATATGGAGAAGCTGATCATTTTAGTGAGCGACCCAGAACTTTACGATCCGTCTCACGGACAGTATTTTAATATATTGCAATATTGTCCTTGAGACAGGTCATAATTGGATTTTCTTCAAGGCTGCTCAAAGCTTTTCAGAGTGTCAGCCTGCTTCCATATTAATGATTGTAAGCTGGCTGAGCTTGAGTGTAAGGCTTGGTAAAAGATGGCCTCCTCTACAGGTGCACGCCTGTAACTTTAGTCAGACTGCAGCGACTCTGCTGTCACAGAAAACCCTCCCAAGGGTTGTAACAGTTTAAATGGATTCACAGTATGTACACTGAGCATCATGTGAAGGAGGAGAAAGAAGGAGGGAGGCTTAATAGATAAATCCTGAAAGAAGATCTGCTTTGAACTTCTGATTTCTGGTAAGAAGGTTATGGTTGCTTCACAACGTCAGGCTCAACGTTTGGCACAAGAGTAGGTACGAAAGAAGCACTCAGCGCCCAGCATCACATTTTCCAGGCAGAAAAGGCCATGGTATGTGTGTGAGCCCCGAGCCTCACCCCCGTGCTGCTGTTGCTACCTGTCAAATTTTCATTTTGGCATGACACATAATGCTACTACTGCTACTCAAAATTCTTAGTAAAAGACACCCAGTTTTGCCAGATCAAGTTCACCCATTCTGATTTATAAAACATTTTTATCTGCTTAATTTTTTTGACTTATGAACTTGCTCTCCCGTTCAACACAAGAAATCAAAACGTCAGCAATTAAAAAATGTGTTGAAAGCATCCAGAATCTAAAACCACAGTACATATTGGTACAAATGTACTGTGGTTTTAAAATGTACTGTTATAATCATCTTTGTTTTAAAATATATTTCAGATGAAAGTGTTGGCCCTTTAGAGATGTGTCCCAGATTTTTGTCAACTCCGTCAGATTTCTACAAAAACAACATTTAATCAGGCATAAAAGGAGTTAGCTGTATCACAGGGACTCATGTCTCATTCTCTGGTCTCCAAAAAGGACAGGAATGTTGCTAAAGCACTGGTCAGCTTTCTATTTTATGATAATAATTCATTAAATAATATTGATATTGGGTGTGTCTCAACCGTAACGTCAACACTGTAGCCCTCCTATCCAAATTAAATAAGAAATGTGGTTTAAAAATGAGCATTAGAGAACTCTTAGCAACTTTGCAAAATAAAATGACTACTCACTATGTTGTAAAATTAGTAAATACGTAACATTATGGATGTCAGATCTTACCTCTGACATACATTATGTGTGTAATTGTGTTGCAACAGAATTTATCAGCTGTAGCGTGCGAGATAATTAAATGTAAGCTCTGTGAGTCAGTTGAAAATTTGGAAAACTTTCTTTTTCACAATCTTGTAAAAGGGGTCTTGAATGGGCTCTCATGGTATCACGGCACAGGACTTGGGTCAGTATTCTCCCCAGCCGATGATCCATGTTGCAGACAGCACAATAAAGAACGAGCACTGTTCATGTTCTGTGGTGTAGAGCTAGTTATTCCTTGTAAAATAAAATGAGTAAAATAACATTATCAGAAGGAAAAATGATTGACTGCTTAAATTATACACTAAAATATATCATTTTAAATTCATTTTTAGCATTACAACAGGAAGTTTTTAAGATGAGGAACAATGCTGCGTTCCATTTGCACTGGGAAGTCAGAATTTACAAGTTTCCAGTTGGAAACTTCAACTGAAACGCCCCCTGAAACCAGATTTCCAACTCCGAAAGTTAGAGGAACCTCACCAACCCCAAACTCAAAGTCCAAGATGGCTGCTCTGCCCATCAACAGTCGTAAAAGCTGTGGTATTTTACTGTTTATCAGTATGTCTATCTTACTTGTGTCTCATTAAATCCATCATACTCACTTGGCTTGGGTAGTATCACTGCATTACAGTACACCAGGATATTCTGCAAGCCTGACAGTGTGATTTTCAATACCGTCAGAAGTACAGGTGCTCCTCTCTCTGTTAAACTTACTGCATGCAGTGCACAGCATGCACCACCAGAGGTCAGTCTCTGGTCTGTACCAGTAGAACAGGCAGCCGAGCTGACAGACACGGCGTCTCCAAGTGGTGGTGGAAGGGTATAAGGTTACAGCGTACACACAGTACCGTTCAGCCTCTATCTGTGGACATGTTGCCACAGTGTTTATATGCACAAACTACACCGTAATGAGTTGTTATCAACTGAAACATGGTGTGGCGTTATTCCCAGCTCCGATGTCCGTCGTTGGCTTGATGCAAATTCCCCGAATACAGTAAAAAGCAGCTAACCTAAACTCTGAACTCCTACACAGTGAATTACTACTCGCTGGATGTGTTTGCCATGAATTATACTTTTTTTAATGTAACCTGCAACACCACAAATTAATGTAGCTAGTTAATGAAGTGCTCCTTGGACTGCTGCTGTAAGTAGTAAGCTAGTTGACTGGACATGCTAATGATTGCAGCTCATCTTACAGCAGACAAACACACTGTTTAATTAATTCCTAACACTTTTATTCTTGTATTTTTTGTCGTCCAAATTCAAGATTGCTCATTTTACCACCCCATTCACACAGCTTGTAGGGAAATGCAAAGCTTGATCGGCCTGCAGTGCTTAGTTACAGTTGCTAAGCTACGATTGGACAGTCGCTGTTCAGGGGAGGAGTTTAGTGAAAGGTTAATCGAGAAGAACAAGTTCATTTTGTCAGATTTTTTGCTTTGTGGTGAAATAATTTTCTCCTCCTCCTACTCCTCCCTCCTTCTTTCTCCTCTTTCACATGATACTCAGTGTACATACTGTGAATCCATTTAAACTGTTACAGCTCTTAGGAGGGTTTCCTGTGACAGCAGAGTCGCTGCAGTCTGACTTAAGTTATAGGCGGGCACCTGTATAGGAGGCCGTTTTTCACCGAGCCTCACTCTCAAGCTCAGTCGGCTTACAATCATTAATATGATAGTGGGCTGACACTCTGAAAAGCTTTGAGCAGCCTTGAAGAAAATCCAATTATGATCTTTGATTCCTCTCCAGAAACAGATTACCTATCTCACTAATGACATTTTCCTTCCCATTCATGCCCTCTGTAAATGAGACGATTGAGAGACTGTGTGGGTGTTCCAAATGTGCTGGGATGATGATGACTATCTATTCCTTACAGGTCTATCAGATGGACAGCTCGCATTATGTTTAAATGCTTTTCTTGAGATTCCCAGCTGCATGAGATGAACTTTATAAGGATTATTCGAACCTCTCCATATATTAAGTGAGGGCAAGAGGGGGGAAGAGGATTTCTATCTCTCTTCTCTTTCTCTCAAGGATTTTAATTCAGATGAAATGAAGGGAGGCTGACATCCAGATAGATTGTTATTTACAACTGCTGGGCCCTTCATCAGGTGCAGCAGATGGGACTGGGTCTGTCACTTCCATGTAGGCCTCTCTAACCACTTAGAAGAAAAAGCAGAAATTTGGCTTGCAGCATAATTTACCACCTCCCTAATGTCTTTAATATAATGATACTGTTGCAACAAAGCTGTTTCACAATCTCAGCTTTTTTTCTAACAGTTGCCATTGTATTCTCACAGTTTACTTTATTCCCATGAATAAAATGTTTCACTGTCGTTTAAGTGATTCATAATTCATGACCACACAGCTTACTACGGCTATTACAAATTTTAAAACCCTGAGGGCGTCACACTGATAATTAGATCCTAGAAAGCTGCTTTTACAACGATCATACTGGGATCACATGCTGCAGAGTTTTGCAAATAATTTGAATTTTGTTTATTACTAACCTTGCTTTGTGAAGCTGCAATATTTAATATCAGATCAGCTTAGGCAGTGTCAAACCAGTTGCTAATCACAGGTGGGCATGACTACTCCATCTCCAGGTCAACATTAAAGGCAACCTATTAAGCTTTTCCGTTGGGTGTTAATTTTAACGTGGCCAAAGTTTAAATAATGTATTTAGAAGTAATCCTTGTGAGCAAAATCTGCAGTTTGATGTTCTTGTGTGACATTTCGTCACATCGTGATCTGCTCCAGGCGCTCTATTGAAAGCGTGTACAATATGTAGCCTACACTGCTACATGTAGCTACATGCTAACAACAGGAAAAAATGTGAACTTTGTCGCAGATGTTGTAATTTTTTCCCTGATTTTGTATCATAATCCTGCTGTAACTGTTGTTGTTGTGCTTAGAAACTTTCATGGGTGATTTTTCAAGATAGAAAGCACCGCTATTCTCTGTTACAGCCATGGACGAAATTTTGATTTTAGAGGTGGGGGGGACACAAGTATTTTTAATAAAACTCAAACTCTTTTACTGTGTTTACTGTGTTTTCTAGCAGTTCTTCATAGTTTTCTATTGTTACTTACTGCTCCCTTTTTTGGTTTGACTGGTTGTGAAGCATGTAGCAAAATATTATCACCCAATTCTGTGTGTCACATTGTTTTACCAAATTTACATTTATTTTTGGAATATATGGTAAACAGACCTCATTTTAATAGCACCACGCAGTGGTGGGCAGGTCAAACTGACCTAGTGCAACTGTTAAGTCGAAAGTAGACTTATGTCAAAAATAGTTTTTTCTAAATTGTGTAGTATATACGGACAAACTATCCTACATTTAAATGACATATTGAAATGACCTGCTTGACAACTAATTACGGAGCTGGGAACAAGCCCAAATAAGCAACTCAGAAACATTCAGATGCATTTTTAATAGTTTAGATACACACCTGCAATAAAAATGTTGATTTTTCCAAAAGGGAAATATTTACATGCCAGATTGTTATTTGTAATTAAGTCTTTTTGCATACTGGTATGCTTTTGCTGAAGTAAAGGATCTGAGTATTTTTTCCATCACAGGTCAGTGATCAGTGCCTCAGTGACTCTCTATGGCTCAGTGAATACAGTGTTTTACTTATGGCGGCCCGCCACATTAAAACAACAGTTTTAAGTTGTACACCTTTCTCAACGCGTCCAGAAGGGAACTCTTGATTTGCAAAACTCTCGCGAGATTTATATCAGTTTCTCTTAAAACAATCAAACTCGCGCGATCTTTTGCCGATCCTGGGTTCCCTTCTATACACGAACCTCTCTGTCTTTCTGTCAAACTCAGCAGGCTGTCTGTGAACAGCATGATGTTACACTCTGCTGCGTTTCACAAACAGAGATTTTATTTGAATCTTTTATTTGGACATTCAGGTAAAGTTTGTGACAAATTTGGGCATTTTTAATTTTTTTAATCCGAGAGGAAGGCAGTATTAGTGATCAATCTGCCCTCATCCTCCCTCACCTGTTCGCTCTGCTGTGAAGCTCTGACAGTTTCTGACAGAAACAGACTCCCCTGTTTAATGTAAAGGCCTCCTGATACACCTCGCTGTCTGTGTACTGTGTGTGTGTGTGTGTGTGTGTGTGTGTGTGTGTGTGTGTGTGTTTGTGTGTGGTGGACGACCTGCATTGACACAGAGGAGAGACGCTGCAGCCGTGATGATATCAAAACTTAAACGTCGGAGCTTATCAATACTCTAGTCTTAATAATTCACCCGTTTAATACCTAATACCGCATTTCAGTACCCATCCCAACGAGCAGAACACAGTGCGCTGTAGCGCGACTCGGTTCCCATCGTTCATGCTAACGAGCCGTTCAAAAGAACCGTTAGAAGGGGGTATACGCAAGGCTGACTGAAAAATAAGTGGGTATACGCCGTATACCCTCGACTACACCACTGCATCTTGCTGACATGACCCAGGCAGAACAAACGTCCAACATGATGTTCAACAACTTAGCCTACAGGCAGCGGCAGATTACCGGGAAGCTCGAGTCGGGAACTCCTCTCTCCAGGGCAACGAGCAGACCGGTATACAAATCTTGGCGGTTTACAACCTCATTGAGTGACGGGGGGGACAGCCAATCACATAGAAACGGCAGAGCCAATCGAGGAGCGTGTGGGCGGTCTAAACAGGCTTCAGCTTTAGCGGCCGTTTTCCGCTTGGTCCTAGTGCCTGACGCGTCTCTGTTTAATATAGCGTAACATTTTTTTTGGACGGTAAAAACTGCAGGGGACAGAAACAGCGTTTAGAAAAAGTGCAGGGGACATGTCCCCTGCGTCCCCCCCTAAAATTACGTCCGTGGTTACAGCCATTCCCTGGCTGCAAGTACACTGCTAACATACATGTAGCTACATGCTAATGTCAGGAAAACATGTAATCTCTGTTGCCAATGATGTAATATTTCCCAGATTTCAGATCATATTCCTGCTGGAACATGTGTGATTGTGTTTAGAGGCTTTTATTGGTGATTTTTCATGGTAAAAAGTGACATTATTTGCCGTTACAGCCATTCTCTGGCTGCAAGTACACTGCTACGTATAGCTACTTGTCAGGGAAACGTGTAATCTTGGTCTCCAGTGGTCTATATTTTTCCCAGATTTCAGATCATATTCCTGCTGGAACATGTGCAGCTGTGTTTAGAAGCTTTTATTGGTGATTTTTTTCACAGTAGATAGTGACGCTGTTCTCCTCTACAGCCATTCCCTGGCTGCAAGTACACTGCTAATGTACATGTAGCTAAGGTCAGGAAAACATGTAATCTTTGTTGCCAGTGATGTACATTTTCCCCAGATTTCAGATTATATTCCTGCTGGAACATGTGTGATTGTGTTTAAAAGCTTTTATTGGTAATTTTTCACAATAGAAAGTGCTGCTATTTTCTGTCACCATCATTCCCCAGCTCCACTGCTACATATAGCTACATGCTAACGTCATGGAAACATGTCATCTCGGTTGCTAATGTTGCCAGTATCCCCCAGATTTTGCAACATATTTAAGCTTGAACTTGTCTAGTTGTGTTTAGAAGCTATTGTTGGTATTTTTCATGGTAAAAAGTGCCAATATTTTCCATTACAGTCATTCCTCAGCTGAATGACAGTACAGAGATGCCACGATATGAAAGACCAGAAATGCTGACCAATCAGAGCAAACCTTTTCACAAGGGGGTTCAAAGAGGAAGGCACCAGAACCAATCCGTTAATAACGGTTTGAAATGCCGCTGGACAGCAATGTAATTTAAGGAACTGGAAAGCGAGTATAGGGTGGGCGAGAGAGGTGGTGGATGGGTTGACCAGTGTTCACTTCCCCGTATGAAAGTAGAGCCAAACCATGAAGTTTCTTTTCAAACTCGAACCACGATCTTTTGTTGCACAATGAAAATGTTAAATGTTAAATAAATGTTAATACAGAGTGTTTTACCGACATTTTAAGATTATTTTGTAAAAGACTATGCATTTAACGAGCAGAAACTGTAAACTGAAACTGAAAACAGAAGTGTAACATGTAACAGGCGTAAATTGACACAACGTCCCAGAACGTCAACAACGGACACACCCAGGATACCTAGGGCATAATATGTGTGATTCAGCACAGACAGTGTGAGGAACACAGAGTGTCTTTGGACTATCAATGCATGTAAACATGTTCTAGTAGAAACCTAAAAATACCAGTAGGGCTTGGGGATATGGGGCAAAATTGAATATCACAATATTTTTTACCAAATATCTCAATATTGATGTTGTAACAATGTTGTTGACTGTAGAACAGCGAGAACAGTCTGATAATATCAGAAAACTACATCACTTCACTGTGATGCAGCCTTTAAAACCAGGAAAAAGACAACACGTACGGTACTACAATATCCAACAAACTCAGAAGATATCTTGTCTTGTATCATATCGAGCCCTAAATACAAGTATGAACCTGAAAATGAGCATGGCGGGTCCTCTTTAAAGTTGGCATTGACGAGTACTGTCTGTAGGGGAATTAGATATTACATATCAGATAGATTTTAGAAAAAAAAGACAGATATTGAGCCTCGAGGATTTTTTAAAAGTTTTCTTTCTGTCTTGTGGGATTTCACGTCTTGTCACGAGATGTTGCTGGAGGATAGCATGTCAGTCACTATGTAATACACCAAAGTGTAAGTACAGCACCTGCACAAATATTCCTGCCAGTGTACCTCTGATACTACCTCCAAAGCTCTGGCAACATAACGGGCACATTGGCGCTCAGGTGGAGTCCTCGCTGCCAACCATTAGAGCTCCACACCTGAGGCTAAATGAGCAGCAGTCACACAGGCCCCAAAAGAACCAGCTCAGCTTTACTATGTTGTTGTTGTTGTTGCTTTTTTTTGCCTCCAGACAACATCGAGTAAGGGTTTCTTTCTTCTTCCTGGGCTTTCCATTTGATTATGTGCGTCGCAATGTGTAAACATGACTGAGAGCTTAGTGTATGTCTCTGCTGGGTCCTTACAGTAAATGTGAGTGTTTCAACTCAGGCTTTTTCATTTTTAAGAACTTTAATCAGCGATTTTTCTAAGAATGAAGCGAACAGGACGGGCGTGTACGTTGGGGATTGGAGGAGAGAAGCAGGCCTGATGGTCAGATGGACAGATGGACGGATCGACAGGCGGAGGGCATGGTTGACTCCTCTTTTCTTCCTTGTCTTGAATGATCAGAATCTTCATTGGAATTCAGGGAACATACGCGGTCGGGTAGTTAGCATGTCTCCAAGGTTAACATTTTTGATGCAAGACTGAGGGATTCAGAGAAGTGCTCCTTTGAAGTTTCTTGTTGGAGTCAGAAGGGAGGCTGCGAGGCTGTTGAAGACTGTCTGCGATATTGACATTAAAACTGAACACATAGAATGATGCCAATTGAAATTTCATAGTGTTCCCTTTGGGAAGCTGGGGAGTTGGGCATGCCAGTGTGAGATGAATAATGAAACTTCCCTCGCTTTGCTCATTTTTTATTTAATGTGGAACTCTCCTTTGTTGCTCCCTGAAGCTCCACAGGAGCCGGTGTGCACGTAATACAGGTGTAGAGTCAAAAGAAAAGAGTCAAGTTCTTATTTTATATATGCATGAAACTGGGCATGAAGGTTAAATGATTATGAATAGTCCTTTGTTGTGGATTTATGGATCACTGCTGGCTTTCACTATTGTTTGTCATCACATGGTGAATGTGTAAAGCAGGTTTCGTAATGAGTATGAGCAGAGTTTTGGATTTTTTTCTCCACGATTGACAAAGATAGCTTCCTCGGGGTGTAATTGAGTTATAACACTGAATATGCACACACACTGTGGCACGAGGTTTTCCCCAATCTTCTTGCAAATTCAAAACAGCTCACACGTGCTTCCTGTTTATTTACACTGTCAGGTTTTAATGGGTGTGATGCAGCATATTTATGTGATTTTTTTGGGGGGAAATTGCGGCAAATGACAAAAATTGCAAGTCAGGAAAAATAAAAATGTGATTTTTTTTAAAACTACTGCCTCCAAAAAATAAGTCATGTAATCACGTGCTATAATAATCATACTTAATATTACAAAACCAGCTGTAAATGTTTCAGTTCTCTTCTTTAGTTTTATTGAATTAGTTTCAAAACATGGACTCCAATTATGTTTTTAAAAAATCCTGAGTGAATATTGTAGCTCTCAAAGCAGACAATGTGACTGTAAAACAACATGTAAGCATCTTCTGTAAACATAACATTTGAATCAAAGTGACAATTCTTATGTCAATACAGAGCGTTTCTCCATACTGCAATGACATTAGCGCCATTTGATGACGTGTCTGATGACGTTTCAAAAGATGTTGCATGTACGACAACTTCCAGTCAGCCGGAAAATGTGAAAAAATTGCAAGCCCCTGCAAATATTGTGGACTTTAGTCGAATTTGCGTTATGCATTGTGATCACAATTTTCCAGAGGGACTGATTTCCTCCCTTTGGAGTCATGTATGCTCAAATCTACAGTTCACAGCTGTTAAAGCAAATGACAACACAAAAATGAAACTCTATATTCCCTTTTATTTTTATATTTTAAAGACGTATGTCTGAATAGTGACTGAATAAGCTTTGGGTTTTGGACAGTGTAGGAAGAGTATGAAAGCAGAGATGGGAACTGGTAAATGGACTGCACTTGTAGCGCTTTTCTAGTCTTCCAACCACTCACAGTGCTTTAACACACTTGTCATATTTACCCATTCACACACTGGTGTCGGAGGCTACCATACACGGTGCCACCTGCTACTCAGTAACCATTCACTTGCACCCACACACTGATGGAACAGTCATTTTGGGCTTTTTGGATACTTTGACATAGAGGCTGGAACCACTGATCTACAGTTAGTGGATGACCCGCTCTACTTCGGAGCCACAGCCGCCGTTATGCCGTGTCCAATGCAACCAGCCCTGAGGCGTTGATTCGTCTCTTAACCATGCACTGTAGCTTGTACTAAAAGTCTTCCTTTTGGAGCACAACTTGTTGCACCGTCGTTTGGCCCTCGGGAGAGTTTTTGTGTCTATCACAGAGAGATAACGCGGGATGCAGACTTGACAAAGCACCGCAAAACCTCCTGGTGAAAGTGTACAAGCTCCTCGCTGCTCTGCCAGGCTGCAGCTTCCCGTACAGGACTGATACCCAAGCAGTGATGTACGATACTAATATTTATCCAGACAAAATAGCACATTTGTCGTTTTCATTCCTCTGTGAGCAATAGTGGCAGGCTTTATGCATTCAGGCAGTGATACTGGGACTCAACACAACAAGACTTTTTAAACATCTGTTGTTTTCCATTTGTCAGAAACACCTGCCCTACCTGCTCCCCTCTCATCCACCCCTCTCCCTCTCTGTCTCACTACGTCTCCTCTGTTCTGTTTGCCTGAGTCATCTGGTAGTGTTACAGCACAGCCTCCAGGGACTCCATGCCCACCTCTGAATCATAGCTCACCTCCCGAAAGGTTAATAACCTAATGAAAAGTCAAGGGCATCTGTTTGAGCCGTGCCACAGCTGAGTGCTGGGGAAGCAAAAAATGGGAGAGAAACTGCCAGGGCAGTGTATTGGATTTTGATTTAAGTAAACAAAGGTGCTCACCTACTCCAGCTCCCGGAAGGAGTGACAGTAAGAGCAGTTGGGCTTTTGTCTTTTTTATATGATCGTGAGGTCAAGGGGCAAGAGGGTTGTTTGTGTCTCCCATTATGATTTTGTCTCTGAAGTATTTGATGGTCGGGGAGGTGGTGTGTGCTGCCAGGTATTAAGAAAAATAGGGCTGCACACCACACTGTCAAAAGAAAAATGATTCCCTTAACCTTCTGTGATTGGAATTGAATCTTTTGCTCCGTCTTGTGCAGACCTACCATACTTGAGTCACTTTTCATTTCATTGAAAAGAAGTTATCTCCAGAACGGGGGGGAACAGTGGCTCGCACATTTAAGAGAAGTTAGTATTAATTTAATGGCCTCGTTCGTGAGGTTTTCCTCATTTTTAAAACTCTCTGAGAGTGAAAATGATCCACCTGTGAGACTGTAGAATCAGTGAGTCATGCTAATTAGCAATTACAACCACAATCACCCATGTTAATTCACTCAGGAGGAGGTCAGTGTAATTCATTCTCATTTTCAGAAACTGGGACTGACATTAAATTAATGCACCTAAAATAAGTGGCATTTAAGAAGCAGAGTTTTCCACTCACAGGGGCAGCCACAGTAATCTCTGCACCGTCTCATTCTTTCATTCAGTCCCTGCACACACACACACTCCTACACACACACACGCTCTGAGTCTTTAGCTCTCTCAGGCTCTCTATTGTCATTGAAATCTAATTTCTCTTCAGAACAAAGATCCGACCTCTGTCTAACACACATGTCAACACGTGGACGGTGTCTTGTGGGAGAGCTTACTTGATTTTCCACTTGTTTCTTCTCTCGTCTGCTCAGTTTCAACCTTTGGCATTTACATCAAACGCAATCTGCAGCAGAGGACATATTCCATAACGCCAGAAAGTCAGACAACAACATGCAAGCAATAGCTTCACTGATACTGGGTGTTTGAAGTAGATTCAGGTATCAATATTTGTCATAAAAAATTCTGATAAGCAAATATTGGGAGCATTTTTTATGTACACATATATAAACATGTTCGTTTTTACACAAGGCTGCATTTAAATTTGTCATTTCAAGTGCCTTGTATCTGTTTAAAATCACATGAAATTAAAAACGCTTTCATTTGCTCTTAGCCGCTTTAGTGTCTCTGTTGGCCTGCGCACAAATCTCATTGTAATCCATCTTGGTTCTCCCGGGCTGTATGCAAATCAGGGTCAGCCCTGCTCCAGTCCACAGTGAGGTGGTAACGCACCTGAAGACGCTTATGTGCCAAAAATGCCAGAAAAAGAATAACTCATGCACTAAAGCCAGGCCCCCAGCAACTCCGCTCGGCTTTGCGTCCAATATTTCCCAGAGGCCAATCATGGTATTACAGCGAAACATTCCCCTGCAGCCCAAAAAGCATTTGTTAGCATCATTATAAAAGAGACGTCTGTAAAAGTGTTGATGGGACACCTAAAACTGCAAACACGATTAATTATGACTGTTGTTATTATCTGTGTTAGATCTATGGAGTGCAATGTAATGGCGCTATTTCATGCATTGTAAGGTGTAAGGATACGTGAGTCACGTCAACACAGGAAGTGATGGGTGCGGGGCTGGGCCCTTGTTGTTGTGTATGATCCAGGTTTAGCACATGTGCAGCTGAGTCGAGTAGTCTACTGTTGTGTATTATGAGTTGTGTTAATCAAGCTAACAGAAGACAGCTGCCGTTTCCTGATCTCTACATAGGACTACATGACGTTTTCATTTTCGTAAAAATGTCCTCAAACTAGAACTGGGATGATTTCAGCTTTTCTTTTCTTTCTTTCTCAGTTGTACTTCTTGTAGTCCCAGTATGTGTGTCAGCTTCTCCATTACAAAGATTTCTTCCACAGTAGTTAGCTATTGGTCCTGCGTTGATGGTGTTACATGATGTGGCGCAATAGCCTGACGTCCATTTGCTGTGGGGACATGGTGTCATTATGTTCCACTCAGGAGCGGCTGCAGAGTCAAGTGTAAAATTTGGTATACCGGCCCAGCTCTACCTCAAGCAGAGAAAGGCTATTTAAAAATCTGTGACATCATCACGGTGTAAAGTCAGTGGGCCAAGTGGGAACTCGCAGGTTGGCCCAGCTGGAGAAACATTTCTGTGTGTATCCAATGGGCCGCATACGAAGGTAGTAAACCTGAAGGCTAGAGGTCGTTTGGCTGTTTGGGCCAGGTGAGCACTTCTCATTGGACTGAATAGGCGTAATTGTGGGGTCCTGTATCCAGATCTTATAATACATCCATGACTAAAGCAGTTTAATTACAACAGTAAAAGCTTTGCTAGCCAACAGCATAAATAAAATGATGAACCATATTTACTGTGACAGACAAGAGAGTATTATTGTCTTCACAGGTTCTCATTTACACCGCTCTCTCACCCACACTGATCATAGCAGCAGTCAAACTGATCGGGGATCAGATAAACACTACAACACTTCAGTGTGTTTTCTGTGTTGGTGTCATTCTCCTGTCGCTTTAATAAGACAGAGAATGACGGCTAATTTCGGTGTAGCTGAGGCTGCTGTTATCGCAGGGGACAGACCCTGCCGAGGCGACTTCCCTCAGATATCTGGCTACAACGAGAGGCAATAGGATTTCAATTTGGATTAATTTACACTTTGTTTTTTTGATGTTCGACGGCTGTCCAATCTGCCCGAGATGTATGATGTGTAAATGGGGTCCAAGATGATTTGAAAAATAAACTCGTCCATTCTGTCTGGTGGACAAACGATGTGCTGACGCTGTTTTAAAACTTCATCCAACATGACTTTGGCATTTTGATGCATCATCCCAGCCGATTTATCAGTCTAGCTTTAATGCAGGCATGATAGAAATTTGGAAGGGGGCGACATCGTTTACAAATTAAACAGCAATTTAAGAGGAAAACACATTTCAGCGTGTGTGTGTTTCTGTATTAGATGTAAAGATACATCTGTACACCTCATGTGGTATGCATAAAGAGTGGCACGCCCTGCTGGGAGCCTTAAAACAAATTCAGATAAAACCATCTGTGGGGAGACAGAACACCTACTAATATGTCTCTTCTGTGGTCATACGTAATTGTAATGAGCAATTAAGAATACATTTCAGAGAAAAAAAGACAGCACACAATCCATCACACGGTTCAGATGCCCTATCAAGAGATTACTTGATAAGTTGCCCTGCCTAATCGAGTTAACATGGCAATTTTTCAGATTTTAACGATTCATTTCCTCGACAAAGTCCTGTCTGTGGACACTCCTTGCTCTAAATGAGAGAGCCAGCCACATCGATCGTGCCGAAATAGTTCCTCTTGTTGTTCTTGTGAGTGAATTGTGTCTGGAAAAAAACAGCTCAGTCTAAACTGTAGCTTTGTTTTAGATACATGCAAACTGTTCATATGGTCAGGCTGCGTTAATTATTTGAAGCGCACTGTAACAATGTGCAGGTGTCATTTACACACCGCACCAATCCGATGAATTCTCCCATCTGCATTTGCCAGATAAAAAAGAAATCCAATCCAGAAGCTTTGCTGCTTAAGTCCAGAGTTCAATTCCAGCTGACAGATTCAGGGGAGATTTTCTTTCGCAACCTGAACTTTCACCATTAACTGAGGAATGTGAACCAGCAACCCTGGACATGGAGTAAATTGCATCAGATGCTATCATCAATCTCTATCTGTTGGCAACGAGTCTTATAAACTTACCAGAGCTGTGGAGCCGTAGTCGGCTGGATTGTGCTGTATCTCAGTCACACAGGTCTCCTCAGAGAGTCTTGTGTGACAGGCCATGAAAGACTCTGTGTAAGCCTGTGTAACACACAACATGTGTTATATCCAGGGTTTTTTACTCTCTCCTCTTTATCTTCCGCTGCAGTTATAATTGTAGGATTACATTTTTACTTTTAATACATTTCTGTATCAGATGCAGAGACTTGTAACAAAGCCTGCGTGATCTCCTGTTCATCATTTAAACCTACTTTGTGTCCCGTTATACAATTTAGACCTCGTTCTTTAATCTAAGGTTTAAGAGAAAATAGCTCCCCTTAAGTCCCTGCTTTGAAGAATAACAACTGCATTTTTTTGTTATGAATCAATCTGACTTTAAAGCCCTCCATAGCACCAAAACAGCTACCCATAAACTCACTAATGATCTACGACTGGCTGCGAGTGTTGAGGACTGCTCTATTTTAATCACTCTTGATCTCGTCACTGCCTTTGATACAGACGATTGCTCCATTTTACTTGACAAAAAATGAGTTGACACCACGGGCCCAGTGTTCGTATGGACATCAGTGGGGGGTTGTTCTCTCCATTTTCGTCTCTAGTTTCTCGTGTCATCGAGGTTCGGTTCCTCTGCTTTCAACCAGCAAAATCCATTAGAGCTGAAATAAGAGATTCAGTGATCAGTTGATTGACAGAATATTAATTGACAGTGATTTTGACAGTCTGTTAATCGCAAAAAAATGGCCAAAATTCACTGGCTCAAGAAATTAGACAGAATACATCATTGTATAATAATTGTAATAGTAGTCAAACAAAGACCTACATAATTTGTACAACATAAGGCATCCCCTGTTCTTAAACTTTTGATACGGGTAAGGTAAGACACAAAAAGATACCAGGAATTTTTCTGACTCAGAACGGGGCTTTGAGGAGTGACTACACATGACATAATAATCGGTCCACGTACAGTACAATAAACCTTATTTGACAGAAATGTAAGCATTTCCCTGATATTTGTGACCATCTGATGAACAAAAATGTCTATCATGCTAAAGAAAATAAAACCCCAATTGACAAAAATTTTCCAGAGTTGCCCGTTTTAGACATGTAGCACAGAACAGGAGATTGTCATGTCAGATACGTTCTCACCTACAGAAAATACCCTGTCTGGTTTAGGCGAGGGTTGTAATTAGGCGTTATTAAGATGTTCACCAGAAATAAAACAGCTTATATTTTATGAGAAATCACAGGAAGTCCCTCTCTTTCATTAGCTCCTAAGGGTGTAACGATCCATCAATCTGGACTGATATATCGATTCAAAATGAAAACATTGATCCATATCGTCATCTTTAGGATACGCTTTTATTTTGAAAGTCTGCGTCACCATCAAACAGCGGCAGGCAGATGTCAAGACGATGAGGATAACATTATTTACTCTGTAATAAATGCAGAAAATGCAGTTCAACAAACGGAGCACATGGTATATGTAAACAGTGCTTTTACGAGATAAAACACGACGTAACGTTACCTGCCTGGACGGCCATCTCACTCCGCTAACGTCTCACTACAGTACCATCAGCTGCTTTGTTTCAACGAGCCCTGAAGGTTAACTTTAACCACAGCGCTGTTTTATGTGTGTCATTGGAGTCAGTTAAAAGTAAACTCAACTGCATGTACAGCAGTTACAGTTATTTACATTATTTATGTGTTGTTTTTAAAGCAGGTGAAGTGAGGTTGAAATTTCTACCATGTGTCCAGAGTGAAAGAGAACTACAGTGGCTGACGCAAAATACAAAAACATGAATGGCCCTCTCTAGAGTCAGTGTTTGGATTGTCCGCTCTGGGCTACTGTAGAACAACATGGCTGATTCCATGGAGAAGACCTGCTCTGTGTAATGTAAATGGCTCATCCTAAGGTAGCCAAAACAACTATCCTTACTTTTACGTGATTATTCACTAATGAAAACATAGTTAGAATACTTGATCACATTTAGATCGGACTTTAATTGCTAGTTGTACTCTTATTGTTGATAATTTTGGCACTGGTGATTTTCCTTTGCCGCTGGCTCAAGCCTCTTTGGGCAGTGCAGGAGAAACCTGTGCAGGTAAACCCTGGAAACCTTGTTGTGATGTTCTGGGTGCAGCCTGTTTTAAACACGGCCTGGTCACATGAGCTCCCCTCAACCGTCTGTGCTGAGTTTGGTGACAGAGTGGTGACTCCAGATCAGCTTCATCCTTATTAGAAATAGTACTCTTGTTAGCAGGAAGTAGTATGCAGTAGCACAGATATGTTAGTTTGTGCCAAGGGCAAATGAAAGTCTCACAGTTATGATGCTTTATATTCATAATGATGTACAGCTTTGTTTTTAGTCTCAGTGATTTACACAGTAATAAAGTGCCATTAGTACATGAAGTACAATAAAGTGTTGTCCCTGCCCGTGCTGAAGTTTATCTGTCAGTCCTTGGTTTTATTACAGCCTGTTGCCCTGTGATGTAGTAGAGTTTAGTTTTTTCTCTGACTAGCTTGCTGCTAACAGAGCTAGCCACTGTAGAGAATGTGAAGTTGCGTCATGCTGTGTGGGACGGGGCCGCCATGTTCAGAGAACAGCGCTCTGTTTTCTCTCCAACCACAGTGTTTAGTTTAGTTTAGTTTAGTTTGTCCAGATACAATTTACTACTGGCACAATAACACAAACTGATCTTGTGAACGTGGCAGCTTTGTCCAAAAAATGTAACACCACATGACGTCAGCTTCACATACTAGCTGTCTGAAGCCTTACACTAGAGGACTGCAGTGGGATTGGGATCCCGCGGGACCCAACACAAATCTTGGAAGCAGGCAGGTTTAACTTTGCTGCAGATGGGAGCAGGTGGTCAAAAAACAATTGGAATACGACGACATTAAGAGTGCAAGTCTTGATCAGCTCGTTAAAAGTCTGTCTCTTTACCAGTCCTCTCTGTGTGCCTGTCAGTTAGGGTGCACTTACCAAGTTAGGTAAACTTTTACTTATGTCATAGTCTCCTCTGTTGCGTCAGTCAACCAGTGGTTACATTTTTTTGACCCCCATGAAATGAGCCGCCCGTTTGAATCATTTATCCCCTTCAAGTTAGCAGAAGGCTAAACTGAAAGCTGGCTCAGACAGCACTAGTCCCTTGTGCACATGTCCATCCCATGAATATTGTTACCACAGTTTGCTACGATTTTTATGTGGGAACATCAAGGAACACCACTGACCACTTGGTGAGTTTCATGGCTTTGAAAACTAACGTTTAAGGTGGTTTTAGGACAGATTTTACACATGGCCATAGACAGCATTGTTAAGCCAGGCAGGGGAAAGCCAAATCTCTCAAATTCTCAGAGAAGGAGCAATCGTCAAGATTTTGGTCTTAACCACTCTATTTCATCATAAACAACCAGGAATGGAGCTCAAAGTGCAAAATACTGGACTTCTCCTTTAAAAAACACTGAAACATGTTCATTCATTTGTATATTAGCATCACATCGCATTCAGTTAGGTAGAGTGTAATGTGTGGCTAATGCAGTGTTCTGCTGGGCTGACTGTATGTGTATGTGTTGTTACAACATTTATTACTAGGCTGTACTTCTTAATGTTGATCCTTCACTGACAGATTAATTTACTTTAATTGTTCCAGTTTTCTTGTAACTGTTTTTCTACACTCTTGAATCTCGTTGTTTCATGATTTGTAATCACTGTCATTGAAGTTGTTGTCCAGTTTTCTTCTACCTTGACTGGAGGTATGTTGAGCTCGCTGCATAGCTGGGCCAAATCACTAATGTATGATACACAACTTTCCTTTGTGAAGTTTAGTCCTAAACTGACTCCTTACTTTGAAAAATAGAGCAAGTGACAAAGAAAAAAACACAAACTAGACAGTGTATTGACAGGATTGCTAAAGTACGCTCTCCAAAAACATTTAATCGGGCAATTTTATAAAAGGATTGTCTGATAACAACAAGACACAGCATCAGGACAAGTGAGAAAAGTTCATGCTGGTGTCATCTGAAAGGTTTGACCATTGGAGCACAAAAAGAGACATCAGTGCCACAAGAGGGGGGCAGAGTGCCACGTATGTGTTAACCCTAAACACCTCCAGTATGCAGATTATATTCCTGATTCTGGTTTAATACCAGAATATAATGTAGACAGATTAGGATAGACGTAAGAAGTCTCAGCTAGAAGAGTTTTGTCGCAGCCGGTCGCTGTGATGTTGGCGCAGCTTCACACAGACTTTGCTGAGTTGTTAGTTTCTCTGCATTAAAACCCCGTATGCGTGTGTGTGTGTGTGTGTGTGTGTGTGTGTGTGTGTGTGTGTGTGTACTGGAGAACATCTCATGATCTACTGGCCTCCATAATGAACAACACATTAACTTTCAGTATGCTGCGTAGTGGAGCCATTTATTTTTTTTACTCCATAAAATACTTAATATATGCTCCAGACAGTCATCCTTATTAAACAAAGCCATAATTGTTCTATGCTAGTCAGCATCTGTGATTTGTTGAGAGAGAACTTTCTTGTAGCAACGAGCAGGCGAGCACCACTTGTATTGTTTGCACTGGACTCAAGGGAACTGCAATTGCAGGATAATATGCAAGTTTTGCATCAGCACTGACATCTCCGGCCAGCAGCGCATGACCTCTTTATTTAAGCGTCTTTGCTCCTAAAACAAAGAAAGAAGTGAATAGAAGATCGCCTATACGTGATGTCAAACTTATCACAAGGGTCTCCAGTGCAGAGATGTTTTTCCACAGCGATGCCCAATTTCTTAGCAAAGAATAACAACAAATTTCTTTTTAAGAAAGTGTGTAGAGAGTGGAGTCATTTTCAGCTGCTCCCCAAAACCTTGAAACAAGACCATTTCAAAGCAACAGTAGGGATCAAAAAGGGCATTTTTAATAACAACATCCCATATGTGCAGCGGTAATGCAGTCAGAGGCAGAAACACTTCATTACAATAATCCCCGTGTATATTTTCCTCTCTCTTTCCTTAGATAAACTGTGACTTATGACTCATGTTGACATTTTAAGATCACCAGCTACCATCAGATCCTCTTAAATATTTTCCTGGTTTGACAAGCTTACACGCATGTCCCTTATTTTTAACCTTTTTACCACATAACGTGGTCTTCATCAGTTGTCGTGGAATTCTAAAAGTGCCATGTAGCAGCTGCAGAGCTCACATGTCTATGAAAAGTGAGCAAACTGCTGATGAGAGCCATGTGATGAGCTTTAAAAGCCCTTAAAAATAGTGATAAGACCTTAAAGGGACAGCTGACCTCAAATCAAATATACATGTTTTTCCTCTTACCTGTAGCGCTGTTTATCAGTCTGGATTGTTTTGGTGTGAGTTCTCAGGTATTGGAGATATCAGCCGTAGAGATGTCTGCCTTCTCTCCCATATAGTGGATCTAGATGTCACTCAGCTTGTGGTGCTTAAAGCGCCCAAAACATGCATTTAAAAAACCCAACATCAATGTCTCTTTCCAGAAATCATGACCCGGTTACTCAAGATAGTCCACAGACCTTGTTGTGAGCAGTTTCATGTAGGAACTATTTTTTCTCTACTAAACTACACCTGCCTATCGTATCACTGCGCAGAAGTAAGTGTGCATCTACTCATGGATGAGAGGCTTGTACCTGCAACAGTGCAGGATGTAAACATTAATGGCGTCCTCCTCTGCTGAGCTGTTACCGAGCTACAAGGCTAAAAAATTAAGCTAACGCAGAAGTTGCCAAAAACTGCAATTTTCTGAATAGTCACTCTAAGGGCCGTACACATGCCATGTCTTTACCTGCCTGGAAAACCAAGGTCGGGCGCTGGGCTCTACTCTGTGCCAACTTTCAAGGGCGTGGAGGCAGGTTGCGTCTGTGGTTGCTAAGCAACCATAACCAGCACCGTATCATAGACTACTTACTAGAAATCCTGAGTGCAGAGCTGATCTTCTTCCAGATGTTTTGTAAGTGTGTATTAGGCCAAAAATATTGTCTGTGGGACAGAGCTCTGAGTAGTCCTGCACTAAAATGATTAACTTCTCCATGTTTATCACAGACTGATATTTACAGAAGAAGGAAAGATGTCTGCCGGCTGTGATTGGTTGTTCTTTGTCACATGACGTGCAGTGTGTGCTCTGTTTATCCCATTGTGCAGTGGTCATGCTCTAAAAAACAGGCACTCGGAAATGTGTGCACGCCACTACGGCATTGCTCTGGGATTTGAGCACGTCTGTCGTGTGTCTACATTGAAAACAGTTATTGTGAGGGCACAAAAAACATGGCATATGTACGGCCCCTAAGGCCGGATCCAAAACAGAGTCGATCACCGCAGACCTCCATGTTAAAATGCCACTTTACAGCAGAAACAAACATGTCTACAGCCTGGTATAAAAAACTGTTTTGGTAGGTGGTGTTTTGTAGAGAGAAAATAGTTCCTTCATGAAACTGCTCACAACAAGGTCTGTGGATTATCTTGAGTAACCGCACCATGATTTCTATAAAGAGACATTGCTGTTGAGTTTTTTAAATACATTTTTTTGGCACTTTGAGCACCACAAGCTGAGTGCCAATTAGTTCCATTATATTGGAGAGAAGGCAGACATCTCTACGGCTGATATCTCCAACACTCTGCAACTCACACCAAAACAATCTAGACTGATAAATAGCACCACAGGAAAGAGGACAAATATGTATTTTTAATTTTTGGGTGAACTGCACCTTTAAGTTGGGATTTTTTTTTTTTCCCCACAAGGTCAAATATGACCTGTCAGGCTCTTTGTTTTGTTGTTTTTGGAGTCTAGTTGCTAACAGACAGATATCAGAGATAAAGTTTACCTCATGTTCTTGCCAACAAGTTTCTTTCTAAGCATGCACTGTTCACATTAATGGAACAAGTGAATCAGACTTCAAGGCGTCATACAATATCTACACTGTCAGATCAGGGCTTCCTGTCGGTGTTTTTAGAAAGTAGAGATTACCATACTGCAATCTGGGTTTAGATCCATCCCATTGTTTGTTGACAATGGATTTAAGGTCAGTAAAATATCTGAATTTTAATACAGAGGGCCATGTTTATTGTTGCAGGGAAACAATCCCCTGTATGGTATATAAGAGTAAAAAAATCCTTCAATATAACGAATGTGTAAAATCGACACTTTTTTTTTTTCACAATGACCTTTTGTGTTCCAAGTTCAATCAAACCTGAGCCTCGGCTCCGCCTCGTCCTCCTGATCTCAGCAAGCTGTGAAAAGCAGGAATCATCATCCAACACCAGCTCCAGAAAGCCAGATCCTGACATTTAAATAAAAGATGATGCAATTCAAAAGAAACGCTGGGCTTCATAGAAAATCTGATAACACAGAATAGCTTTTACCCCGATTTCATAAAGAGGTCCGCACTTGAAGGAAGCATTATTTTTATCTTCTGTGCTACAATGCCGGAAAATTAAATATTCATGGGCTGCTTTCCTCGTATTTACATACAATGTGTTTTTTCTCTAGGTGAGCCTTTTTCAAGGGCACTGTTTTTATCGGGCTGATTCACTAACCTCTCATTTAATTGTGCTGTTGAATTTTGAGTGTCTACTTTGCTTTGGCACTCGAGCGCCGAATGAAACAAGCAGAAATTATGTAAGGTAAGTTCCCTTTTGGATTTGTGCACCTCAGACATTTGAAAGTGAGACCATTGTCATGTAGCTTCATTGTCAAAAGACAGCAACAGATGAATATTTCATCCCTCCTGCCTACCAAACCGCTCCTGCCTGCATACAGATGTTCACTGCATTAAAACATTGTTCGGCCCCGTGGAGCTTCCTGTATGGAGGCTTTGGATTGTTCACCAGCGCGAGTCAGTCGTAACGCAGCATTTGTTTCCTCGTATCACACAATACAATCCTGCATTTAAATGTATTGAACAAAATTAGCTTTTGATGTGTGTTATAAACTTTATTGGTGCCACACATTGAAGCTGGCTTTGGTAGAAGAAGTAACATAAAAGTTATTGATGCTGCACTATGCAAGCGTTAGTGCTATTGTTATTGTAGGGGACATAAGACATAAAAACTTATGGTTGATTAGAATTCAAAATGATTACAATGCAAACACGAAGCTGGGTAACTTGTACGGTCCTGGCCGGGTACGACTGCAGGACAAAAGCAGTGTAATACAATGTAAAAACAGGTAGTCTGCAGAGATATTGTAAGTATCGCAAAGTATTTAAGCAGGCAAAGTGTTGAACAACAAGGTTTTTGAGAAACAAACACGCGAGAGGTAAATGATTTAAAGAGACAACTTCAGCTACAACTTGGAAATACCATCATATTTAAAACAAAAAAAAGAAAACTATAAGCCAGAATTATCCACCATGTACATGATAAAGTCTCTTAAAGTAGTCTGGTACTCCACAAAAGTAGAGTGGATACTTTAACAAATGTACAATAAGGGAAACATTTAAAATATTATGGCATTTCCGGAGAGAATAAATCTAGGCACAAAAAAGAGGTTGATGACATTTATGTATTTAGTATCGTATTATCGACATATTCATAAAGTATGTCAAAATTAGCCTCTAACCCCAGTTACCATGACCGATTTTCTCTTCATAATCTTGTCTGTAGATAATAAAAACAGGTTTTTAAAGCTTCTTCATGTCTCTTTATCTACCAAAACCACATAGATAATATTTGAAAATGAGTTTGGCTGCGCAGTGATGCTTCCCTCATGCAGACCTGGTTAATTTACAGGCGCATGCAGAAACATTTTGTTTTGATAATTTGACAACACTTAAAGTCCCAATTCCTTCAAGTAATCCAAACCTGAGTTATTCCAGCACGTCTAACACTTAACCGTTGTTAGTTTGGCGCAAAAGAAGAAGCATTTAAAACTTCCTATGTTTGTTTATCACCTCATGATGTTATTATTAGTGGTAGTAGTGGAGAGTAACTAAGTACACTTTGGAAAGGGATGTTGTGGTGCACCTGAGGACTTTCTTTATCATATAAAAAGCTCAAGAGAAAACCAGGGTCAGCACATGGGAAGAAAAAAAATAACCTAGACACTCGTGCATGAAGCAGGAACAGATGCACTTGAATTAAGTTAAAAGGCCTTTATTCAAAAAACATTACATTCAAACACTGACCAGTTTAGATCCCAAGGTCTTCATCAGGGTGCAGAAGGGTGAACAGGAGTCAAGCAGACATTTTCTAAACTTGGTAGGGGGGGTCACCCAATGCAGGTGCATTCACTTATCAATCAGGATTTGGTGACGCCCTGTTCCAAGTTTAATTACGTACATTTATTTAACAAGATACTTGTCACTTTTACTCCACTACATCATTTAACAGCTATAGTTACATTTCAGATGAAGATTTTAGGTACAAAACAATTGATGGGTTTACAAAACATGATGCAATGATATAGATTAAACTGCCCAGCAGTGTCTGAAGTGGAATAAAATGAGCTTTATTTCACCAAACTGTTTACTATTATACTGTTAATATAATAGTTTTACACTAACAGGCACCACTCTGCTTAATAATACCTTTCCTTATGATAGTTTAAATACAGTTTGTTGCTCATACTAAGGTACTTTTTCTTAAGGAAACTTTTGAGTACTGGTGTCAGACACTGAGCAGCAGTTGTAGTCGTAGCATTGTAGCCCTAAATGTGTGAAAATGTCTCAGTAACTTTTTTGGCTCATACAGTATGTTCTGCACATACAAGACAGCATGGTGGTGGTGCGTTCGCTGCTCCCCTGCCCTGCACCAACACCGCAGCCTTATTCCCTGGAGGCCGCCGCGGCATTATGAGGTATGAGAACAGCTCCTCTCGAGCCATTTGGCTTCCTGCAGAAAGGTTACCACAAATCCGCTGCGCACACACATGCTGGAGGAGCCGTGAAGCATGCCAAGCTTTTACAAGAGGGTTGGATTTGTTGATGTTATTGTTGTTTTTCCTAAATAAATCCTCGGGCTATGAGCTGTTGTCCCATGCATCTTTTCTTTGATGAATATTGCATGCTTTCTAAGTTGACTGGCCAGCCAGCCGCAGTCCTTAATAAAATCACTGTGAAATGGTGAGGTAAATTATGCCCTAACTGCGGTGGCACCAATTAATTATTCATTAGGAGCTTTTCAGACAGTCGAGGCTTACATACCTTTCCTGACAAAGCTTCTGACGGTGGTGCGGAATTAGCATTCAGAGAAAGTTCTGTGAGGCAGAAATAAAGGATTGTATGTACCTGTCATAGAAACAGATGTATGAAATGCAAATGGTATTGTATTACAGGCTTCTTCACTTCTTTAGAAGTTTTGTTTATGTCGTGTTTGTCTCCAAATTACCATTTTTAGCCTCTGAAAAATGTGAAATTATTATGATGGATGTAGCTGTGCTGCATCCTGCCGCTCTTCAGCTAAAGAGGACGAGGACACACTTTGCACGAGGAAGTGGCGTGATGATGTATTCAGGGGTTTTAATCAAATTACTGTGCTGACCGCTGCAGTGTGAGGTGTAGAGAGTGGGCTGCTCAAATAAAGTGCAACATTGGAGTTTGTAGTGTGTATAAAGATTGTGTTTCAAAAGAAGTACGCCTACATGTACATGAAAAGGACAACTTGTGTCATCCTTTCTAAACAGTCAACAAATAGTGTTTAAGACGGAGACCAAGGTAACGCTTTGGCTGCACAATCCATTATTTTACTCGAGCATACACAGCATTTTTATGTGTCTCCACGGGAAAGAAGCTGCATCTTAAATTCCTCTACACACCTCACTACATTAATGAGAGCGGGGAGTGCTGATGGTTTTTATTTGCAGCGCCGACGCCCTGGGTCTCCTGCGTTGATGAAAACCATGCGTACCTGCGCCACACTCCGATGCCCTGTGTCTAACCATGTGAGTGGAAGGTGCAGGTACTTTGCATGGGGCAATTCTAAGTCAATTTTCCCAACTTCCTCAAGCGGAAAATGAGCAGAGCACAGATAAGATGTGAAAGTGCATTGTCGACTGTGTAGTATATCTGCTTTATGACCGCATACAGTGAAAATCCTGTATAAGCAGGGAACTGACTGTAACTCGAATCAGGTTGTATAAATATTCTGTGATCTCCGCGGTAATGTGCCCGGCTCATCCAACCATTTCTGGCTCTGATTCGCTTTTGTTGTGCTTTCATTAGGTATTAGCTAGTATGTATACTTCAGTCTTCAAGCTGACAAAGCTTTATAGTCATGAATTCATGGATAAATGGATTTACTAAACTCGGAATAAATGCTTGTGATGCTGCCGTGGCATTACAAAGACACTAATGGATGCAGTTAAAACCAACACCTAACGAGAATGAATGAGTCATTGACCCAAGCAGTCACACAATGATGAGATTTGAGTTATAATAAGACAGAAAGGGGTTTAAAACTGCACAGAGCTTGGATCGACACTTCACCACAAAAATAGCTGCTGAAAATTGTTAAACATGTTTTTTAAAAAATCAACTGCCAGCCACGAGCAGCAGAGCTCCAAGGATGGAAAGCATCGCCATGAAACTTAGCACAGGCATTCACGGTTCCCAGAGGATGCATCCTAATGAGTTTGCTCCCCTGAGCCTTTATCTAATGCACCACCACCAGCATGGTGACTGTTCTGGTTTTGAGTGACATGTCTTGACAACTATTAGATGGGTTGCCATGAAATTTGGTTCACATATTTGTATTCCCCTCAGCGTGATTTGAAATACAATGTCCACTTCCAATGTTTGAGCACAGCGTGGTCAGGGGAATAGCAGGAACACAAAACAACACTTGCAGACACATGGTGTACAGTACATGCCAACTGCAAGTGAAAGAAAATACAGAATTCCTTTATGTGTGCTAGAAAGTAAAAAAACAAAATACTTCTAGTTAACCCTGCCGGGAAAACAAAAATGCTATTTGACTATTTTAAGAAATTCCTTGTTAAAAACTTGTCCTTTACCCATGAGATATAGAAAGAGAGATATCAAAGTTCCTTCCCGGCATTGATTAAACTCCCAGAAACTTGTGTCTGTTTATCAAATTTAGTTTATTTTTTACATTAAAAAAATCAGTTCATGCCTTAAAGGTTCTCTATTCAGAGCACTAAAATAGCAACAAACCACTGTTAGCTATGTAAAGATACAGTGGAGTAACAGCGTCCTGAGCAGAGAATGAAGTCACGCTTCCTCTGTGTGTGTTGAAGTTTGAGTTTATCTGTGTGTTTGCTGTGGTAAACTGGTCTGGCTGCAAGTGCATGTGTGTGTCTCACTGGCTATCTCATCACTGCTGCTTTGCACTGCGCTCATACACAGAAGTGTAGCGCCCACCCTCCACTTCCCCCTGGTTAACACCATTAGCTCCGTCATCACTGTTGCCATTAGCTCTATTTATTGAGTTAGCACTATTAGCTGCCGGCTTAGCCACCTCCACGTTGACAGCCATGTCTGGACATCTCGTACGCCCTTTAAAATTGCTTAGATTCAATCTCAAAACTGACGACGATAAGCCTCTAGGGGCAACGGCCAGTATTTCAGGGGTTCTCTTTGTAGCCCGCGGATGTCTGTGCAGAGACTTTCTCGGCTGTGCACCGGTCATTTTAGCTAAACTTTATGAACAAATATCTGCATATGAATACAGATAATTCTACTTTTAAAAAGCTGAGAAAAAGCCTAATCAATGTCAGATGATAGCTGATAGGTTCCAAGATTACATTGGCAAATGCGTTCTGCCTCTTTTTCCCCTCCACATGGACTGTTTACATGCTGCTCAAACTTATTACCTACACATTCTGAATACATATGTAGATATCTGTTTTTTTAATTAGCTCAGATGTAACTCTACACCTCATTTTGCATGCATCGTTCTATTAATGTGCAAATTATCCCCACTTTTATCTCCACCCACCTCTCAGCCGCTCGCCTACGTCTCAAGCGCACCTGCCTGACCTTCACCTCTGCTCAGCAAACACACAATCCTGCGCTTGTAAACAGTTACAGAAAACACGAACCTTCAGCTAGATTACATATTCAAACAGCTAATTATGTGTCGCTAATGTCAGATAAACCTTGTTCTCGATCACCAGCTCTGACAAAAGTGGAACTTAATTTCAAAAGTACCGAAACGTAGCTGCACCTGCTCCTCCTCTGATACCCCTTGTTTTGCAGGTTGACAGGATTGGTGCCTTAGGTTTGTGATGTAACAAATCCTGGAAGTCCGAATCTGTGTTTTTGAGACTGTGTTTGGTACACTGCAGTTCTGAGGTGGAAATGCTCAGCCATGATGTTGACTGCTTATTTCGCTCATGATATCTTGTAGCATATAAAGAAAACACCATATGGACGTGTTAACAAGGTTAAAAACTTGATTTTACGACCCATTTATAAGCAGATGGTGCTGTGCATAAATAAAAGTGGGGAAAAAGAAGAATGAAGGTTTAAATTACATTTAATGTATAATTCATCTTTATTTTACAGCATTTTGAGGCCTACAATTTTATATTTGGAACATCAACATGGTGCAAAATAAATTTTGTCCACAAGATGTCCCCACTTTTATACATTATTAGGTTATTTGGTCTCATAATTTGGCTTTACAATAGGAATTTTATTTTAGAAACACTTCAGTTCCTAAAAAATAGCCCATTCATTTTGGAACAATTTGCCTGTGGATGTCCTACATAAGTCACCATCTTCATTATATTGACTTGATCTGTAGAGCATATGAACTGGGCTCAGTCTGTGGGCCGCGCAGGAGGACGAGATAATGAAGGGGAATTCAAATGTTGTGCTGGAGTTATGTGCTCATTCCAGCCTTCAGTGAAGCTGGGGCCCGAGCCAAAGAGTCCCGTGGCGTAACAGTGCTCTTGTCTCTCAAATTTTATCACTCAATAGACCTGCCATCTGGCCAGTCTCAGAGGTGCAGAGACACTGATCCAAAATAGAAGCAGCAATAGAAAAGGTCAGACACAGAGTAAAGGCATCTGTAAAATTGCTCTCTCTTGGCATGGCGCGTAACACTGACAGATTTAGTACAGATCTTTGATGTCTTTTCTATACAGAGGAGGAATAGGCTTTGGTCACAAATGAGGGTGTTCATTTTTATCACTGGCAATAATAATAACATTAATGCCTGTATCCCCTAGATAATAACCTGTTCCATGTCCTTGATATGTAAAATAATTGAAAAGAACATTGGGAAATTGCCTCTCGAAAAAGATTTGATTTGGACCAGAGCCAGAGCGGCAAGGCCACAAATAGTAGGAGATAAATCTGCTGATGCACATTTCCCTGCATCACAAATCCTCATGATTACCCCAGTCTTCTGTGTTTTGTGTGAATGATTTGCTGGGACTTGATCAGCGGCTCAGTCATTCAAAAATGGATCCATCCTAACCTCTCTCCACGAAGGCATGCTTGGGCTTGAAAACTCTGATCTATGGTACTGCAGCAGGAATTGACCCTCATCGGATAAACCGCTCCAAATTGCCTCCCTGATATATAGCTGGCCCTTGTTACCGCTCTCCCCCCTGTCAATTTTCCCCATTCCCCTCAAGGTCAGCTCTCCGTGCTGTTGGACAAAGTAGCAGTACAGCTCTCCTCTTACTGCCTGCCTACCTCACATCCAGTTCCCCAGCCCTCGTGCTTCCACCCGTCTGCCCCCATGCTCCAATCACATTTCAGATACCTTAATGACTACAGCCACCTTCCTGCAGCACCACTGGGGTTAGAGGGAAGCAAACATGTTGACAACACAAGATGGCTTTAAATCACAGGGTTTAGAAATACTATTAAAGCCTAAAGGCATTCAGTTATCTCTATCCAGCCCAGTCGCCAGAAAAATGTTGGCATTGTAAGATATGTTGAAACTAAACATTTCAACACCGCTGTGGTTAATGTATAGTTAGGTTTAGGCACAAAAACCTGGACAGAAAAAGATAATATTTTGGTCTAAAATACTCACTTTTGAGGAACAATCTCAGTTGGAAATGCAGCTATGTCTCGGTTGCAAAACAGAGCCCATGTTTGCTGCCTTAAAGCCACTTGAAAAACAGCAACAGGTCACTAAAAAACACTCGCGTTTGATGCCTAAACTGCAGTTTGTAAAACAGTGCCAAGTTGCTCACATTTTGTGCATAAAAAGCTGCTGTAAAAACAGCAACACATTACTAAAAACACTCAGGAGTGGTGCCTAAAAAACAGCTTGTAAAACAGCGATGAGTCGCTAAAAAGCACTTTCGTTTTGTGCCCAAAAAGCTGCTGAAAAACTGCAGCAGGTCACTAAAAAACACTCAGGATTGATGCCTAAAAAGCAGCTTGTAAATCAGCGATGAGTGGCTAACAAACACTCACTTTCGATGCCCAAAAAGACGCTGGAAAAACAGGTCCCAAAAAGCGCTTGGTTTTGGTGCCTAAAAAGCAGCTTGTAAAACAGCGACAGACCACTAAAAAACACTCAAGTTTGGTGCCCAAAGCTGCTGGATAAACAGCAAGACATCACTAAAAACATTCACCTTAGGTCACTAAAAAGCAGCTTGTGAAACAGTGACTAGTCACTTAAAAACACTGATGTTTGGTGCCCAAAAAGCTGCTGGAAAAACTGCAGCAGGTCACTAAAAACACTCACTTTCGATGCTCAAAAAGGCGCTGGAAAAACTGCAACGGGGCCCAAAAAGCGCTTGGTTTTGGTGCCTAAAAAGCAGCTTGTAAAACAGCATCAAGTCCCTAAAAAACACTTACCTTTGGTGCCTAAGGCTGCTGGAAAAACAGCAAGTTACTAAAAACACTCAGGATTGGTGCCTAAAAAGCAGCTTGTAAAACAGTGACGAGTCACTAAAAAATATTAACATTTGGTGCTCAAAGAGCTGCTGGAAAAACAGCAGTAGGTCACAAAAAAATTGTGCCTAAAAAGCAGCTTGTAAAACAGTGACAGACCACTAAAAACACTTAGGATTGTTGTCTTAAAAGCAGCTTGTAAAACAGTGACGAGTCGCTAAAAAACACCCAAGTTTGGTGCCCAAAGCTGCTGGAAAAACAGCAACACATCACTAAAAACACTCAGGACTGGTGCCTTAAAAGCAGCTAATAAAACAGTGACGAGTTTCTAAAAAACATTCATGTTTTGTGCCCAAAAATCTGCTGGAAAAACAGTGATGGGACGCTAAACCAGTGCTTGTTTGTTGGCCTCAAACAATGGTCTGCAGCTTGGCAGGCATCCCGCCAAGGTGACACGCTATCCACCATCCCTTCCACCTCCAGATGACAAACTCAGCTCATACACATTGATATAATACATATGAAACATGCAGATGTAACGTGATTTGCAGAAACGTACAAAGCTGAAATCTTCTTGTGGCGACTGTGCCACTCTGTTGCATTTGACGCCTCAGAAGTGTTTTCATAGTAACGGCAAGTCACAAAAAAAATCACATTAACTTAATTATTTTATACGTCAGTGTCGTCTATAGGGCTGCAACTAGTGATTACAGAAACAATATGACACTTTTGTACATCCCTGAACATATTGAATTAAACAAGGGTGTGTTTTATTGCTTATGAGTTTGTAAGGGGGGGACTGAGTTCTTTTGCTCTCATCTTAAAATGATTCATGACAGAGCGTGCTGTCGTTATTGTTCACAGACAAAAGCCGATAATTTCTAGGCGGTGTTAAAGGAAGCAGGATACAAAACTCAAAGGGGACTTTATTACCCTCTTCCACTTGTTGACTCTACACAATGGGCCATGTATTGTAGGGGTCGTCGCATCATTTCCTGAAATGCTTCTTCGTCAAACAATAGGACCCCTGGGATGACGGAACGTGCCCCGCCATGGGTATTCTATCTCTTGACATAGAAACCAGAGGAGTCTGTGACGTGCGACTGTACATCCTTCACACTGTTAGGTAACTCACCTTACATTTTCTATCTGCAGACTGCTGTGGGGTGTGTGTTTAGATGAGGTTTTTAGTTTTAGATTAGATTAATTTGTAATGATCCCCATAGGAAGATTGGTTTGTTGGTGCTGTGGGAAATAAGTTATTGATCAGACTGGAGCAGGAATATTAAAGACAGTGCAACAGATGACCACAACAAATGAACACACTGAATATAAAGTAGTAACTAAACAAAGATGGATGGTCTTTGTTGCAGATTTTGTTAGGAAAGAGGGAATTCATATCCATCCATCCATCTATTTTCAACCGCCTATCCAAAGCCAGGTCGCGGGGGCAGCAGGCTGAGCAAAGCACCCCAGACGTCCCTCTCACCAGCAACACTTTCCAGCTCCTCCTGGGGGACCTTGAGGCGTTACCAGGCCAGATGAGATATGTAATCCCTCCAGCTTGTTCTGGATCTGCCCCGGAGCCTCATACCAGTGGGACGTGCCTGGAACACCTCCAGCAGGAGGCGCCCAGGAGGCATCCTGATCAGATGCTCGAACCACTTCAACTGACCCCTTTGACACGAAGAAGCAGCAGCTCTACTCTGAGCTCCCTCCGGATGTCCGAGCTCCTCACCTTGTCTCTAAGGCTGAGCCCAGCCCCCCTACTGAAGAAACTCCTTTGGCCGCTTGTATCCGCGACCTCATTCTTTCTGTCATTCTTTCATTTGAATTCATATTTATATAAAAATTGCTTTTAGTATAAGGCAGCCTTTTTGTTCACTAGTAGTGCTACTTTCATGCACGAGTTGAATAATGCTTGTGCATGAAGACACAGGCGACGCAATATTTATTTATTCATTTAAAATGTTCCACTCATGTTTGGTGCTAGTAACATGCAAAGAACTGCAGCAATGCATCTGCAAAGGAGATGATGTAGAAGACTGAAAGCTTGCAAGCGTGGATGTAAACGTTGGACAGTTTTTAAAACTATTCAAAACATAGTGTTTGCAAACATTTGTTGGATGTCAAGGTAGAGATGGGCGATATGACCTCAAATCAACGGCATGATTAATTAAACATTTTACCTCAGTTATGATCACTGAAGGATTATTTTGTTTTTGTTTTTGCCCTCATAGTTCACCGACAAGGTTTGTATTGTAAATATGCTCAACTCTTAAAGCTGGGATATTTTACTGATGAGTAGTGCATATCTTATCTTTGTGATTTTAAAATAATTGAAGGAAACACACACAGATGAACTATTTTCTTGAATCTTTTTCATGTTGTGTAGCCTTTGTAAATGCTTGTGTTATCAAGATGCTGGGCACTTTTTTTGAGCCAAGCATTGTTCGTATTCGGTACTGTAATTGTGCTCCAAGTGCTGAAACAGTTCGGCGGTATCACCTTCGGTCGCTGAAATGTTTTCTGCGCAGTGTTTACATTTGATTTCTTTGTGTTTGGTTTCATCTCCACGAAAGCCAAACTGTGTCCAAACAATGGACACGGCATTTCTCTTTCAAGTTGCTCAGTGTTTGGTTTCTCCTCCATGTTGCTTCCAGGTCACGGGCTGGATGGGGCGGAGTCATGTGCCTACACACGCAGTAGTACGTTTTTAAGGGGGCAAAACATGAACACACACACAGTGGGGAAGGTATTAACAGAGTGTAACAGCACAACGAATTTACCGACATGGGCAAGATTACCTCGATGTGAGGTTCTGAATGTCAGTTTCGATTAATTTTGAGATTAATTGCCCAGCCCTACTTCAAGGATACATGCAGTGTGTTCAGGTGAGAAAGTGAAGTGAAAATATCTGCAAAATTCTGATTTTGTGTCTATGGCAAGCATTGTCAGAATGCTCATCACTATCGTCCAGAGCCAGTGATGTTTCTAGATTCTGTTTTTTATCCAACAAACAGTCCAAAGCCTGACGTCTCTTTATTTACTGTTATAAATGACAAAGAAAAGCAGTTAATTCTCACATTTAAGAAGCAAATGTTTGACACTTTTGCTGGAAAAGTGATTGAAACAATCAATTATCAGAATAGTTGTTGATTCATTTTCATTCAATTTACTTGCTGATTTATTGACTAATCATTGCAGCTCTAATCGTCAGGTTGTGTTTTAAGATGGAAGTTTCCTGATACACTTAAGGTCAATAAAACATACCAGCCCCGACACTGAAAACTGCCCAGAAAACAGCAGACACGGCAGATGTGCTGACAAGTCCAGAGATAGAGAATAAAGACGAAATCAGCCCAGGGCTGTAAATCAGTGCACGTGCCCTCGGTTCAGTACACCTTCTAGTGGGCCAAGGTTGAAGCCTTTATGGCAGCGAGTATTGTGCAGCCGGATATCTGACAGCACAAAGGAGTGCTTGAAGTGCTCAATAAGAGAGAAAGTATACACTGTGTGTGTGTCTGATGGAAGGGAAGGAGGCTTGTAAACAAACAAAAGATCAAAACAAAGCTTGTGTGACCGAGGTATTTATCAGAAAACTCCTCTAGAGTTGTAGTTTCCGATCCTTTCAGCGGCCACCTTTTGTGGCGCCCACTGCAGTGTATCACCGCGCACCATGTGTGTCTCAGAGCCTGCGTGATAACATTGAAATGTGCTCTGACATGTAACAAAGCATTCAAATACTCTCCCCAAAAATGCCTTTGTAATTTGATGAAATATCTCCGGGCGTGATGCAGAGGCCCTGGCACAGACCTGCATGCTGGTCACATTAGGATGCACAGTCACCCCAGTGTTCAGCCACACAACACGCTGCAAATTAGAGAGATTAAATTGTGTAATGGCATTAATGCACTCAGGTGTATCTAGAAAATGAGCGAGTGCTGTAGCTGTTGTAATCATTATCCAGGATGCCCCTTCGACTAAATGTTGACACCGCTGGCTGGTATGTTACATGAGCAGGTTAATTTTAAAACTGCCATGGACACCAGCTTTTTAATCTTAACAGGAAATTTGAAGTTTGAAGATGAGAATAAATAATAGGGAATCAGTTTCGTCAGCAGTAACAGCAGCACTGACAGGAATACTATTACTTTGAGGAACACTTATTCTCTTCTCCTCTGGTTTCATGCTAATGTTGCTTTATTTATACACAAGAACCACAGGCCTCCTAAAGCTCACACTGTATGTGTAAACATGTAAATATTGGTCTTGCATTCATTGGGGGTTCAGAAACACGACTCCTAAGGAATAATAATGTTGCTCTGTAACTGCTGGATAAGTAAATAAGCAACTGTTTGCCAACAAACTCTCAGCTTTAAAGGTGATGCATCAATGTTGCGTTAAACTTTGTTTTCACTGCCTTGAAGTGGTCAAAGAATTGATCCACGCTGCTTTAGATTTTACATAATTCATTAAAATGCTTGTCTCTGAGTTGCATCAAAGGCAGACACAGAAACTAGGCATGTGGTTCAGCTATTGTTGCTAACTGCATAGGGTTTTACTTTACAGTGATTGCACAGATGACAAGTACTGAGACAGTGAGTTTGCATGTTCTCCCTGTGTCAGCGTGGGTTTTCTCTGGGTACTCCAGCTTCCTCCCACAGTCCAAAGACATGCAGGTTACCTGGTGACTCTAAATTGTCCGTAGGTGTGAATGTGAGTGTGAATGGTTGTCCGTCTCTATGTGTCAGCCCTGTGATAGTCTGGTGACCTGTCCAGGGTGTACCCTGCCTCTCACCCAGTGTCAGCTGGGATAGGGTCCAGCCCCCCCGCCACCCCTAACAGCATAAGCGGTTACGCAAAATGGATGAATGAATGAATAATATCCATATTTATAGTGCAGTAAGATGTAGATATGACTAGACTAAGATATATACAGTGTGACCATGTGCAGCAGTAGCAAAATCAAGGGGTCATATTCTGCGTCGGAGAAGTGAAGCCAATGCAGAAGTGCCTTAAACCTGCATTCTCTCTCATGGCCAACAGGGGGAGACTCCACTGGTTGCAAAATTAATGACTATTCTTCTAGTGTTAATTTCGTTGTGGAAAACTAGAACAAACATTTTTCGCCAATTACCTTTTTTCCATGACAAAAATAAGACAGTGACACCTAAAAATAGATCTTGATAATTAAAAGTAAAACTGAAATCTGTGTTTCATTTTCACTCAGAAGATGAGACGTGGCGAAAATGTGCGTGCTCGACTATCAGACAGTGAAAGCCAAGAACAGCCGTGCTTGTAATTATCTTCAAATGCTGCATGAGCGAAAGGCTGGTAAACTCCAGCAAATAGTCTGTGCCAGGATGTTTCACCAGACAGCAAAACCATTCACACCGGAGTTCACAATGAACCTGGATACAAGTAGTTGTCTCAGATTAGTTATTTGTAAATTATTGTAAATAATTAATTACAATTATTATTGTTATTAGTATAAATTGAGAGATATTGAGCTTTTCAAATGATGATCAGGAAATGTGTGCTTGTAAATCACCCCTTAAACCTGTCAAACACTGCTGAAGAAATACAAATTTGTAAATGTGTAGAAATTATTTGTAGTTGTACAAAAAAAATTGTCCAAATCAAAATGTTATACAACCTGTCATCTTGATTCTAACTTCTGATGCATGAATTAGCCTCACTGGATCAGTTTGAGGATGAAAAAAAGACTAAAATGTCTAAAACCAGACTAAAACTATGAAGGATAAAAATAACTAAAATGTGACTAAAACTAATAAACTTTTTTTGTCTCAAGACTGAGACTAAATTTAAAATAGCTGTCAAAATTAACACTGCCTACTTCTCACCTGATTTAATACCTTTACCTGATTTAATTTTTCTAAAGAGCTTCAGTTGCTAGTTTGAAGTCTTCTTCAATACAGCATGATGTTCATTTTGTAAATTATGATCCCAATCCAATCGAGCATCTGTGGGACGTGCTGTTACACCACCTCGCAGCCCACAGGACTCAAAGGATCAGCCGCCAACACCCTGGTGCCAGACACCCCAGGACACCTGAGGTCCTGAGTCCGTGCCTCGACAGGTCAGAACCAGTCCCATCCAAGGAGGCCCCACTGTGGATCTGGGGTACCTCTGGGCTACCAGCACGTCCCACAGAAGCTCGATCGGATTAGGATCTGGGGATTTGGAGGCCAGGTTGACGCCTTGTGCTCTTTGTCACGTTCCTGAGCAGTTTTAGGTGTGAAGCATGATGCAATTTTTCGGGATAAACAACTAAAGGTATCATTATGGACCAAACAGGAAATATCTGAATATGTAAACCAGACCTGACAAAGCAGGTCATTGCTAACTTCTGGTACCTGACTGCTTTTGATCAGTCTGCACTGATAAAGCAGGGTCAGTTTGATACCCAGCCACAGCTCTGTGTATGTCACTAGCTCTGGTCTCCAGAGATACACCAGACTTCATTTTTTAGAGTCCAAAAAGTGCATTGTATCCCAGTGTGATGAGTTTATTGTCTCGACTCTCAAGGATCTAATAAGTGCATTACATCCTTTAGTAAGCCATTCAAGAGACTAATGTCCCCTGAACTGCTTCCCTGAGCAGTTGATGCATTGCTGTTGAAGCCAGAGCTGGACAGACCTTCAGTCACTTTGAGGCTCAGTGTCTCAGTGACTCTGGTGCCTGGCGTCGTTCCACAGCAGAAAATGTCTGCCAAAATCGGCTCCTCTGTCCTGAGAGAAACACACAGACACACACACGCACATGCTTTATGTGAATGTGTGTTTGAGCTGGAAGTGCAGTAAGGCCTTTAAATACACTGTACCAGGTGAGCGCTCTCCACTAACTGGAATAAATATTTTCCTACTTGTATGTGTGAGCTAATTGGCTTTTGCAACACGGTGCCCTCACCCTGACCCTTAATGAAGACCCTGCTCTCTCTCTGTTCAGTAAGCCAGGATTTACTCCACTTTCATCCGCACCTCCATGCCTGGGCGATAGGTAATTGCCACTGACTTCTGACCTGTGAGTGTCAGTGCAGTGGGTGCAATTACATTCAGTCCAAGTGAAGCTGGAGGTGATGCAATGTTTATGTGTTTCCTGGTTACACTGCTGGTGTTGTTTTCGTTAAATAACCAACTTCACGGGCCACTTTATGTTCCTGTAATATGGCAAATCAGATTTATTTTGTAATACCTGAGGAAAAGAGAGGGTACTTCCTGTGATTAACATAATGAGGTGGGGTATACAGTGCAGCAAAGCATTGCGTTTAAGCTCCTACTCATGAACAAAGAACACTAGTGGTGTATATTGATTGCAAATGTCCTAGTTTGAGAACACATAGCAGTTTTACAGCAGATTATTATACTGTATAAGAGCTGTGTTTCACGTAGCTTAGCTAATCAATTTTAATCCCTCTTGACAATACTATAGGGTCATTTACAGCAGCTGGTTGCTAACCACTGAGCTGCAGACTGAACCAGACCTCTGAGGAAATGCTAAGATTCATCAAAAATGCTGAATAGTAATTCTTAAACGTTATATTCTCCTGTCTTCACTCTTCACTCCCTGCAGGCCATCAACAACATATTGATTTTGAACTAATGAGCATCCGTAGCACATGAGGTCATCGGTTTATCACCCACTTTCTCTTAGTTTACTGTGTTAGCATGCTAATATTTGCTTTTTAGCACTAAACATAAAGAGCAGCTAAGGATGATGGAAAGTTTTGCAGATATTTGGTAATAAACAAAAGCTTGACCTGATGATGGCGCTGGATGAAAGGTTATTGGATCAGAGTTAGTTACTCTAATTCATCCAATGAATGTCTGAGCCAACTTCCAGGGCAATCCATCCAGCAGTTCTTGAGATATATCACTAAAAAACACGAAGGTCAACCTCATGGTGGCACTGGAGTAGGGGTGTCAAACATACGGCCCGTGGGCCAGAACTGGCCCACCAAAGGGTCCAATCTGTCTCACTGGGTGACTCTGCACACCTAATATTGATGCACTTGTGAAGGCTAAAGATTCACAACAAGACGAGTTGAAACAGGCAACTACTTGCAGCGTTCTAAAAACCTGCCAGTTCACACCAATGCAACTAGATGAGAAGGAGTATCATCACTATGCAACACCTCTCTGTACCTCTGCTGTGTTTGCAGCTTCTCAGGCTTATTTTGTGGCTGAATATAATTTGTAGCTTCTTAAAATATGAATGAGGATAGAGATAGTGAGATACTGGCTACAGCTGCATTTGTAGTTGTGATGAAATGGCAAAAAACATAAACAAAACCAGCATCAGATGGACTGTATTCAGAATAAATATGGGGGGGGGGGGGGCAAGCAGCAGCAGCAACCCGCTGTCCAACACCGGCACTGCGTGGGGACGGAGACAGAGGGCTTGGTGGGGACGGGGCACCTGCCGCAGCAAGCGAACACGCCATCTGCAGTCATTTTGACTAAACCAGCAGACTTCACTACAAGTTGATTGGCTGTAGAAACAGTGACTAGCCTTATGCTCTAAAACCAGCTACTACTACCTGAGGGCTTGAGTCGAGCTCAAATGGTCAGTTCACACCGCTGCAACTTTTCTCTGCAACGTTTCGTCTCATCGTGAATCATTAGTCTGAACTGGGCTTAAGAGGAGTCAGGATTCAGTAGCACGTTAAACAGTGAGGAGCCTACCTGATGCTGCTTCAGAGCCTTCTCCACCCTGACCAGAAAACAGCTCTCTGAAAAAATAATGAATACTTATTGGAGTCATATTTAAAGATACTGAACATGGTGCAAAATATTGTGAATCAGCAGCTTCACTACAAAAGGAATCGTCAGACTTCTACCTTAAAACAACACTGGTGGAACTGTGTTGCAAAGGCACTGCCAAAACTTTAGATTTGTAAATGGTTTGTAAGCTTAGCTTCCTCAGTAGCCTCAGCTTTGCCAGCATGGAAATATATGGAAATATACACATGTAATGACAGTGACAAGTACACTGAGTTAATGTGGAAAAACTGAGACACATTGTTAAAATCAGCATCACTTGAGCCTATCCCAGCTGACACTGGGCGAGAGGCAGGGTACACCCTGGACAGGTCACCAGACTATCACAGGGCTGACACATAGAGACAGACAACCATTCACACTCACATTCACACCTACGGACAATTTAGAGTCACCAATGAACCTGCATGTCTTTGGGCTGTGGGAGGAAGCTGGAGTACCCAGAGAAAACCCACGCTGACACAGGGAGAACATGCAAACTCTGCACAGAAGTTGAACCAGGAACCCTCTTGCTGTGAGGCGACAGTGCTAACCACTACACTACCACACCACAACGTTCATCATCTGTTATGTAAATAGATATTTTTAGATTGTGCTTCCTTACACTGATACACAGGGAAAAACTGGAGGTGTTGCTATTTATAGGTTGTTATGCAATGGTTTTACTGGCTCGGCATGTGTTTGACAGCCCTGCACCAGAAGAACTCAGGGGATCACCAGAGTTTTAGAATAAATCCACTTGGAATCATAAATGTCTGAACATAATTCAGTGCCAGTCTCTCTAGCAGTTGTTGAAATATTTTACTGAACAAGTGAAAACTTTGACTTGCTGGTGGTGCGACAAGAAAATTCTGAGAATAATCTAATTCATTCGAGTGTATCAGTGAGGGACTTTGAATATGTGTCGCAAATGTAATGGCACTGTGAAGATATTTCACTCTGATTCACAGATGTCAACCTGCTGGTGGCGCTACAGGAAAAGTCAGGGATCACTAAAGGTCGGCAGGCTTTGACCTCTGGGGACCACGAACGTCTCTACAAAGTTTCAGGACAATTCATGTTGTAGTTGTTGAGATATTTCAGTTTGGACCAAAGCCAGAACAGAGCAAGTCTACAGCCATGCCATTAGCATAGCTTTAAGATAAGTCAGAGATCTGACAAAAAGTTTCTTTGTTTGGGATTTCTACGCATGTATTTAAAGTTTGTGGGCAATTGCAGATTCCACGAATGCATGCATATAAGCGTGTGTGTGTGTGTGTGTGTGTGTGTGTCTGTGTGTGTGTGTGTGTGTGTGTGTGTGTGTGTGTGTGTGTGTGTGTGTGTGTGTGTGTGTGTTTCAGTGTGTGTGCAAATATGAGTGTTTTTGTCCTAAATCCATTTCCATTCTTCACACTCCTGCACTTGTGAATAAATGCCGGCCCAGGAGAAAACACTGAATTGTAGGTGGTGCTCTGCTGCATCCTCTGTTTGAAAAGCAATAAAAGTCCTTATTGGAGTGGAAAAAATGAAGGGAATAACACAAAGCAACGTAACAAAGAGAAATAATGTTTCAACGGTGTCAAGAATTTGAAGGCACATTGCGAGTACACGCTGTTTCAATAACCTCCTGTACTCAGGCCTTTCCTTTCCCAAGCTCCGATACAGACTCATTAATAGCACCTCAGGGAGTTTCGGGAGAAAGGCTCAACCATGTCTGACCCCTCAAGTGTTCAGAAATCTTTCTTTCAGGAGGATGGGGGTAAACAATGTCTGTTGTTTAGGTAAACCGGATTTCTTATAGCAGCAATAGTCAATTGAAAGGCGCTGATAAATCAGCTAATGCAGGAAATCAGCGTCTCAGAAAGCATCTTATCTCTTAGAGTGCAGATGGTATTCGATATCCTCTGGGGTCACACGTACTGTAGGGCCGTGCAGTGAATTACGTTAACTGTGTGTGTGCGTGTGTGTGTGTGTGTGTGAGCTCAGCACATGACAGAGGGGTGGAGAGAGTATTGTAGGGGCCCAGAGCTAAGCCTCCCACAGCCAATAAGAACTTGACTGACCTCCACATTTAGCCCCATAGTGTCCAGATCCCCGTCCAGCTGTTTGATGTGGATACTGAATGAACTTCAGCTTCACTTAACTCACTTTACATGACGTCTGAGGCTGAGGTGCCACTGGCAACTTTTGGACTGTCACAGTGGATCTAGACCTACAGATAACGTCTGGAGTATCTGCGAAACATATGCAGTGACTTCTTTTTTTTTTCTTCATTTCATACATATTCAGAGACATTCAGTCCCACTCAATGATGTCTGCAGTGTGTTAACGTGCCTCCGAGACTTGCTGTTTATCTGCACAGCTCATCTGGGCCCGTTCGAGAGCTGCTGCCAAGGTAAGACACTTGACACACAGACACTGTGCACATTTAACATTTAGCAGACATCAATTTAAAAATGATTACTTGCATAAATAGGCTATTTTCAGCTGGATATTCATGAAAGATGTATTACTTTGTCAGGGCTATAACAATACTTATTATGTGAGTGTGATTTCCCTGAGCAAATATTTAACAAGCTCTTCTCATCTATAATTAATCAGACAAATTCAGTAGATCTAATAAGTGGTATTAGAAACCTGGGGTCATAAAAGGCCCAAAGCATGGCTGCAGGGAAGATGAATGAAAACTGGTTTTCAAGCACCACAAGAAATTAGGTAAAGATGTAGGAGTTCATGTTCTTTCAACATTATTACAGCTACTTTTGTTGTGATTATTTGCAACCTTAACATCTATTAAGAATATTTAGAATGAATAAATTACATTTAACATGCAGAATGTGATATATTAATATTCTTTGATTCACACTTATAAATCTTAATCATGTTAACTGAGGTGCCTCCTGCTGTTTTGTCCTCAAATCATTAGCTCACATTTGCAGAAACTGCATCGTTTCAGTCTTTTATTTTACATAATATGGGTCAGTAACATACTGAACAAAAATTTCAGTGCAATTATTTTCTTTTTGCTTCCATTTTTAATGAGCACTTTGCAGGCATAATCCCAAATCCATCCACCTGACAGGCACATCAAGATACTGATACTACACAGGTGTGCTTTGGGATGGTCACGATAAAGGGCCACGCTAAATGTGTAGTTTGATCACACAACACAGTGCCACAGATGCACAAGATTTTAGCATAGACTGTATGTGGAATGGATGGAGTGTCTCGTAGCTGACGTCACCTATTGGTTTGTGGACGGCCATTTTGAAGCCTTAAGTTCGGCATTTTGGCTGTCACTATTTGCACATGGGAGACGTTTTCCTCGTAGGCTTTCTCCAAGAAACTATTTTTTAACAAATCTGTTAATTTAACCCAAACCACAACTTTTTCTAACCTTAACCAAGAGATCCCTTTCTGGTAGAAAGACTTCAAGAAAATTTCCTCCCAACTGCTTGCCATCTTGGCTTTTTGGAGCCAGAAATGACCATATTTATACAAAGAGGTCAGAGCTGTAGATGACTGTAGTGACATCTCGCAGACAGCCTCACACTCAAGCGGCCCTTCCCTTAAATATGCGTAACTTTGGGCCTTGATAAAATGTAAACAGGTGAGTTATAAAACAGTCAACCCTCCTACAGTTGTCAGGAATGTTGAAATTAGCCATAGAGACCAATTTGCTTTTGTACCAGGCTGTAACCATGTTTATTTCTGCTGTAAAGTCGGGTATTTTAATGTGGAAATCTATGGGGATTTACTTTGTTTTGGAGTCAGCCTCAAGGGGCCATTCGATGAACTGCAGTTTTTGGCACTTGCGCCACTGGCTTCATTTTTCAGCCTCAGAGGTGAACGCTTGGTTCTGAGGAAGCATGTCATTAGCATGATGACTGCAGGACTGTCCACCAGAGCTGTTGCCCCTAAATTCAAATTTCATTTCAGTACTGTAAGCAATCTCCAATGTTATTTCTGTGAATTTGGCAGTACATCCAACCATCCAGTGTGTGACTACACCAGCTCAGGACCTCCTCATCTGGCTCCTTAACCTGCAAACTGAAGAATTTCTTGTCAGAAATCTCTTAGATCATCTTGCAGGTGAAGAAGCCAGATGTGGAGGTCCTGGACTGGCTCACTAGACAGGTTGGATGTACTGCCAAATTCTCAGGGATGACATTGAGGTCATAGTGGTGAAATGAACATTCAGTTCACAGGCAACGGCTCTGATGGACAGTCCTGCTGTCAGCATGCTAATAACACACTCCCTCCAAACTTGTGACATGAGTAGCACTGTGTCGTGTGATCAAACTGCACATTTTAGAGTGACCTTTTATTGTGACCAGCCAAAGCACACCTGTGTCATAATCATGCTGTTTAATCAGCATCTTGATACGCCACACCTGTCAGGTGGATGGATTATGGATTATGAACAAATTTGCGAACAAAATTGTTGTACATAGAAAAAGCATTACGTCTTTTATTTCAACTCATGAAAAATGGGAGCACAAAGGAGTGTTGCGTTTATATGGACAGGGTGTGTTTTGCCTTCTGCTAAGGTTCAACAACAGGGTTTTATCGCTTCACATACCAAGTCTAGGGTTTCAACCGTGCTCTGACTAAGTGACTCATGTTAATCAAATTAATTCCTTTATCTTTTAAGCAGTGACACCAAATCTTCTTGTGTCTGCACTCCTCTGCTGAGCCTGCCCTTCTTTGTGCGGGTGTATCTGTGTTGTCAAGTGGCACTTTAACTGCTTTATTTAGAGCTTTACAATGTAACGGGGGTTAGCGTCGATGCCTTCGCCCATTTGTCTACTTATTTCATTCTCCTGCACTTGTCTTTAATAAATCAACTCTGCAGTTTTCACTGAATTTGTTTGATGCCTTTCTCTCCATTTTAAAGCGGAGCAATCAATCCTTAGTATGAAATTATCTGTTTTATTCATTATTTCAGCGGTTTTGCCGTTTTATCTGGAGTCCTGTCCTTCTTAACTCGTTGCTCCATTCATCATCTAAAGTCAACCACTGAATTTTTCATTCTTCAAAGAATACAACGTTGTCTCTGCTGCCACTTAAGAACATTTCCCCAGCATACTGTCCTATCTGGGAGGCCGCCTGGTGGATGTGTGGTGACTTTATTCAGACAGTGAAAATCTCTCAGCCGACCTTATGTTGGAGCCTCAGTGATTATAGTGGGAAATGTCACAGGTGTGAAGAAACAGCCGCCTCTTCTGTGTATCAAAGGTGACAACAATTTCGTAACTGTTACTATAAAGCACCACATGACAAAAACCATATTCAAGCTTTAATGAAGTTCAGGATGTAGAAGTAAAATTACTGATATTCATGAGCTATAAACACTGACAGAGGAATGTTTTTCAGCTTAACATTAAAACTGGAACAAGATAGTGCACCTGCTGATTGCTAAATAACTTCACTTAGGCTAAGTGTGTCACCAGAGTAGACAGCGGTGATATCTAATAACCCTAATCAATTTAAAATGAAAACATTTAACATCATTGGAGGATGCTAAAAACATGTCAGATTAAACAAATGCAATAGCCCTGCCTATATGTTAATTAGTATTAGTGTATCTCAGACTGTTATTTCAGGAAAGAGACAAGTTGGTTGTGTCTCCCACCTCTTCAGTCCTTATGCTAAGCTAGGCTAACTATGCCAGGTCCATACATAACGCACAGATTGATATCAAGCTCTCCAAAAAGTCTCCATTCCCCAAAAAGTTCAACTATTTCTTTAAAGGAGTCTTTGTCATTAGAAAGTATAAACCTTTCCTGAACACTGGTCTGAAAGCTTCTTACATAATACAGGTTGATCTATCCTACAAATCACTGATGTGTAGACCTGTGAAGCTCTTGCGTCGATAAAGGATGAGCAGGGAATCAGAATCAGAATGCCTTTTATTGTCATTATGTCATTAAAAAAACACAGCAAAATTAGGAGTGCTGCTCCTGTAAGGTGCTGACAGTTAAAGACCACATTCTCCGCAGAACTCAACAAGCAATTACAGGATACACACAAGAGCAAAGAGCCGCTGCACAAACGCGCGCTGCCATCCTAACCTTATCTTTTCAAGTAGGGCACACATGGTACATGTTGTTCCTCGGAGCTCCATGTCCTCTTGATGATGGTGTTAAAGTAAAACTAAGAGCTTGAAACAGTTAACATGCCTCTGTTATCATTTGAAGTTACTGTAGTCTTAGCAAAACATGCCAACAAATCCTTGATCATCCAGTGTGAAACATGGAACTGGGTATTGTTTAAAACAGTGGTTCTTAACTGGTCCAGCCACAGGGTCCAGATTTCTCCTCAGTCATTAGTACAAGGTCCACACAGTTTCATACATTCAGCGTCATATTTGTGTTTGGCCATGTCCTCCAGCTAGTTTGCTGTCTCTGTTAAGTAGCTGTCTGTTAGTCACTCACTCTACAGCAGGAAACAGCACTTCACAATAAAAGGTATGTGCTTGAAATTCACTGTACTTCAAAATAAAGTGTTTTTTATGAACTCAACATGTTCGCACGTCCACTCAGAATGGACCCACGACCCTCTTTTGGACTACGACCCACCAGTTGGAAACCACAGGTTTAAAAACTGACAATACCTGTACCCTAAAAGTGATACTGATACCAAATAAAGCACTTAATTTGATGACTTTTTCTCCCCCTACTTCATTTGATACCCATAATGTGAATAGAAGCATTCAGTTATGTAAAATGCGACCACCGCCCCCCTTTCCATCTAAATGACTTTTATACAAATACTTTTTAAAAGTGTTCAATTCGTTAAAACATTAATTCAATAACTCTAGAAAGCTGAAATGCCAATCCCGTCTAATACGCCATGCTGGGTTTGACTGTATGAGTTGTAGCTGCTGTGGTAGTGGGTTGATCCCATGTCACATTAAACTGAAGAACACATGCAGTGATTGGCTGTGAGCAAAGCTATACAAATAGTCTTTTTTTTTCGATATCTGGCCACAAAAAGAACCAGGAGGTATCATTTGTTGGAGGAGGTTACTTGGTAGGTTGTTATGTCGGTCAGTACATTAAAGAAGTGGTTCCCAAATGGTGGGAAGTGGGTCGAGAACTCACTCTGAATGGACCGCAAGTGACTTGCAACTTGCAAGTTGCACACTTTATTTTTAAGTACAGTGAGTGTCTGGCACAGAGCTTTTATTTTGAAGTGCTGTTTCCTGCTGTAGAGTGAGTTACTAACAGACAGTTTCTTGAAAGAGACAGCAAACTAGCTCAACAATATGGCCAAAAGCAAGTATGATGCTGACTGTATTAAACTGTGTGGACCTTAAAGTAATGTATAAGGAGAAATCTGGACCCTGGGGCTGAACCAGTTGGGAACCACTGGTTTAAAGGTTTCGAGTACAGATACCCAGCTCTGAACATACAGCATGTAAACACAGCAGTTTGTAGGTTATCTATATGCCAATTTACCTTGACCAGCCCAAGTGGTTACTATCTATTTGTTCCAAGTGACCCTTAATGTCTGCATAAAACAAATAAAAGACAAAAGTTCCTATTTCACCCCATCACCTATTGCATCTGTAGAATAATGCAGCAGGCACATTTGCAGCTGCATAGCAGCAGCTAAAATCCCAGCTCAATAACAAAAGTTCTTTAACACATTAAATATTCACTACTCGCTGCACACAACTGGCTTATCCAATAAGTTTTCAGAGCACTAAACCAATTCATCAACCAAATCAAGTCCTCCTTGGATGAAAAACAGTATATCATCAGCGCCCTGAGCTACTGAACAGTGTGAATTCAACCAGTGTTCATGGTCTGATCGATGTTTTCTCTGGATAGTCTCCCCTGTGTAAACAATACAGTAAGTTGTTTGACTCTGCAGATGGACTCTTATTCATCACCTCTAAAGTGAGACTGTGGGAGAGCAGCGGGTGGGAGCTCAGTGAATACACACCGAGAACAATTCAAAACAAAGGAAGGCCAAAAATGGCATCCTTAATCTTAAACCCTTTTATCGAGTTGGGGAGCTATTTTTGGACAATGCTGACCTCTTTCCAAAAACATATGAGGTATCAGCAAAGCAGAAGAACCCAGTTGTACTTATATGTCAGTATACAGAGCAGACATTGTACTTGCACTATGTTTTGGGTGCATTTATACAGCAATAGAAGAAAATTTGGTCAGTTAATACTGGAGAGAAGACACACCGGTCAGAGGGCATGAGACAGATGTAAAAAGACAAAGATAGATACTGTCTGACAGCAAGCAGCAGATAACATCTACACGGGAGGTAAAACATTTTTTAAAGAGTTCAAACAATGTGACAAGCACTTACTGGGTCTTAAAGAGATAAAAACTGGCTGTAATTGAAGGGCAATTAAAGGGTGAAAATAGTTACACTTCTGTAAAAGCAATTTTGTCATACTTTGCTCTACGCTTTCATTGTCTGTTTGAAGAACACAGTCTTTCTCCTCAGCTTTGAAACGTTTGACACCAGCAGCTCTGGATCGAATCCTTACATCAAAACCTTTTAAAACAACATTTAACATTTAACTAGTGTGCACCATCTTCCCACATTCATGGTCATTGAAGCACACACTTATACAGTAGAAGGAGCTTAAGAGCTATAAGGCAATGTTTTGGAGAAAGAAGGATAAATGATTTATATAGAAATATCTACTGTAATACCTATATGAAGACATTATTAGTCAGTCACCTTGGCAGCCCAGGTTTCAAAAGGAAAATAGCTAAATTGAATCACATCTGAAACACAGATCACAGCTGTGAGTCACATTTACCACCCTGGAAAGATGGTAGAGTATGTAGGCATGCAGGTGTTAGCCAATGAGTGATCCTGTTATATCCGCAATTAGACCGTAGTAACAATATTAACAAACCTTTGCTACAGGAAACACCCAAAGTGAACTGTTAACGATACACAGTGGGAAAATGTTTTCCCATTCTGTGCAGTTTCCCTGTGTCAGCATAGGTTTTCTCTGGGTACTCCAGCTTCCTCCCACAGTCCAAAGACATGCAGGTTAACTGGTGACTCTAAATTGTCCGTAGGTGTGAATGTGAGTGTGAATGGTTGTCTGTCTCTATGTGTCAGCCCTGTGATAGTCTGGTGACCTGTCCAGGGTGAACCCTGCCTCTCGCCCAATGTCACCTGGGATAGGCTCCAGCCCCTCCGCGACCCCCAACAGTGGTTACAGAAAATGAATGAATGAATGGACCATCATTATAAAAGGGACGTCTGTAAAACTGTTGACAGGACAACTCAAACTGCAGACAAAGTCAATTCTGACTCTAGAGTCTATGACATCATCATATTGTATGGTCTATGAGCTTAGCAGGAACTTGCAGGCGGGGCCGGGGGATACACACACACACACAACCATGCATATTCATACCCTTAAAGTAAACCCAGAGGCTAGAAACGTTTGGCATATGCACCAGGCAAGCACTTCTCATTGGACTGAACAGACGCCATTTTAGGATCCAGGATCCAGATCTAACAATAGATCCATGCTTGAATCCGAAGTCAAACTGTTGCTGATGTTTTCCACTCACAGAATTTATATAAAAATGTTCTAACGCCTTGATGTCAAACGTTTCAAAGCTGAGGACAAGTTTAAGTCAGTAAAGTTGTTTTGTTTTCTGCTCCACAGGTCCTCATATCTGTAAAACCTGTTGAAAGTGAAACACTTTGTGAGAGAAAATGGCGCCCGCTGTCGGTGGACCTGTAGGCTACACGCCACCTGAGGGAGGCTGGGGATGGATGGTGGTAGCTGGGGCCTTCATCTCTATTGGCTTCTCCTACGCCTTCCCCAAGTCCATCACTGTCTTCTTTAAGGAGATTGAGGCGATCTTCGACGTGACCAGCAGCCAGGTGTCCTGGATCTCTTCCATCATGTTAGCAGTAATGTACGGCGGAGGTGAGCTACGACCCAAAATACAACCTGCCTAACATTGGTTTGTTAACTCCTGACATTTAGCACGTCAGGAAGATTTAAAGAAAGAATCAATTCTTGGCTCTTAGCACAACTGTAAAAGATTTATTCCTGGAGTGCTAAAAGCCGATCCATTGCTCGAGCACAGAGTTGCATTGTTGCCTTTCAGCTTCAGTCAAAGAGGCCACAAATTCTCCCAAGTTATAGTGCGGCTTAAATCAAACATCTCACACTGAGATAAAACAATACTGTAACTCCTCGACTGAAGTGTTGTTTAGGAAAGTGCAAACATTATCTGTCTCTGGAGAACATGAATGGGTATAAGCCTCGTCTACGGGCTCATTGTTTCCCCCCCCTATGCTTCGAGAGCGGGAGACCACCGGGGGTTTGGTTGTGTTTCTGCACTGATGAGATGAGCGAGGCGCTGGGTGATGTCACACAGGTCGGGCCAGGTGATGATGAAGATGTATTCATGTGCGTGATATTCAACAAGGAGAGAACAGAGTTCAAAGGAGTTCTCGTCGTCCCTCAAGACCGTCTGCTCTGAAATCAAAACACTGCAGTTCTCTTTACTCTAACGTGTGATAACCTGGAAAAATGATGACTTAGGCATCTTTTTCTAATCTCAGGGAAGTTTTAGGAAAGTTGCTTCAGTGTGCCAAACTGATGTGATGTGGAAAATATTACACTATGTGAAACTACTTCTATATATCAAATGTTCTGTTCCAGACCATAGTGGAAAATATATTTACAAGATCTGCAAGCAATAAAATAAAGTTATTGCTGGGCCAGCATTGCATCTATTGCATAGTGTTGAACATTACATCTAAACTTATCTTAAGTGTATATCATATTTATGTATATAAGGTGCCAAATGTCTGCCATTAACTTCAACAGTATTAGATGTTAAAGGAGAGCAGAGCTTCACTATCAAGTGTAACTTTGATATTTTCAACCTGGACTCTGTTTCCCATGCTTTTGTGTTTAAGTGACTAAGGAAACAACGGTTTTTGAAACTGGTCCAGTATTAAGAGAGAGGGCTGCAACCAGCAGCAGAGAAACAAGCTGTAATGTAATCCCCACGGGAAGTTGAGCACCATAAATTTACGTCCACTAGAAGTGCTTGTTTTTGCCACTGACAGGCTCATATTATTATTGCAGTGTGTAACACCGTATGGAAAGATCCCCAGAGATACAGACTCTATGTTAAAGAGTTAGACCCTTTTTGTTCAACCAGAAACAGTCCCGAAATCACCATCGTCAAATCCACCAGACTCCATTTAAATAAAGAGTAATGAACTGTGTAAGGAGCCAGCATAGTTTCACATCTAACTAGATAATTAAAGGGTTTATGTCAACCAAACCAGAGCTGGTGAATGCTGCAACAGTGCAAAGATTAGGGTGGTCGAGAATCCTTAAAAAGCCTTAAAATTGTCTATTAAATTGTCCTAAATTCAGATTGAATGGGTCTTACTTTTTTTGTCACATCACTGATATAATTTTTGGTGTTGGTACTATAGATACTATCATTTAAGCAGGAGGGAAACACTATTCGACAGGGTACCAGACTTCAATACAACACCTGTATGTCCGCAGTGCCCCCATTTTGGCCCCCTCAATGCACTTAGATCAGGGAATGAGTCTTTATCATTAAACTAGGACCTAGCAAGCTATGAAAAATGGTAAAATGCAAGTAAAAGGACAAAAAGCTTAAAAGAATAACAACAGCCACTTGTGGTGATTAAATCCAGGGCCCGGAAATGTTTACAAAGCCGACTGTACTGTGTGTCAGAGGTGTTTCAAATGTGGTAAAATGGGGTCTAGAAAATCACACTTTGAAGAACGAGATAGTGGTGCGCTCGAGGACCGTCTTTATCATGATAGTCAAGACACAGGTGAAGTAAAGGTTCAGCACATGGGAAGAAAAAATGAACTTCGGAACTAAGGATCAAAACCAGTCGGTGTTTTAAATTAAGCAGCCATGTTTTGAAATTAAGGCTTTTTAACTTAGTTCAAATGCATCTGATCCTGCTCCACGCGTGAGTGCCAGGGGATCAGGGTGGTGGAGTCGCACGTGCAAAGCCATAAGCACAGAAAGTATCGTCAGGGTCATTTTTACTGTTCATTTGACATCAATGTGTTTACTTGGAAAGAGTATATTTCTGCTTTTGGTGTGTATTTCCAGCGCAGGTATAGTCTCAAATTTAATTTAAAGTGGTATTAAAATTAACTTGTTCATACCTGTGGAAAACCCTGAAACATGAACCAAGACAGGTTTTGTGAATTTATTTGTTGCTTCTGTCGACTTGAAATGAACCGTGTGCAACAATAGTGAAATTCCTATTTATTAAAATGGAGTCTGGTGGGTGGTGTTTCTGGTCAAACAAACAGGAACTCCCTCTTTCACAAAGAGGTATAGTGCTGTAGAGAACATTTACATAAGTTGTCAGACACTTAAAATAACAATCTGAGCCCGTCAGTGGCAAAAACAGAGACGGAAATTGACGGTGTTTAGTTGCCCACTGGGATTACATCGTGTCCCGTTTTGCTTCTGCTGGCTGCAGCAGTTCTGTTTTACACTAGACAACTTTCAAAGACTGCTGTTCTGATCAGACACTTGGACACAAAAACATGAGAAAACAGTGTCCAGGTTGAAAAATACTAAAGTTACCCTTTAAGTCCTCAATGGGATACTGTACAACAGAAGTACTGTAAAGGAATCAATGCTGCTTATTGTTCAGACACTCAGACACTCATTCCCGGCAGCGGTTAAAGGTTACTGAGTTACACTGTGAGAACATCTGATTGTTCTTCACTTTTCTTCCACTTGACAGTGCACTGTTTACAATTTTGTGTCAGCGTTTATCAGCTTGTGAGAGTTTTCACCGTCTTCATAGCTGTAAAAGTGAGACATGCGCCTGTCCTAAGCTGTCCTCCCAGTTATGAGTCACAGTGGACTCAGTATGCATATTCAGGTGCAACACTTTTAATTAATGCAAATGTTTAGGTCTAAATATACACAGATGAAAGCAAGCTATGCATGCTAATTGAAAGTAAGTGAGGAAATGTTTGTCAGCGCTGTGAGGAGATGACAGCCGAGTCGGTCGCTGTATGTTAAACATTCCGAGCACATCAGCGGGAGAAGTTCATTAACAACCTACTGTTGCGTACCTCTGTACTCCTTCAATTTTTGATTCATTACATTCATAATATTCTACATTGGTTTGTCTCCAACCTTTTTATCCTAAGCAACTCTCCCTGCAAGGCGGAAGGAAAGAACTCATTGTTAGTGCGGAGACTGCCTGCATTACAATTTAAAAACCCTTTGTCTTGCACCGTGCTGGCAAATGAGTCTGGACAACCTCTAAACAAAAACTGTCAGTTTCTATTTAGGTTCATTGGGTAGTGCAGGGATTTGGCAGGAAGGCAGAAGTGTCTTCCATGTGGGTCCTCATACTCATTTAGGCCGGTTGTTATAAGCCGTACATGGAGATGGTGTTTTGCAACCTGAACCCTGCGTGCATTTTAGTCATTTGTTTGCAAGTCATACTGATTTTTATTGAATTGGTGTTGAGTTCAAGGTGCACGCATATGAATAAGGTGATTTACTGTTACCTCATTCTGTCGCTCTTTCTTTGGTGCTAAAACTGTACTTACAAATGTACTGGTTGTTGTTTTAACCCTATACACACATCAGTCCCATAACCCCCACCCCTACAAACACACACTTATCCACCCACCCACTGGTCTCCACTGTACTTCCAGTCATGATTTTAAATGTATTCAGAGCCCATTGAAGAATAATCCACCAACAAATTACTCCTCTGTCGATTTTTAAGAATCTCTAAACCAAGTAGATGCTCATTTCATTACAGTTTTCATGGTTTTTCTGACACATCGCATTATTAATGGCATGAGAACACATCTACTGCAGTGCAGCACTGACAAAAATGATTGCAGAAGTTGTTTGAATTTGCTGAGCCACAGCTGTGGCACTGGAGCCCTCTGGTGGTTAAAGATACACCTGTGCATTCATGATTGGACGGAAATCACCATCCTTCAGCCTCTTATATGTGTGTGTTCTTGCATTGTTCTCTGCTCTTCAGGTCCCATTAGCAGCATCCTGGTGAATAAATATGGGAGTCGTCCTGTTATGATGGCGGGAGGATGTCTGTCTGGACTGGGCCTTATAGCTGCTTCCTTCTGCAATTCTGTTCAAGCGCTGTACTTCTGTATTGGTGTGGTGGGAGGTACCTAATTTTAACTTTCTATATTTTGAAGTTTGGTCATGAGTCACTTATTTATGTTCTTACTGCGCGCTGTTGCCCTCTAGTGTTCTTCAACAATAAAAACACCAAGAAATACTTTGAATCTCCAAACACTGTTTAATACTCAACTCCTTCTTTTTCAACTCATATATTGATATTTGTGTATGTTTTAATTGATTCTCTTAGGTTTGGGATTGGCTTTCAACCTTAACCCTGCCCTCACTATGATTGGAAAGTACTTCTACAACAAGCGGCCTATAGCTAATGGGATTGCCATGGCCGGCAGCCCTGTCTTTCTCTCCACCATGGCTCCTATAAACACGTGGCTCTTTGACAAGTTTGGCTGGAGAGGAAGTTTCTTGATCCTGGGTGGCCTGCTCTTCAACTGCTGTGTTGCCGGTTCCCTCATGCGACCCATAGGACCAAAACCCAAACCTGCAGAGAAGACCACAGAGAGGAGAACTGTAGCACAGGTCATTAACAGCTTCATCGACCTCTCTCTGTTCAAGCACCGTGGCTTTTTGCTTTATATTATCGGCAATATCATCATGTTTTTCGGTCTCTTTGCACCACTGGTGTTCCTCAGTAATTACGCAAAGAGCAAAGACATCCCTAAAGAGAAGGCAGCTTTCCTGTTGTCCGTGCTGGCCTTTGTGGACATGTTTGCTCGGCCCTCGATGGGCATCGTAGCGAACACTAAGTGGGTGCGGCCCAGAATACAGTACTTCTTTGCTGCCTCTGTGTTGTACAACGGCGTCTGCCACGTTCTAGCACCAATTTCAGTCGACTACAAAGGCTTTGTGATTTACTCCATCTTCTTTGGCTTTGCTTTTGGCTGGCTGAGCTCGGTGCTCTTTGAGACCTTGATGGACCTGGTGGGAGCTCAGCGGTTCTCCAGTGCTGTCGGGCTAGTCACTATCGTGGAGTGTGGTCCTGTGTTGTTAGGACCCCCTTTGCTTGGTGAGTACATTACTCACTGTACCAACTTTAATTTATTTCTGTGTAGTTACCACAGCTTTTACGGAAATGTTGCTTTTTTTTCAACCAGGTTTGTTTCATAAAAATGTGGGCAGTATGTATAAATCAACTGTGGTAAACTTCCCTCAATCTTACCTGCTCGTCTCTAATAACACATCGTGTGGTGGATTTTCGCCAGCTGCCACAAGGGACACAAACTCAGCTCTCCAACTCAGCCCAAACTCAGATCAAACAATAAAACTCGGCAGTACTGATCAAATATAAACCAATACTCTGTTACCGTGATGCCTATGTCTCACCTAAAATGTCTTCAGAAACATGTTTTATAGGGTTAAGTTGAATACTTGGATGAAACAAGCATCTGGTACGGATGATGTGCTTTTGATGAGTATCATAGGAGTAAAATGTGTCAATATCCTTACACATGATGAAGAAAATCCTCATCTGGGTGGTTGTCCTCAGTTCAGTTCAATTCAAATAGCTTTATTGGCTTGAAAAGACAAATGTTATTGACAAAGCATTTCATTTAAAAAAAAAAAAAATAAGGATGCTATTATCATTGTTATTATAGTTATTATTGTTGTTGTTATTATTATTAACAATAATAATAAATTAATTAAAACTAAATAAATAGATACAAGAAAAATAAATAGATAAATAAATAAAGGTAAAAATAAAGAGTAATGATATTCAGTGTCTTACGCTTGTGATCAAAAATGATCTGGAGCTTAATTCTAAGCTTGTTAAGTAAATACTTTTCTAATAAATAATAAATATTTCAGGCTTAAAATAACAACTTCCGGTTAAGTCCCACCCACTTTCATTTAAAACTCCACCCACTCCGCCTTAAACTCCTCCTGTTTTGATTAAAGATACAGATACAAATAATTTAGTTGAAAAAATACAAACACAGATACAGACAATGATGTTTCCACTCATCTCTAATATTTTAGTGCACTGTTTGGCTGTGATAGGAGAAACGCCATACTTTTTCCTGCACAGTTAAAACTGAGGCTTAGAGATCAAGTGATGATCAAATATGAACCAAGATTCTGTTACTGCGTTGCATATTTCTCACCTCAAATGTTTTCAGAAACATATTTTAGCTTACCATTTAACTGTAATTCAAGGTAATTTGTTACCAGCCAGCCACCATATTGTTTTCTGTGTCAAAACATACAAGCTTCCATTAAGTCACCCACCAGCGGGAGCATCTATTGGTTCACTGTGGTGCAGTGCATTCTGGTAGTTGTAGGTTTTCTACCTCTTGAGCAAAAGTAAATGCCACAGCCTACTTTTCTGGTTTTCTCTCTTCACATAGCAGCTATTTTTAAAGTGTTTACATCTTTCTCCTGCATAGATAGCCCAGTTTTATGAACAGACCTTCTTTCTTCTTATGTTGACAGTGACTAAAACTTCTACAATGTCTTTTTCTCTTCACAGGGAAGTTCAAAGACATCTATCATGATTACAGGTACACGTACCAGGGCTGCGGGATCCTCCTCATTGTCTCCAGTGTCATCCTGTTTTTGGGGATGGGCCTCAACTATCGACTGCTGGACAAAGAGAAAAAAGAGGAGGAGAGGAGGGCCAGGGTGGGAGGTAGAGAAGCAAAGTACACCAGGGAGAGCGCTACCAAAGAGGCCAAGAACACAGAGGACACTGTCTAATGTTACGCACCATCTTAAATTACATTATTGTTCAACTGAATTCGGTCTGTGAGGCGTAAATATATGAAAAGCAGATGGCTGAGTGAAACAGGACATTATTTAGTCCTCTTCTGTTTCATAATGAATCATTTTTGGAAGACCACCACAGAAAGCCTCACCCGCAATTTAATGTAAAATATTTACACACACATTTTAAAGCCCTTTAAACTCTCATGACCAATCCGCACAAAATACCTCCAATATTATTTTAGGGACTGTTCTATGTGCTTTTTCGACAATTCAAGTGTGCTTAGACTTTTACATGTCACTTATATTGTTAGGATATTGTGGTATTTTTTAAATCTCAGATGGTGTCAGTATATTTTTGCAGCACACCATTTCCAGTATTTTAACCTTCTAAAATGTACCATCAGATAATTAAAGTTATTTTTCAATAGGGAACATTCAAAGTGCCGCTCGCTATTTTTTAAAGCGATTGCAAAGAGTTTCTGTAAAAGTGCTTAATTATAGTATTCATCTCACTATGCTTGTATCACCGTCTCTCAGACCCATTTATAAAGACTTTCTGCTGTTCACAAGGACCTGTCAGCTCTGTGCAGCTTAGGAAGGTTTGAGGACATCCTTGGTGCCACTGTCACTTTTTTAATTCCACAAATGTATTCATACTAATTCTCTGTTTCTCTTTTAAACATGTATTGCTGGGTCCATTTTTGGTGGAATTTATCTGTAACTCTGAGGGCTTTATACCTTGTTGCATAGCTATTCACGATAGGAAAATGTGCCACTGACTGCAAGTTACTGTATATTGAACACATCATAAAAACAAATAAACTGTCATCTGACAAGAATACAAAGTCGTCTGTTTTTTATGTTTCTCATAAATCTGTGATCACAAAAATGTTAGTTCTGTAGAGATGAACTGATGCTATTTGTCTTGGAAACAACACCAGTATCATGTCATTAACCTTTATTACGCAGACCAGATGGAGGAAGTGCATTTGTATAGTTATTTGTGACACTTGTTGTATTATAAGACAAATGGCGCCACAGGATTAAACCATTTTATCAAACTATGCTCTTGCCATTTTATAACAACCACAGCTGGTAGAAAGTATTTTATCATCTATGCAGTGTTTCACTTTATCGATGAGCCTTCAGTCTATTAGACTATCAGAGCATACATGAGGCAACAATGGACAGGCTGGTAAAAGTAACCAATCTCAGTCTAATCATTGGTGGTAGTCCCTTCTGGGACTTGTAGTTTAAAAAAGAAAATGCTGAATAACAAACTGAGACATACGAAAGGAAGCCATAGTGTGTTGTTACAATACCAGAATACAAGGACGGAGGTGGAACACAGAGAGCACAGAAGAACATATAAAATCAGACTTAATTTGATACTGTTGAAAAGTGCTTTGTAATTTTATGTTTTTCTGTATTCACTGAGTATTTCTTTTTAAACTACAACTCCCAGGAGGTGGTGCTTCTACCACCAGGTTAGAAGTTAGGGATCTGGTTCTTGAAAAACTGCCATCTAGCTAATACTTGTCAGCTTGTCGGTCATTAAGGGATTGTTCTTTACTTATTAGGGGGGTAGTTGGTGATGGAAAAAGGGCGAGGCATGTCAAATTTTTTAAGCACTGAGGAGGGACTTGTGTTTTTTAATTTTGTCTTAGGGGAGGCGCATACAAATTTAAATGGCTGTATTTGACATTTACTTTTACCACAGATTATGAAAGAAAACATGTTTGGAAGGCATTTTCTTCATGAAAAATTGCCAGAATGACATTATGTATCACAGCCAGAAACTGTAAAAACAGAAATTATTGTTGGATTTTCACATCATTTGCGAGAACGTTTCCGTCAGGGGGAAAAGGAAAAAAAAAAACTGAACTAAAAAAAGTGATATTTCGTCAAAATCACTTTATTCTGCCTCTCTTTGTCCAAAATTAAAACATAAACCATTTGCACTAACTTACCAGCATGCATTACGGGAGTAAAAAAAATAAAGCTTTTTTCAACTCCAGGATTTAGTCTTCATTTTTTAATTTTTAACTTTCAAACATCAAAGGGTAAGTTTTAAAAATCCAATTATAGTGGAGGGATGGTCACGCATTTTACGCCAGTCACTCAATGAGGCTTGAGGAACAGTATTTAAATGTCTGTAGCTTTGGGAAAGGTCAAAATTAAAAATTAAAAATAAAATTAAAAACAGTCACACCCTAGCCACCACCCTCCTCTGATAAGTAGGGAACAGTCCCTAAGAGGAAGAGTAGTCAGACCCATATAAGTAACAGCTGAATAATTTACTGACATCCTCACAGTGAGGGTTACTTTTGAATTGTAATAGGTTATATAGTGTGTATATTGTGCATTATTTCTGTATTTTTACTCCATATGTTCCTCTTGTAAATTCTTTACATTTTTCATACTTTGTATATATTGTTTATATTGCTTGTTGATATTTATTGTCTCTTACTGGTGTTCCCTATCTTTGTTCTATCCACTTTGCTGCTGTAGCACTGGAAATTTACTAATAAAGGAATATCTTATTTTATCTTATCTTATCTTACAGATTATTTAATAAGTAATATAACTATTTTAATTACTTCATCAGTAATGTAGCCAAGTAATGTAACTTATTACATTTGATTACTTTTCAAACAAATGTATTAAACTGTGTGATAATGCTGAAAAAATGTCAAGATAAAAGCTATGCCAAAAAAGCATTATTTCCAGTGGAAAGGTGCAAAGCAACAGAATGAATATTTCACTCTACATATAAACATTTAACTGAAAACAATGTATCCGGATATAACCCCTTTGTAATCACTAACCTTTTGATCAGTAACTAATGTAAATACACATTTTGTTTTCTCATTAACTGTAATCGATCACAATAACATTTATTATGTAATTTAATTAACTCCCCAACACTGTATCCTCAGTGCTGTACCAGCGGATATATAACATTGTTAATTATACACGCAAATCGAGCATCTCCTGTGAGTGTATCAGACAGACCCCATTAGAACTGATGCTGCTGTCCGATAATGGATGCAGCCACCGTGGCGGCCGCTACACTAAGTTTGAAATGAACCGTTAATGTCACGGGACAGTTGGTGCACGCGCCCGCAAACGGTCGTCAGATTAAAACCGTTAAGGTCAGTAACTGTCCGTTATTTGCTGAAATAACGTCGTGATAACGTTAAATGCTTTTATACCTGGTAGTTATTTTGTTATTGTTTCGTAAGAATTACTGGAGGTAGGTCAGCTAACTAACTAACTAACTAACTAACTAAATAAGCTAACGTCAAATGGCGCCGGTTAACTTGTTACCAAAACTAAATTGCTAGTTTTGAGCTAACGTTAATTAGCTTAACGTTAGTTAACCTAGCTAAAATACCTGTTAATATCAGGTTATTGGGTGAAATTAAATAATATGAAGGTTGTCTGACATTTACGCTATCATTCATACTTAATTCCGACAAAATATCTCGCTCTTGATAAAGTCTAATTTTGCCTTTAATTGTTAAATGTCAGTTACATGTAGTTAGCCTCATAGACATATAAACGTAGACGCCGCATTGACTGTGGAGGGACGTGCCTAAAGCGCCGCCATCTTGGTACAGGGCTGATAGAGGCGGAAGTGCATGTACAGCTATGGAGGTAAGAGGTACTCCACAATCTGAAAGTAGAATTATTCACTGAATTTCCAAACGGTTTGATTTGTTAAAAACGTCACACATGTAGTTATGACACAGGATGCTTGGATGTTTTAAAAATGCCGGTTTTACTACCCAAATACAAATTCAACTTAATGTTTTCAGACCTAGCTTAACTGGAAAAGGGGATTCTTTATGTTCTTGCTCTTAAATGTTCTGTTCTGCTACTTAACCCTCTGGAACCTATTAATAATAACGATAATAATAATAAAGTGATAATGATGATAGCAATATTAATTATAAAAGTGATAATAATAAAATGATAACGATACTAGCAATATTAATCATAATAGTGATAATAATAAAATGATAATGATAATAGCAATATTAATCATAATAGTGATGATTAAATGATAATAATAGCAATATTAATTACAATTAAAGTGATAATAAAATGATAATTGCAGTATCAATTATAATAATATTGATAATAATAATAAAATGATCATGATAATAACAATATTAATTATAATAATACAATGATAACAGCAATAATGTTAACAATAATAATAATAATAATGTTAACAATAATAATAATAATAATAATAATAATCAAATGCAATATATACCCTACAAGCAATTCTCTGAATAAAGACCTGAATACACCTGAACGTTTTCTGGGTTCCTTTTGTTCTACTTATGTCTGCCTGTCTGTTCTCCATGTCTGACGTTTGTAACAAACAACCCGCGTGAATATATGTTGACAACTGATCGATTTATGATCACTTTTATAGTGCAAACATGTCATTCCTCTGTAGACGTAATGCACTATAGGAGCGAGTGGCACTGTACCAAGATGGCCGCTGCGTAGGCACGTTGCTCCAATCGGCAGCAGCGGTCAACGCAGCATCTACGTATGTATGTCTATGGTTAGCCTAACGTTCGCCTTAAGAGATGCTGTGTCTGTGTAGTCATTTCAGGATGGACAGAGACCGGAGCTTTAACTTCAAGCTGTTGGTACCTCCCTGGGTGAATAACGCACAGGTATCTGCTGTTCGACCTCAGGAAGTGGTTGAGAAAGGTGGTGATTTCACGACATCTTCGCAGCAGGTAATTTAATTTACCACCAGTAAATATTAATGAATAAAATCAAGGGAAAGCGCTTGGATGCTAGCTCAGCACTGGCTCATTCCTACAGTACAATGACAAGCTAACTGATTATTTATTTATTTTACCAGCAGTGAAAGTCTTAAGTACACAGTATGTACACTTGTATCTTTTGTTTTCCTTGTTTTAGACTGAAAGCATCAGTAAATGGTTGCAGTCATGTAAGAGGTTATAATCATTAGCATAATTGTTGTTTTCCCATAGGTTTGCAGTAAATATTTTGAGGAAGAGAAAAGCATGCCTTTACCCAAGACAAGCGTGGTTACCCTACCTAAACCAACCAGACAAGGTATGTTCTATTAAACAGCACAGGCTACATACGCTGCTCAAAAAATTAAGGGAACATTTAATGGTCACCGTATAACACCATTGTGAATCAGTTTCAGCTGCTTTGGTGCAAATGAAAGTGACAACAGGTGCAATGGAGAGGCAAAAGCAAGATAAGACCCCGAGAAGGGAACTGTTTTGCATGTGGTGGCCACAGACAGTTGCTCTCTCTTTATCCTTCCTGACTGATTCTTCTCTAGTTTTGTGTTCTGCTAGTGTCCTTGTCACTGCTGGTAGCATGAGGCGGTACCTGCAGCCCAATCAGGTTGTACAGGTAGTCCAGGTCCTCCAGGATGGCACATCCATACGTGCAGTCACAAGACGGTTTGCTGTGTCTCCCAGCACAGTCTCAAGAGCATGGAGGAGATACCAGGGGACTGGCTGTTACAGGAGGAGATCTGGACAGGGCCGTAGAAGGGCATCAACCCAGTAGAAGGACCGGTATCTGTTCCTTTATGAGAGGAGGAACAGGAGGAGCACTGCCAGAGCCCTACAACATGAAGTCCAGCAGGCTACTGGTGTGCATGTTTCTGACCAAACTGTCAAGAACAGACTCCATGAGGGTGGCATGAGTGTTTGACGTCCTCTAAGCCCAGCACCTTGCAGCCTGACTGGCATTCACCAGAGAACAGCAGAATTAGCAGGTCCGCCACTGGCGCCCCATTCTCTTCTCAGATGAGAGCAGGTACATGTGACAGGTGTGAAAGCCTCTGGAGATGCCGTGGTGAACGTTGTGCTGCCTGTCATGTGGCTAGAGTGTGTAGGCAGTTCCTGGGTGACGAAGACATTGATGCCATTGACTGGCCCTCTCATTCCCCTGACCTAAATCCAATTGAGCACCTACAGGATGTTATGTATCGGTGAATCTGATGCCGCCAAGTACTGCCACAAACTGTCCAGGAGCTCACTGATGTCCTGATCCAGGTCTGGGAAGAGATTTCCCAGGACACCATCCGCCGACTCATCAGCATGCCCAGACATTGTCAGGAGTGCATACAGGCACGCAGGGGGCCACACACTCAACTGAGTCACATTATGAGTTGTTGTAATAAAATTCATGCAAGTTGGATCAGTCTGTGATTTTTATCTTTTACTTTGATTTTCAGTGTGATTTTGAATCCAGCTCTCAGTGGGTGGATGATTTTGGTTTCCATTCACCTTTGTTACGTCATTTTGTTCCTAACAAATTGTACAATGTACATCAGCAAAGATTTTCAACTTAAATAATTCTCTCATCAAGATCTGATGTGTGAGTTAGGGGTTCCCTTAATTTTTTTGAGCACTGTAATTTCAGGACAAAAAGTTGGTAAGTATTATCAGGCTTATGATAAATTAATTATTGTCTCTCCTCTAAAGACAGTACCAAGGTGAAAGTCGTGCCACCAATGGAAAAAGGCAAGGTAATACTTTCATTGTACTAACATGTGAAACATGAATAGGATAGACTTGGCCCTTGCAACATGTTTATTCAAAAGTATGTCATTTTACTTCCCATTATTGTTAATATTCCCCAGAATAATGGCAGTCCGGGTCAGCTTTATTCTGTGCTGTTTGATGAAGTGGACAAAATCAAGTGCTGGAAGGTCAAAGTTGACTCTGACACTGTGCAAAAGGAAAGGAAACTCCAAGACAACAAAAGAACAATTGAAACTCAGCGCAAAGCCATTCGAGAACTGCAGGTGTGTGCCTCAGTTTTCTTTGTTTCTCTTTCACTCCAACTACATATCCTTTTCTTTTTTGAATCAAAGTAACATTATATATAAGAGAGAAATAGTATACTTCAACACTAATTGATGCTATTGTATCTCATCTGTGTGTTTTGTCTTGACAGTTTGGACATGAAAGTCTCAGCGTTAAACTGGAGGAACAGATAAGTGAAAATGAAGAATTGAGGAAAAAGTACGGGTTTTGTTTGATTTAAATAAACATATCAAGTTAATTTTTAAATCTAAATGTTTTGTCTGTGTACAATTTTTTACTGATCTTGTATTCCAAATTTTGAAATACAGAAACTGTGCCACAAGGAACTTGTGTTATGTACTTAAAGATACTTTTAAACGCTCAGCTGAGAGAATGCGTTTATGTAAGTAAAACATGCTTTATACTTTTCAGCCTGGATATGTGTCTTAACCAGCCTTACTAGTAAAGGGTTGAATATAATGACACATTGCTGCATATGTTGTAACATATCTTTACATTTTCTAGTTGAATCTGAAAGAGAAGAAACACATCGCCTCTTTACGGAAAACAGAGGAAGTATTCAGGTAAAATACCTCGAAATCTATATCTTTTTTTCTTTTTAAAATAATAATGTGTGGGACAGAAGTCAGTAAAACAGCAGAACAAAAGGTTTGATAGTGAGCTTACATGTGACTTGTTTTTCTGTAGAAACTCATTGAAGCGTTTGAAACCCTTCGCATTCAAAGAGAAGCTGATCAGCAAGAGATGCAGAAAGGTTTGGATTTCTTTTACTATAACTTAAGGCTTTTCAGAACAGTAACTCTAAATATTAAGAGAAATCTTAATCAGCCAGAAATAACTTATCCACTGTGACATATGATGAGTTATTGATAGATGAACAAGAAAAATTGACCACTTTGTCTTCTTCCAGCCAAAGAGGCCTTGCTGCAATTTGACGATCTGAAAGACAAATATCATCAAGAATATAATATGAAGGAGAAAGAGGTTATTAAATTAAAACTCCCTTCAAATCACTTTATTTGTTAACTTTTGAAACAAGCACTTAAAGGATTAATATTCATATTCACAGATTGATGAGCTTCAAACAGAAATTAAGGATAAGGAAAACAAGCTACAAAAACTCCTGTTTGACCTCCATGAAACCCAGGAGCACTGCAAACAACTTCAGGATACAACAAGTAAGATCATGATAACATTTCAACAGAAGATGCTCATAGCTGTTTTTAGATTCAGAATTTTGCAAAAAGAAGCTTTGATAAAATATGTTATAATAATGTTTATTAAACATTGTTTTGTCAATTGTCAGTTTCTTGTAAAACATTAATTTTTTTTGTCCAGAATGTTTTGATAGCTGAAAAATAATGACAGTTAAGGCCTTTGCACACTGAGCCTGTTTTTTCAGATGCATTTTTTTAAATTCGTCATCAAAAATAAATGTTCTGCACAGAAAACTTGCACAGTGATTCCGATGCGTTATTTTGTTCTATTCGTTGTGAAAATTCACAATATGTAACAAAATGAAAAGACACATTTCCTCCTTTGCCTCTCTCCACTGAAATTACCTATCTGGCTGTCACCACTCCCTCCCTGCCTTTCCTTGGTCTACATCCTCCTCCTCTTCATCATTATACGCCTGAATATTACGATCTGAACTGTTGAAAGTGAGCTGTGTGAGATATGAAATGATACTGTGCGTCCCGTTCCTCTGTCTTGTCACATCTGTGTCCTGCCGCCACATTTTCTTCACTGATTCTTGGTCAAACAGAAAATCGGACTTGTTTCAAAAATTTTAATGACAGATGAAAGGTTCAGACTCGGTGTGCAAACGTGATTTACACAAAGTGAAGTCGTATTGATAATCAAATTCCCATCTGGTAACCAATACGGTTTAATGAAGGTGACAGTGCAAGTCTGCAACAATGTTCTCCAGCTTTTGTCCTACATTTAAAGCAGCTTCGACTGCAACATCAATAATTAAATACCTGAACTATTACTAAAGTTAAAATAGTTCTTATTTTTTGTGTGTGAAATGTGCCAGCATTTTTGCAATAACTGTTTATGGAAAAGTAAGGCCTGCTCCAAAATTATAAAATGTTTTGTAGTATTAGTGCACTTTGTTATTTGAAGGGACACTGTAGGCAGAGCCCAAAGATTATTAAGTATTTACTAACTTTTCAGATGAACAGTATGAACTTCTTAAAAGCTCAAAAACCACACAGGAATCCCTTCTTCAAAAACTGCACACCACAGAGCAGCGCTGTAAAGAAACTGAGGTGAGTGTTGTCATTTTCAGTGGAACTGGGCTCTGCTGTGCGTTGTCTGCTTTGATTAAAAATGTTTTCTATCCCTCAGAAAAATCGTGAAGCTATGGCTGCAATGCTGGAACAAAATGAAGAAGAATATGCAGAGATGATTCAAAACAAAGACTTGAGCCTGCAGGAGCTCACCAGAGTTAAAAATCAACAAGCAGAGAAGCTGGAGCAGATTCAGACAGCTATTCAGGAGCTACAGGATTCACTAGCCTTACAAATACAGAGGTATAATTAGCTGCTGAAAATTCAGAGCATTTTCCTGACCAAATACACATTTTTCTTCATGTTGTTATCTTCCTGTTATGACCCATTTTCAAGGGCCAAGGAGCTTGAGGATAAACTCGAGGCAAACAACGAGGAACTTGAAAGGAGGAACACACTTTTGGGTAAGCCTCCCTGAGTGAAGTATGTAGACGTTTTTATGTTGTGCTCTCCCAAGCTGAGGAAAAATGTTTTACTCAACAGGAGAGAGCAGGGAGCAGAGTGCACAGAGGGATGGGCAGATCAAAATCCTTGAAGATGAACTGGTAGGGCGTATTTTAATTTCCTAGAAGAGTGTATTCTTTGCTTCCCAACCATTCATTGAAGTCTGATTGTGACACAAGAGAACTTGAAGATGCTCACAGCATGCTGTTGTTGCTCTTAGGACAAAAAATCTCAGTCCATTGAGTCGATGAAGGTCAAGATTGACGTCACTGAAGTCAGAGTGGAGAAACTCACAGCCAAGCTTTCAAGGAAAACAGAAGAAGCCCAGCTATTCAAGGTGATTATAAGTAGACACTTCATCTCAGAAGGACAAGGGATGTTTATTCCGTACTCTAGTACAGATACCTAGAAACGTATGCCCAAGGTAACATTTTTTTGTTGATACAGGGTGAAGCAGAGGCTGCCTGTGCAAAAAATGCTGAACTGAAAAAGGCTTGTGAAGCTGCTGAGAAGGCACAAGAAGATTTAAAGGAGAAGTCCACAGTGATAGAGGTGTTTTACATGATTTTCATTTTCTTGCTGCACTCATCATCTCTTACCCACTGTGGAGTTTCTAGAGAATGAAAATATTCACTGATGTGTTATTAAGCGCAATACATAGCTTCACCACACTGTGTGTTTGTAATATGCCTTCAGATCAAAGTGCAGCAGCTGGAGGGTCAGTTGTCTACTGAAGTGAAGAAAAATGAAGAAAACACCCTTCAGATGGAGCAGCTGAGAGAAGATATCACACAGCATAAGTGAGTTCCTAATGGGCAGTTATTCCATAATATTAGCATATAGAATATCATATTAAACTGTCGTAATCTTAATGTCTAATGTGTGATTTATGTCATTTTAAGAGTGCAGTACAAAGAGCTATTATCCAACTTTAATGAGCTGCAGTCTGAGAAGACAGCCATTCAACAGCAGTTTGAGAGCGGATCTTCCAATGTAAAAGTCATTGAGGCAAATATGAAGGTCTGAATCATCCAACCAAATGTGATAAACCATTTTTGTGTGTACATTAGCTGTTTGCATCGGATGTCAGTTTTTGTTTTTGATTACTGAGTATCATTCTGAAACTGTTTTAACTGACCAGGTGAGTGAGGAGAAGGCTGTGAAGCTCTCAAGAGAAATTCAAAGACTGGAAGAAGAAAACCTACGTTTACGGTTAGTTTGCACTTTAATGATCCAAAGAGATTTGACAGTGTGTAGTTTTTTTCATATTTAGATTTTTATATTTTCTATTAATAGAGAGGAAGTAAACTCCATTAAAAGCAAAACCCAGGGGATATATCAGGAAACTGAGACTCTGCAGAAGACAATTGAAGAAAATGTAAGTATGCCAACTAAACCATTTGTCAATAGAAACTTTAGCCATATAAAAGTACTTGTTCTAAAAGTATCAAATGATGATTTCTTTGTGATTATTGTCTAAAGTGTAAACAACTGCAGGAGAAAATTACAGCAAAAGAAAGCCAGATCAAATCCATGGAAACAAAGGTGACTGAAAAACTGAACATGTGTAATACTGTTACTATTTTTTTGTGTGTGTGTGTGTGGAAATAACAAGGAATTTGTTTGGTTTTTAGCTGGGCAATCTCAAGAAGAAATTAAAAGTTAAACTTAGAGCCCAGGAGGAATACCAGAAAGAGGTTTGTGGTGACTGTGGATTTACAGTACATAGGATGGCATTGGTATTTACATTTATAGCTAACAGCTAAGTTGTGTATTTTCAGAATAAAATGCTTAAGAAACAAATGGCAAAGGAGACCGCGAAATCCAGTCAACTTGAAACAGTGGTATGGTTGTGTTTTTTTATCTTCTAGTTCTTAATAGTGATACAAAACATTTAAATTCATTAGTACGTCCCTGCATTATGTAGATGGTTGTTTTGTCTTTCCACAGATCCACAGTCTTCGGGGGGAGTTACAGAACCTTGAAAGACTGAATGAAAAAGACCATCAGGAAATGCTTAAGGATCTTGAGTCCAAATCCACCTTTGCAGCAGAGCTTGAGAATGAGGTTTCTTATGTAACGTGATGTTATTTACCACATTCAGGATAAAAACAAAAATGAAAATAAAAACCCTTGTTTTACAGGTGCAGACACTCAGGTCAGCAGTAGCAGAGGCCATCAAGAACAAGGAGGACACAGAACTCAAGTGTGAACATAAGATAGCAAATATGGTGGCACTGATGGAGAAATACAAGGTAAAGCAAACATTTTGATGTCTGGAAATGATTTTGTGCAGCATGACTGTTAATTTAAGACATGTTTCATTGGCGGGAACTTGACTTGTTTTCACCAGAGCCAGTATGACCGCATGGCTGAAGAAAAGGATGCAGAGCTTGCTGAGTGCAAGAAGAAAGAGATGGAGGCTGTTGCCAATAGGAAATCACTGGTATGATGCTGAAAAAATGCTGAAAGTGTGTGTTTATTAATACATGAAACAGTTAGATAATGAATAAATGATATCCTAACATCGTGAAAACTAAATTCTTAAAATCAGGAGTTGACTCTCACAAAGCAGAAGACAGATAATGATCAGCTGAAACAACAGCTGAAGACGGAAATGGCAGAGAAGGTATGTCCTAGTTTGAATCAGGTGCAGTGTATTTTTGGCTTTTTAACAAGTTGTACTTTACGTCTTTGAGAAACACTTTTCATTGCTGTTAGGAGAACATGCAGAAGGAGCTGACGGAGATGAAGAAAGAAATGCCATCAGTGAAAACCACTCAGCTCTCAGAAGCAAGAAACAAGCAGGTACAAAATCTCCATATGAGCAAACAGGTTGCTACTGACGACAAGGTTTGTTACCACACGTGCTTAACCAAGATTTAATTTTTAAAATTCTAGTCACCCGCCTCAAACAATAACCAAGGGAGATGTTCAGAGACTCCAAAAGAGAGGTCATCAAAGAGACACATATTTCACTTCTCCAAGGCCATGAAAATGCCCTCATACAGCCAAGAGGATGGAAGCCCTGCAGTTACGAAGAAAGCTGTGAGTTTAATCTACTTAAAGTTTTTTAAACAGATTGAGAAAATTGTTTTATTTCAGGCATATCCATAAGTGTTGAGATGGGTCGGAAGTATTTGAATTTAACATCCAAACCTATACACCTCACCCCAGAGGATTTGTTTTACTATCCCTCTCACTCCGACTGCCTTTCTCCTTATACATCCATGGTCTTTCCCCATCCTGTGCACAGGCATTAACGCCCCCTGCTGCTGATTGGCTGAAATAATGTGTGTTGTTGGGTCTCAGCCACTTTTTTTCCATTTACAGTCAAGGCCAAGTGCACACACAGAATCAGCAGCAGACCATGAGGAGATATTTACTAAATATAACAAAAAAGTGTATTGGATTAGAATTGCTGACTGCACCTCTAACTTATTTTGCATTCTTACATAATTACTACTTGAATTTTAATACATTTTTATATTGACGTCAGGTCAGGTGAAAATACTGTGGACAATGGACATTTTATATTAATTCACCTGTTGGTCCCATTAAGTCCATCAGGGACACCAACTTATAATCTTTCAACAGATGTTTTAATACAGAAATGACGCCATTTTTCACCTTAAATGTGAGTGGAAGTTGTTTAAACGTGCATGCAAAGGTTGTGTATTTGTATCTGCATACATTTGTAGTAAAAGTGTTATTCTCAGTATGTGCACTTAATGTCAGTGGTTCCCAACTGGTCCAGCCATGGGGTCCAGATTTCTCCTTTGTCATCAGTTCAAGGTCCACACAGTTAAATGCAATCAGCATCATACTTGTGTTTGGCCATGTCCTCCATCTAGTTTGTTGTCTCTGTCAAGTAGCTGTCCGTTATTCACCCACTCTACAGCAGGAAGCAGCCTTAAAAATTAAAGCTCTGTGCCAGAAATGAACTGTTCTTAAAAATAAAGTGTGTTTCTTACAAACTTGACACGTTTGCAAGTCACTTGCGTTCAGAGTGGACCCGCGTCCTGCTCTTGGACTGCGACCCTCCAGTTGGGAATCATTGCTCTATGTCAACAGTGAATGAATGCAGTGTGAGCGTGTCGCTATAGGCTATTACTAAATGATAGTACCAAGAATTAAATTTAACTGTGATTATATTTATTTCTTTTGTGGTCAAGGAGAATGGAGAATGGATTCAGGACACTGACTCATGTGGAAAAACAGCAAAGACCAGAGTAAATAACACTTGAATCTATTTATAATGTAAACGTTGATTGGCTTTGATGATAAGTGCAAGAGTTTTATTCAAGGTGATTCTGTCTTCTATTGTAATATTCATAATAACTCAGACTGACATTGACTTTGCATCTTAGGAAAATCACAATGAAGAACTGAAAACCCCGAAAGGTGTCACAGACAGGGTTGGCAGAACCTCACAGATCAAGGTAATACACAATATCATTTTGACATTTTCTGAATTAAATAAAAATATTAATGACTTCTGCTGACATTTACTCTTTGAATTCCCTCACAGTCCTACAGAATAAGGACACCTCCTGCTGCTGAAAAGGCAGCGCAGTGGAAGAAGAGCACAATAGAGCTTGACCCCAAGTCTGACAGCTCTGATCAAAATGATCTCTTGGTGAGTTTGTTTATCAGTTGAGGGTTTATGTATCAGAAGAAAACATTATCAGATGAGATTGCCAAGAGCTGATTTGGCCCTCTGTTTCACTTCTTGGCAGACATTTGCAAGTACGCCGGCCCCTAATTTTTCCACTTCACACTGCAAACTCAACATCTACAAAAAGGTAACATTTGAAAATTATATGTGTGCATTGTATACATGGACAAAGAAGAAATAATCCCTGGTAATTTTTATTAAAAAAAAAAATTTGGATCAACGTTTTTTTCTTTGATCCAGAGCCCTGTCACTCATAAATCACCAGGGAACGCCTTAAAGTTAGCTGCAGTGAAAAGGATGAGAGATGCTGGTTGGACTGCTGTTACTGGCTGTGACAAAAAAAAGAAGACTACCCATGAGAAAATCTTTGGATAAATAGCGCTGTTACAGGTCAGATTAACCGTAACTATAACAGTATTACTAATGTTCAGGTATTCATATTCCAGTTTTCCTTACATGCATGTACAGCACTGTTAGGGATCAAATACACAGCATGAGTAAAAACAGGCTAATTTATTTCTTGACATGCAAAGAAGGAATTGTTATGGATCAGTCGAATGATTGTTGCCAGCAGAATGATTTTAGGTGTTCATATTCTTTCTTTCTTCACAGACATATATAGCACAGTTAGAGATCAATTAGACAGTATTTACAGTGATTAACAGGTCATTTTTTTCTTAATATACTTCAAAAGAATTGTTATGATTCAGTTAATCAGTATTGTTGATATCAGAATGATTCAGCTGTTCATATTCTTTCTTTCTGTGAGGGATCAATTCCACAGTATTTACAGTAATAACAGGCCAGTTTTTTTCTTAACATGCATAGAAAGAATTGTTATGGATCAGTTTATCAGTAATGTTAACAACAGAATGATTTAGGTGTTCATGTTCCTTCATTTTAGCAAGTTGGTCTTGGGTTTGGAGGTTTGGAGGTTGTAAGTTACTGTAGAGTCATGCTCTATGCTTTTGAGTACTTTGAAAATATTCAGTTTGTTGTAGCACAGTTGTGTTGAATAATTCATCTTTACTGGTGTTCCCATGAAATCTCATTCATTCTGCACAAGTGTATGTCGGTGTGGGGAAACTGTGCAGTGTATTCCAGTCTTAATATATTTAACATATTTATGTATCCTTGTATCAGCAGTGATGTAAGTAAAGTAATGATTAAACGGATCAGCATTGTCCTTGTTTGAATGTTCTGCCCATCGTTATATTCCCTTCCTCGCTGCCATCAGCCTCACATCAAGAAGTTAAATTTCACAGGGGTGAAATCTCAGTCTTGGAATTGGAAGTAAAATTGGTTTAGTCCGTCCTGTCAGGCACCAAAGGTGACATCTCAGACTGTAGGAACTCTCTTCTTAATGAAGGAACTCCAGACGGAACTGAGATTGGTCTGCTGGGTCCGGTGGCACGTTGTCGTATATTGGATGGCCATCATAAAGTCCTCCAGAAATTACGAGTGTGTCATCGTCTGCCACAAACGTATCTGCTGAAAATTAAACAGGTTTCTCTTTTTTTTTTAACTGCTAATAACAGAAAAAAATAGCTTGTATTTGCTGTATGATAAAGTGGGAGTCCTTACCTGTGTCGTCAGTGTTGTGAAGAGGTTGATGGAAGTACTGGATTTTATGTTTGTATCTGTGAAACATGAACCCAACCAGTGCCAGAGCAAACACTCCAAGTACAACACTAAAGAGAATAGTCATGTTCTTGTCTGACATGTTGAGTCTCAAACCTAATAACACAGGAAAAAGGGAACAAATATAAGTCATTCACATGAGTTAATTATCAACTTACAGTTAAATCTGTAATAAAACTGACGCCTGATGCTTACCCTCTGTGGTTCTGTCTATTGAATCTGAGGTGGTGTTGACACTGTGAGATGAATTAGCAGTCGTAATGACTGTAGTATCAGATGTGCTTATGTAACCCACTGTGGTCTGGACTGTTGGCACTGTCAGTGCAGTAGATGTTGGAGTGCCAGGTGCTGTAGTCATCTGTGATGTACTGTTTGTTAGTGGGGTCATGATGGTTGTTGGCTGAGGTGTCTGGAGATGGCTTGTGCTTGCAGTCGTAGCTGCTGTAGTTGTGGCGAATGTTCCATTGTCCCGGGTCGTGTTGGTTAAAGGAGTCGTGTTCCCAGTCACGTTTGAGATAACAGTTACACTAACAGTAGAGTTGGATGAAGTTACCGTTGTGTGTGTCAGGTTTAAGCTAGGGGTTGTTATTGTAGTTGTGACAGTTAAATTTGTTTGTGCCGCAACAAAAGAGAGGGCCAGAAGGTAACAAGCCAGTGTAGCAAAGATGGAAGCCATGGCCTTTAAGTCCTGTACTGGGAAACAAAACATAGGCTGAAAACACTTCAATAAACAATGTAAAATCTATGTTTCCCTTATCTCAGTAATATTCAGTTAAAATCTAAAGTCCGTGCAGTGAAAACAGGATCTTAAACATAGTGTATGCCCTTATATAAGTAGGTCATATGTATTACATTAACAGATCTGCGTCAGGAAATGACTTCAGGCACACTAAACGTGACTGTGTGCGCACTAAGAAAACACATAATTACCCCCCAGGTCTGATCTTTTGTTGTCACAACAATGGAAACATTCCTAATCTCCCTCTCATGTGAAAACTTGACTGAAGTCCAAAGCTTGATTAAGAAGTAAACAGCAGATCAGACTCACCTTGATTGTTTGTGTCAGTGAAATCAGTGGCTCAGTTCACCTTGCTGGCAGTGCGTCTGCCTCCATGTCACGGCTGACTCCCTCCTTCCTATAAACCTGGAACAGCTAGTGTTGGTTTGCTGGCATAGTGGCAGGTGAAAGTGGGCAGGTCAGTTCTTTGCAAACTTCCTCTATTGTATGTTGCCAAGGAGACAAAGGACACAGTTGTAACAGAGACCAAAGCTCAATCTCTCTCTCACTCTACGGCTCTCCCTTCTTGCTCAATTCACATAAAGTTTACAGCCCTGAGAAGAAGCTCAGAGAGCTGTGTTGCCAAAGTATTAACTGCACTGTAAATTTATTTTTCTTGGCTTCACTGTCCTGCACTCTGTCTCACATACATGCCAAGGTCATACACTCACTGAAGATGTTTTCAGTCGACACGGTTGAACTTTGTACAAAATGTTTATTACCAAGTAGAATTTGTGACTAATTTATACAGACAGTTCACAAAGAGTGCAAAATTTCCATATAAAAAAACAGCCATTTAACAAGTACAGTAATATCATCATACATATAGTAAAATATCAAACTATATTCCAGTGTGCTTGTCTGTGTCAGCATGACATGAAGGACAGTGTTCAGGCAGAGAATATAGAGTTATCAGCTGCTATCAGGGAGGACAATTAAATTAAGGGCAATAAAAGTAAAGTTGCAACATCGCTGCTTTACAGGAAACAGGAGCAGCTCTGTCATAGCGAGACAAAACACATCATAATCCATATCAACACAAGTAGGCACATACCGGTAATGGAGTTACAATTATTTGTTTTTGCAAATCATATCCACCACAGGGATTGTAGCACCACAAGAATTGTAGCTTGTCATTTATTTCTGTAGAAAATAAAAAAAAGCTTCCAGGATACAATGTATTGATACAGCAGTGTTACAGCTTGGTGGCTTTTTCAACATCTTTATTCGTCACTTCCAAGTCTGTGAATGTTGAGTTGTCAGCTTCCATATGAAAGTCTCTTGCAGCCTTTTCTGTGGCGTCTGATACCTGTGGTGGGTTGAGAACAAACTGTTAATTACGTATGGCAATCGATAAATCTGTATGTAATAATCCTTACTTTGTCACCAACTACTAACAGTCAGTCTCCTACCTCTGATTTACTACAGCAGCTGAAGCAGATCAGGTCACTTGTCTTCACCAACAGATCAGGGTTAATTTTTTCTTGCTTGCATCCTCCTGAATAGGACAGATACACACATATTCCCATACAGTAAGTGTTTATGGTCTGTTTAGGTTATAATAATAAACATTTAGACCGTATAAGCATGGATGTGTCTCTGCAGTGAAAGTAGCGGTTAGGAAGTAATGTCTCACCTGTGATCATGCTCAGCAGCAGGCCAGACACGATTGTGATCAGTGTACCCAGGAGAGAGAAGTAGAGGTAGGACAGAGAATACCAGGTGTCTGCCAGAGGCGGCCTCACACTGACACACACAGGAAATCATTTAAGTCGTCATACGCTTGTTATACCAAGATGATAGCCACTTCTTTGTGATGATATGAAGAAGGGTTGCAGTTGACTAATCTGCCAATTATCTTCTAGATTAATAGTTTTTTCTGTTTTGTTTGTTTTGTTTTTTTTGTCTAACTAACAGTCCAAAACCCAAATATTCTCCATTTACAGTGATATAAAACAGAAAAGCAGCAAATTTTCACATTTAAGAAACTGGAACCAAAAATATTTGGCTTTTTTGTTCATAACAAAATTCTGAAAAAAAAAATGGCCGCTCATCAAAATAGTTAGGGATTCATTTTCTGTTGATTGACTAATGTATTAATCGGGTAATTGCTGCAGCTCAGGTATAAATAAAGACATGTTCATTGCTATTCTGTTGCTAGGGCAACAGCTTTGGTCCCTTTAAACTTCCTGTCAGCTACTGCATTAGCAAACATCCTGGAGCCTGTTTACACCTGGTGTTAACTTAATTTTGGAGATCCGAGAAACATCGTCATTCACACCTGTGTCTATCATGCTTCTCCAGTTGACCACTTGTGTTCAGATAAGGTTACTGCCTGACTACATTATTCAGTTAATACATCCACACTGTTGCTGCTGTCAACAGAATTCAACACATCTCAACACCACGGAAAAATAGTGGACAGTCACACAATATTTAGTCCAACTTGTCATAACATGGGCAAGTTAGAAAGCGTAAGCGCACTGTCACCAAAAAAAAACACTACTTCCTGCACTGATGACGTAGGTGGCACTTGGAAATCCAATCTGGCACTATACACTAAAATGTGAGTGCTGCTGTTTGAAGAACAGAGCGTTCTCTTTCTACATGATTAAATGAACCATAAAGTTAATCACACATCCACTCCACTTGGCACTGTGCTGCTCCGTCTCCTCAGACAGAGTGTCCAGAGTACACTCTGCTGTGGTGTTCTGAATAACCAAACGGTACATTCCAACAATGTTCTGAATTTACAAACAGTCCAGTTTGTGCCAGAGTGCAGAGTGAGTGTTGCTGAACGCACCTGTGGTCGTTTACACTTGTATTTAGCGCTGTCTATGCTGTGATAGGCTTACATGACCCCTGTTAATACCAGTTATAAACAGGCTCTTTCACGCGTTGTCAGGTTTGAAATAGTGTCTACACAGCTACCTTGAGTGTCTTTGGTTCTTGTCTCGTTGGATTTAAATTTTCACTCTATTTCAGAGTTGATTTTAAATGCACCAAAAGCCTACACAAAAACCTGTTTCTGAAATGTAGTCCAGAGAAGCAATAGGTGCAGAATATTTGATCAAGTTAAATTAGGTTTTTGGATATATAAAAAGGATTATAGCATTCCTATGGGAGTATTCCCTCTCTGAGCTGTTTTAGCTTAGCAGCAGTAAAATCTGTTCTGACAATGTTTTACTTTTCATTGAAGCATTGAGTCATTTTTGTACTCATTTGCCACATTAAAATGCTATTGAGTTTTACTGTGACCATATCACATGCTTGAGTGACAACAGATGGACCTTTGTTTAATGTGACTCACTCAGGCTGCGCGGTCGGAGCCACTGGACTGGTCCAAGGAGCTGTCGTTGTGAAGTTTTGGTCCTTAATGCTGCACAGTGCAGTGCTGACTGGTAGAGGATTAGTCTTTTCATCTGTGGGTGGGTAAATCTGGCCTCCAATCCCCACCCACAGAGTCAACACCAGACCAATGATCATTCCCCCAAGTCCTCCCTGCAAAGTAAATACAACTGCTGCAGTCAAATACCTCCTGGATGTGTCACATTTGTTTTACGAGCAAGGTTTTTTCTTTGTCAGAGGGTGCAGTTGTGCAGGCGAATGTTCCAGTAAAAAGAACATACTCACTATTGAGTTTGATGTGCGGAATAGCATGCCTAAAAGGTAAAGACCAAGAAGAGGGCCACTGATCATGCCGAATACAGACAGGGCTGCCTGAAAGGAGAAACAGGAGGCTTGTAGTTCTTAGTATTCAGCTCTTGGTGGTGCAGTAGAGCCACAAATGGCTGCTGTGTAGTTCTTACCTGCAGAACGCCTCCCATTAATGAGGCTATTCCAGCCATCCCAATACACAGGGCACCAAAGAACACACCTGTGAGATGTTAAAGTCGGCATTAATGCAATAAAATAAAAGATAAAAGACATTTTCATATATATTTTAAATGTTCTCATCATTATTTAGTTGTAGTGGTAACTGAGGTCTGGATTTTAGTGGGACAGTAGTGCTTTTCAATGTATTATATTAAAAAAAATAACTTTTGCATGTCTGAGAGCATTGAATTCAGTTGAAAAAGGACTTACAACATATTTTCTCATGTAGAAATGTTAGTTAAAAAATATTTTTTTATCTGATTGCAGGCTTTTAGGTGATGTTACACATGCAATAAATAAAAGTAGGATTGTGTGGTTTGTTTTTGGGACATTTTATCAGCACCATCAGATCTAAAGCAAGTACTGTCACCTCTGTCAGTCCTAGCAAAAACTTAAATCAATCTTTTTAAGTGGTCAATCATCTAGGTAATCAGAGCCTGCTTTTACACTTGGTCATGAAACAGGTATTGAATTGCGTTCCGTGTGATTTTACAAAGTAACATCAGCTCTGTTTAATGACTATAACTGCAGCGAGCAAGAACATTGTGATCCTGTTTCAGTACAGAACGGAGCCACACCCTTTATCTTACCCTCCCAAAAGAAGTTCATAGGACCTATGTGTTCCTGCCTGTGCAGGTTTTTTCCCACAGTAAACCTATCTGATGTAACACTGTAGATTACTGTAACCACTGCTTGTACAATATGCCCTGTGAAGTCTGCTTATACAAGCTTTTCCCAAATAATGATTTCATTTCGTCAGCTATCAGGCTGTGTGTTGTGAGGACATTTCTGATCATGTTGTAACTCACACAGTAGAACTGGAAACACTTAAAATTACCTAAGAATAACATGATAAGATAATGGTTATCTTGGTGTCTACTGGTATCTTTTGAGCTTCTTTGAGTCATACCGTCTGATGACCTCTGTGGTATTTTATCATCAGAATTTACTGTGAAACTATGCGTTTGAGGGTGTTTTTTCTTTAATTTTGTTTCGTATATGTTTTAAAATAATGGTATTTTAAAGAAAAGCAGTTTTCCTTATTATTTAATCACTCTGTATGCAGTTAGTTTATACACAACTTACTCAGGCCCATGTTCATCCAGGACACTTGTTTCTCTGTGAGGTTTTTGCACACTGGGAGAATAAAGTCTTCCACAGTGACAGCAACGAGGGCATTAATGCTGGAAGACACCGTGCTGAAAAATATGCAACAGTAAGCTCTTAGTCACTGGACAGAACAGGAGGATTGAAGACGTTAACTGATAAGAATACAGATAAGATTAGTCTCAGGAAGCATGCAGATGGTAGTGTCCTGCATCATGTATGAATAATGATTTGAAATGTAAACACAGTAACCTGTTCAGTCGTTGGTGAGACTGACGTGGATTTTTCCCAGGAAGAAACATAACCCAGGTATGGACAGCTCATTCTTTTCCTTACCGTTGCACCTTATCTACAAGATTATTTCCTTATCAACAACATTTCTAACTTAAAATGATGCATTTTTCCTTGTTTATCTCAGGCCTCACCTGAGGGTGCCACTGTATGCAGCAGCCACGAACAAGCCAGGGATTCCAGGGTAGTCTGCCAGAATATCCATCACAAGGTATGGCAGCAGCTGGTTCACAGATACAATCCATTTACTGTTAACAATGCTGCTTTATTACACAACAAACTGCTTGATAAGTGAAGAGACAGACACAACTGCAGTTACCTGGTCATGTGTGCCTATATCATCGTTTGAAAATGGGTCACAGTTTTTGTAAATGGAGAACATGGTGAGCCCAGAAAACACAGCCAGGCTCACAGTCACCCACAAGCCAACCATGTTCACATACAAAGACCTGAGAGGTGAAAGGAGACATGTCAGTGCATGAACCGTAGCTCACAGCTTGTAATATCCTGTTTGCATTGCATTGCAGGATCGCTCACATCTTGGCATGCCCTAAGGTTTTGCAGGAGATGTAGCGTTGCACCTGGGACTGGTTAATGGCGTAGATGGACACCCACATCACGCTGCCACCAACTACGATAGTCCAGAAAGTGTGACGCTTCAGAGGATCTGGGTCAAAACTGTGATGAAAGTCAACAACACGTGAAAGAATACTGAAGGTAATGTGTCAGCACATGAGCAGTACAAACATATGATAATGTGAGATTTCGAGGCAGGAAGCAGGTATCACTGATATTCAGTTTTCTTGATTATTGCGTGCAGAACAGTTCCCAGTGAACTTTCCTTCCTTAGATACCAGAGAAATAGGTACAAAAAACAATTATAAAGTTGACATAATTCATTTTTCTTTGGCTAAAAACCTACTGATCTAATTAAGGAAGTCCCACTCATCCATTATCACCATCAATTTAAAACAAACTAACAACAAATAATATCTGACATGGCTTGTACTTACTCAAACGCCTCTAGTCGGCCTCCTTGGCGGGCATCTTCCCAAATCTTTGTCAAGCCTCCCTGCAGTACGGCTCCTCTAGCTATAACAGCCACAAAACCTGCCAGCATGATTACCATCTGCAGCACGTCTGTCCAGATTACTGCTTTCAGACCTCCCTGAAACAAAACCCATGTTCGAGTCAGCTTATCATTTCCCAGCACTTTTGTTAAGTCTCTCCAATTTAGTGCCAGTTGAGGGTTATGGTGATGTTAAAATTAAACATTATCATGAAGAGAACTTGCATCACAAGCAGATGGGACGGTTTTATAGAGTGGTGCAGAGATGACATTCTTTATAGGCTAACCAGGAAGTTAATATCACCCTGGTTCCCTTGTTAAAAAGCCAGTTGGATTTTTCCATTGGATTTTGGATTATTGCAGGAAATAAGATCTGTGGCAAAAGTTTATGACACACACAAGTTTTGTTCAGCAAACACCAGGTTATGATTTTTTTTACGTGTAAATTCAGTTGCCAGAAGTACAGGAACATCTAATGTTAGGCTATAAACAAACTACACAAAGGTCACATGACTAAATCATCACCACCACCACCACAAGGCTATAAAGCCATATTTGGTGTGCTCACGTTCCACAGACTCATTTAGCCACTTGTTGACAGCCACCTTTTTAAGACACCTACTGTAAAAGCTTCAAATATTTACGAGTGGGGCATTTACTGATGTATTTTATGTTACAGAACAAAACGTGACAGTCTCTTAACTTGTGTGAACCAATAACCCACTGACGTTTAGACGAGGGTACAGGAAGTGCAAAAATGCGAACTCATTCAGGGTTTTAGGACTCATTGCTGCACCAGTTTAATAACCACACACTGAAGTAGGTTGGTGATGACGACACCACAAGTATAAAACCACAATGAACCAGACAGCTATGAGTTTAACACTTTGACATACAAACATACTTGAGCTCTAGGATTTCAGTCTGTGTACATTGTACATTTATGTATATTGTTTGTCACACAGATCATTAATTCAATACAGTACATAAAAGGTCTTGACATGCACAATACTAACCAAAGTGCAGTAGAGGATACACACAGCTCCTGTAGCCACCAGCACTCCCCACAGATTAAGTCCTGTGACTGAGTGATCACAAAAAAAGCTCCATTATGATTCAGAATAAACCAGACAGACATAACATGACAGTCTCCATAACATAAGTCTCCATAACTTCTCAGAAATTGTGTATTTATCTTTTTTTTCAACTTGGCACTGGCAGTGAATTCTCCCTTTGTTTAAAACAAAAACACACGTGGTCACCTCTTTTGTTTTAGTCTGTGTTTGACATAAACACAGGACAGACAGAAACACAAATGTATCCCCTAGCTACTATCAGTGGTATATAAACTCTGTTAGCAGGTCAAATCAACACTTACACAGGTACCTTTGGAAAACAATAGCATCATATAAAGTACTTTTTATTCATAACTGTTCCAAGAAGAGGCCATGTATACACTTACTTTGATTAAGTGCCAGAGCTGGAGCGTAGATGACCAGCCCGGTGTACAGGGCCTGAGGAAAGAGCCCACCATTAGTTGATTAGCTGGAAACTCAACAAGCATGTGACTCATATTTAACTGGTAGCAAGGATCAATTTTGCATAAAGTCAAAAGGAAAAAGACAGCTGCTTTTTACCATGCTACATTTACCATGATGATTAGGGATGCTTGTCCCATTCTTTGTGGTTTGGCACTTTTGTTTTTAATTATGGAAAGACATTAAGCTATTGAATAATTCTCTCTTTTTTTTAAAATAAAACCATGTTTTAGTTACCGTCTGTACAATGTACATTGATGTCCCAATTATCCGGATGAGCCGGTTGAAACGCAGCTCCAGGTACTGGAAATAAGAAGGAAAACCTTGAAAGTCAGACATCATTAAAATTATTTAATCTGCACACAGTGGTTAACATCCAGCTTAACGAAAAATTTAAGGTATTAGTTTTAGTTTGGTCAGAGTTCGCTGATGTTATGGAGGAAGTACATTTACAGCAGTTGTATTCTGTGCAGCCTTCGATAGCCATGAACCCCTGATCACTTTAATAAACCAACTGCATTGCAGACTGTGGTGGATGAATCATTAACCACATTAACTAAGTGTTGTATTTCTGCAGCCTATCAATGAAGCATGCTCACTGTATTGATCTTTACACCTTAAGTTGTTTGGTGCTGCACGTGTCAGCCAGCTCTTATGACCAACCCATAACCATTATAATCATTTACAGCTGGGGTGTCCAACATACAGCCTCAGGGCCCGAACTGACCTGCCACATTGGACCCATGTGACCCACTAGATGACTTTGCACACCTAATATTGATGCACTTGAGTAGCTGACTCCATGTAAAATGCTGCTTTAGAGGCTTTTCCACTCTGACCAGATTACAGCTCTTTAAAAAAAACAATGAATACTTGTCGTGGTCATGTTTAAAGATATTGAATATTGTGCTGAATATCATCAATCAGCTGCTTCAGTACAGAAGAATCTGTATCAGGCTTTAATCTTTAAACAGTAGCAGTGGAACCGTACTGCAAAGGCACTGCCAAAACTTAAGATTTGTAAATGGTTTGTAAGGGAGGGAATAACTTAACCTCCTTCCTCAATAACTTGTTGTGGTGATGCAAGCATTACTACACAGGAGTGGAAAATATTCTCATGTAAGGACAGTGAGTGGTGGACTGAGTGAGCATGATGCAAAATGAATTTGTTCTTTACACTAAAGACAGGGTAAATATGAAGGTGTTGTTATTTATAGCTTTGTATGCATTGGTTTTACAGGTCTGGCCCACATGAGATCAAACTGAGCTGTATATGGTCTATGAACTAAAGTGAGTTTCACACTTCTGATTTACAGTCCGTGACATTTTCCTCACCTCATAGGCGCTGGTGACTCCCAGTCTGTAGAAAAGCGGCACAAAGATCTCAGCAGTGACGGCAGACATGATGGTATAGGCGAAGGCGAAGATCCAGAAGGCAGCTCCAAACCGGTAGGCCTCAGTCGGTGTGCCAATGACTGTGATGCCAGACATGAAGCTGGCAGTGAGCGACATGGCAACCGGCACAGCTGTCATTTGCCGTCCACCCAGCAAGAATTCAGCGCTGCTGGTCTCCTTACGACTTCGAATGGCTTGGAAAAGGCCAATGCCAGCTGCCCCCAAAATTGTTACAGCAAACACCACATAATCCCACACAGAGAAAGTGGCCACTGGGCCACCTGTACCAACCATGATTAGTTCAGTTGGAGCTGACTCTTCTCTCTGAACTGTTGTTAAAAATGCTTAGATCCAGAAGGATTTCTGTATTATGCAATCTTGCTAATGTTTAATGTTCTTCCCTCAAATTTATTCTTAAATTGTCCTCAACTCCAGTGGCACATAAACCAAGAGTCTATAGTAACAACAAAGGCAGCAAGAAAAATACTATTTACTGCATTTCAGTCTGTCAACTGTGAGACATATTTAAATCAGCTGTTCTCATCTTAAAAGTTTCTCTTCAAACCTTCAGCAAAGAACAGAAAAATCCAGACAGCCCACTGTTTTAGTCCTCTGTGATTTTCAGCTCTGCCAAGCCAGCTATCAGCTATAAGTTTCCCTCTGACTGATAGTAGAAGAATGAGACAGTTTAACCACTGCACATCTCAGAGTGCAGTCTGAACCACTCTGATGCTTTCGGCAGACTATAAAGATCAGCTTGCGTTAGTTAATAATCCATCAAGGACACACGGTACTGCGGACAGCCATAATTTCAGTGATTGTAAAAAGTGATGATCCAGTGGTTTGTTCTGATGACAAACAAGAGACTTCCTGTTGTCAAGACGTCTTCATTTCCAGTGAAATAAGATGACACATTCAAGAGTGGTCTTTATAGAACTCCAGGTTACTCAGTAGTCATTGATTATGTGAGGAGGCAGGGCGGGTTAAACCTTTATGATTGGGTCACTTTGGGGTCATGTGATTATCATTACATAGCACATTGCACATAACTTCAAACTCAAAAACTCAAACAAATGTGACAACTTCTGTAAATATATTGCAGATAAGAGGGGAAAAAGTAGGCGTTAGCTGTTGGACCTGTATGCTAGCAGATACTAAGTGTCATGACTTGTATTAGTAATCTTATATATTTGGATTTTAAGGTTGATTTTGTTCAAGTCACTCTTGATGAGATCATCAGTTCTGGTCAAATCTCAGAAAGTTAATGTAAAATAGCTCATACTGTTAATTATTGTAAAGGTGAGTAAGAGCTGTGGAGAAGGAATGAGCTGCTAAAATGAACAATAACTGACCTTATCATAATATTCTTTGCAAGCGCTATTCCTATTCACTGACAGATTAACTTAACAATAGACAATGACCATGTGTGTTGTAAAAAGATAACTGTTTTAAGATGAGGAGTTAAATTCAGTAAGAAGTACTGTGATTGAAATGAAAAAAAAAATCTATCCAACTTATGTGTTTGTGAGATGATCCAATTTATAACATAAAGACAAATGCCAAGAAACCCACTGAACTATAAATGTTATGTTACGAAAAACAACCACATGGCTAAACCTATCAGACTTTGACTACCCTCGACAATCAAACATGAATCTAGATAAGGAAATACCTGCAGTCTGGCAGTGTCGGCGGGGGAAATGGTACTCCTCACTCAAGTCAAGGTACTTGACTTGAGTGAGGAGCCTTGTCAGAAGTTTGAAGTCTCTATCTTCAGAATTTGGTGTTTAGAAATGAATGCTAATGTCCACTGCAGCAGTTTTTAATTTACTTACTCTGAGAGCTGATTAGATAAACCTGCTCTGAATGTTTTTACCCTTGTTCAAGACATGTTTGGTCTGTGACAGTTTGTAAATATTTTGTGTTCACATTGCTGACTGGCGTTGATTTTTGTAATTAAAAATGCAGGAATCATCATTTTGACACACAGCTGAAGTGCTCTGAAGTGTGTCGGAGTAGAAGAAGTGCTATTCTTCAGTTAATTTTTATCCAAATGGGAGACAGATTAGGTGAAAATTAAGTGGCTCTTTGTACAATATGCATTCTTTCAAGTAGAAATGACGCTTTTTGGCATTTTGTGACATCTAGTGAGCACGGTTTTGGACCTCTTTAGAAAGAATGAGATACTGAGTTACACATGGGGCTTCTGCTGGTGCAGAATCCATTGTGTAAATTTCCTTGGTTACTGTATTAACTTTGTTCATGAGGGAAATCATTAATTCATGTCATCCACTAAATGGACTAAAAGTTCAACTCTTCCTGTTGTCACAGATGGAAGATAACTGCTACCTTGGATACAGCTGGATTACATAATGTTTGTATAAATACTGCTCAGCAGGGATGATCAGACTCACAGCATCATCAGGCCTGCAGGTGCCTTTAGGTCTCTACAGCAGGTGATTAACATACGCAAAGGGGAATAAATAATATGTAAGATGCTAAACTTTTCATCCTCCCTGTTATCTGGTTGTCAGTTTGTCTCTGTATATTTCCTTCCCATGCAGGTCCGAAACTGACTGGGGAAGAAATACCATCGCTCAGCATGGAGAGTGCAGTGTTCTCCTGCTGGCTCCTTTTCCTGCTGTTCAGCCCAGCTGTTCCCATGTGTTTACCCACTGACTTCACCCTGTATGTGGAGAGGCCAGAGTGCGACTACTGTGTGGCCATCAACACCACCATCTGCATGGGCTTCTGCTACTCAAGGGTGTGTATGTCCAAGATCAGTGGTTCCCAACCAGGGGGGCACTAAAGAGCCACAGGGGGGTCGCTAAGCCGTCTCGATTTTAAGGGGTCTCATAATTTTGATGTGTTGTGTCAAAATTTAATTCATTCATGTGTCAAAAACAAAATTTAAGGGTTATTAAGTCTACAATGGTAAAAATATAAAACGCAGAAAAAGAAATGATGTAAAAGCTTTTACCATGAACACCAAATATTCCCACAAAAATATGCATAAATATATATATATATATATATATATATATTTTTTTTTTTTTTTTCCTTTCCTCTGTAGCTGAATCTGCTCTGGTGTAGATGCAGCCCCTCTTTGTAATTCTTAGTTTCGTGCTATATATAGTAAATGTTTACTAGTGTATACTAGTATATTATTTGCCTCTTATTCTTTTGTTTTGCTTTTTTTAATATAATTTAAAGGTCCTATGTCAGGGAATGTTCTGTTAACTGAAAAAAATGAACACTGAATAAAAAAAGTAAAGAAAATAAAATCATTTTATCATAACCAAAGCATTTAAATTGAATTGTTTGAGGGGAAATATAATATAGACTAAACAATAATTAATGAAAGAAAGTGTATAGACACAGGAATGAAAGGAGTAAGAGATAGGTAATCATTTGAAAACTATTTCTGAATCAGAATTCTTTCCATTAAAATCAAAACATTTACAACAAAAACTGTCTTAACACACAAAAACATGATAAACTGATAAAGGTACCTGAAGCTTACTCCTTTTGGACAGCACTTTGTTCAGCGTGAGTTGTTTTTAAATGTGCTTTATAAATAAATTTGAGTTGAGATGAGTCGTGAAAGGGGCCCAGACACTAAGCAGATAATATTTCAAATATATGTTCACAAAAATGTTGTCTAGATTTACAAAAAAGAGACAGAGTGAGAGTGCATGTATTATACAGTAACATTTCCAACCCACTAGACTAACCAAAGACCCTAAGAACTACACCTACCTACTGTAAATCCTAACTACAAAAAAAGAGACAGATAATTAAATTGTTATAGTGTTATCAATCTCTTTCTGTATCTGTGGATCTCTGAAAACCACCCTGAAGCATTTACATTTAAATTTACATTTTTTACCCTTTATAAGATGCTTTTCTAGTCTTATATGTGTGCAACGGAAAGTAAATTAGAAAACTGTCACAAATCTGTTGTTGAGCACATATACAACATTACACATTATACAACCATTGTGAAAGAAACTACATTCTGGAGGCATCTTTAACAGAAAGTTTAAAATATAGTTAAAATATTGACTAAAATGTGATCAAAATTTTGCAGTTAATTTAAAATTGTGATAGAGATATGAGTGAGGGATTCACTTTAATTTATTAAAAAAAATGGAAAGTACAAAATACAGAAAACCTTTTCAAGTCCCTACGTCAACATACAACTTTTTCGGGTATTATCCCGGATAGACGTACAGCATGGAGCACGTTTATTGAAAAGTTAACAGTTGTATGAGACATGAGATCAAGTCACATAAAAAAAAAAAAAACTATTTTTGCATTTCTATTCCTCATTTTCAGTTGAGAACAAACCCCTAAAATGTTCTGTGGTGTCTGTTGGAGCCATAATATAGTTTTATTTGTTTATTCTATCCTTATCTAATCAAGATAAATATAAATATACACATGTTTTATTAAACTGAACACAGGGTGGAGCATTCATTTGTGAAGTGTGTTTAGTGAAGCTCCAGGTAATGAGGATCAGGTGTGTGGAACCAGGATGCAAACAGTTTCTTGACAGTGTTAAGTGTAGCAGCACGAAGAGCTTGTAGTGTGTTGAAACTGGAACTGATGAATACAAACTTGGACACTGAACTATTCAATGGACCCTAATCTGTGATCGACTCTGAAACTGTTAAGTGGAAACCTACCTGAGATGAGTTATGGACAAACAATGTCCATGTGTGAAGGTGAGCACATGTGAAAATAAATGGGTCACCACATTCAAAGAAACCTGATGAATCGGTTTATTGTTCTCCCTGTTCGCCCCTCAGAGGCCTTAAATGTAATGTTTTTTTTTATTGCAGACTCTACATTGTCAAAGAATTAAAATGTATATTAAGTTCATTCATGTGTTTGTGTGTGATGAGCAGGACAGCAACATGAGGGATATACTCGGCCCACGCTTCCTTATCCAGAGAGGCTGTACCTATGACAAGGTGGAATACCGCACAGCCATACTGCCCGGCTGTCCGGTCGACGCCAACCCTGTCTTCACCTACCCCGTGGCTCTCAGCTGCCACTGCGGTGCCTGCAAGACTGACAGCGATGAGTGCGCACACAGGGCCAGCGTGGATGGAGCTAGGTGTACCAAACCAGTAAGCCGTATCTACCCATATCCTGGCCAGAGCAACTACATGATCCCTTTCTGATTCTTCTCTTATCAGCTCGTCTCTTTTTTCTTTGTCAAACTAAAACTGTACAACCCATGAATATTTTTAGAAGAGACAAACGTCATGCTTTACCCTGTGATGGATTTGGTGTTACCTGTCTGTACTGGTACTTATTGTACCAGCCTGTTTTACTGTGTCTTTGTTGCCCAACATGTCCGTGCTCTTCTCAGTTTACAATGGGGGGGTTGATCCTGGAGCATATTTTGCCCGCGTCATTATTTATCCCCCTGTGCTGAACACTCATGTGTGTGTGACTCCCAGACTTACTGTGTTTACTGTGAAAGGGATACTCTGAATGCAACTCAATTAAAGTTAAAGTCTTTAAATAGCTCTCTGACTAAGCTGTGCTTGACTTAATCACATGCTGTGCCAAACCATACTGTAGCTTTCTGTTGACAACATAAACACACAAAGCCGTGACACTCCACAATGTCACCTCAGGATCCTATATTTGCCTCAGCAGACATTGTGGAAGGCACATGATTGTTGACACACCTCTTCTGATTAAACAGATTATCAGTGAGCTTGTTGAACCTCAAAGATTGGGCACAGAAGAGTCACCAAACACCAAAATTACAGTGTGACACTGTTATGTGTTGAGTAAGTTTGTCTCATCTCCAGTAGAGCTTATGTGTGTAGTACCCCATTCTCAAAGGGAATTTGGGAAGACAGCTGGAGCCTATGAATAGCACAGCAGCTCAGAGTGGGAGAATGTATGATAAGTCCATCATGTGGATCTCTGTGACATTGCTCTGTCATCTCTGTATTTTATATTCTGTCCTTTATTATATTACGGAAATTTCCTGCCTGTTACAGTTTCAATTTTGAAGTGTCTGTGTTAATGTTAAAACTATTTGTTAGGCTCAGACGGTTACTGTAACTAAGCCTCACTAAAGGCCTGAAAACATCGGAGTTGAAGGAATAGCACAAAGGGCAAAGATAATTGTCTGTCTCCCTTTATCAGTCAACAGGCGTGATCACCATCTGCATTACTTAACATATCAAGTTATGCATTTGTGCTACTGTTGCCTGACATGATTCTTAAAATTACAAGCCCTGAAACAATCTTCAATGGGAGGTGTGTTTTGGGGGCAGAAATGGAACAAAGTAGATAAGGGTGAGCTAACTGTTTGTGGTTAAAGTATGGATGGAAAACCAGTTTGTAAAATGCTGAAGAAGCTCGTGCAACTTCTGACAGCCCAACACTCTGTTTAACCTTGCAGTCAGCTGACAAAATGGCCATTCAGGGGTTTGTAGTCGAGTGTTTATCTCTTTGTCTATCAGTGTCAAAACTGCTTCTTTAACTTTGACCCACTTGTTAAAATGTGGTTGTTGTTGCTGTTAAAATGTTGAATGGTGGTCATATCCACTGTGGTGATAATTTAGGAGTATGTTTAACTCTGCAGAGGAGTGCCAATTTTTATCTCATGAATGCCTATAAAACATGCTCTGAAAACAATGATCTATACAGTCTACAAACTCATAAACCTACATAACAGGAGAGTTAATTATGCTGTATACTTCATGCAAACAGTTGACCTGATATAGCTCTAAAATTGTCAGACGGGTGTGGGACAATGGTTTGAATTGCCCAGCTGAAATTCCCTGTGTAGTGGTGTTTTGAAAACCGTTAATACCCTAATGGAAAAAGCAGTGGATGAAGTGGAATTTGCCTCCATCAGCACTCTAAGAGAACCAGCTATGTGGCACACATACCGATCACTCTTTCATTCAAACCATTTTGTTTGTGTTGTGTTTATTCAACTAGAAAAAATGTGAGAATTTTTTAAAGCCGCGCTCTAGAGGTGGCAGACACATTCATGTCCCCCCTCAGGATCAATTATAATAACTTCAGTGATTCCTTAACATCCTCTAGCTTCACTATCAGGTTAAAATTTTAACTTGTAGCCTGCAAAACCAATTCATGCTCACTCCTAATTAGCTAGCATGCTAACACTCTCAACTAAAATGTGTTTACATTTAGCTCCCAGAACCACAGTGCCTAAGTGCAACCCAGTTACCATATATAAAGATGTATGACGCATGGCTTCACTTTAAGAGAGCCGTCATGTCGTCCATCTTTATTATACAGTCTATGATACAGCTTACCAGAGCTGCTAGCATGGTTTAATAGCCATTGGGACCTTGTGACTGCACCTAGATATCATTGCAACTACTTTACATAATGACAACTGATGCCTTTTATAATTTTGTGTGTTTATTAGCTAGATTACACAATTGATTAAACAAACAGTGCAAGAGCATACAGCTCTGTAAATGTTCTTCAGTATCAATCAATTTTTTCTTAGTGAACTGAATGTAGTTTTATGTCATGCAGCTTATATCAAGATCCCAAACCTCTACAGAGTTGTCCAAAGTCATTTACTGTTTCCACACAGATGGTCTGCCCAAGCCCAGGAGGTTTTAATCTGAGTTATTGCACCTTTTCTGGCATCAGCAGGGTTTAAAATTAATATTAACAAATTCCCTGATTATCTGATTCCTGATTCAGGTGTATTTAAATACACAAGATACTGATCAAAATAACCCAGGTTTAAATTAATAGAATTGAATCAAACAGAGTATATTACAAAAGAATGCATTAAGTTAGAAAAGTTATATAGGTGTGAGAGTGCCGCCTATGGAAAAACTACATTCTTGACCTATAATGAACCTCCCGCTGTTACACAACTTTTGAGCTCCAAACCTGCAAGTCATTGTGGCTTGGAATGTGTATACCTTTAAAACCAAAGTCTGAGATAAACCAGTTTCAATCCTAACAGGAGCCCTCTTGCCTTTGGCACCCACCTTGTAATTATCCGCAGTATGCACCCAAGCCATGGTATGGTGAGCACCTGCAACTGAAACCTATTCAGAAGTATTTACCAGATGATCTGATAATACTCTGGAAAGCCCCCTTTGATATTCAATAGGCTGCCTTTTGTTCCTGATTTAACCTCGAGGAGAGATAGACCGTGTTTGTCTTACAACAGTGATACCTTTTTTAAAAAATTATCTTTATTTACCTAAGGTGAAGTTATAGGCCACGACTCTTTTTCAGCAGAACCTGCATTTAATACATAGCTGCACAGAAACACACCAGTGAGTTCAGAAGGGTAAAACTGTTTTATCTGTAGCTGATGTCTGCTTCTGTGTATATACACTGAGAGCAACAAAAAGCCAAGTCAAACTCTCTGTATGTGTACACATACTTGGCAGCTCCCCCACCCATATTTCTCCTGCTGAAGGTTGACATGAAGGAACCAGGACCAGCTGTTAGTGGAAGAAGTATTCAGATACTTTGCTTGTGTAGAATTGGCAGTACCACAATTTAAAGACACACCTTTACAAGTCAAAGGCCTGCATTTAAAACCAAACTTAGAAAAAGTTTGTATCACCATTATCAACAAAATGCAGTTAAAAGTATCAAAACTAAAAGTGCTCAAAATGGGCCCTTTAAATTTTATGCACCTTATTAGTTATTAATATCATCATGCATTACCATTCAAGCACTCAAGAGGGGGCTAACTGTAACTACAGCCCCTTTCTCACTGCATAAAAAATACGCTAGCACTTGCTAACATCTGGTTTTGTAATGTAATGGGAAAGATTTCAATCAGCATTCACACCCAGGTTAAATGACTCTGCAGTACTCTAGGGTATTTATCAGCACCAGCCTTAATGGAAGCATAACACCCCAGGAATGCAACTAATTTTAGCCCCAAAACTGGCGAGATGCTATGCTGCACCATCACAAAATGGAGTCCATCTCCACCCAAGCAGCACTCAAACATTCATCCAAATTAGTCTGTTATGAAATACATTTTTAAAAAATCAACCAGCGTAAAGCCATGCTGCTCTCTACTGTTTACTAACCTGTTTCCTGGCCTGTCAGTGATGATGAACATGACATTAAAAGCACCCACACACACACAGACAGGCATACTCATCTACTGCAAGGCCATGTACACAGCTCTGGTCTACTGTCAATGAGAATAGAGTCTGTCATCTATTTTTAGCAGGTCTTCCCTGTGTTTAAAAAACATGCGCACATGTTAATTTTGGTGTAAAAGGGGTATATGTGTCATACTGTGTTGTGTAATGAATCCTTACAGTGTACTATATTTTATGAGCTGATATGTTTTGTATTAAAAAGGTACAACATTTCACTCTGAAATGTGGAGTGTCAGAAAAAAGTGGCATAATGCTCATGTAAAGCACAAGCACCTTTATAATTATACTTTAATACAGTAGTGTGTTTAGTAACTTTCCACCCCTTAACAGACTATATAACGATGATGTCATCTCACTGTTGTAGCAGACAGGCTTTCCAGAATGATCTAATGCCATTATGATCTTGACCCATGGATTTACAATGGGACTAGGATTATTTTAACCTTAAAATCCTTTAGGGAATCAATACTATGACTCCTTCACTGCCTTTAAGGATAGTCGTTCAAAGACGTAATTAAATATCTAACCTTAAGCATTAGTATCCATTTTACTTTGTATCCATAATTCAACAAAGGCTTTTTATCATCGACTGCCCTTCAATATCATTGTAGCTGTATGATTGGTGGATTGGATGATTGATTGCTGGCTCCTCCAATGAAACAAGAGGAGGGCAACGGTAGCCAATCAGCAGCGGGTATGCAAATGACTAAGCGTCTACACTTTGTAATTCAACACTTGCATGGTCCCGCCCCCTGCTTCAAGCCCAATGGAAATTTCCACTCTCTCCTCTCAGAGCTATATTAACAGACCGGCGCCGGAGCACACGGAAGCAGAAGAGAAGTTAACGGCTCGAAACAATCTTCAAGAACAACTACGAAAAGACAATCTTTTGGTGAGTAAATGGTTTCCAATTATGTTTAAATAATTAAAGTGTGCGTCTCTAAAGTCAGTATGTACTTCGTGGCAGCTAGCTTGTTCGCTTTTACGGACGGTATTGTTTGAATGGGTTTCTTAGCTAACCTAAGTCAACCAAGCGGAACGTTAACGAATCTGAAAGCAACGATTAACCGCCACGAGATAAAGCTGTGTAGAATTTATTTATGCGTTCATTTCCAGCTTTTTAACTCAAACTCTTCTCTGTAATAGAATATTTTTAGATTAATGATGCAAAAGCTTTTGTCTGAAACATGTGAAAGAGTCATCCTGCAGGTCACGGATACTCTATAGCATTTATTTTTGTTGACGGTAGCTCCATATGTTAACATCGTTATATTTTAACGGCACCGCCTGCATGTTCTTTGGCACTGAGCTGCACGCTGGATCATTATCGACAATGAATTGAAGTCCGCTATGCCCATATATGGTGGTCCGGTATGCGAGCTAGTACCCGCCCACCGGTTGTATTACTCATATTGCAAGTAACGGTGCCTCAACATCACCGTCCCGTGACTGTGAAAGCACCGAGATAAGCCGAGAGCCTCTGCTGTGGGCGGGATAAGCTCTGTGAACAGAAGTGTGTGTCAGTACTCAGGAAGCTGCTCATACAACTTAAGTAATTCCTTCCGTTTTCTCTGTCTAGGACTCTATTCATTTGACTGAAGAACACTTGGACCTACATCTTTACACTTCAATCCTCACTTATTTAAATCAAGCATCATGTCTCAGCAGCAAGTCAGGTGAGTGTTGTACAATTTTCTTTTTCCATCCATTCATTTTCTTTTTCTCCGTGTAGTATAATAAGATGTAATTGGATTCCACTGAAGGCACCAGAGCTGAATTGATAAGTCCATTGACAGAGATTAATGTAACTATTTTGGTCATTGATTAATGGTTACAAGTTTTTTCAAAGTAAAAATGAGAACCATTGGCTAGTTTCAGCTTCTCACTTAACAGGATTTGCTGCTTTCCTGTTCCTGTGTCGTTGTAAACTGATTACCTTCAGGTTTTTGACAGTTGGTTAGACTAAACAAGACATTTCAAGACTTTAAGCCTGAGGAAATTGTGATTGACATCACTATTAACCAAGTCATTCATCAAGAAAATTGATTGCATATTAAACAGTAATTAGAAACTTTTTTTTGAATAATCATTTAATGTGAATTTAAAAAAAATGTCTATCACTGTTGACCATAGCCCAACCAAGTGTCCCACCAACAGTTTCAACACAGGGAAGCAGCAAATCGGGCCCTCATCACAAACCTACCTTCATTTAATTTTTCACTATTCAACAGCTACATATGAATTTCCACATTAATGTGTTGCCATTCTTTTTTGTGCTCATCTTTCAGCCTCCCAGCCAAGCTCATTAATGGAGGAATTGCTGGCATTGTTGGGGTTACTTGTGTCTTCCCCATTGACTTGGCAAAGACCAGGTTGCAGAATCAGAGACGAGGTCAGCAGGTCTACAAGAATATGTAAGTATATTTAGTTACTGTTGTCTTACATGGCAACGCTCTGTTTGCCAAATCTCTGTGCATTATACCTACTACATACATGTGTAATCCAGTACTGTTCTAGCTAATCCCACAATGACACATTCAGGGCGTCATGATGAATGTATAGACTTAAAGAAATTCCTGACTTGATGGACCATGACGTCTCTTCATCTTTGTCTTTCTTCTCCAAATGCCTTTTTAGGGTGGAAATTTACCCTGTCAGCAAGCGTTGATGTTTGCTCAGAGCAGTCACTGCCCCCTGACTCTTGTTAAACTGTCATTTTGATAAATGGTCCTTGATTTGTTTTTTAATAATTAAGCTTCTCTAAAGTTTTTCTCTCTAAATGATTGATGATTTTAATTATTCATACCAATACTAATTTCCTTGCTTCTTGTTTTGCAGGATGGACTGCCTTGTCAAGACAGTTCGATCAGAGGGGTACTTTGGCATGTACAGAGGTAAGAGTTATGCACATCTGACCATTAAGAACCAGTAGGCTAAAACATGCAGGAGAGGATTAAATGTAGGAGAAAGTAAGATCTTTGATCATTGATGATATGATTACAACTGGGTACAACTGGCGATGGCTCAGATACAGTGTATTTTTGAGTGCATGGGTTGCTTGATTTACATGAAGGAATACTTCATCTCCCCAGATGACCATCAGTATATCAATTACTCAACCATGCATGTCTCCACAGTGAACTAAGCATCCAAAAATAGAAAGTTCTTGATGATTTTCAGTCAAAGGGGTTTGCGTTTAACAGCATAACTGTATCTAATAATCTGTTTTTCAAACTGTCACACATCTCGTGCAGTATAACCTTAGCGTCATATATCCAGTCATGTGCTCAGTACGTCCAAGCACATGCATTTTTACAAAAAACCTTGCTGTTTAAAACACTTAAACAGTCTCCGATATGGACAAGAGGCGCACATGTGCTGTTAATGGGGAAGTGTTTGAGCTAAATAGTGAGGTTTTAGCGAAAGTGCACGTGTTTGGGAGTTACTGAGCATAGGACTGTATAAATGAGACTTGGTTTGTACTGCATGAGATGAGTGAGAGCCTGTAAAGAAATGTTTTTATGTAAGTTTTGTTGTTGTTTAATGCACTTCCTTATCACTTCAATTTATGAAGAACTTTCTCCATTTCTGGATTCTCCATTCACTGTGGAGGAAAGTATGTGAAACAAAGTTTTCTACATTAAATCAGCGTAACACAGGGCACATAGTTGTTATACAAAATGGTCATCTGGGGGGTGAAGAACAGTGGAGTGAGTCATAAAAGTAAAGTGGCCAAAGCTGTTGTCATGTAAAGTGGTTTTGCAGCTTTAAGATGCTCTGTTAGTAGCATTCATGCAGTTAAGTAAGAAAACACTGTTGAATTATTAGTTTATTGATTTAATGTCAAGAAGAATCAGTAAAGTCTTGTGGTTAAGTTAAATATAAGGAAAATGGAGACCTTTTCGTGTGGGTCTCTGCTTGTGTGAGGAATGCTGTTTGTTTGCATCTGTGTTTTTCATATTACAGACTTGGGTCCCCCTGGGATATTGAAGGCTAGCCGATAAGGCGCAGCCACGCTGGAGGCAAATCATATAATGGTTCTTACAATATTGCTCTATTTGAAACTGTAGGCACACGTTTTGTTTTGCCATCTATTTGTTCTGTATCTCGACTATCTTGTCAATAACTACCTGGCTGTCTCTTCACTGTCCTGTCGACTTGTTGTAGATCATTTTCTCGACTGTGGAGGTGTGTCCCAGCAGACTTTGGTTAATCTCGAAAATGAATCTGTGTTGGAACAAAGATGATTTCAGAACAGTCTCACAGATCATTTTTAAGTTTACCTAAAGTCTGCACACACAGTACCTAGTCAGGGATTCAGTCTGTCCTTTGACTAAAATCTCTTCATGTCTGTTGTCCGTTGTTGTCATTAACCTATTTACTGACTTGTAGCCTTTCAATAGAAACAAATTTCCTTTCTCAAAGTTCTCTCTACGCCAAGTGGGCTCTTTTTGATCATAAACTGACTCACTGTGCTTCATAGACTTGATGTTTGCGTCTTCCTCTGGATGTTTATTTCCCTCCTCAGTTCTTCTTGTCTTGTACTCTGCTCGTTTCTCACTTTCCTTTTGAAACTCATGTTTTTCTCATGTTCTTTGTTTTGACATAATCCCCTTCCATCATTATGACTGAAGCTACTTTAAATTGAACATCTGTCCTGTCAGTGTGTAGACTAGCTATACAATGGACTTTCTACATTCTAATGTTGTAATGATAAAGGTGGGGATTGTTTTTGTAAATGTGCTGAATGAAAATCGATTGTGACCTCCATGCTAATTGAGCGTTTGTTTGTCCTCAGGTGCTGCTGTTAATTTGACCCTGGTCACCCCTGAGAAGGCAATCAAGCTGGCAGCTAATGACTTCTTCAGGCACCACCTCTCCAAGGATGGGTGAGTAAAAATCATCTCATGAATTCTCAAAACCTCATCTCAGGAAAATAGAGTATCTCCTAAATTGTGTTGCTTAATATTTTTCCTATCTGTGAACAGAAAGGGGCTGACGGTGTTTAAAGAGATGCTGGCAGGTTGTGGTGCAGGCATGTGTCAGGTCATTGTCACCACCCCCATGGAAATGCTCAAGATACAGCTCCAAGATGCCGGCAGAGTTGGTGAGAAGAACACAGTCTTGATATTGAATATTATGAGTATATATTTAAATCAAATCGCTGCCTCTGTGTGTGTGTATACTAACGTGTCTTGTCTTTTGTCCAAAGCGGCCCAGCAGCAGAAACCCATCATGATGTCTCCCACCAAGCTTGTGGCCACTAACGCTGTACTCAGCCGCTCCTACAACTCTTGTACAGTGGTGTCAGCACCACGAGCTGTATCCGCCACGCAGATCGCAAAGGAGCTCCTCCACACACATGGCATCCAGGGGCTCTACAAAGGGCTGGGGGCAACACTGATGAGGTAAAACTCTTAATCCCCTCTGAAGAGAAACTGTAAACCTGTCAGACCAGTTACTGTTTATCAGATTTTCAGTCTAAAACAACCTTTTGTTTGATTTCTTTCAGGGATGTTCCCTTTTCTATTGTCTACTTCCCGTTGTTTGCCAACCTGAACAACCTGGGCAGACCCAGCCCTGAAGAGGCATCACCCTTCTATTGGGCTTTCCTCTCAGGCTGCGCGGCAGGTTCTGCTGCTGCCGTGGCTGTTAACCCCTGTGATGGTGAGTATTTTCAGCCATGATGTTTCCTGATTAATAGTAGCAGCATTGTTATATTTCTGCGGTGTAATCTTACTTATTTTTTGATTCTTTCTCCCAGTGGTGAAGACTAGACTGCAGTCACTGAACAAAGGGTCCAGTGAGGAGACTTACAATGGAGTCGTGGATTGTGTTAGGTAAGACAGTTATGTCATTCATTGTTGTATAACTGCATTTCTTTTTTTTTGCATGTATGTTCATAAACTCATCTCTCTGGTTCTCCACAGCAAAATAATGCGGAAGGAGGGACCCTCTGCATTCCTGAAAGGTGCTGGCTGTCGAGCTCTAGTCATCGCTCCTCTGTTCGGCATTGCGCAGGTCATGTACTTCGCTGGAGTTGGAGAATTCATCCTGGACAACTCACCTCTGAACATGCTGTCTGCGTGAGAGCACATCAACTCGCTGGCTATGCATAGGACCTTCTGAGCGTAGATAGTAGAACAACTGGCAGCTACATACATCAGTTTACAGGAAAAAATCAATCAAGTCTTGTCTGACAGTCAGAAAGGCTTATGAAGACCTTGATTTCACCTTCTGTAGGTCTGACAGCTGTGTTGCACTAAAACACTTTGTGACTTATTCAGTAGTGGATAACCTACGTTTGCACTTAAAGCTGTTAGCCTTACTGGGCTGAGGGACTCAGAGTTGCAGTGTTATTCTTTCTTTGTCCCTGAGTCCTGTTCTGTTTCCCTCTGTGAGGGAGGGGAGCTCACTCCATCGAAGAGTCAGACCTATTTTTTGTGTTTTCTTCCATGCTATCACTTTTTATATTATTCTGTATTCGTATGCTAGTTTTATTTTAAAAGCAGCAGCTTTAAATACTTTGTATTTTTTTGTCCTTTTCCATTATTGTCTCATGTTACAAAGCCTTCAAATCAGAACAAGTTTCCAAATGTTGGACACACAGGGCCCAAGTAAGACAATTTATTTCAAAGGGATCTTTTTTTTTTATTTTTATAACATACATTTTGATCAAGTACTGTGAGTATACATGTTAAATTTCAATAATCATGAACCTTCCTACTGACATGGGACCATATGGTTTGCCAAACCATAAACTGTGTCCTGTTATATACTTGATATTGCCCTACAGTTGTTCAGTAGTCTTTGAACTGCAGTGTTTGTATCTTTTCTGCAAAAACTTGAGATGCATTCATGCACATTATATATGTATGTTTGTCCACGTAACCTCAGTTTAGACATTAACAAATGCATACCTGAACCTTGAAAGAGTTTTTTTGGTTTATGCCTTAACAGAGCAGACTGACTTTTCTCTCTGAGGAAACACTTAGCCAAAAAAAGCATTACTGTGACTAAGCATGTGAAAGATGACTGTTACCATATTTTGTGTTTGTCGTGGCTTTTTGTACATACCTTATATATACATATTAAAATTTGCAATGAACTATGTCTGTGTTTGTGGATTGATTTGACTGAATGGCTTAACAAGGGCCATGCAAATGTAGGGAAACCAGTGTCATCTGTTATGAAGGGTACAGGCAAAATGAGTACTTGTGTTTAGTTTGGCCTGGTGCTGACGCTGGAAGTGATTCGCCACAAAGAAGTTCGGCCCTATTCTCAAAACTCACCTTTTTCATACCACTGGAGTTTGAAGGGGCACCCTCCTTCAATTACTGTGTTGTCTTAAAATGTAATTAATAAATTAGCTAACAGGGACGAATGTAAAAGAGCTTTTATTGTTTTACATTGTAAGTGAAAAGTTCAACAGCAAGCTAACATTGCTAGCATGCTAGCTGTGAAAAACTGCATGCATAGTTGATCATATTTCACATAGGAAGGCTACATCTCATTACTTATGCTAAAGATAGCAACTAGCTATTAAATATTACCATTAAAAAAGAGGCAGTTAAGGTTAGAGTAAAGGTAATAGAAAGGCTAGATAGCTTTACTTATACTAATGCTGAGTTAGCAATTAGCTAGCTGTGAGGTGGTTAAGGTTAGAGCAAAGGTAAAATAAAAAGGCTACATATTTTTACTTATGCTAACCCGTAGTTAGCAATTAGCTAGCTATGAAGTATTGTTAAAAAACAGGTGGTTATGATTAGGGTAATGGTAATAGGCTACATATCTTCACTTTGGCTAATGCTATGGTAGCAATTAGCTAGCTGTGAAGTATTATTAAAAAGAGGTGGTTAAGGTTAGGGTGAAGGTAAGAAGGCTATATATCTTTACTTATGGTAATGCTAAGTTAGCAATTGGCTCACTGTGAAGTATAATTAAAAAAGAGGCGGCTAAGGTCAGGGTAAAGGTAATAGGAAGGCTACATTACATAAGGCTAGTTACTTATGCTAATGCTAGCCATTAGCTATAAAGTTTTAACATTAAAAGAGGCGGTTAAGAATAGGCTAAGGGTAATGAGAAGGCTACATCTTGTTACTTATGCTAATGCTAAGCTAGTGGTTAGCTATTAAGTAGTATGAAAAGAGAGGTGGTTGAGGTTAGGGTAGGGGTAATAGGAAAGCTATACTTGTGACCTCAGGCTTCCTCTTGATGTAGCTATATGTTAGCTAGGTATTCAGCTAATGTTTTACTGACCTTAACAAACTTCAGATATGACTCTGTACAGTGTAAATATGTCTGTGTGGATTGTGACGGTCCTTCAGCCACATCTTATTACCATTTTCAAACATTGGTTTGCTTTTCAGCACAGACCGGGGGGTAGGTTACCTGCAGCTCTGGAGCTGCATACGGCTGCTGCAGCGGCTCCCTTTGGCTTTGACAGAGTATTAGATGGAAATAAATAACTATCTTTAAAAAAAAAAAAAAAAAAAAACAGCAGGCCTAAAGTGACTCTTACATTCTTCAACTGTAAAAATGCGTAGTCATTTAGACCCTTTATTAATGTTGATAGGCTGAATTTGAATTAAAAGACTGTGTTACCTTTATAATGAGGCTCAAATGTGTTTTGCGGCTCCAGACAGATTGTTTTTTCTTTTTCTTTTCTGGCCAAAAATGACACAGCATGTCAAAGTGTAAGTGTAACAGGAAAGGGGAAAGCCGACTACGGTTTTGCCGGGCACAGAGCAAAAAAGGCGGGACTTTTAATGGGTTACGTTGCACTTCAAATGTTCGGTAAGAAGTATTCATTTTACATTTTAGCAAATGTATGCAAGTAAGTCAGCAGGCCTCCTGCAAAGATGTAAAACGGTCTCCACAGTCCTGGGCTCTTTGTGTCAGTGTAGTCTGTTTGTAACTTTGCCAGTGTTTCTAACTCTGGTTTCGCACTGCGCTGCTACTCTGAATGGCTGTCATTTCTCGTAACAATCTGTTGAGTTGCAGGAAACCAACCGACCACAAAATCTACACAAAATACCGCTGCTCTGTCTTTAACCTCTGACGCCTCACAGGAAGCACATGTCTGTTTCACACACTTCAAAGACACCAAACACCACACAGGTCAAATAAAAGCACCCAATATTTTTGTTTTATTACGGTTAACAGTATGGCATAAACTATATTATTCTAAAATTCACATCTTATTGGCACACCAACAAAATTTACATCCAAAATAACTCACACAAAATGCAAACTAGCTCACTGTTACAGTTCACACGTGCTCCAGAAGAGCTCAAAACATAGTGTTACTCATGACCTTTTAGTTGAATTTGGAGATTCACAGAGTGGCAGTTTATCATCAGACCTTCCCTAACCCTTTGGGTTGATACCATATCCACACTTCCACTATTGTGCTTTAAAGTAGAAATACTTGAGGGTGGTGGCAGGGAGCTTATGTACATCGTATTCAAATCACGAGGGAAAGGTAAATAGTGCGGTAGCTGGACGTCTGTGTGACTACATAGGCACATCATGGAAATTTACTCAGCAAAGGTAGGCTAGTCCTCAAAACATTTAAGCACACAAAGTAGTATTGATTACATAAAAAGGGCACAATAAATGTTAACAGCAGGTGCATAAAATAGCTGTCCGTATTTACAGCAGTCACAACATTCCTGTGTCAGAGAAGGCTTGGTGTACTGTGTTGTAGCTACAGCCCAGCACTGTGTAACAAACTGATGTTAAGACTGAGGAATGTCACAGAGTTGTGCCATAAGCAGAGCGTGTGTTACGGGACAAAGAACGGAGGAATAAGTTTTCAGTGCTGGTGGAGTTGAGGAGAAGGTGTGAAGATAACGATCCAGCGTATCGTGTTGAATTTGGCCCGTCGTACTCTCTCTTTGTGATACTCCCCCACCGCATCACTCTGGACTATGAGAAATGACATTGAAATGTAACTTTGGTGTTTCCCTTCTTTACGCAGACAGGTTGATTACGAAGGGATCGGTGGGCCGGCTGGTGGGGGTTGTGGGGGGGTCAACTCACCGACTATATAACCTCCCTGTTGTTCCTGATGGCGCAACACAGAACCATACTGAAGATCATTCCTATGATCTGGAATCAGACACATTTTGGGGACATGTTAACGGATTTACAGAGCATAACTTCAATCATGATGTAAGTTTATGACATTTAAATCCAAGGTTTTGTAATCCTCACCATGACTCCTGCGATCCCAATCCCAATGTATCCAATAATATGCAGCTTTTCATTGAAGAACTCTGTTATTGCAGCAAGACAGTCCTAAAAAAATCAGTCATATTATTAATAACAGGCGCTGCACATGATCCTGCTGTGACTGATCTGACATACCTGACACAGAAGACTAAACTACAGCCAATAGTTTGATCTTAAATCAGTGCTGTACTGCCACCATGTGGGTTTAAGGTGTTACAGCAGGCAGTAGGGTGTACCTTGGGTTTCTCCCCATCCTCTGCATCTTTACAAGGTTCAACGGTGGTGTCTGTTATGGAGCCCTCACAGCAGTTCAGCTGTAAGAGTGGAAAGTAAAAACAAAATTGATATTGTGATGCTGGTGGTGTTAAAGGTGCCAGTCATATGAAGGAGGAGAAGTTTCACTCACAGTTTTTTGGTAAATTAATGCGATTGCGGTGCCGTTCGGATTGGTGACGTCAGCGACAGAGTTCCTGTAAAACTTTTGGACTTCCTCGACGATCTGTTATTGTGAAAAGATGACAAGAAATCTGTTACTCAGGGGATTTGAGGGTAAATTTATGAAATTACAATAAAGTGCTGTTGATAAGATGAGCCACTAGATGTCACTCTTCACCCCAATTCCTCTGTATTAACGTCATCACACTGCTGTTCAGAGCACAAGTATCTGTCAGTTGCACAACCTGCATATTTCATGGTTGAGTGGACGGACGGATTCAGTCATGTCAAGTGATGAATCTTTCATGGTGGAGTAGTGACCTCATTCTGCAACATGTGGCCTTCTATAAACTGTAGATTTAGGTTACTTTGTGTGGCTACTTCATGTAACATTTAGGATATAGCTACCTGCCATGACAAAAAAATTACCCTTACTGGTTTTATGACTCATCATATTTGGTAGGAAAAGGCCACTGATTGAAATAAAATGCTCCTTTATTTCAGTATGCTGCAATCATTTTTGTTTTTCACCCCTGATATATGTTACTGGTACGCACCTCTCATGACTTGCCCTGTGCTTGCTCTCTGTTTATCAGAGATAAAAATGAGCTCCATATCAAGGACACAATCCGCCCGTGCAGACAATTGTGAGGCTAACTGTTAGCTTCACACTGCTAATATTACCTTGTGATTATTAACAAGTTTAAAGACATTGTAGTTGAGGATTTTCAGTGTCAGTGTGAGATTTTGGGACTGTTTATCAGCTCAGTGTGTGATGTTGGTCACTGCTGCAGTGTTAGGTCACACTAACCGGGCCAGACTAGCTAACTACTTTGACTCATGATCGCTGACAACAGTGAGATACCACGTTATACCAACACCATTATACTGTTGGCTTTTAATACTTGTTAGAAGTGGAAAACAAATGTCAGACTTCTTACAAAGGAGGTAAACAAAACACTCAGTTTGGACCCGTCAAAACTTTTTAAATGATTAATTTACACTCATAAAGGCGATACTTTTTCCCCACACCTTTTTAAAAAGCTTTTTTCTTTTTTTAAAAAAGTGTTACCAGTAAACCAGTAACCCCAGTAAAACCCCAGTAAACCAGTAACCTCAAAGTGTTGTACCTGCTCCTTGTTTATGAATCCAAACACACCAGCAGCGATCTCAGCTCCAAAGATTATCAGAAGGCAGGCAAAGAACTGCAGAACAGAAAAGAGGCTCATTAACTGCCTTCTAGCGGCCATTATCTGTCATACACAAACAAGAAGGTAACACTGAATTTTCCTCATATTTAGCTTTATCTCTGCAAACAGACTCTGAGATCGTGTTTGTCAGTTTCCTAGTGGTAAGCTCGTCTGCAGACACATTGCAGATTATGTTCGCCAGCTGATCGCTGACTAAAGACTTCGTTACTCTCACAGTTCAAGGGAATAAATTAAAATCAATTAGTCTACCGATCGAACTCAATTTCACCTGGAATTAATAAAAAAATGCATATAGATCTTCTCAGGTTATTTAATTAAATTACTAGGAAGTTATTTAGAAATTAGAGACCTCTAAAAATTAAGCGAGATTGTGTCTGATGCCCAGAGGAGAAACTTAAATGTTTCAAAAGCTTTAAGACAGAAATAAGTACATGGAGACTTAACAATAAAAATAAGAACAAATAAATTAAAATGTACATACAACTAGGATGAGAACAGCTGAATTTGTACAGCACATTTCATACACAAGGGTGATTCAAAGTGCTTTACAGAGCAATAAAATATAAAACATAATAAAGGATACAGAAAGGAGAAAAAAGCAAAAGATATAAAAGGTAAAAACCTATTAAATCACCAATAAAAATGGCAAAAGTGCAGGTACAGGTACAAAGATATTAAGATTATTAAAGGAACATGAAAACATTGTAGAGCTCTTTTGAGCACCTGAACTCACCGATGCAAGAAGACACTGAGACTCACGTACAGCCCCGAAACAACCAAAGAACCCAACGATCATCATCAACCCTCCTGCACCGAGGAGGATGTACACAGCTGAGGAGAGAGGGAAAAAAGATAGATAAGCACTTGTTTTTATCTGAAGAAATAAATTAAGAAATGAGTAACCCACCAGTCGTGTAATGTTCATGACAGAGGAATGTATATCCTACATAGACTTGAGGACTAGAGTCACATGACTGCAGTTCACAGCTTCAGCTGAGGATGGCAGCAGGAACCAGCTGCTGTCGTCTCTTTGTTAAAGCAGACTTTATAAGAAGGGGCTGTTGTGTTTGAGCAGCAGAAAAGTGTAGGGGGGAAACTCTTTGAGCAGCAAAAGATCTGAATCTCCGCCCACAATTCAGTCTGAGTATTATCAGCCCACTCCTTCAGTCCAGTCACTTGTGAATTTTAAAAGCTTTGAGTGGAGATTAAAAGACCAAAAAAAGACTCACTGACACTTTGTTGTTTGGCTCGCTGCTTAAAATAGTACATCTTTGTTGTTTTGCCTCCACTTTACATATCATAAGTGACAGATGAGTATGTTTCATGTGTCAGGTTAGAGCTGGTGTTTAAACTGTGCCCTGGTGTCCTGGTTGTTGTGTCTTATGTTATAAAGCTCCAGGAAAATACTGGTTTCAAGATGTATCAGCGCTTCACAGTCCAATAACTGAAAATAAATACCATCTGTCCGTCCCTCTGAGTGTGTGGAACAAAACAAGACGTTAGACTGTGTTCTGCTGCAGGCGGGCTGCAAATAGCTGGAAATCCTACCCGTCCATGTCTCAGAGGTGCAGTCAGACTCTGCGCAGTATCACGATTTGAATTTGAATTAAAGCTAATGGAGCCATGGAGTCTACTGAGGAACCAGGTTTCCGGTTTACTCTTTTGATGCATTGGTGTTATTTCCAATTACTCGGACTCGGTGCGTTCATGGACCTGCAGGGTAAAGCAGCAACAACAGATGCCGTCTGTCTGGTAAAAAGGAAAATCTAATTTTCAGGTGTCTGATTGCTTCAAAATTAGACTACATCCCCCAACCATCCCGGCTCCCCCACGAGCCTGGATGTCGTCACCTCCCCGGTCTGCTCCCCTGCTCCCTGCCCTCACTACTGAGCCCTTCACACTGTAACCATACACCCGACCTGTCCCTGAGGTCCACGCTAAGGGTCTAATCGGTAACATAGACAGCAACCACTGCAGCAACTTAATTAATCCACATGGGGGGAACGCAAGCTGTTGTTTTCCTGCTGTTGAACAAAAGGGGAGGTGAAGATGAGGTGAATAGCTGAAGGGGGCTGGAAACGAGGGATCCGCTTGTTTCAAAGGAGGAGGTTAGCAATGGAAAATATAATGGGCCAAGACAGCTTCTACTGTGTATACAAAGTGTCTGCACAGGGCTGATCTTGGCTGGTGATGTTTTAGTCCTTCCTCTTGGTGAAACCAGTGATATCCAGCAGAACACTACACTTCCTTCTCCTTAATGCAGATAGCAGGTGATACATGTTAGTGTAAACATCTCGCTGTCTCTTCAGCGTCTGCGTCTCGTAAATGCACATAATGGCTGTTTACATGCAGGCGCACACAGCAACACAGGTGACAGAGTGGAAAGTGATTCACCCGTAGGGAATGCTTCCACTTTGACTTGTTATGGTATCACTCTGTTCAGACTCTTTGCTGCTGGAGGTGAGTGTAGAGGCAGCAGTGATGCCCTAGCGTCCTGCTCTGGGAGCTCATGATGATATTTATTTTGTTGCTAAGGCTCCTCTGTCAGACGATCGATCCTCTGCAGGATCTTTCACATTTACAGATAAACCGATAACGCTGCACTCGGTAATCTGCTGCAGTCTGTTGTGGCAACACAACAAAGTAAAAATACCCAGTTACAGGTCAGAGGTCAGCGTTCAGACTTTTGCATGAGCAGGGCTCGACAGTAACAGTTGCCAGGTTGCCGTGACAACCATTTTGAGAAATTGGCAACCAGTTCTCGGACTTTGATTTCCATCGGCAACCGTGTTTTAATATTTAAAAAATATGGAAAGCAAACACTAAAATGTGGAACCCATGACTGAAGGCATTTTTTATATTTGTTGCATTGGTAATTGCTGTTACAGTCAGAATCATGGATGTACAGAGAGAACAAGACAAGGCCCTGTTAAGTCTTATAAAAGTTGCTCCTTGGTGCACGAAGCCAAAAAAGCTCAGTTTCTACTGCCCTAAATTACCTGGATCTTCTGCATCATGTGGCCCATAGAGGTAGCGCACTAGAGACTTACGACGGCTGAGTGGCTAACTTGTGGTTTAACCGTCTGCTAACCTGAATGCAGATAAATTGATTTAATCATTTGGCTCCTCTAGATGTTAGAAATGTTATCTGACTGAGCAGATTAAACCCCAACAGTGAAACGAGTCATTTCACCAGAGTTGTGACGTTTAAATGAATGTATCCACTGATTTACACATGTGTCTTTCACAGTGTAAGTCTGAGTGGAAAAGTCTTTTAGGACCCAATGGCATCACATGACGGACCTGGAAGCTGTAATTCCACGTTTGGCCACTATGTAAAATTAGCCTCAAAGTCTGGCGCTGTTCCTGGGGGCTTGGTCAGAACTGAAATCAGACGAAACTAGATTTAAAATTATCTGGCAAAGCATGAACAAAATACACTAAGTGACACATCAAGTCTAACCACGGGGCTACACAGGCGCTGGAGCTCACAGCAACATGAGCACTAAACACCGCCAACTGATAAAGCAGCATTTATACTTCTGCGTCAAATTGACACAGTACCAGCGGCATAGAGTCTGCGTCAGTGTGAAGCCTATGCCTAGCCTGCCGTGCACTTCCCTAGAGATGTAACTGCACGTCGCGGCATTGCAGACCTCCTGTCTGTTACTGTAAGCTGAAACCATTTCCCTCAGTGGAAACAAAGCTTTTATTTACTTTAATTTCACAGATAAGAAACAATACATTGTGAAGACAATAAAGCCTCCACAAAAATAGCATTTTAAGTCTTATGGGTTTATTAACCTGGCTTCATATGAGCAGAAGAAATATCCGCTCGTTGCTAGGCTAATTTGTACAATGTAAAATGCCATAGACTTGTGCTAATAACGTTAGCATGTTGTATTTGTTTGGAAAACGTGTTTAGTATAAGACAGTTGTTTTGTCAGTGAACCTTGTGAGTTGTAATGGAGCTGTCACCGAATGTTGCTGTTATCCCTGGTTTCATGATTAGACAGAATGTCCACTAGCTGCTAGGCTAATTTATACAATGTAAAATGCCATAGGCTTGTGCTAAAAACATTAGCATGTTGTATTTGTGGGGAAAATGTGTCCAGATAAAGACAAGTGTTTGTCTGTGAATGCTGCCAGTTATAGTGAAGCTGATTTGTGTACTTGTGTTTGAAATTGTCTCTATTAAGTCATGTTTAATGTGTGTTTTGGGTGTGTTTTGAATCAAATAGACTTTACGGCACTTCACAGAAACCCCGCCGCCGAGTAGTGTTTTGGAGGTGTAACTGCAGAGTGACACAGACACACCACTGCACATGTATAAATGCTCACAATGACATAGGCCACGTAAGTAGGGTCTGCATAGAGCTGACACGTGAGCAGAAATCCTGCTTAATACTTAATATTCAAATTCTGTAAAGTACCAGATAAAAGACAAACTTCAGAGAACATTGCTCAGCTACAGTAACAGGGCCTTTAAAAAATGATTCGATGTCACGTTTTCATTATTGAGCTTTATGGTATCTTAAATACTGAAAATATACTGTCACAAAAAATGGCAAACATGTTTTCTGATCAAAAGCTGATGCCTGCTTGCCGGCCTGGCAACCATTTTTTTTGTATTGAACCCTGATATAGAACAGAAGTGTTATCAGCAAAATGTAATTGTTTCAGATTGACTTATGTCAGTGTTTTTATTATACGGTGCTGAATTATCATTATTATTATCACTAATGCATTAATGAGTGAGCAGCATTTTAACATTATTGTTTGATAACATGCACGTTATTTTAAAAGATTTACAGACTGTGCAGTTTGATTTATAAAAAGTTGCTATACATGTCATAAGACGATCATATCTGTCCAGTAATTGTATGTGTGACTTACACATCACAGTAAAATGTGTGTGACAAGTTAGGCGAGCTCTGTGATATTTGCATGTCAAATTAAACCAAACTGAACAGAATTTATCTCACCTTGAGCAGTTTGCATAAACAATGAAAAACTGTGAGCACATCCGTATATTTCAGCTCAGTAATGTCAGCTTTATATTGTGTGTTTGATATTTACAGTCATGTTTTTAGGCTGTTTTCCTGTTTAAAAAAAGGCTTTGCTTTTAATCCCTCTGTGCATCTCCCCCTCACATTTCCACAAGCTACTGTAGGAAACACTCCTTTTTTTCTTGCAAAGCTGCACTGGATGATACAGTGTTATCATGACTGCTACTAAAGGATAAACTTCAGGATAGACTGCCGTCACCTGCCCCACCCAACCTGCTCCTCATGTCCTGAGGGAGGCAGCCAGTCCCATGAAAGCACAGCAGAGAGCTGATGAAGTGAAGTCACCATTTTAGGTCATGGTCTAAACGGGAGTAACAAGAATAGGCTTCATTCTAATCATCCGCTCCTACGCAGAGCGAGACAGAGAGGGCCTATTGTATGGAGCGCTGCAGCACTACTACACACTGAAGGCCGTTTGTCTTGTCTACTGTATGTTTTAATCACCTGCTGTGTGTGTTTTATTCACAGCTCTGCAGAGGAACATTCAATATCAGATCACAAGTCACCTGAGTACAAAGTGCTGTCAGATATTTCGTCAAAGAGACGGAGCTGTTCATTAGTCAGTTTGAGGCTCGGCTCCATTTGTCACTGCCTGAGCGTCTCCAATTGATCCGTTTTTATTATTCCAGTGAAAAGAAAATCTAATCAATATTTGTAAACATGAGCAATTCCACCCATAACCCATGAACCAGAGCACTACCACTAATGGTGCATGTCAATAATTGTTTGACATGTCCTCTTTCACTTCCCCTCGTAGCAATATGTCGAGTCACGTGAGGATTTAAAAACCCACCTGATAAATTAGGTTATAAACGAGGGTTAAAACCACTCAGAAAAGTGAGTTTCCGTCTTGTGGAGGAAGTGATGAAACATCAGGGATAAAATGTGCCTGTTAAGTGTTCATTAACACTCAGTAACACCTGCGGCCCCTGAAAGGTCCTTCGGTTAAAATGGCGGAGGGGAATCCCCCGGGGAAGTTACCAAGGGTTTGTTAAATGATTATCAAAGCACACTGTAAAACCTGATGTCATCAGGCGTGAAGCTGCTGCTGCGCTGTGTTCTCTTGCAGCAGGACATAAAGATTTTTTTACACCTATGTGTAGTCAACTGTGTCTTAAAGGCAAACCATAGTTTTTTTTAACCTGGACCTTATTTTCCATGATTTTGTGTCAAAGTGACGAGCAGAGACGACTGATTTTGAAACTGATCCTGTATTGAAAGAGAGCACTGCAGCCTGCAGCAGCAAACAGGCTGCAATGTAACCACTCAGGGCAATTGTGCAACATCAATTTACATCCACTTAAAGTGTTTGTTTTTGCCACTGACAGGCTCAGATTGTTGTACTAAGTGTCTGACAACATTCTGTACCTTTCGCTTGATCTGGTGTGTTTGTTTTTGAGTGTAACCAAGTCCCGCTCAAGAAGTCTCATTCTAAAAACTCATGAAACGTGACTTGTTGCAGGAAGTCAACAGTAGAGTTAGTGAGAGCTGACGTGTGGGATAAATCTTTATTCACCACCAGGGTGTAAATTTGTCTTCAGCTCACCACACCCAAAAGAGGGTGGTTTAAAACTCATCAGTCACGTTATTAAGATAAAGATACTGGTGGCACTTGGGACGAAGGACTTCTTAAATACATTTTCGGTCAACAGAGGGGCTCTATAGCGCCTCCTGGAGCTCAAGAGCTCAAACTGGCTAAAGAGAGAGTGGGAGCTTTCTGTCAAGATGCTCCTCACTTTCTTCCTCGTCCTTTCTGCACAGAGCTGGGTCAAGGGCTTTGGTGGCCTGCCAACTATTTTACTTGCCATTGTCACAAGCCTACAAAGTTTATTCTTGGATGTACAGTTAGGGTGACCGAACCAGACGGGAAGGTGAAACGTTACAACACTTTCAATCATAGATTTGTCCTCTAATTCTAAAATCTGCTCACTCACACCAAGGCCACTGAGTTTCCTAAGAAGATAAAGTCGCTGTGAGCATCTCTTGAAATTATACTCAGTATTTCCAGAGACGCTCACGTGGGACAAGGTATTTAAACTTTCCTCAGTTTCAACACATTGGTGATTGAGTGAAACTGGCTCTGTCTTTAGATGTTATATTGTGCGAATAATCACGTCTTTAGTCTTGGCCATATTCATTTCTAACTTGCTGATGCAACATCATGTTTGAAGAGCCTTGGTGTGGGCCAGGTAGGCAGCTTCACCTGATGGGTCTGTTTGCTGTAAAAGACCAACTGAGGCCGTGTCGTCAGCATAATTAAACAATCTAAAATATTTGTCATTGATCATAAATTCATAAGTAAACAGGGAGAATAGCACAGGGGAAAGAACAATAGGGGAGTTTATTGTGTTGGAGTACAGAAAGCGCAGCTTCGTGTTATGTAAAAGATTTTCAATGTCATGTCAGATTATTTAGCTGATTTCAAAAATGTGGAAGTCTGTGAGATTTCAGAGCCTGGACTTCTCCTTGAGCGAGACTTGGCTTGACACAGTAACAAACAGACTGGATCAAGCAGAGAATACAGAAAGCGTTTCATTTTTCTGTGGGGATTAGGGATGTTCCTGGCGACTAATTTCCCTGTCGACTCAACGAAAATTTTCATTTAGACTAGACGACTAGTCTAAAAAATAGGGAAAACACTCAGAAAACAGTCAAAATTTAGCATACGACATGTCCCATTAGCAACAAAGTTAAGTGGAAGCATATCTTGCGAGGTCATTGTCGTGATGAGATGCGTCATCTTCTCAGACCGGGCGGGATCACAGCGTCTCCAGGTGAACAATGTCAATTTGGGCTGAGTGTGGCTAACAGCGCTAGCAGCAGCAGCCGTCGTTCCGTGCTCCAGTCCAGTGACTATATGCCAGTTTTTTTCCTGACACCGCCTACATGCTTCCTTGTTTTCATTTTCTAGATCAAAATACTGCCAAACTGTGCTGGTTTTGCGAGATGACATCTCTCTTATTTCCCAACGTGCTGCTTTAAAACTTCAGTCTATTCGAGCATTACCGCGGGGAGGGGGACTGCTGTGTGACGGCTCTGTAGCTCCCACTAGTGGCGGGTGGCTGCATGACAGTTAAGCGGCCTTGTACATGAATAAAACACTAATTGGTTTAACCGACTAATATTTCTGGTGCCAACTAGCGAGGGGGTGGACATTTAATCGTTCAGACGATCGCGGGCATCCCTGATACTTCCTGTTGTCAGACACTTATAATAGCAATCGAAGACTGTCAGTGGCAAAAACAAGCACTTTTATTCACGTAAATTAACGGTGCACAATTGCCCTTAAGGATTACATTGTAGCCTGTTTCACCATGCCAGCTGACGTGGTCTCTCTCAGTATTGGACCAATTTCAAAAATTATTGTATCCATCAGTCAGTTAGTAACAAAAACATGAGAAAACAGGGTCCAGGTTAAAATATACCAAACTTTACCTTTAAAAAAATCATATCTTTGAGCATCTGGCAGTACTTTTATGAAAACATGTCTGCATTGTTGTTGAGTGGTGGATAAACACAGAGCTGACACCACTGAGATATTAAAAATGACTTCCCTAAATAAAGACAATACAATAGTTCATCACAGGGAAATAAATAAACAAGTAAAAGCATTTAATGTTGTTATCTTGCACCATGTTTGGGATCTGTAGATGTGAGGTGGGGTGTGACGTACCTATGAAGAAGGTGTCAGGGGCGCTGTCGCCCGTCAGCAGCTCCACTGTGTTCGGGTCAAACCTGAGCCAAAGTCCCACAGCCAGCACCAACAGGCCCGACAGCTGAGGAACGATAAGTGACATCATTTCAGAACTACACACTTTTCTAGAAAATCAATGCTCAGTGTTTAAACCTTGCTGAAATGTGGCCTGTAATTATTTTTAGGATATAAGTGCTGTCTTTGGTGACAATCTCTCAGTGTTGTTGCCCAGAAATCACTTCACAGTTAAACATTGAGGCCCATCATGTTTTTTTTTCTTTGGCTCTTGATTAATATTCTGCAGGTGGCTGTCTCCTCAGCACAGTGGCTATTGATGCTCACTGTCCGTTTTTGTTTTTTCTTCTATTTATTCCAAACAAACTGCTGCCAGAGATGTGAATGCATCGCCTCTGAGTGACTAAAGGCTTAGTCAAAGTTTAAGACTTGTTTAGACTCTCAAACTGGTCATACACAGGCTGCACGTGAAGCCAGAACTACATTTTTCTAGGACATTTTTGCAATATTTTGTTGTTACTCGTCACTGTGTTTAAGTAAAGCCTGAAGACAGAGTATCAGGTGACGTGTCTGATGAGCTTGTCGCAACATTGAGAGGACGTCATTGCTCTCTGGGCGAGTTTGACCTGAAATAAACCAATCGATTGAAACCAGGTGTCACCCTGAGAAAGTTAATCCCTCTGACCTTCTACATACACGTCAATGGCATTGTTTTAGGAATACTTCACCCACAAAATGATCATTTGTATATTCATAACTCACCCAGTGTTACACTGAATTCATGAGGACAACTTTATTTTGCCTTCACGCTGAATGAAGAATCCCAAATTGGAGACATTTTTTGATGAATTGAAGTCATAGGGTCCGCATTTCACAACAAAACTATACCCAAAAATCTGTTTACAAACTCTCACAGAATTCGTGCAGTATATCCTCTTGAGACCTGAACTTTTGTTTAGTGTGCATTTTTAATTTCTCCTAGCTATTTGGGATCAGTAGGACTTCTAATTAACACTGTCTTATCTTGTTACTGTTCCTAAAATTGCTCAAATTTGTTGCCATATCAAACTACAAACATTATTAACCATAAATAAACAAGCCTCAACCATAAAATGTGATCAGATTTTGGACCTTGTCCACTTTTGTGTCAGGATCAGCTGCAGACTGACTTGGCAGAGATGGCTGCCATCTTGTTTTTACATGGATTATTGTATTGTGCTCTTACTACCACTAGATGGCACAAAAAGTGTCCATGAACAAGGACAACAGGTCTAAGTAAAGTAGAATTAAGTATAAGAAGCCTATTGAACCCAATTGTACATAATGGCCAAATTGTGGAATTACAACTTCTGGGTCTGTCACTTGATGCCACTGGGCCAACAGGACTTTTTCCCATTGATTTACACTGGAAAAGAGACGTCTGTAAATCAATGGATACATTTTGTGAAGCGTCACGACCCCAACGACATGACTCATTACACTATCAGAATTTGATCCATTTGGTCCAATAACATTTCTGAAGTCAAATTTGCAGAGTGCTAAACTAGGTTTTCTCTGGGTGCTCCAGCTTCCTCCCACAGTCCAAAGACATGCAGGTTAACTGGTGACTCTAAATTGTCCGTAGGTGTGAATGTGAGTGTGAATGGTTGTCTGTCTCTATGTGTCAGCCCTGTGATAGTCTGGTGACCTGTCCAGAGGATAAGCAGTTACGGAAAATGAATGAATGAATGAATAAACCAGAAGTTAGGTGTTAGGCTAGAGGAAGTCTCTTGTGCGCCTGCTGTATCGGCCACACAAGGCAGAAGATCTTGGTCATTTTCTACCCAGGAAGCCAAACTTTTGGTTTCATGCATCACTGAGCAGCTTTCATAGGAGTGAACGAAGCCCCGCCTCCAACGCTGTATTCAGTTGTCTTTGTTTCCATGGTTGAACTCTGCTCGTGCAGTCCATTAAGCAGTGTTCAAACGCACGCTCGTGCCCAGATCATGCATGCCTAAGATTGTTCATGCATAAGTATTTTAATTTATTACGGTTATAAAGAAAATACATGTGTTTGTGAAGTACTGAGCGTATAACTTGATAAACACGGTCCTCCTTTACGTCAATTCATCGAGAATGTTCACTGGTTTTAGATTCTTCCTTCACTGTGGAGGCATGCGAGAAATAACAGCTTGCTTCACAAGTTAACGGTAACATGGGGTGAATACATTTATAGAGAAATGGTCATTCTGTGGGCAAAGCATTCCTTTAAACTGCCAATATTATATCCAATTAAAAGGCAGATGAAGGGTTTTAATACTAAACGTGTATAGGTGTACTTGTGTATCATACTATCACAAGTTTTATTTTCAACAAAGCAGCACATTTTACATGACAAATCTAATCAAGGACAAATAATTAAAAAGCTGAAAACTAAACCCCAACCAACATTTCTTTGTCTTTATGTCTGATATCTGATAACAAATTTAAAGGTATAAAAACAACCTTTAAATCTGTAACAGAGAAACTATGGAAAAACGCATCAAATAAAGAGACTCGTGCAAGAGTAAAAAATAATTTGGAAAGGGAAGGCAGCAGCTCATGTTTCCATATGGACCATCACAAAATATCACATCTAATCAGCAGCGTCCCCATCACAGCATAAACGCTCCATCTCCCATGGTGCATTTCAGCCACAGGCTGTGCCAGCCTCACAGTGCCTGGGTGATGTAACTCACACTGGCATTGGCTGCTCGTTTGGCTCCGCACCCCAAAATGACAGCGTACTGTACGCCCCTTTTGGCTCTGACCACAACAGCTCTGCTTTCAGTCCCCAAACTCCCAAACAAAGAGGCCGCTGTCTGTTCGAGTGACACAAGTGATCGTCTTACAGAGCACAGATGAGTCAATGCGTCCGTTCAGATCCATATATACTGTATCATTTAGCAGTAAAACACCAGCATCCGTCCTCGGCACCTGCAGGAGTCTGAATCTGCAACTGTCGTGGTAATCAATTAATTATTCAGGTTGTTTTTCAATCAAAAAACATGTGAGGACGTGCTGCTGGTGTCTGTGTGACAGTAGATTTGATTTTTTGGGGGGTTTCGGACTCTTTTCAGGCAAAACTAACGATTGAAGACTTCACTTTTGTCACTATGTTAACATTTTATTAACCAAAAAAATATTGGGAAATTACCAGATTAATAAATGATGGAAACAACTGTTTTACTGGTTATATTGATATCTTTAATGTGTTTGATTCAACCCATTGCAGATAATAAAATGAAAAATCATGCTGAATTTAACACAGGGAAGTCATTTAAAACAAAGAGGTCGAAACTCCAGCAACACTTGAAGTATATAGAACGACTTTTATTCTGTACACTACAGGTGTTGTTAGAGTGTCGACCTCTTTAGACTTCTTTCTTGTCTCCATGCAGCTTGAAAGTAGGTGAAGTTGTGCCAGAAACCCTCGCCCTGCTCCTACAGTATACAAATAAAACAGTCTGAAAAGGAAAAATCCCTCCAACAGGTTGCATTTATCAACAACTCACAGCAACCCAACTGCCGGAAAAAATGTTGGCATTGTACGTTTCTGCAAACCACAGACACATTTGTACATTATTATCTAGCGGATACGTTGAAACTTTACGTCTCATCAACGCTGTGGTTAACGTGTGGTTACGTTTAGGCACAAAAACTACTTGGTTATGGTCAGGATAAGATCATGTTTTGGCTTAAAATACCCGGTTCTGGGGGCACAATCCAGGCTGAAAATGCAGCGATGTCTCGGTAAAAAACAACTGCTCCTCGTCATAAGTGCTATATTGTAGGCAACTGGACTCGCTTGCGTTTCTTGAGGACGTTTCGCCTCTCATCCAAGAAGCTTCTTCAGTTCTAACTGACTGGTACAGAGTTGCAGGCTTTAAACTCTGTGTGGGTGTGAACCCTGGCAGAGTTGTGAGTCGTTGACCCACCTGGCCGTACCAGTCAGTTAGAGCTGAAGAAGCTTCTTGGATGAGAGGCGAAACGTCTTCAAGAAACGCAAGCAAGTCCAGTTGCCTACAATATAGCACTTAAGATAACCATGACCTGGATGACTGAGAACCTTCACCGACAACCGCTCTTCGTGGCACTCACCCCGTGTTGGAGCCATGTTTAATTTGTGTGAAATGTATTATCCCACCACGCCACTAGGCGGCTTATGTCACTGGCTGAGGCAGGCCATGGTATTTAAAATCATTCCAGTGAGCACAGGTGCTGATGTTAGGAGGCAAACCGTTTTCGACTGTGCTCTGATGAGAATTTATACGTCTGTATTTACTGGAAGTTTGTGTTGCAAGTTATACGGACAGTGGTGAGAAAATAGACGAACAATGATACACAGCATTGGTAAAGACTGGGAGTAATTTCAGCTAATTAGCAACCAGCAGTGGCTAAAGTATCGGGCTAGTCACTACACCATGGCTGCATTTTAGCGACGGGTGGCTAAAATACGAGCGGTTTTGTTGGTCTCGATGACTTCACCTTCAATTTTAATGTTATTTTTGCCCTTGTAGCAATTAGCAATTGGTAATACAGGCGAGTAAAAACACATAAACGGAACAAATGAACACATGAGAACGTAAATATGTTACAGTCGGGGGAAGGCGGGGTGCCGAATACGATGAGCTGAAACTGGAATACAGATAAGATGGATTACAAGATCAACATCTCTCCGCCATGACACGGTTTCCAACATCAAACATCCGTCTGTATCTGTAGACATCTGTACGTTGTCTGCAGCTTGGCAGGCGTCTCACCTAGGTAGTGCATTATCCACCTTATTCCCACCTGCCGATGACGAACTCAGCTCATGTATGAAACGTTGAAGAAACGTTGATATAACATGTATAAAACCTGAACATGTAACATATTCGTGATTTGCAGAAACGTACAATTCCAAGATTTCCCTCTGAGGTCTGGGCCCATAGACAGTAGCTTTGTTTTGGGGATTAGGAGCCAAAGTTAAAACCATGTCAGCACACATACTGAGGGGACCTGACATAATGACAAACGACAAGTCACTGCACAGAAAATCGAAAGTGACTCCACAGCAGCCGGAGCCACAGGTAACCTTATCTGAGAAAGATCTAATGTAGCATAACAAACCAAAACAAAACTCTCCGTGATGTTCCCAAAACACATTAATCCTGTCTGTTACACACACACACACACACACACACACACACACACACACACACACACACAAAAACTCCCAGACCTGCTGCAGGAAAGTCACAGCACAATGCAAAAACATGAGAGAGGATCTGAACAGTGGGTGTGTTGGAAAAGTGGCAACACACTGCAGCTCTGATGCTGCAGGCTGACCACAGTACATCACACACTCCATACATCATATCAGTGTTAGCAGCAGGGTTAGAGGCTCTCATCTGATTCACTCATTAATTATGAAACATTCATGAGCTGTAGTGAGGTTTTTAAAATGGATTTAAAAGGAGAGAAGATGATTGATGAGGAGGTGAAGGATTGAAACAGAGTCAGAGTCAGAGGAGTTTGCATGGAGCAATCTGCACCATCAACTCCCCCATGATCTCCAGTGTGTAATGAAACCAGGTTAATTAAAAACCCTATCTAATAATATCAATAGACAGACTGTGAGGCTGCAGAGTGTTGAACATGTAAACGGCACAATAAGGCGGAGCACTGACAGGTTTCACATGCAAACAGAAGCTGTGTAATTATTTCAAATAAATATATTTTAATGGAAAATAACAATAAATGATGATCAGGCTGTTTAAAGCATCCGGGTTATTTTAAAAATAGCAACAACGTTGTTTCCATACGAGCCCGTTAAAGAAGCGGACACTTACCCAAAAGATGAAGTTGAAAACGAAAAGCAGATATTTCACGCATTTCATCCCTCCCTGCACTTTGCTCATGATGTCACCTGATTTGTCGATATTTCCGTTTATCTGTGAACGCGCTTATTCTGCAAATCCTCGCGGCTTCCAGTTGGACATCAACCATGCAATGAAGATGACCTGCACAGATACACACACCATCCAAACATGAGAACATGCGCACAAAGCTGCACGGGCTCGCTGCTGCTCCCCGCACGCCGACTTGCACCGCCCATCCGCGCGCGTGTGCGTGTGTGTGTGTGTGTGTGTGTGTGTGTGTGTGTGGTACCCGAGGTGGGGTTCAGGGATCTGGGATCCCCCCGGGAGGAGGCACCCCAACAACATGAGGAGCAGGATCATATCAGGAGGAAACATCACAGCCTGGGTGTTTATCAGGTGTCAAATGTTATTTCAAAGATAAAAATCACAAACCAGATCCCTGTTTAATCACATTCAGTGCAATAACTGATCTGTAAAAGAAATGTATTTGTAGACATGAGTAAATACCAACTTATATAACAATCCATGTGGGTGGGAGATGTGAAACTGGTGTAGAAATCTGCCATCTGTTTGCAGTCTCTGTTTTTTTTAACAGTAAATGTAATGAATTTAAACTGCTCAGTGTGCTGAGGACACCCAGATCCACCCACAGGGACCCCCGAGGGTCTTCAGGAGCCCAACACATTTTTATTTTAACTGTTTTTATTGTATTTTTCAGGTGATCTGGACAAAAGGAACACAGCACACAGCAAACAGTGATATAAAGAACAGGTAGGTCAGATATAATAAGACATGAATAAAAACAAAACAATATTTAGAACAATAATAACAGTAAATAAAAGAGACGAATAAGAGAAAATAAAGAATGGATATGACGAAAAGTGCCTTGTACATATCCATGATGACTAGGATGACTAACCGTGCTCGAGGACCAATCTGGGGGGATTTTTTTTTGTCTTGCCCTGCCTATTTTTTGTATTTATTATTATTATTATTATTAATTTATTAATTTATTTATTTTTCTAAATTATTCTAATTATTTTCACTATTGATTTTAATGTGTTTATTTATTCAACTTTATTTTTATTTATTTATTTTTTTTGATTTGTTATCTTGTACAGATTTCTCTTACCCTGATTACCCCTGTGTTGTATTTTTGTTTTTGCTTGTCATGACTAAATGTGTCATTTGATGTGTAGAGCTGTCGTGTACCAACCTAATCAAAATGATTAATTATTTAAAAATTTTTTTTAAATAAGTAGATTGCTGACTATAAACTAAATAAAGGGAGTCGGGGTTTGGAAGTGTGGTTGAAGGCCTTACTCAGTCAACCTGGCACATGGATTCTCAAGAAGTTCAACCAAGAAGGGCTGCCACGCCTATTTTTAACAGAGTCCTGACTGTGATACCTCTGCTCTTCTAGCTTTAGGTGTGCCGTCACCTCTCTGACACAATGTGCATGTGAAGGTGGAGCCCTGTCCTTCCACTTCAGGAGAATTTCAATCAGGAAAGACAGAAAAATGAAGTAAAGAGATTATATTTAATACAGAATATGAGTGTACAGATGATCTGTGCTGATTGGGTTAAAGAGCACAGTCTCACTTCAAAGTCATAGAAATCAGGTGCTTGGGCATGTGGCGTCAGAAACCGACGAAAAAAGGCGTCCTTTGCCGTGACAGTTTGATGGTGCCCCGTGGCGTCAGGGAGAAACGTGGTGTGACAAGGATGAAAGTTAAGGCGGCGAAAGTCTGACTGGGACGGGCGGGAGGGGTGCTGTGAGGGGCCAACAAAAACGGACTTTCACCAGGGAGAGCGGTGTTCACGTCCCGTAAGATAATAAAGCTAAACCCTGTTCTTTTTTCCTTAACCTAACCAGGTGTTTTTGTTGCCTTAACCTAACCAAGTGTTTTTATTGCCTAAACTCAACCAGGTGTTTTTGTTGCCTAAACCTAACCATGTGTTTTTGTTGCTCACCGAACCAGGTCTTTTTGTTTCCTAAACCTAACCCCGCACTTTGTTGCCTAAACTTAACCATGTGCATCTGTTCTTGAAGAAAAAAAAAAACATCAATTTGTGGTGTTGTACCGATGTAGTGCAAATATTCATTTTGACTGTATGTAGACGGTAAATTTACTGTGAAAACGGAAGTGTATTTTCAGAAAAGACAATGCATGTAACAGGCAGAACTTGACATGTTGTCCCAGAACGTCAACAACCAACGCACCCAGGGTACCTTGCACGTCGTATGTGGACATTGAAAATCCATGACCAAACGTCAATATGTGACGAGGTCGGACTGAGAATGTATTGGATTTAACAGAAGTTTTTGGTGCTTGGACACCAGAGGGAGACATTTTGTGATCGAGGCACATCTGAGCAGCAGCAGGATAAATCCCCCCATGGAGTCCAGACCCTGGTGGTGGCTGATGACTCTGAGGGTGCTGACTGCTGAGGCGGATGAGGCAGATGAATCTGTAAAGACTGGGTGGTGATGGGAAGGTGGAGGGCGCGCACGATGGCAGCAAGAAAGAACTACAGCAGAGACAGAACCAGATTTTAAATGAGGAGCAGTAAGATGATAGGCTGACAGAGAGGGAGTGTCGCTGTGCTATTGGTTGATTGTGAATCAGCTGATGACTCAAATAACCTACCCAGACAATGACACCTAGAGACAGTGAGTGAGCATACGTGTGAGGAGTGAATGGCAGGGTGAGAAAGAAACTTACAACCTGAGCATGAAAAGTATCGTCTTCCTGACTGAACTTTCACTAGAGCTTCATTAGTTGAAGAAAAACGTGGTACAGCATGACAGCTCTGACAGGTGGGGTCAACCTCCGGTTACAGTCTGGCGGTGGAGCACTTTGAATTGGAGTATACCACGCGTCACATAAATTGATGACTTATGTATTCTCTCAGTCGCAGATTGCCAGGTCTTATCAGGTAACCTCATTCCCATTCTTTTTCCCAGCCACCTTTCAGATGGTTAAGAGAGGGGCTAGAGATATTTTCAATCATATTATACAATCTTGAAATAATGCCTCCCTGACAGCAACACATTTAAATCTTCACTGCAGCCAGTTGGGAAGCAGGTTACAGTTTCACCTTTACTTCTTATACCTCCGTGACCTTTACATTAGAAGGTAGACAAGAGTTTATCGTCACTTTTAAACCTGCATATCATCCTACACAGTGCCACAGATATCAGTGTTTATTATGGAAATATGGGGACTTGTGTAAAGTATGCACCTGAAACACAGTGACCTGAGATAACTCACTCTCTGTTGGCACAGTTAAAAGAAGCTGTACCAGGAATTTAGACGACATTTTAGTGTCTAGCCCCCGTTTGGTTCACGCTGAACGCTTTTAAACAAACCTATAGAATCTACTCAATACACTTGAGGTAACAATTGGCACTCAGTGTGTTTGAGTAGATTTCATCTCATGTAATCACTTAAACTTTTTGTTTTATTCTTCTTTTATTGGTTTATATAAGCATTACGAACATATGTAAATAAAATCCACAACCAGTTAAACATGAAGACCACAAACAAAAAAACAGGGGAGGTTTAAAAAAAAAATCAATCAAAAAATCATACCATAAAAATACAGATAGAGAATGATTAATAAATAAATAAATAGATAATTAAAACTCAAGCTTTAAGCAACCTTTAAAGTTCAGTGTCTTAAGATGGTACACAACAAATCTGAAGTCAATCGGATCAAATCTGTTGGAGGAGTTCGTTCAAGTACGATCCCTGGAAATGGCCAAAAATGCACCAAAATTACACACAAAATTCAAAATGGCTGACTTCCTGTTGGGTTTGGGTATGGCTCCAAGAGACTTTTTTGTACGTCTTCGGATGTTACATGTGCCTACTAATTTTCGTACGTATAGGTCAAACCAGTGTCAGGGGCCGCTTTGTAGAAATTTTGTAGGGAGCGCTACTGAGCCATTTTTTGGAACCTGAGAACAAGACCCCTAAAATCTATCACCAAATATGACGTGTGTGCAAAGTTTGCCGAGTTTTTGAGTATGTTAAGCCCCTCAAAAATGCGATTTATTTGGAGGAAAAAGAATAAAATCCCCAATTAGGTCCTTGCACCAGGTGGTTCTCAGGCCCTGATGATAAATCTGACTATATTTCATATCAGAAAATAACATAACTCATATGCATGAGTTTTATTTACGAAGGAACCGTGGCTCTACTCCAAGCTCCCTCCAAATGTCCGAGCTTCTCAACCTGTCTCTCAGGCTGAGCCCAGCCACCCTTTTGAGGACGCTCATATCGGCTGATTGCATCCACGACCTCATTCTTTCGGTCATTACCCAGAGCTCATGACCATAGGTGAGGGTTGGGACGTAGATGGACCTGTAAATTGAGAGCTTTGCCTTCCGGCTCAGCTCACCATGACGGTCCGGTGCAGCACCTGTATCACTGCAGACGACGTTCTTTTAAGGTCATTTAAAATTAATAAAGATACAGCTAATAAAGATGTTGGTGGTGTACACCTCACAGCAAGGGGGTTCCTGGTTCAATCCCAGGAGGGAGCCCTTCTGTGTGGAGTTTGCATGTTCTCCCTGTGTCAGTGTGGGTTTTCTCTGGGTACTCCAGCTTCCTCCCACAGTCCAAAGACATGCAGGTTAATTGGTGACTCTAAATTGTCCGTAGGTGTGAATGTGAGTGTGAATGGTTGTCTGTCTCTATGTGTCAGCCCTGTGATAGTCTGGTGACCTGTCCAGGGTGTACCCTGCCTCTCGCCCAATGTCAGCTGGGATAGGCTCCAGCCCCCCATGACCCTCAAGAGGATAAGAGGTTATGAAAATGAATGGATATATTGCTGGAAACAAATGTTTTTATGAACATATTTTAGTGCACTGTTTAGCTGTAAAATGCAAAAGCTTGCTGCGGCTAGTAGGCGGCCGGGTCACAAATGTTCTCATTTTACAGCTAAACAGTGCACTAAAATAATTCTGAAAACACTTGAGGTGAGAAATGGATGATACAGTAACAGAATCTGGATTTATATTTGATCAGCGCTGCCTAGTTTGACAGCTTGACTGCAGTTTGTGGGCAGTGATAAACATGTTTGACAGCTGCGTCAGAGACTCTCTGGCTCTGATTGGTTGTTTTCCTTCAGGTGCGGTGGATTCTTGGAAATGCCGTTAGGTGAACAGAGGAACATGACTTTTTATTACAGACTGTCTTACTCATGTACTACTCTGAATTTTCGGTAGATGCAGCCTGGAGTTGCACGTCCTCTTTCCTTCTATACCTACCTTTCTTTTGCATCTGTGTTATCATGCAAATTGTACTTGTCGTCCTATATAAAGACACAGTTATTGGTTCATTTACATGACTATGCGTGCATGGTATTGTAGTGCTGTGAGGCAGTTCCTGTGAATGGAGGCCTCATATGAGGCTCTTCTGTGTCCTCTCTGCGGGCCGGCGGGGGTCAACTCGGGTTCATGCACTCTGACAGTCAAGCTTCTCATGTTTGTGCTGCCTTTGTTTGCTGCGCTGATGTGGGAGGGAAACAGCGACCCCCTGTTCGTCCGCCAGAGTATCAGTGAGGATCGGCCCGGGTGGATCATGAGACTCATCACATCACTGCCTACCTCCTCTCATTTATCAGATGACAGCTCCAACAAGAGTCAGCAAATATATCAAAGGATTCATTTATAGATAGATAGATAGATAGATAGATAGACAGATAGACAGATAGATAGATAGATAGATAGACCATTGAAATACAGATGATTGATAGTTTCCATGCGACCCTGAACAGGCTCACTGAGCAGCATCAATGTTAACCTGATATCAGTTCGGTCATCCAATCCTGACATGAATTCAGAGCTGTAATTATCACAGTGGAAGTACACCCAAACTGAAACCATATCCTCGGGCAATGATGGAGTCAAAATCCCATTATCCCTCCACCGCCGCCCTCCTCTACTGTGCTTGATATGTAAATCTGGTGCAATAACGTAACCTGATCTCCATACGGTGCAGCTGTCATCCTCCATGAATCCACGAGACGTCAGAGGTGATGAGACAGAAGTGATTATGGAGTTGTAGACTTTATGAGGACAGGTCACGCTAATTGGTTGATTATAAATATTTAAACAGGTTTAAGATCAGTGTTAAAGACTATCATGAAATACAGGGCCTGTAAATAATTCATAAATTTAGATTCTCTGTAGAGTCTTGACTGTGTGTCTGAACATTTTAAAACTTGATATGTATATTTGCATGTGACGCTGAGAATGGAAACCTTTCAGTTTACCAACATTAGACAGAAACAGTGAAGTATTATGGGCCTCAATATTCTGCTGCATCAATGTCTCCATCCTGTGGACAAACTGAGAAGTGCAAACAGTTTCAACTGTGGTTTGAGTTAAGAATATTATTGAAATATGGCCAAGTGCAATATCTAAATCACAGGAGCTGCACTTTTTTTTTTTTTTTTTTGGTAAAGGTAAAACACGTCACAACATACCAGGATAAATTAAACGCTGTAATGCTACAGAAAAGCTCTGGGCAACAGATAATATCCCAGACATTAGGGAGCATGTTTGTTTCGTACAGAAAGAAATTATTATCCCACTGACATCACAAAAAACAAGATAAAATAAATAAAAGAAAATTTAAAAATTCTCAATATAATTTTGAAATTGTTGAAATTGTTGATATTTTAATTTAATTTAATTCGTTTTAATTCAGTTTAATTTAATTTAACTTGGTTTAATTTTAATTTAATTAAATTCTATTTTATTTTATTTTTAATTTAATTTAATTTAATTTAATTAATTTAATTTAGTTTAGTTTAGTTTAGTTTAGTTTTGTTTTATTATTTTATTTTATTTTTCAGCCATACTATTAAGTATGGCTACTAAGACACTACTTTATATAAAGACAGTTGTCTCGTTGTTGACTTTCTGGATTTCTGTGTATTACTGTCCCTGTTACCAAATGTGACCAGTTACATTTGCATGCCTTTTCATTTTATTATCAAATCTGAATTATTTTTAAAGCAAATATAGAAATTGTTTTGATTAGTGTTTAATAATTATCAAAATTATGTTGTTTGCATTCACGTATTATAGTTACATTATTTTTGCCAAACAGTCTTAGCTCCAGGTCCAAATTTACTTTTTCTGGAGATTTCAGCCAAATCTAACTGTTTTCAAGACACAAGATTATTGTGTCAAACTATATCTAAGAATCCTGCTTAAATCATAATCAGTACTTTCTACTTGACAACATTATCTGCACTAAACATGTGTTGTTGTACCTTTTTACTCCACTAGATTATTTGTCAGTCTTTAGTTAGCGTATGTGTTGCTCTGCAGATTAAAACTGTTACTACAAAATGTGATTAACTAATGAATTATGATGTGATATTGTAGATTAATCTACACATTAAGTGGTTAAATTAAGCTTCACCGTTACCAGCTGCACCACTAAAGTCATGAACACATTAATGTATCAGTAATTATGATGTAAAATATAGTTATAAAATATATAACATTATGAAATGACCCATTCTGCATGATGAGTACTTTATTTTTAATACTTAGTAGTATATTTTAATGCTCATAGGTTTGTGCTTTTACTTTAACCTGTAATAGAAAAGTTGTTTTAAAATTTTGAATACAATTTCCTCTTGTTACAAAAAGTTTTTACACTGTGGTAATGCTTCTTTTACTTCAATAATACTTCTTCCACCTCTGACAACAACCCCAAACGATCTACAGTTCTGTTTTGTCCGAGTATATCCGCCAGCACCTGAACTCAGCAGGACGCATGCGCAGTACACACAGCCACTAACTATGAGTGAACAGGGGGCATCCTGCTGTGGTAAGTTACGTTTTACTTCTCAAACACTCTTTTGTAATGAAACTCAAAGTTGTAAAAGCAACAAACCGATGTCCAACATATTTTATTAAAGCCTGAGTTTAATTGTGAGTGTTTAATAACGTCGAGAATTATTTATTTTAAGTGGAGACACCGCAGGTGAACAGGGTCAACATTTTTAACCAGTATAAATCACCATTACACTCCCCCGGTTCATGACCCACATTAAGACTATTATTTTAAGTATTTCAAACTTTCTGAAATGTTATGTTTAAATATACAAACGAGACAATATCTTATTAAATATGAACTCATTTGCAGACAGACCAAAAATCTAAACATTAGACAAAGCCAGGTTCAAAATTCTTTTACTTTGTTGACACATCAGAGTCAAAGGTTTTTACAGAGGGGATCTTTTTATCCCTCCATAAATCATAAAAAATATAGTCATTTTATTGCTCTGTAAAGCACATTGAATTGCCCTGGTGTATATGTGCCATACACATAAAACTGCCTTGCCTAGTATCCATAAAAAAATCAATTTTCGCTTTGTTGTTAGGAGAGAAATGTTCTATAAATCAGGCTGTGAATGATATATGAACAAACCCCTCTGTAAAAACCTTCAGAATATAGATGGGAATAACACTGGAAAGTTTGGTGTGTATAAGTGATACTGAAGTTGAGATTTCTGGCTCAGTATTTTGAGAAAACAGCCTTTATACATATGTATTGTAAAATTTCATACATGTTTTAACACAAGATAAGACACTGTGGTAAAAACTAAAAGATATCACCCTGAAACTCCCCAGCTGGTTACTAACATGAAGACAATCTTTTTTTGTGTTACAAGTTTTCTGAGATTTTATGTTTAAATGTGCAAATGAGGCATTATCTTATTAAATATGTGCTAAAAATGTACTAAAATAAACACTAAATGTGTATTTTGGACACTTTCTCTCCACGAGTCTGAAAAAAGACATGGAAGCAAAATAGCCAGAATCTTAAAATTGAAAATTGTTTTCACCTCATTTTAAACTGTCTAATTTAACTCCCTGAAATGCATGACCAGAAGTATTTAATGTCCTCCTGAGACCCTGTGTCCTCATATGAGGACATCACATTTTGGGTTTACTTGACCTTATACTTCATTCTACTTAACTCAGACCTGTTGTCCTCGTTCGTGGACACATTTTGTGCCATCTAGTGGTAGTAAGAGCACAGTACACTAATCCATGTAAAAACAAGATGGCAGCCATCTCTGCCAAGTCAGTCTGCAGCTGATCCCGACACAAAAGTGAGCAAGATCCAAAACCTGATCACATTTTATGGTTGAAGCTTGTTTATTTATGATTAATAATGTTTGTAGTTTGATATGGCAACAAATTTGACCAATTTTAGCAACAGTAACAAGCTAAGACAGTGTTAATTAGGAAGTACATGTTTGAGGACATTGGGATTCATTTATAGTTGACAGTGTTTAGTTTTTCATACTTATCAGGTCCTACTGATCCCAAATAGCTAGGAGGAATTAAAAATGCACACCAAACAATAGTGTGGGTCTCAGGAGGATATATCATGTTAACATCTGGTCCAATTCTAAAATATTGTTTTATTTAAAGGCTTATTTCATCCTCTGGCCTCTAGAGGGCAGTGTTGTATCTTATTGTGGAGCAGTGATTTTTAATTTGAGGTAAACAAGTCAGTAAACTAAACAACTTGGTTCTGAAGAAATGTATTTACTGTTGGCAGGTGTACAGCTTAAATGGGTCTCCTTCTCTTTCAAGTCTATTTTTCCAGAAACAGAACCTCAGCTGCCTCTTTGTTTCTGTTTCCACTCTACCTCCGAGCTCTCTGAGCTCACTTCAGACATCTTAAATGTCAGTTGTGATACAAAAATTGGGCTTTGAGCCTAAAAAAAAATAAAAAATCACCAGCCTGACGAGGATACTGACGGTATTCCTCTACGATCTGTTGTGCGCTGACACATTGAAATGTCACTGCCAAAACAAAGAAAATGGCGAGCCATGATATTATCAGCCGCGGAGTTAACCTGATGAATCACAGGCTTATTTATGTTTATGTCTTTTCCCCCTTTTTTGTTTCATATCTGCTGTAGGATAAAGAGCAGGAGAAAAACACAAAGCAAAGCCAAAACACCAAATTACTGGCAGTAAAATGGAGCCATATGGGTTTTCTCTTAGTTTTTCCATCGAGGCCAAATAACTAAATTTCCCTTTTTATGTTTTCCTTCTCAGTCTTTGGTCCCTGAGGAACAACAGGCTTCACATCCATACAATAAACCTCATAAACACACAGTTCATGTAAGTGTTTAATAAATAACAATACCAACAACATCTTAACAAAAGGTTTGTTTATATCAGACCTGGGTCAAACTGTATTTCCAAAACGTGTAGGTTGTGTCAGTCTACGTACGCTGAGTGGGATGTGCTATAGGGTTATATAACAGGTGGCGGGAAAATAACAAGGCCTGTAATCAGCATGAGTCGTGGTACTAAAGCTCCGTCTCTAGCTCAGCTGTTGTTCAACATATAAGACAGGTTTAAATTACGCCTTTCACAAGATAACGTAGCTCCTCACACGCGTCTGTTGTGACATCACAAACTGCACCTGAGGTTTAGTTAAAAGACTTCCTGTGTGTTGTAGTGGTCACCTGAACGCCACTAGAGGTCATCGTATCTGAGGTTTGAATTAAATCTGCCGCAGAGGTTGAAAGGAGGTCAAAGGTCATGTGGAGCTGGACTGTAAATGATAAAACACACACACACTGTATCATATAGTTACAGTGGTGTTATTTCTGCAGCAGTTAGTCATGACGTAAACAGCTGAAACTAATTTCCTCATAATTACATTTCTCCACTTTGAATCAACTGTGGCTGTGTGCGGCAGATATGATGATGTCATTTTATTATAGGTTACTTCTGGTTAAGCTGCAGTTTAGCAGTGGTTAACTGAACCTGGGCCTGTATTTATCAGACGGGTAAAAGCGAAAGACTGAACGACCTGCCTGAGGACGTAAGGTCTGCAGAAACAGAGATCTCTTTTAAATCGCTTTTTAAAACCCATTTTTATAGACCTGCTTTTAAATGATGTCGTCCTTTTATTTACTTTTATTTACTTTATTTATTTTTTATGTATCAGGTTTTTTATTTAAATTTTTTCCTTTTTATTTTGTCATTTTGTTGCTTTTATTGTTTTTAATTTTCTTAATTATATTTATTTATATTGACACTTTGCATCCTGAATTTTTTTGTATTCTTGTTTTACCTTAATCTTAACTCTACCCTTGCTTTGTCTCGGACTATGTGGCTCTCTGTTGTTACATTGCCTTCTGAGTATCCTGTTGCTGCTTTTGATTTGCTTCTCAAAGCAGTTTCTAAACATTTTTTTAAATATACATGAAGTTATCATTATTAATATTACTATTATTGTGGTTGCAGCCCTGGCTGTGCTTTGCTTGTTAGCATTATGGGAGAAGAAGAAAAATATCTTAGTACTTAAAAATGCTGTAAAAGGTGAGGACACTCGGGACGTCTGAAGGAGTAGGTAGACTAGTAGGTAGATTCTGAGATGTGTTTTATGATTGCACAAAATTATATTATCTAAGTAGCATATGTAATTCAGAATAATAAAGTGTTCTTGCACTCGATTTGAGCGTTGAGGATGTAACACCACTTTGTTGTTGCCCTCACTAGGGGTTAAAATAAGAAGTATAAAACAGGCTTTGATTTAGTTTGAATCACTTTTCATGCATCTTTTATGTGGTACTGAATTGTCCTTATTATGTTCTCGGTTGTAGCCAGTTTCCTAACAGTTAACATTTAATGCATATTTATCAATTCCTATTTATCTATTATTAGTACACTGATCAGCAATAATATTAAACCCACTGACAGGTGGTATTTCAAGTGCATACCATTGATCCTCACAGTGCAATGTTCTGCTGAGAAACCTCGGGTCCTGGCATTCATGAGATGCCACTTGACATGCACCATCCACCCAAACACCACTGCAGATCAAGTACCTCCCCGCCATGGCAACAGTACTCCTGGATGGCACTGCCTCCTCCAATAGGACAATGTGCCAAACCAAGAAGGAACCAAAGCAACAGCCCGAGAAAAGTGACAGGGAGCCCAAGGCGTCAATCTGGCCTCCAGCTCCCTAGATCCCAATCTGATCGAGCGTCCGTGGGACGTGATGGTACCTCACATCGTAGCCCACAGGACTAAAAGGATCCAACGCCTTGGTGCCAGACACCTCAGGACAACCCCGGAGGTCCTGTGTCCGTGCCTCGACAGGTCCGTGGATCGGGCGTGGCTCTGACACAGGATCCCAGGAGTACCTGCACATCCTACAGATGCTTAGTGGAATTGGGATCTGGGGAGTTTTGAGGCCAGGTTGACGCTTTGAGCTCTTTATAACATTGATCCTGAGCAGTCTTTGCTGTTGCCATCATGGATTGTACCTGGTCTGCAGCTGTGTTTTGATGGTTGATGTGTGCGTTGGAGCATCCACATGACTGTGAGGACCTGAGGCTCCCCAGAACATAGCACTGTAACAAGATGATCAGTGTTATTCACTTCCCCTATAGTGGGTTTATTATTGTGGCTGATTGGTGTGTAGGCCTGTTGGATTGTTGGTACTTCACAGGGAAATTGTTGTGGTAGATTTATAGGATTTCACACAATCACTTAAGAGTTGCTCTTAAAGTTTACTCTTATACTTCATTGTAAATTGGAGTACTTAGCTTAATAAATGTGTCCTTCTGTTCACACTCGGCAAAGAACTGTAATTCCCCTTGATTAGCTTACAGGGAATTCTTAAAAGAGTACTACACTGATTTCTGCACTCCTGTAAGGTTGTCAGATTCAAGATGAAAAATCAATGTAGCAGAGATACTGTTTTTTTTATGCCATATATTCTGCATCCTTATCAAAATCTGGTGCCTACATTACCCACCATGCAACACTAATGCAGCCACTAGATCAAACTAGAGATGAGGAACGGGATGCCTGTCTTAAACTCCACACATACATATTTGTTTTTACATTTCAAATTTGTCTTCAGTTCTAAACTGCACTGACTCAGATGACATCACTTGAGGCGATTTATCAGCTCCCTCTGGAGCCACAAAAGGCTTTAAACGACTTTCTCCACATGTGCAGCGACACTGGAAACAGACTGATGTGTCAAGAATAATTCTTAGATGTTTGATTGCTGTGTGTAAACCTCTGCGAGCTGAACCTGTTGCAAACCGCAGCTAAGACAGTCAGGTGATAAGTGACACAGCAACAACCTTGTTAATGTTTGGTACTCGTAAACAGGTAAAAACAACGGCTACAGACGGATACTGTTTGACCCAGGCCTGGTGTTTATACATGCAGTCCTGATACTTTGACATATACCAATAATTTACTTTGTGCAGAGGGTGACAAGTCTTTGGTGATGAGTATGTCAGTATTATTTGACTGAGTGTGTGATCCTGTGACGTGCGTGGAAAGTCTTCACTGCCGCCATGACTTGCGGCTCAGCACACACACACAGGCCACGTTGATGCGTATGAGCCTCCACGCCACCAGGTTCTTAAAGGAAGTCAGCGCTCGTACAAAAGTGTGTGAGTTGGTGCAGTAGGAGTTCCAGTGTCTGGCATCGATCCCCAAGCAGCCAGCGTTGCCCGAGCGGGCGGTGTGACACGTCGTCTCAAAGAAGTACTGCTTCTTGTTGACATTGTTGATCTTCACGTCTGGCAGCACTGTCACCTCGTTGCCTGAGATGTCCGTGGCTTTGGTCTTGTTGCCCACCCAGACGCTGATGCTCTCGCACACTGAGTAAACTCCACGGTGCTGAGACTGCCCCGCTCGCCTGCGGGTCCTTCTGCTGCCGCCCTGTGACTCCGCCGGCTCTGCATCAGGCGGCTGAGCGCTGAAGAGCACCCTGGGTGAGAGGTAGCGGCGCTTGGTGAAGAGTTTGGGGTCCACTGTGGGGATGGAGCTGGGGTTGTTGCCCGGACCCTGCTGCTGTGCTGCTCCTCCGATGGCGGCCACAGCCTGGGCACTGAAGAGGAGGAACAGGACCAGCATGGACGACCTCATGGGCACACAACCTGAGGGGGTCAACCAGCACAGAAATCCTGTTACTGCAGAAGTACAGAGCACAGAAACAAGACATTTTACTGGTATCTGATATTTCTCCACCTGCTTCCAATTCTGTTAGCCCCTTTAATGCCTGTTATCAGGAGCATAGATATGAGGTAGCATGGCACCACTCTGCCTCCTGCATTTAAGTTAATTGTTCTGCGGCGACCTCTTGTGTTCAAAGTAAGCCAGATGATGTAGTATAAAGAGCCCTCAGGAACTGTGCTAGGTTTAAAGTCAATTTTGCGTAATTGCCAAACATGGAATAACATCTCCAGGGTCATGTGATGCCATGGGGCCTGCAGAAACTTTTCCCCATAGATTTCCATTGTTAAAGGGACATCTGTAAATCAGTGGATACTTTTTTTTTTTTAGCATCACAGCCCCCTGCGAAATGATTCATTTCACTATCAGGATTTGGTCCATTTGGTTGGATAACATTTAGAAGGTTTTGAAGAGCTGCATGATTGAATCATTTTACTTCCATTCATGTCAGCGGAGCGCTAAACCAGAAGCCAGCTGCTTGGCCGGCGGAGGCCTCTATTTATCTTGCTCTATGGGCCCACAGATGTGGAAGATCTGGTTAGTTCATATCGTGGAAACATCAAGCTTTTTTGGCTTCATGCGCCACTGAGCAACTTTGATCAGAATGAACAGGGCCCCACCTCCATCGCTGTATCCACTTCTCTTTATACATCCATGATAAAGAGCAACAAAGTCAGCAAATGGAGGAGGTCGCTGTGAAAGGATTGGTCAAACAAACACAGGACTTTGACCCAGGAGACGCATGTTCATGTCCAGTGTAAAACCAAAAGTCAAGTTACGTCACGTCACGTTGCAAAAAAAACATACAAACAACGCATAAAGGTGCGTTCAAAGTGTCGCTAAACAATGTGTCCTGCAATTCACATCAGTTCTTGCACAAGTCGAGTGATCCACCGCTAAGAGGTGTCACCATTTTGTTTTTGCTTCTGAAGGCCAAGGTTCACAGACAGAGGGTTTTAAGTGGGACAACGCTTTAATCTGGCGCTGGACTAGACAAACCATGATCTTTTTTCCAAATAGTTTTGGTGCCTAATCCTGACAAAAGTGAAAGTGAAACCAAACAAAACTGCGACTGATTTACAACGTTGGATGTGCATCCTCTGGCCTACTGGTAGTCCACTTTAGTTTCAGCTTTGCTATGCTTGTCATATGTAGGTTGACACAGGCTCAACGGTACAATGACATGTATTAGACAAGAGAACGGGTCAGGTTAGCAATAAAAGAGCACGCTGCAATAAGGATATCCAAAAAAATACAGGTCAGGTTAATTGGTGACTCTTAATTGACCGTAGGTGTGAATGTGAGTGTGAATGGTTGTCTGTCTCTACAGCACCTTTCTACCAACATTTCCAGGAACTTTTATTTCCAGGAATTTATTTACCTGGGTAAAAGAATTCCTGGCAGTCTGTGTGGTTTGTGTTTCCACCGCACCTCACCTCCAAGTTCTGGAGAATGTATTCAAGCCAGGCTGATGACATATATTATAATCTTGCTTAAGTTTCCTCAACTTTTCACAGATTTGTTTCGGCTCCGCCAGCTTGCCTGCTATTCTTCCATGGACTCGTTTGTTTCAAGTCACTGACTGGAAGTCCCGCTGAATTTCTTCCTCTGCAAATACGCTCCAAAGAGCCTGGACCTCGTCGTCCGTCCACTTCTTGTAGCTTCTCTTCTTTTGCTCCATTTTCCAAATGATCAAAACACAAACGAAGTGAAGCTTGTAGAAACGAAATAAAGTTTGCAGCCTCACTGGCACAGAGGTGCGGAACGCTGCAAGTGTGTGTTCCACCAATCAGCGTTCTTCAGCACACAGCCCCTGCCCCTCAAGAATTCTGGGTAATCTGAAAAGTCCTTCCCCCCTACTAGGTACTTTTTTCAGGGAGAGTTTGGGGTTGAGGGAAAGTTTTTTCCCTGGGTAATTTTGGTGGAAACGTGCCAAGGTTTCTCAACCAAACAGACCACTTTTCCTACTAGACAAAATCATAAATACCTTTTTATGTTTCGGATGCAGTCTTTACGTACAGACATGTAGAGGTTTACACATCTCATCCTATAGTCTGACCAGGTGCAGTTAACAGATTCAAAGTTAAAATGGAGAGTATTTGAGCACAGGCTCTCAGTATTTGTTAGGCAGTGAGAAACTGTCTTCATGCAGTGTGTGGATACTCCCCATTTTTCCTTCACATTTTCAAGGCACAACATGTTTAACCATGAGATTAACCTAATAGGAGCAGCACCTCTTTTAAATGGAAAACACACCTTGCTTAATACTGAGGGTTTGATACTTAATGCACCTTGGCTTAGTGGTTTTACTGTTTTTACAAGTACAGTTCACACACAAGTCTGGGTCTGACATAGTTTGAGTTTTACAGGAGATTTCCAGGAATTTCTTGGTCAGCTTCCACTCCCTTCAGGGCGGTGTCCTGACACAGGACACGTATTCTACTTTTAAGGTTACAGTTCATTTTACAGAGTCAGATGTTAAAGAAAGAGGCAGGAAGACGAGGCGCCGCCTGAGAGGCTCAACAGAGGACAGCAGAGTCCCTGATTTTATAATTAACCACATGAACAGGAAGTGGTTGAGTATTGGATTTCTAGTTTATTGTTTGATAGGAAATCATGATCACTGTGTAAACATCCACAGAGAGGACAGTGAACTGTGTGTTCAGTCCAGCTGTCTGAGATGTCCTGTAGAAATATGAAGGACAAAAGACATCTGCTGCATTTGAACAGTCTTATTAGACACGGTGTCACACACACTAAATCAGTGGTTCCCGACTGGTGGGTCACGGTCCAAAAGCGGGTCACAGTTTCATTCTGAATGGATCGCAAGTGTGTCAAGATTGTAAAAAACACTTTATTTTCAAGTATAGTGAATTTCCACCAAAGAGCTTTTATTTTCAAATGCGGTTTTTGCTGTAGAGTGAGTGACTAACGGAGAGCTACATGACAGAGACAGAAAAATAGCTTAATGACATGGCCAAACGCAAGTATGACGCTGAATATATTAAACTGTGTGGACCTTGAACTAACAACTAAGGGTGCTTTCAGACCTAGAGTTGTCTTGCTTTGGTCTGAATCGGACTAATTTTGTTACAGAGTTGTATAATTACCTAGAGTTGCTTCGTGTTCTCACGGCAGCATTTACAAACAGACCAGATCAAATGCCTTGTGTGAGAAAGCTGCTCTTGATTGGTCAGAATTTCCATGTGGGAAAAATCCAGGAAGTAAACAAAACGTTGAAGAAGAGTACACTTGCAAGATAAATGTGACACTTTCTAATGTCACAATGGAGGGACAACTACGCAGGTTGATTTTAGCGCTGCTCATCGTGGACTATATTGCTGTCATTGTTCATTTGAGTCAAAGCATACAGTTTGAAAACGAGGCGCGGCTCCAACTAGAAAACAATGTTTTGATGCATTGGATGTGCTGAATGTGCATATTAAGGCTAGTACAGGAGGAGGCGCACATTAATAATCCTCCAGGACTGTAACATGCTCATGTTTAACCCAAACAATGTGTCATGTGACTAAAGTTGGTTCAGATCCAGGTCAGAACACGTTCTCACCATGAATGAACTGCACCAGAGTTTGTTTGTAACCCTGAGACCACCTCTTTAAGAAGGTCTCTGTTAGTTTGTTTTGTTGCCCACCTGAGTGTGATTGCTGTGTTCACACCTGCACAAATGAACCGCACTTAGGGGGCAAACAGACTTGAGTTCGATTGAACCGAACCAAACAGGACCATGTGTGAAAGCACCCTAAGGAGAAATCTGGACCCTGTTGCTGGACCAGTTGGGAAGCACTGCACTAAATGGTATTCCTTCCTTTTTATTATTTTATAGGGAATATGAAACTATTTAATTTGTGGTTTTTACACTTTTATAATCCCTGGTTTTATTTTACAGATGTTTGTTTCTTATGTTTTGTATTCAGCATCATTTCAAGGATTTTATGGATGAATAAACTGAACCTTGCAGCCTGAATATCCATCAGTTTTTGGAAGAGATTTCCACAGTTGGTGCCAAACTCAGCTAAGCTCACAGTTTACCATGATCCTCAAACTGTATTCACGGACATGATAAAGGAATTAAATTACTTTTCTCTGGGTAAACAGGAAAATAAATACGGAAATTCTCCGTAAACAGATCTAAATTCCCCTTGTGAAACATGAAACATGATATACATGATTAAATCTGTGTAAGTTATCCGTGTAAATAGGTGTGGCATCCCCCGCAGCAGGGATCAAAGAGACAGTGTTGTGACATCCCATCAGTTTCTCTTTCCATCACACTGTGGCTCCACACAACACACCACAACATCTGTCCTCACTGGCCTGCGTAAACCGCCACGCTGTGTACTACATTTAACACAGTACAATAGGCGTGTTAACACCTGTGATGACTCTGCTAGCAGGCTCTGTCAGGTAGGTTTATTATATGCTGTGATCGCCTCGGGTGGCAGGGTGAGTGCTCGTGGATTAAAATTGTTGGCACAACAAATCAAAAGAAAAATCATAGCCTGTACAAACGTACATCATGTGAGCGATGATTACACCAATAAATGCTTGTGAGGTCTGTCCAACTCAGGTGAGCGTCTCCCTTCACAGCACAGCTGGACACGAAATAAATCATTACTACATCAGCGTTATGGTGATTAGTATAATTGATATAAACAGACGGGGCTGACGCAGAGGAAACGGGTCTGCTCTTTTTTGTTTTATGTCATGTGCCAATTTGGATTGTTTACAGCAGGAAGCAGGAAACATTCATGCTAAAAACTTTTGGAGTGAGAACAACACTGATGAAAAGGGAAAAAAAAAAACTTTAATGAGCACAGCACCTCCCCGGTGGCAAAATGTCTGTTGCTAGAGGAAGTAAAAGGCTTTTAATTTTGGAGAAACACAACAAAATGAAGACAAAATCACTGATGACAAAGGATACAAATAATCTCATCAGTCCACCGTCTTTCTTTTTATGAGTAATCGCACCAAGTTACCGCAATTAATTTAACAATTATAGACAAATTAATGCTCAAATTGCTACGTGCATCATAGAGCTACATTTGAAAAGCAAATATGGCCCGCTGGAGATTTCAGTAAGCACAGCAGACATTGTAAATAATAATAACTATGGATGGATTCTGTCATCATCATCCATGTTTCTGCTCTGTGTTTACTTTCCATAGCACTAACTCTCATGTCATTTCAGATCCGGCCGTTCCCTGTTGCCCTGCAATCACCTGAGATTCCTCCGCCCATCTCCCCACCTGTATCGTGCTCTTGGATTCAAGCCTGCCTGTGTTTTCTGCGCCCTTTTACATCAAGGACGTCAAGGTTCCATTATCCTTACTATCAAAATGTTTCGTATGCCAGAAAGAAGATTTATTATGTCCGAACACACAGTATGTTAAATGCAGTGTGCCAAAAAGGCCAAGATGTTCTACTGAATGCGGTCGTATTTTACATGCAAAATAGTGTTCAAGCTTCCCTGGCTTTTCTGACCCACAATCCTCTGCACAGCCCAAGATTCATCACATTCATTGAGCCACAGATGGACAACAGCTCACTGGCGGCTGCAATGACTACAATAAATCCATCACAAACAATCTACAAGTATGCACTTATAATTTCCAACGTAACACAACATACAGTGTGTGGCAACAGCAGAGTTCCCCAGGTTGACCTCAGTCTGTGGTGAGCTTGGGGAATGTGGTTTTGTTTTATCTCCACGGAAACATCAAGTGACAATTGATATGTGTGCAAGAGGGTCAAAGTTCATGGTGCAATCTTAGCTGCAGTATGTACTGATAGTCCACACATCGGGACATCGTGTCAATTTCTGCCTGTTACGTGCATTGTGTCTTTTAAAATACACTTCTGTTTTCACAGCAAATATACAGTTTTTGCTCATTAGAAGAAGACACTCTTCTCAAAATAAACTTACTGTTTTTGGTAGAACATAAACATTATGGTTTGGCTCTACATTAAAACAGGAAGTGAACACCAGGATCCTGGATGAAAGTCTGGTGTTTGTTGGGCCCATCCACTGCCTAACCCACCCATAGAGACTTTCCAGCACCTTAAATCACATTGTTGTCCTGTGGCGTTTCAAACTGACACAGTCCTGTAGTGCTATGGACTAGAGTTCTCAGTCTTAACCTGAACCCGATGGGTGAGACCAGCATCGGGACGTGCTAATTGGCCGGGTCAGGCAGGGCTCGGGGCTGTGAGATTGGTTTTTTGTTTTGTTTTGTTTTGTTTTTTTGATAAATAAATCAATTAAAACTATTAAAAATTGAGCACTCTGTGGAGAAGGAGAAGGAACAGCCAGGCTTTGTGCTTCCAGTCAGAGTAGGGAGCGTCTCTGGAGAGTAGGTGATCCACCGAGCTGGTCCATTTTCTGCTGGAGACACGTGACTTGTGCTGCCATACAGCCAGGGTGTCCCGAGCATTAGAAGCCGACTAGTGCTTTCTAAGGGCGGGAGGTCAGGCTAGTTCAGGCCTGGGTTCAGTATTTTATGTGACAATCTCAGATGTGCCGGGTTCGACTTCAACTCACATGGGTTGGTTCAGTTCAGGTTGTAATTTTTCTTGGCCTGTTGAGCATTTTCTAGTGAACCGATGCCACCTGCCAGCATATTGTACCGTATCGCTGTGACAAAATGAACGTTTTTGTCTGTGTCTGACACAGAAATCAGTAACCAAGTGGCAGTATTTGGCGACCTCGGCATGAAAACGGGTTGGTAAGGACACAGGTTGGGGTGGTGGATGGGTCAAACAAACAACACAGGACTTTCCCCCAGGAAATCAGTGTTTGGAACCGTGTGAAGCCAAGTGAAGTTTGAGGTACTTTAAAGTACATTGTCATTTTTCCATGACGCCATGGCTCTTTTCCCAAACCCAACCTACGATAACTTCACGTTGCGTTCATAACATCATTTGTGGGGCGCTAATTTGTTAGATTATTATATAAACTGTTGAGGATACATTGTGCTGGGACACCTAATTGGAGCAGAGCCTTAGTTAATGTGTCTTAAATCATTATGACTGCAGTGAAAAAGGTCTGTTGACAAGTGGGTAGTCACAAATGAATGCCTGGAAAAGATTGATAGGTCAAGGGCCGTATTTATCAAACTTATCAACTTGAGTGGAAAATAAAAGTAACCATTCTTCACTTAATCATCCACTCAGAAGCTGTAATTTTGTATAATAAAAAAAAAAAAAGGCTTTTAACCTGAGAGAGCTCCGGAGGGCTCTGAAGTTGGATAAGAGAAGATATTAGATGACTGAAGGACAGAAACAGTTTCTGAGACAAACTTTACCTGAGACTGTAAATATATTACAGAATTAAATTTGCATTTGATTTGAACACTTGATAGAAAGTTCACCAAATGTCCTTCTTTTTTAAATTGATTAGGGGAGCAAACATGCATCATTCCATGCATCTTTATTGTCAGTATGATATTGATTCTCCTATGGTTTCTCCGATTTCACCTAATCTACCAGCAGCAGAATTTCCTCCGTGCTCCAGTTTCTTATTTTTTGTTTGTTTAAATTACAGCTAGTTTACTAATATGTCATCCCTGCTATTCATATGTTTACATTATGGTGATATTAACTTTTAATTGCTACCCTGGAAATGTGAGGGATTTCACACAAAACTAGCTTGAATTAAATAAAGTTTCTACACAATAACATAAAACTGTGAAAAAAAAGTAATTTTTTTTATAATGGGGCATTTTTGTTTTATGTTTATGTTTGTGACTCAACACAAAGTTTGGTCTATTTGCTGCTGCATGGATCGACAGGATATGTAACCTTTTGTGCACCTCATATTTTCAGAGACAGCACCATCCATTACCATCTGTACCTTTTCAGTATCTCCACGTGAACTGTAGCACCTCGGCGGCTTCTAGAGGACGTGATTAGAGCTCGCTGTGTTCTGGGCTCCTGCCATCAGGCCCGGCTGTGGCCCCCATCCAGCACACCTCTGCCCTCCTCTGCCTCCGCTCTGTTGAGAGACAAGCAGAGAAAGCGTCTCACCCGGCTCATAAACTCACTGTAAACACATTCTTTGTCAGACTGATACTGGGAAGAGGAAGTTAATATGTTATTCCTGCTCACCAGCTCCGCACATACTGAACATACCGAAATAAAGAAGGAGACCTGCATAGTGTAGATTATCTGGAGAGGAAACATGTAGCGTAGTTTAATGTTAACACCGTAAATTCTGTCAGCATTCTTTAATATATCAGTTTTGACAGGTTTGTTGAGACTTAAACACTCCTGGACCTTAAAGACAGATATATAGCAACACATTTGTAGTTTACAGGTGCTGTATTAAACACTCATACATAATTATAGCAGCAAACAACAAATTGCTATGTACATATAACTGTACTAATGGCGTCCTGAGGAGAGAATGAAGTCATTCTTCCTCTGTGTGTGTGTTGTAATCCAAGCTTCTCTGTTCTTTGATGGCCCTGCTGCGCATTCATGTTACTCCATACTCCCTGTGTTTGTATCCCACTGGCTAGCTAATCACCGCTGCTCTGCACTGGGCTCATACGGTGATTACCACTGATAACGTCGTCCAGACCCACAGCGGCAGAATGGCATCATCCTAGAAATGTATCCCCCACATTCTAGTTCCCCCTTCATATCAACACTGTTAGCTCCGTCTGCACTGTTTCCACTGTTAGCTGCCACCTGCATGTATCATTTGCCCTTTTTGTACAGAGATCGCATGGTAGGGCTGTTAAGAAACGGCGTCATGCAGCCTCAGTGTGTGATTTACGATGGTGTCCCGCAAGCATAAAAGGTGTGAGGTTTAACACAACTATGTCAGCCTCCAGTGTTACATATAACGGATGCACAGAGTGCGCTTTTTGCTTATCTTGTCCTCGGCTTGGAGGGTAAAGACCTCATTTTCTCCTCAATTTGAGGACATTTTCAGCTGCTGTTCCTCTTCTTTTAGTTAGCTGCTAACTGCTGCTAGCCACTTTTAAAATCTTTTTTTAATAAGGATGCATGATAATACCGGCACGTCATCTGGATCTGCCAATATTGGCTTTAAATAAGCAGAATTAGCCAACATGCTCATTGTATTTCACGTCTCCATCTGCTGGTGGGCCGTCACGATAAGAGTATGCATGCATTACAGAAGAGACTCAATGATCACTAAAATTAGGCAGGGAAAAAAGTGTATATATATATATATCAATATCTGCAAACGAAATCTGCACACGTCTTAGAAACATCACACCCCTCCCGTTTTTGGCCCTGTCCAGCCAGCTTTTCCTTTTATACAGACAGCAATTCAGTGCTGTTAACTACCTCTGAGGGCTTTTATACGGCCTTTACATACGGAAATAGATACGTTCATTCAAAGGTTGTAAATGTCAGTGCTCTCATACTTCCAGGGGTCTTTTTATGATGGCATAGATACAGCCAGTAGATGGGGGTGGTCTCTAAGGCCATTTAATGACGTTGCGACAGGAGAATTGTTATTGTTGTATTATAGATTTGTTACATTCCGCCATTTTGTAAATGACCTTGTTGTCTCTTTATGGTCATGTCTCGCTTGAACTATGCTACACTGCCTCAATGATCTCAGGTGATACTGCTCCGCATTCAGAGAAGGTGCACAAATACAGACAAAACGAATGCGGAATACAGACAGATGGCTCCATCCGTGTTGAGCATAAATGAGCCCTTAAAAGCCCTCCCCCCCCCATTCCTCAATTGTACCGGTTATAAAGGCTGGCAATGTGAAATAACGTCACAACATTCTCGCCTTGAACAGTCAGAGTTTAGTGGCTATAGATTTGCTCTGAATGCTGCATACAGCTCCTTTAAAGATTATTTAAGGAGTTCAGATATTTTATGTATGAAGCCACACACACACACACACACCAGAGGAAATGTCAGCACTGCGTAACATTTATCAATAAATCTTGATTTCGCTGTTACGCGTCTGTTTTGTCTCCCTTTGTTAAAGGACTCCATCAGGCTTGATTTCCTACATCCACACTGCCATGATTCATTTTTGTGTGGTGATGAAACACAGCCACCATCCGACTGAGACAATCCATCACGGTAAACCAGAAGCCTTAACTCTGTTTTGTCATCTTGTTTTATCTTTATGTCACCATGCTCAAGTGTGCTTGAATTAAGTGTCAGCAGGCACACGTTGTGTTATGTTACACCTTACTTAGCGTCAATCACACGAAAGCTGCAGAAACAAAAGCCAAGAAACAACCTCTGAAAGCATCTTACACCTCACAGAATTCAGTCAGACTCATATGTATTCTTTAAAATCATGATGTTTTTACAGGAAGATGCTTTTAAACGTGGCTGAGGGTGTTAGACACAGAGAGTAGGTCATGGCACGCAAAATGACAGGAATGTGAGCTTTACATAAACAGAAGCAAATAGGCTGTAAATCTAAACGACAGCAGTGTGCTCCTGTAAAGAATCTATACAGACACAGGAGGTGTTCTCGCTTTACGGCACTGCAGCAGAGGTGGTCTCTCTGGCTGTCATGGGACTTAAACCTGTGTGACCTTACAGTTACACAACAGGCCGTTTAACAAATGTGTTAACTATAATGTTAACTCTTTCATCTTTTCTGCAGAGTGCAAAGCAGTTACCTGCTGGACCGCCACAAAGACTGAAGACTGATCAAACTGCTGATGATGTAGCACCTGATTTGAATGAGACGCCTACTCTAGCTGTGTATTCAGGTTTATTTCTCACTGCCGACACTATGGAAGCATGTTTATGGAATGTAGCTGCAGGCCTCTATGTACTGTGTAGGCTGCTTATTGAATATACACACAATATATGCTATTTATTTCAAGCACTGAAGTTCATTCTTGCCTTGGAAATAGTTTGACAACACAATACCAGCTCTGGGTTGATTTATTGGCTTTTTCTGGAGCTTTCATCTGTAGTCTTCATCAGTGGACGGAGGTTTCTCAGTAGTCATAGAGATGGATTTGTTGACATGTGAGATCAGTGACACTTTATCTCTTCCTGGGGCCGTACTCACAAGAGAATACTCTCAGAGAGCTCCTAACTTAGCCTAAAAACTTTTAGTAAGGAGTCCACGCTTAGGAGTGATTTAGGAAAGTTCTCAGAGCAGCTTTAAGGAAGGGACAGAAACTTTTACCTCAGTGAGGAGGTGTGGTCGACCCTGTTGCTAGGTGCAATGCATTGTGTTAACGGATGTGATTGGTTGTCACAGACACGCCCCTTTGTGAGCCTGTAAGGTGTGGACACCCAGTGGAAATTAAATGAACTGCTGACTGTGAAAGTGTTGTCACTGATAGTGTGATCACTGCTGATGGAAGGTTGAGACGGACAGCTTTGGAGAATATTTCTCCAACCTCTTTGTGTTTCCACCATTTTCTCCTCTGCTGAAGAAACTCTAAGAGGCTCTGTGAATAACATTTGTCTTTACAAGGACCTAGCCTTAACTTCAAGGGGAAATTAAAAAAACATTACAATTCTAAGAATTTTCTTCGAAGGAGGAGGAACTCTACGAGGAAGCTTTGTGAATGCGGCCTCTGGAGAAGTCCCAATAGTCAGTTGTGCTTGCATGTGAACAAATCCATCTTCATGACAGCTGAGCAAACTCCATACGCCCTGTGATGTGACTGAAAGCTGGATAAAGTCAGTGGACCTTTGAGGAAAACAAAGAGGAAACGCTATGTGCTCAGTGCCTTGTATAAAAGGTCTCACCATGCAGAAGCAAAAATCCATTGAGAAATTTTCCTCTCACATTTTCTTTTTATTGAATTATGAGCAACACTCATGGAGGTTTTTGTCTGTGTGTGTGTGGGCATTGCTGAAAATGGAATTAAAAAAAAAAGAAAATCTTATGTGAACAGACTGAATCACTGTGACGTCACACTTTAGAGTGGACAACTGGCAATTATTTTGGATTGCAAAGATAAGTGAAATCTGCAGACTTGTTTATTTCTGTCGTCATTTTCAGCTGACATTTAAAGATATATAGTTAAACGTGGCGGTCCAAACTATCTGACATTTCTGCTATGATAATTTTATTTACTGTGCTGCTTTTCTATTGTCTTTGATACGCCACATCTACCAACATGAAAGCTAAGCAATGTACCGCTGTAGGCGGGGGCCGCAGCAAAACATATTTTAGTCATCTAAAAAATCAGTGGCAGTTTAAGTGTACACTATATATGGGACATTTTTAGCGCTTTAACTTACACACTAACTGATCGAGGCAGCGGTAGACCAGCAACTCTCATGTTCTGCAAAGTAAAATGACCGTTTTTGTGAATGGAGTTTGGTGGCTGTGAGCTGTCAGATGACAATGTAAAGTGGTGAAAGTATTCGAAAATTTTTGGTGGCTAAAATCTCACTAATCGATGCAGCGTTTTCTCAGTGCTGTTTCATTTCATGTACTTGACGTGAGGGCCTTCCACCTGGAAGCTGTTGTACCCAAAATTGTGATTCATTATAAGTTAGTATTAGTACGTATTAGAATTGGAGGTGGAGTGTACACTTCTGGAGAAACTTTATTGATGTTTGATCAGTGCTCCTTCAGAAGCTCTATTTCGCCGTCCCTCTCACTCCCACTGCCTCTCTCTCTAAATATCCCTGGCCTTTCCTCTGTCCTCTGCACCAGCACAGCATGATAGTGTTTAGCCGCTCAGTCTGAGCCACTTTGTTTCTCTTTGTTTTTCCAAACACAGAGCCAGGGCTGTGTATGAATACTAGCTTTTTTTCAGTGCACATAAAGAACAGACAACAAACGGACCGTGAGGAGATATTTGCTGAATCTGACAAAAAATGTACTGGACTGGAAACACAGGATCCAGTTTGAGGGCAGCCTGGAGTTGGGATAGTTTTGCTGTATGTCCATGAGAGAACATCTTTTGCACACATAAAAGCAAAAAGGGTTGAGAGGTTCAACAAGAGTTTTACTAAACATTAGAGCGGACAGAAATGGACAAGAAGCGTGATGGTAAATATTCATGGGAGAAGGTACCTGAGAGTTTGTGTAGATTACAGCCAAGAATGATGCAGCGAATGTCAGCAATATTATACAAAATATTTAAATAATACCAGTTTAAATCTTTATATTAACGTCACTGAGTGTTGATCAGAGGTTATATCAGTTAAATTAGAGAACAGATCAGCACCATCACAGCAGCAGAGAAACAGACTCACGTCATGTGCAGTGTGTATAACGTGGCATAATGTAGGTTTTGTAAAAAAAAAGGACAAGCTGTGGATATTTGTTCCTCATGTTATTATTTAAAATCTGCAACATTAATACTTGATATATCATGCAAGAGAGCAATCACGCTAATAGAAAACAAATGTCTCGGTTATTCTGAGGATCAGATTTTGGCCCTCGACGCGCAGCTGTAACAGCCACTCAGTGGTTAAGAAACATGCAGTCAGCAGTCTCGTCCTGCGGTGAGAGGAGAATGGCAACATTCATTCAAGCTACTAGGTGGGCTACAAATATGCACATAACACCGCTGTACAACATTAGTGTGCACTGGGGCATCTCGCATCGCACTACTCATTCAGCCTTGAAGCAGATGGGCTGCAGCAGCAGCAGCAGCAGCAGCAGCAGCACACGACCACATGATGACTGGAGAGTGGAAAAATGTCGGTCAGATAACGGTGATGCTGCAACAGTGGAGGAGGAGGAAGAGGAGGAGGAGGTGGTGTTCGATGGCACACCTCAGGCCCCTCTGTGTATAGTAGCAACAGTAGTAGTTTTGGTTTGACTTCAGCTTCGTAAAAACGCCTGTCACTTCCCAGACCTCACCCAATAAAACACTTCTGGGATGATGTTGAACAGGATGTTTGCAGCGCACTGTGCCAATGATAACACTGAAGGAAATGCTCTTGAATCACAATGAAAAGGATCCTTGTGAAACACTTTCAAAACATTGTTAAAACCCTGCTGGCTGCTCTGGGGTCGTGCTCTCTGCTTTTATTGGGACAAAAGTTGAGAAGTGCAGTGAACAGCATTGTTTCATATTTGCTGCCACGAGTTTAATAACTGTATTTAATGCTGTTGATGCTGTTCCATTCCTTCAAGGGTTTTTTTCTATTTTATTAGTAACTTCCTTAACCTATATCCTCTCTTTAGTTTGGTTAATATTTATATGTAGTGTAGACTATAATGGGCCTATTAATTATTTACTATTTTCTTGCTTTACATAGTATGCACACAATGTATGTAGTATTCTAGTTTTTTAGAGTTAATTATTTATACTGTGCATCTGTTTTCATGTGTCTTGTAGCTGCTGTGGGATCAATAAAGTTTTATGTATATAGCATATTTCATTGTGTATAATGTATTCATGTACCCGTGTGTTTATGTGAGGCCTTGTACAAACTGTAGCAACAGATTTTCTTGGAAAAGGACACTGAAGAATCTATTTGTCCACTCAACTGACATTTTTCTTGACAACTGAGCAAACTACATCTGCTGATGAAGGTCATGTGATGTGGCTGAAGACTCCAGAACAGTTGCTAAACGGATGTCGAGGTGAGATTGTTTTGTAAACTGCTGTTTCCAAGGTCAAACACGAAGCCACAGGCGATTTATAAATCAATTCACCCTCAGATTTTGAGACATGTTGGATCAGCAGTCATGGAAGAAGTACTCAGATCCTTTACTCGCGTAAAAATGTTTAAAATACACTGAAATATTGCGCTACAAGTCCTGTATACTGAACCATCCTTAAGTAAAATTTTATAAGCATGAGTAGGATTTACTTGGTTAAAGCATCATTCTACAGAAAAATGTTCCCTTTCAGTTTTTGGATTGACATACTGCTGCATTAATGTGTATGTTGCATTGTACTGCTGTGAATGTTGAAGGTTGAGCTAATTTTAGCTTCTTGTTGGGTTTAATCTACAACAATGCTTCATATTCTATAATATAATCATAATGTGTGTATCATTGATGTCCTTTGACAACTATGTATCTCTTAAAAGTCAGCAGTACTGCCTTAACCAAGTTTTTTTTTTTTTAAGTTTATTTATTTATTTATTTTAACCTTTATTTCACCAGAAAAAAAACTCTTTAGATGAAAAAATCTCTTTTTCAAGAGTGTCGTGGCCAAGACAGGCAGCAACATAAGTGACAGTCAGACAACATAGACAAAAAATAAAAAATATACAGCTTTTTAACAAGCAACATAAACCACAAAATGAGATTGCTACAAAGAAAAAGCCAAAAAGTATGTCAATATATGCCATTAGTGAATCATAGAAACACAAAAAAGGGCAACAGCGGAATCAATGAATGCAACTTTTTAGGAAGTAGGAGAATTTTTTTCAGCAGATTAACAAACACTTCATCCTTCAGTTCATCACAATCTTTTTAAATTAAAACTCTGCATTTAAAATCACCAAATTAAATGGTTTTCATTGGACAAAAAGTATGAAAAAGTGTTATCTTAAAATAAATAAATTAAGGAAATAAATAAATAGAAATAACTAAGAGGAAAAAATACTAGTAACAATAGTTGTCAGACAACTGTAGTGGAGTAGTACATTATTTGCCTCTGCGATGTCGTGCAGCACAAATAGGAAAGAGTTGCATAACATGGAAATACTCAAGTGGTATCTCCATAGCAACGGCAGCTGAGGATCATGGGTATAGTAGTATTCAGAACTTCAGACAGATGGAAATCGGCATTTCTCAGTGACAGCAGTAGAAACACGTACAACTAGTGATCATACAAACGTTAGGAAGGTATTGTGAACTTACACTGCAGAGCCCAGTTTTTTAAATGCCGGGTTGTCAACAAAAACAACAACGATAAATTAACCTCAGCAGCTCCACACTTCCCAACTTGACTTTGAACGCACCCGCTTCCGCTCAGGTGGGTTATTTAAACCGTCTCTGCCTTGCTCAGTGTTTTATTCAGTTATAAACTACTGCAGTGACTGATACAACATTTAATAACATAAACTAGTCCACCTGCTGACAGCCGTCATGTCGTTTTATCAAGTTATAACCGTGTCTGTGCTGCGTTCAGGGACTCCATTCTCAGCCGCCTGTCACATCAATTGCCGATCTTAAAAGTTACTTCAGGCCTGTTCAGTGTGGGGAAACAAACTTTTTGGACCTCCTGGAGAGCTCACCAAAACTTTAATCAACACAGGGATGATGAGGATGACCGCTTCACTACATCAAGCTAAGTAAGTAACTGCTGCTGATGCTAACATGCTAATGCTAACGTGACGTTTTGGCTGTTTGGTTGGTGTTTATGTGCTTTGAAATGAAAAAGCTTCTGTTTGTGTTTGGCTGTTTTATAATATCTGCTGTGTCATGTACTTGTATGCACTGTTTGCTTATGTTTTTAACTGTGAATTAATTGTTTGCTGTCTCTGAGCTTTGGTTTGATTGTTGTTGTTCATAACAAGTATTTTGATGCTGTTGGAGATGAGAATAACCATGTTTAAGTGTCACTGTAGTGCTGAATTGGTTATGCTGCATATTTCCTTTTGGGCTGTTGCTTTAATTTTGTCTCAACACAGAAAAAATTGCAAAAAATAACAGGTTCTTAATTTATTTTTATTGTTTGCTGCATAGCTTGTGTTAGCAGGAAGAACACAGGTGCAAATAATTACATTAATGATGCTGCGTTGCATTTAAGTGCCCTGCTAAGCTATACAACTCAGCACACATGCACAATACCAGAGTCATGCCAATAGGAAACCTTAATGGTATACAGTCATGATTGATTTTTGATACACTTGCTTTCCTTGCTATGATCTATGCTCAAACTGTGGGTCCTGAATACGGTCTGTTGCTGTGTTTAGATTTCTCCCATCTAATTTTGGTGGATGGTATATTTCTGGAATGGTTGGAGTTGTTTTAATGGAGTGTTCACACAATGGCTGCTGCCTGACTCACATGTAGAAGGTGCTCACTAAGAGATTAATCCCCCTCAAAGTCTCCTATTGAGCTGACTTAATAGTTTCCACATAATAGCTGCTGCTAAGGTTTTCGTGATGACGTTCAGCGTTAATGCTGCTCAGTTATTGCTGTACTGAGATTTGTTTGTGTTGGCAGGAAGTGATGTCAGACTTTAGACACCAAGGGCTGGATGCATGAAAGATTTTCCTTAAAGTCCAAGTTAAGGTTTCCTTGAAAAGTCAGTTGCACAAAACATCCTCAAGTAGGATGACCAGATCCCAACTCACCAAATGTGGGACAAAGACAATGTTTGTGTGGGACAAAGCGGGACAATGTGGGATACCAATGCATCGAGATAGTCTAAAATAACTTAAAAAAAGAAAAACCAAAAAAAAAAAACATTTCTTTTCTGCCCCTCATCTTATAACATTACTATGCTTTGCCATCTGGTTGATTCAGTAGCACATAACAGCTTTCACTCAGACTCGCCTTGCACTGGTTTCACCCATGGATAGATAGTTTCCCAGTCTTTGTTGTAGCTGCATTTCCTTCTCTTAGCCTTAGTATGGGTTGTTGTTTCTTCCCTTTCCTTCATGTTTCGCTGTTTTGCATTGGTTTGTTGTTGGTGGGCGCGCCCTTAAACTGAGGTATTCCGTGTCCCAGTTTGATTGACATGATCACACAGCCCACCCCGCACCCCGATGACAGCACTCACTGCTTTTTCCACACAGCGATTTGTCAGATTATAAAACACACATTTCAAAACTGAAGCCTGACTGTCAACAACATTGCGGGACACCATCTCAATTTGTGAGATGTGTGAAAAGCAATGGAAATGCAGGACTGTCCCACACAAAGTGGGACATCTGGTCACCCTATCCTCAAGTCCTTAAAATGTTTACCCAAGGATTTAAGTTTTTCTCCTTATCTCAGTCTTATACTTACGGAATTGCTTGAAGTTTGATCAACCGTTGCACAAACAAAATCATGAAGTAGCTCTGACTGCATCTTAACCACAACATGATTGAGTTCATGGAAATAAATGTGAAAAATCAAGGCATTATGACAGAGTGTTCTGCGACCAGAAGAACCTGATGGACATGCTTAATGATGAGCTACTGATTTTGCATTTTAAATTTTACCAGAAGTCAGTTTATGATTGTGACCATCTGGGGTTGGATCAGTCAACTTCCTAAAGCTGCGCTCTTCCAGCCCCTTCACAATTAATGATTTCTCAGTAGTTCTTTCCAGTCAGTTATTGGCGAGGTATTTCAACTAAGCCTCAAAACTTCAGGTGCTTTGTACAACTGGCCACAAATATCTACTCTTTACTCTGTCTGCACATAATAAATCCAGTTTATGTGAGAAAGGTATCTGACTGAAATGAGGCAAAATCTTTGCCAAATACCTTGATATCGACCCTGTGATGATACTGTAGGGTTGCATGTTGGTGCTTTCACAAAATTTTACACGATGAGATTTTTAATAAATAATTATCAGTAATGCAGATATAATGAGACAAACTGGTTAATCTTTTAGTGAAAAAGTATTAAACTTTGCACTGACTTCTGAAAGCGGCAGCCGTCACTGTCAACTTTATGCTTCTTTGCTGTGGCCATGTCGGCTACCGAGCAGGAAATGTCTGCTAGAACATGAACATTTGTTTTCTTATTTATCGTCTCTTTAAAAAAAACGCAGTAGTTCCGTCTGTGTAGTTCCTACTTGGTGCGTGTCTAAAAACTGTACGATAATTCTGCCATTGTGAGGTGAATGGAAAAATTGCAGCGATCTTGCTTGATGAACCAGTTTTGTGTGGCGTGCCACATAAAGTACATTGTGAAACACATTCCACGGGCCATTTTAAAATCTGTCCCTGGTCCAGACTTTTGACATACCTGACTTACACTATTATGATATTGAACATCTAAGATGATACCTAGTCTCACATCAGGATATTGGATACAACATTATGTTGACCAGCCTTAGTTGCACTGCTTCACTCATACATGACAACTGTAATATAAGTCACAGTTTCAGTAGGAATGGTAATTTAGGCATTTCATTTTCACTGAGTAAAACAAATCATGGCAATGTGATATTTCATGGGGTCTGAACCAAACAAACATGTTCCCTTTGTCTCGAATATGATTTGTAGGCAGGGGGCATCGCTGTACAATGCTTAATTTATAAAGAATTTTCTGACACAGCGTCACAGTGGTGCAGTGGTTAGCATTGTTGTAGCAACCCTCCATCCTAAACCTGGGGTGAAGGGTTCGAACCCCAAAGTGGGGGAGCCCTCCTGTGCAGACTTTGCATGTTCTCCCAGTGTCCGTGTGGGTTTTCTCAGGGTAGGTGTGAATGTGATTGTAAATGGTTGTCTGATGGATAGTCTGGCGACCTGTCCAAGATGTACCCAGCCTCTCACCCAGTGTCAACTGGGATAGGCTCCAGCTCCCCAGAGACCCCCAACAGGATATACCGTTAAGGAAAATGAATGATTGAATAAATGCTGTGACACATTTTACCTTTATCAAAAACCTGCAGTTCCTGAGATTTGGATATTTGGCTTTCATGGCCACTTTTCTCTATTTCCTGATATTTTCTATAGCTGTTGGTTGTGGCCCAACTGTGCAATATTGTGGTTTATTTAAGGTGTCACTGCTGTGCCTGCTCTTTCACTCACACGTGCAAACTCTGCTGTAACACTGCAGCCATTGCTCAGATACTGTAGCATTTCAGCGTCACCTCAGCATCCACATGTGGAGTCCAAGTTCTCCTGAGGGTTGGTGTTTGTTATTGTCACCTTCTGATCTCTGTCATGCCGAGCCTGTTGTTCTTTGTGTTCTGGTGTTTGCTCACGGAGAGTGATTAATTCTTGTTGCAGTATAGTTTGCTGCTCCCTTAGATGCAGCTAGGCAATGACTGCAGACAAAACAGTTCTGCCCTTGTCGGTGTAAATTAACTGAATCAGTTATGTGGTCCGTTAGCCCCGAATAGAGAGGCCACCCACAACCACTGACCTACAACTCATTAGCTCTAATGGAGCCAGTTTAATGAGCCCTGTCTGGGATGACTGACATGCAGCCTGGGGTGGCACACAATTCAGTCTGCAGACCAGGAACAATCTACCTCCCTCTGAAAAAAAAAATGGCAGTGGCTTTATTCATATGGTAAAAGTCACACAGCCCTTCCAGTAACCTGATCCAGCAGGGCTGGCTCTCATTCAAAGAGGAAGGGAGGTGCAGGTGACTTTATCTGAAAGCCACCAATGGGCTTTGAGTGACATGCTGCTCATTACGTTGCCGGGGTCATTCATGCAAAACTGCATAGCTTTGTGCTGGATTCGAGACCGCAGACTCAGAGGTTCAGGAAGCGTCAGCCACAGTAAAATGTGGGGAAAAATACATGAATACTTTTGTCTTTACACTGATGATGACTGAATGTAGTTTGTATTTTAAACTTTATTTTCTGTCCACCAAAGCTGCCTTGTCATGAAGTCTGGTTCTTGATAACATGCTCAAATAATGGAACAGTTTTCCTGGTGGTGGTGCTAAAGCAAAAACTCAAATTTAATTTAAATAAATCATAAACAATTAGCAATTTGTGCTTTATATCTTTGTTGGTTTCACCAAAATGTAGGTCTAAAGGGGGATTTTTTTTAAAACTTGCAACCAGGCATAAATTGTTCATAACTTTGATTCTATAAATAAAAATGAAAGTGTCAACTAATCTGTTTAAATTTAACCCAAACTGTGCACAACATCATTTGATCATTGATGTATTATTTTTGGTATAAAAAATATCAAAATGAATGTCTGACTGTAAATGCTGCTGTAACCATTTTCCTTCATATTTAAGGCTGCATTTGTCTAACCCAGGCTAAATTTTCAGTTCTATTTTCAAGATGGTCACCAATATTAATTTGTTTTCCACAGCCTGGAATTAAACTAACAGAACAGTCTGGTGTTATCTAAAGTGATGCAGACTGCTTAAAAAAGTAAAAAACAAAACAAAACAAAACAAGTCTTAAAGGGACAGTTCACTCCAAAATCAAAACTATGTATTTTTCCTATTACCTGTAGTGCTGTCTATCAGTCTAGATTGTTTTGGTCTGAGTTGCTGAGTGTTGGCGACATCAGCCGTAGAGATGTCTGCCTTCTCTACAATATGATTGAACTAGATGGCACTCAGCTTGTGGTGCTCAAAGTGCCAAAAACATACATTTGAAAAACTCAACTTCAGTGTCTCTTTCCAGAAATCACGACCCAGTTACTCAAGGTATTCATGTAGGGACTGTTTTCTTTCTGTTGAACTTCTCCTGCAAACTCTATCACCCTGCAGAAGGAAACGTGCATCTACTCATGGACAAGAGGCTTGTGCTTGTGACAGAGTGAGATGTAAACATTAATGTCATCCTTCTTGGCTGAGCTGTAGCGTTAGCTAGCTCAGCGGTGCTAATTGAGCTTGTAGTACATACTGTCTTTCATCTGCGAGGTGATACTGTCAGTGAGGTGTAGTTCAGTAGAGAGAAAATAGTTCCTACATGAAACTGCTCACAACAAGGTCTGTGGATTATCCTGAGTAGCTGAGTCATAATTCTTGGAAAGAGACATTGCTGTTGAGCTCCTCATGTATTTTTTGGCACTATGAGCACCACAAGCTGAGTGACATCTACCTCCATTATACTGGAGAGAAGGCAGACATCTCTACGGCCGATATCTCCAACACTCTGCAACTAACACCAAAACAATCTAGATGATAAATGGCACTACAGGTGAGAAGAAGATGTATTTTTTATTTTTGGGTGAACTTTTCTTTCAAGGTGAGGTAAATAGTTTCAAATTGCAATAATAATAATTTCTGAAAAAAAAAGCTAAAACTTTCAATTATCAGATTTTCTCCTTCGTTACTAAATTGCTGTACGGTCCTCATGTCGCTGCATGCCAGTATATTGAGACATTAAGTATCACTCTCTGCTGATGTTACATCATGTCCCTTTCCTTGAATCACTTGCATTGTAATTTTCGGATGGGAATCAATCAATTAACTAAACACGCAGCTCTGTTGCATAGGTACACGATGACAGGCAGGAGTATAAACATCTCTTAACTTGAAGAGTGTTTTCAGTCAAAGGTAAAGAGGGCATAATATTGTTGCTTGGCAACTGTACAGTGTATTCCTACCTGAGTTTTTTTTTTTTTTTTTTTTTTTTAACGAGTCACAGAAGCAGGTGCATAGAAAGAAAATGAAGGCAAAAATGTAGGAGGCATGATAAAGAAATGGACAGCAGCAATCACAAGTTAAGCACAGCTTATGTGCAGCTACATTCTGCTTTAAACACAGGAAGGATTTAATGGAGTCGTTGAGAGCTGCTCCCGATAACTGAGATATTTCTTGATTGTGGTCCAGCACAGAAAGGTGAATGATAGTTCAGTTCTTGTTCTCTCATTGATACTCCCCCCGGAAAAATGGTGTTCACTCAGAATACAGATCTTGCATCAGGTGGCCCTCAGTGTATTCAGATTGGAGTCTGTTTCACAAAGACCCGAGCACACCCACACATCAACACAGCGCAGCAGCAGCAGGTGATGTCTGGCAGTGGACTAAAGACAGTAAGACAATGAATTTCTGTGGAAGATAAACTGAGGCGGGGTCTGTCAGTTACTGAAACATGGCTGTTTGTGTAAAGTTAATCTCCAAATATATGGTTTCATCCAGGAAATACAAGGAAATGTGAAGACGACCACATCACTGTGGGAACTGATAAAAAACAGACTGCGGTTTGGTTCAGGATGAGGTCCATAAATGTCAGTTAAAATTTCCAGTAGGAGATGTCCAGCAAAAATATGTGCTCCTTAACAGTTAGATTATTAATATTATTATTACTTTTTTTGGCTGTTTTTGACCAATTTTTGACCAAGGAAATATCACCTCCTTACAGAGCTTCAGATTAACTTATCTTTATGTGAGTTTTTGCCCAGTGTTTAATCATTTTGACAAAAGAAAATAAAGAGCTGACTGTAAGATGGAAAAGCACAGTTTTTAAAGGTGAAATCTGTAATATATGGCCACGTGCTCCAAACGAATGCTTGACAGCATTTCACCTCCAAGCACACTTCTAACTGACAGCAAGGAAAAATACGCAAAATTTGACCAAACTGAGAAACTCTTAGAGCCACTCAGAATAGCACTGCTATCTTATTATCTTTACACGTGGCCTCAACCTTTTGTTTGCGGGTTTTCCAGTACAGTTTGTGTTGTTATTTGTTGCACTGTCTGTGCTTTGTGTGTCTCTCTGCTTTTCGACGGTCTTTGCCTGGGTTTCCGACCTTGGAATATGTGGCTCTTGACATATTTTGGCCCGAACAACACCTGGATTCAGACAATGATGTTAATACTACAGATGTGAACAAGCGACTAACAATAAGCCTACAAGATAACTTAGCCTAGCTAGCTGAGCTTGGCTGTATACGGGCTTGCAGTGTCTGACCTAACCACACTAGTATCGTGGATTTAAGACCTCTGACCTCGGATTGACTGTACAGGGGAATATTCTTTGTCTCGCCTTGATTGTGAGCACAGACCTTGAACCAGTGGGGCTGGTGAGCCTGGTGGCAGTCTCGGCCTGGTTGACTTGGTTGCACTGGCTGTGTTGGAGCGGGTAACAACTGTGGACCTTGTTTGTACTTTCTGCAGACACTGTTTAGTTGTCCATGTACACGTTGCGCTAGGGATGCAGGATATTGGATTTTTTTGCTGATATCCGACATACCGATATGTTACAACTCATTTGACCGATAACCAGTACCAATATCCACTTTTTTCCCTGCCTTATTTTAGTGATCATCAAGTCTCTTCTGTAGTGGAATTAACATGATATTATGAATGCACACTCTTATCCTGATGGCCCACCAGCAGATGGAGACATTAATGCTTTTCAATGTATGTGATATTCATTAAAAAGAATGTCTACCAACTCTGATAGTTCATTTTAAAGCCGATATTGGCTGATACCAATGAGGTGCTGACATAATCGTACATCCAGACATTGCACTGAGCAAGCAAGATGCAGTCTCTGAACCCATCGATTATCACCTGATGACAATAAGCCTCTGGGGGCAACAGTCAGTATTTCGGGAGAACCAAATTTTTGGAGCTCGCAGATATCCGAGCCAAGACTTCCTCTTCCATGCGCTAGTCATTTGGGCTAATTTCTATAAAAAGGTATAAGAAAAAGGCTAATACAAAGCTAAGTTGTCAGACGATAGCCAATGGGTTCTGATCGGCAAATGCCTTCCACCTCTCCATATGGACTTTGTACCTGCCGCTCAAAAGTGATTGGTCAATACTACTCGAACTACAAATGGAAACCAGAACGCTTCTGATACCAAAATCTTGTCCCATTGCCTATATTGTGCATACATTTGAAGATACTTGCTTATAGAGATTAAGCAAGATGAGAAGAAGGCTTTTCTGATGACAGAAGAGGAAGTTGCGGACATTATAAATAAGATTGCTGACCTATGTGTCAGGAGAGATTGCAGGTGTTTCAATACAACAAAAACTAATACTGACTTGATGTCTTCGTCCTTTCATGTTTGACTGAGGACAAACTGGACTCAATAGTGACTCACGACTGCCACTTGACGTACAAGTGCTATTACAAGACAGGACAGACCCAGGCCAGCTGTTTAGCATGCTTATTTCAGTAGATATCTCTACAACACAATACATAGACATCTTTGACATAAAGTCAAAACTGTCACTTCTCCACATTCTGTTGTATGTTTGGTAATTTTTGAATGTTTTAAACTGTAATTCTGTCCATGTCTTACACATTGCACCTTTAAGGTTGCTATGGATACAACCAAACCCACCATAACATATTCCAGCACGTTTATTGTATCACTGAACAGTTTTCTCACAGCAGTTACCTCACTCATGCTAGTAGACATGCTTGCACGTGGTGCCTCAACAAAACATTGCAACACATTTAGGGTTACATTTAAGGGTTTGAGCCTTTTGCATACCTGCCTCAGCTTGTCCCAAGGTTGTGTGGAAGTGAAATCTCTTATTTTGTCTTTTGGCACCTATTCAAAGGAAACATGTTAAGAAGGATAATAGTATGCAATTCAAGCACATAATTTTCCATTTTTTCCCCCCGCCTGCCGTCCTGTTACATCTAGTTGAGGCAATTTTCTGTTTTACTGTTATCAGACAACTATGTGGGAAACTTTCTCCAACAAAATATGACCTTTGGTTGAGAAATGTGGCCTCTGCTGGCAGTCGGCTGTGATTTAAGGCAGATGTGTGAAAGTCTGCCTGGCGCTGAGACCTGAGGACCATGTCAGGTCCAAACTGAGACTGGCCTGAGTGAAGCCAAAGAGCCAGAGCAGGGAGGGCCAGTCAGTCAGCACATACTCAGAGACTGGAGTCCAAAGCTTTTAGTGATGGAACAGATACTTCAGTTATCACTGAGTAGGCACTTTGATTGCAACATCTGTGTGACAATAGCAACCTACTGTTTATGTTTCCTGTGATAGGATACACAGTCTGCAGAAATTACAATGTAGCTTTGTGATTTAGTATTTATAAGCTGAGCTGTTCCCACAAGAGGACTTCCTTCCCGTTGACCATTCGGATTATACAGCCGATCACACGCAACAAAATCTGTTGGACTTAATGCGTCAAAGATAAGTGAAAACAGCATGAGAAAGAATGTGTCATAAAGTGAACAACATCTTTCTTTATATTGCCCAAACCCAACAAGGCGAAATACAATCACTTGCTATGACAGAAACAACCACACGAGAATGGTAAATGGCAGATATAACAAGGACAGTTTCATTACTCACTGATGGCTGTGTTTGGTCTCCCTGCGCTGAGGAAACACAGCTGACCCCAGTCTCCATATACAATGTCAGTAAACACAACAGGCTCAGCAGAGAAACAGGCTCTGCTCAAGTGCTGCAAATTAGTTAAATAAACTCTTACACAGTGACTTAAGAGGGTCAGCGTGTGTGTGTTGATCAGCAATGTGGCGGAAGTTTAGTTTGTGATCAAACCTTGGCAGGCCTCGGGTCTCCTGAGATGAACTTCATATTATCATCTACTTGTGAATTAACTTTGGCACAGTTGAGAGCCGAACAGCCTCGGTGACCTGGGGCTGTCTCAAATTCTCTAGCTGATAATGAGCGCAACCCTACTGAGTTTTTTTTTTTTTTTTTTTTTTTTTTTCGGGATTACAGCCAATTAGATTACTGGAGGACACTACAATGGCAGATACCACATCAGATATGGCTTTCAACACTTGGACAGACTGGTTGCTTTGATTTTTCCCTTCAGTTAAAGAAATTATTTGGCCAGACTTTTACATCCTCCCGTGTCTGCACTTGGATGGCTTTGAGTCCATTACTGTCACATTAAAAATCATGTAGATCCTTTAAGAAATAGATTGCCAGACACATCTTTCACATTTAAGGAGCTCCACTGAAAAACATTCAAGACATTTTTTACTCACAGTTCAAGTATTTTGTTGTAGACATAAGGGGACTCATCTGTTCACACCACTGTTTATTGCTGTTTGTGTCTGTCAGCGGCAGCAGCATGTTGGCTTTCAGCTGCTCTGTTAGTCTGAAAACATTATCCGCAGTATACTCTTGGTATTAGAACAACCCAGCAGTCCACGTGTTGTTTTTTAAGATATTGAGTTGTGGTCTGTTTTGTTTGTGGTCACTGTGACTTTGTGCATCATCCACATGTCCAAAAAAATGTTGTTTTTATTTTCATCAAATGGAAACAAAGATTCAGAGGAGCCAAAGAGGCTCATATTGTGTTTTTATAGGAGAAAGCAGTAGGGCTGTGTGTATTGGCTAGAATCTGGAGATATGACACACATCACAATACAGGGGCTATGATTCAGTTGCGTCATTAGGCTTGGGCAATATTAGGGTTGGCTAGAATTTTCCCCACATGTCCAATAGGGCTGGGGACTCTATACCTTTCAAGGCATCCTTGGAAATAACTAAGTACTAAGTAGTATCTAAATGTCTCCAGTCAAACGATACTTGCATTAGATCCATTTTGTGCCGCAGGGTCTGATCCCAAACCGTCCAGACTCCCCACCGGAACAGATTTTCTGTTGCTTCCTTCTCTGGAGCAACAAACTCTCACCAAGGCCTAAAGGGCTGAACTCTGTCTTTAACCTGCTAATAAACGGTGGGTAAAGTAGCTGCATGGTGCTAACGGAGGTGGACTCAACTGTCCCCAGCTTGATGTTAAGTGCTGTATCATAGGCAACTGGACTCGCTTGATTTTCTTGAAGACGTTTCACCTCACCTCTTCAGTTCTGAAGTGAAGAAGCCTCTTGGATGAAAGGTGAAACATCCTCAAGAAACTCAAGCAAGTCCAGTTGCTTACAACAGAGCACTTAAGATTACCATGACCTGGGTGACTGAGAATCTTCACCAACATGTCCCCAGCGTCCCCAGCAATCCCGCAGCAGCAGCAACAATCCGTACAGTCAGTGATGGGGTGATGTCAAGTGCTGTGTATTTAATGGAGTTGGCAGTTCAACGTGTTAAGATACTACCAAACCATTAGAAAGTGTGGCTAATGACCATAAAGTTTGGGTATCACATGAAGTACTCTCTTGGTATCAGTATCTCTTTAAGGGCACTGCCAGGGTACTAGTGCTGTAATTTTTCAAATACTATCCAATCCTGGTGTCCACGATAACAATATTCAGCTGCAATGCCTGGTTTAAATTTTGCGTTTTATAAATTCTGTACAGTTTTATAGTTAGTCTCTGTCTTTTTCTCCCTTGCCTTCTCCATGCTTCACTGCATTGTTGTAGTCTATCAAAAAAAACAAAACTTACAACATGCTAACATATGTCTAGAGCTGTGCATAATTACCTATGTAGCCCTAACTCCAGCAGCAAAGATGTCCGCTCTTGTTAGCAAGAAGAATGCATAGGCACCTATTTGGCGATTCTTTGGTTTTAAATCTGTATGTGAACGAAGTGATTTAAAAGCTGTGTGACAAACAAGTTGGGACTTAAGATGGAAACTCCACACATCTCCTCTCCCATCTTAAAACTCACCATCCAACAGAATACGCAAATCTGCTACCGACTGTACTTAAAAAGAGTAGCTGCACCAAACTTCCGACCATGGTGAGCAGTCTACCCTCAACCCCGGGGGCTTTGGCAAAGGCAGAAAAATATAGACATGACACTGTGCGGGCACCTAAACTTGTTACTGACTAAAAATAACCTCACCGGTAGATTGACCTGATCCATTTAGCTCAGTGTGTCCTTATTTAAGATAGCGCTTACTGCCTATACATTGTGACCACTTATGAGTATTGCAATGTACACAACTCCAGTCTATCGTCTATCAATGTGCGTCTCTCTCTTAAGCTTTGTTTTGGACAATAATTTAGTAAGTTGTTGTTGTTGTTTTGTTTTTTTGAAGCAGTATCGTTAGAAGTATCTCTCAACCCTATGTGTTATAATGTCATACTGTAAGCATGGTTATATGTTATTTTTTATATATAATTTAAAGAAAACTGTCATAGTTTAAGCACACCAACACGTGCATGAAAAACTTAACCTCTTTATGTATTACCAACAGTGGGATTAGGATTTATATTTGTGTCAGTCACAGTTCGTTTTATATCCAACATCATAGCACTACTTTTAGTGCAGTCTAAGCAAAGGAATTAACATTTGCCTAAAAAAATAAAACAAAATATGCTTGCAGGATTCTTTAGGTGAACAAATTAGGAACATAAAAAGTTGTAAACAATTAGAAATCAATTTTAAATTTTTGAGAATGAGTACACTATCACAAAACGTATCATGAAACTCAAGTGTGTCGATGTTGTTGTACACCCTGAGAAAGTACACATTTGCTGTGAAAATACCACATATTGGCTTTGGACTATTGTAATTCTTCGTGCAGTAGCTCCGAGTACGAGACAATCTCAAATTGACCTAAACTATCACCTTCTGGAAAAAGGACTCCATTTCCTCTTCTGGCTTTTGTTTCCATCTTTGCTTTGACATTTTGTGGCAAACTCTCTCCAAACTGATTGTTTAGAGTCTCGGTTCAGCGAGCGTGCGCTACATCTGCACCTTTTATGACCAATTAAACAGCTTCTCACATACCCTCCGACACCTCTGCAGCCTTTGTTTTCTGCACTGCAATTTTCCATATCCCTATATTATGGTTACGCCTTCTCCAAATAAATTCACCCCTGCTGTTATGGAGGGTAAATAAAGTGACGCCACAGGAGCGGCGGTCTGTATGTCGAAATGCATATGTGGTGCTGTGTTTGACGTTTACTGCTTCAAGCTAATTTGACTGTTTGTATCCTGTCACTGTTAGTGGTCGTCTGGGCTTCTGCCTTATTTGTTTTCAGTGGCTCAAATCAAAAAGGAGATTCTTTCGCACAATTAGTATATACTCTATCCCTATGATGAAATTACAAGCTTGGAAAAGAGGAATCAGAGTACAAATGTGGATATTGGACAAGCCCATCGATCTGTGTTAGCCTTCAGCAGCATATAACTGTATACAGTTAGTGAAGAACAGTCTCTCCTCAGTTTCAGTTTTGGGTTAAAATGCATATTTAAATGTTAAAGTAATTGTGAATGTTGAATAATAAACATCAGTCATTCATGTTCTAAAAGCAAGTTTCTCCTCTCATGATAACGTGGAGTCGACTGTGTCTGAAAGAGTTACAGATGGATTGTTGGGTTACAGGGTTGAGTTGTAGTTGGCGTGCTGGATGAGGAGAGTGATTCACAGTTCACACTGTGTGTGTGGCCTCATTGTAACTCACACTCGCAGATGATGAGGTACTCCTGCTTGCAGGGGCACTTCAGTGGAGAGAGGCAATACAGCTCGATCACAGGCACAGGCTTGTTGTATGGCTGCCGCTTATCCCCACAGATATTCACTTTTACACTGTTTTTATATGCCGTTTTAATCACGGACTGTACAGTAATGTCAGCTTGGATATCAGAGAGAGGAGCTCCTCCTGAATTATTGAGACAGATAACTGTCATTGAGTGTATAACAGTAGCTTGTTTTTCTCTTTATGTTTTGTAAGTGGGTACCATGTTCCTTGAACTGCGCCCGAGGCTTCAAGAGATGATGGGACATGTCTGTATGGAGGGTTAGATGGTGATGCAATTATATATGAAGGGTGGCTAATCGGGTTTGATGCCAGTGAAGGGAGGAATAACACAAGCTTCTGTAATTGTAGGCAATTACAGTGCTGCTCTTTTGGGGGACAGAAGAGAAGGAAAGCGATCAAAAGATTGATCCTGTGTACTGAGACACCTACACATGGTAGTAAACAGTAGTTTTTCAACAGATTTTAGACTTTAACCAGCAGTGTTTCCACTCAGTGATCGGCCAAGTGTTTCTTCTGTGTGAAAATAGGCAGAAAATTAAGTAGTAAATTCCTTCAATCATTCTTCACATGAGAAAGGAGGAGCCTTATTGTTTTCTGATTTGCTCCCTTTTGCCATGCTTTCATGTCAGCTCTCAGTTGCTTCATAAATCAAGTGAATGGTTAAGATGCATGTGTTCTCTGCTACACACTCCAGAGAACAGAGGTTTTCTAACAAGACATGAGACTTGAAGGAACCGTCGCAGGGCTTCAACATCAAAAGCTCAAGTTTGACACTGCGCAGAGCCAGGCCATGCTTTCCATTGGAGCAGGCCATCGTGGCCAGCGCTAACCTAAATTTCCACCAGGTTTTGCTGCCAAAGTTCAACTAAATGAACATTTAAACTTTTACCCTAAACGCACTGTCCTTCACAACATGTGTGCAATTGAATTCTGGCATCAACAGGAGGAGGAAAAGTTCATTTTGTGCTACTTTGAACTCCAGGAGTCGGTAACTACATGGCCAAAACTGACAGGAAAATTAAGACTGTGATTGTTTACATGCCGATGTCGTCTGTAGCATCCGAGCTGACTACTTGAGGATCATTTGCTGCTCTTTACACACTACTTCGCACAAACATCCACGTTTAAAAGCCACACTGTGGCACTGCCGAGTATGGCCACCAGGTTGGGAATGTGAAAACAGAACTAATTAGAGATCATCTTGCGACTGGATCACTTCAGCGGCGACACAGCGATTCGGGACTAAAAACTAGGAGCCAGGAGCATAAAGTGTGGGGTCCAACTGCCCCTTCCCTACTTCCTGCCCCCCTAATTCCAGCCCCCTTGCTTGGACCACACCCATTTTTCGAACTTAAACTTCATTTTGAGCTCAACTACACACCTGTAAAGTTTCATGACTGCATGTTGCACTGCTGTGAGGCTGTCGGTGACAAAATCCTTCAGACAGACAGACGTAAACACCTGGCGAAACGCTCAAAACCGCTTCTGTGGTAGTTCCTGCTACAATTAGAGTCACATGGACCCACACGTACACACACACACACACACACACACACACACACACACACACACACAGTCTCACGAGGTGAAAACAATACCAGCCGTCATGATGTTGCAACGGCAGGTAAAAACTGCATATAACAGGCACAATATGAAGATGAAATAGACGGACACAGTCATTAAAATAACAACAAAGAGTAACCACCACATGTAAATCTATTGCTTGATAAAAGTGGTTCTAATGCAAGAACAAGATAGATTTTTCTTTGTCAATTTTCCACTGTGTAATCTTTCAGTTCAAATGAGGACCGGACCTCAGTACATCTCCAACATAGCACAGGGAAACAGAACTTAAAAGAATCAGTCAGATGTCTGTCTGTCAGGTGATTGGACAGAATCAGGAGTATCACATAAAAGAAAGGTGTCAGTGCCTGTCCAGTGCAGGCGGATATTTCTTTGCGTGTACAGGTTTGTTTTCAGGCGTGCAGAGGCCTTTACACCCTGGTTCTGCTCAGATGGACCATACAGCATCTGTAACCTGTCTTTAAGAGTGTGCCAGACCCTGTTCATCCACCTGTGGAACACATTGTTCAGCAGTGAGGAATGCTGCTGTGCTGATGTACATCGTTGCTCTGCATACCAGAGGAGATAGAAAAAAGACAGATAGCGGAGTAAAGGAAAACTGAACCCCACATTTTTTTTTCACTGTCTTCCAACACAACACCCTTTAGATTGAGTCTGACATTGAATGCATCTTACTTTGTTGAAAAATGAAAATATGGAAAATGTTAAAAAAGTGAACAGATCTGAAAATAGTGAAGGAGTTCCAGTGTGTGGTCTTATATTCAATTACACTGCAGCCAAATAGAGAAGTCAGTGTGTGACTGCCAGTTCTGGTCCAACCCAAAACTATTTCCACTGGACACACTCGCATCCAAAAAGTAAGAATTTTGGCAACATGGAACAAACTACACTATATAGTGGACATTTTTAAGAATAATAAGGGTGCAGTATTTGGCAAAGCTGATTATTTTAGTTTAATCACGTACAGCTCAGGTTTCTGTTATAACTGGATTAAGAAGAGGATCTGAAAAATAAATCAATAATATGATTGGCATATACTAATGAAAGGACTTTAAAGAGGGGAATAATATTATCAGATTAACATCTTCTAGTTTCAGCTTGTTTAATGTAACGACTCTTCTCTTTTATATAACTGTAAATTAAACATCATTTCATTTTGAATTGATGGTTGGACAAACAATATACCTCAGCTTCAGCTCTGGGAACTTGTGATGGACATGTTTCCTTTTCTTTTTGTCACTTTATAAACAAATTGTTTCACCTAAAATGAAAATAATCATGCAGGCAGACTCAATACTGGACCTGAGTTTACGCCTCGGTGTGTTCTCAGTTGCAGATTCAGGAAGCCATGTCAGCTGAGGATAAGCTATGGGAAACCACCTTTCAAACTCCCACCACCTTTAATAAGCACCTTAGTTTGGGAGGTTCAGACATATTTCATTACTGTATGTTCAACTAATCAGCAACACATATCATAAGTCACGACACACCAGCAGCATGCATGTTGACACATGTGGCTTTGGGAGTGATAGTCATAAATCAAACATGTAGTGAAATGTGTTTCGTATTTTTGATTAAAATCGTATTTTCAAAATTCATGCACATGAAACAGTGTCGTGGACATCATGTTTTCCACCTCAAGTGGAAGTTGGCTTCCTGAAAATTTGCTCTAATTTAATTAAATGTGGCTGTTGTGTTCAGAAGTACATTCCATAGAAATGAGCCACTATTGTGCAATTCACAGGCAGACGTTTTAACAGAGCAGCCACTGGAAGGTAATAAGCTCTGACGTATTTTTCCTTCTTCTTTGTTTAAATGTAGAAAATACAAAAACTTTTACCATAATAAAAGAATTAAAACAAGGAGGCATGTAGCTTCCACTTTCTTCCATTGAAAGTGTAACCACAACTGGCACACATACTGTGCGCTCAGCTTCCCAGTCTAAAAAACACGACCGCAAGTTCCCTTTGAAGGCAGCGCTGAGCATCAACCGCACAGTGCAAGTGACCGCTGCTTCAAAGTGGCCTCAAAATACTAGATGACAAACTCCGCCCCTCATCGCAGAGAGTAAAAGCGGCCTTGAAATGAAGCTGTCATTGATAAAAATGAACATTTGAAAAATTCAACCCTTTTGACCAACTATACGGGATATTCCAACACTGAATACACAAAGGGTAAAAGGTCACACACACATAGCATCAGTTTGTTCTGGCTTTGTCGAACAAAACTTTGCTTAAAGGGTCACATGGCAGTTAACTTCCTAAGGTCCCACATACATCTTTTTTGCCAGTATAACAGTGACTATCAGAGTTATAGGGGAAAAAGGAAATCTGCTTTTATTATTTCCTTTCCTCAATCAACCGCTGAGACCACCATCCTACCGTGAGCTCACCCCCCTCTGATTTCATCACTCTGACTTCATCACTCTCTTTGTCGCTGTAAACTGACTACTGCCTCTTTTGTCTGAGTGCAGAGAAGCCTCCCTATTGATCGAGCAGTTTGTTTTCCCTGCCAGTTGATAACAGCCATATGGTTTAGTTTATGACTGAGTTGCTCTGTTACATATTTACTTTAGGTCCCTCAAATGCAGACCGTCCTGGAAACTGTTGAAACTCAGCAAATGTCTAAAAGAAGTGATTTTTCTCAATGCAATGAGTGTAAATGAGTTCATGCAAATACAATGAAATGTGTCCAAAATACATATATTTAAAGGTCTGTCTGAATTCCCACTCCATAACGATAAATACACAGTATGGAAAAAAGTACAAAACAGCATTGCAAGTCCTCTCGAGTATAATCACCTGCTATTATGTCAAGAATGCAATAATTTGTTTTAACTCTGTGGCACACATAATTTGAGTAAAACTACCCTGCAGCTAGCTCCTTGTTTCCAACCCAACATACCATACAAATACAAAAACTGTGCAGGAATGCTTTGAGAATATCACCTAGCCCAAGGAGACGAGTGCAGGTCTGATCGGTGCTATTGTAACCTGATGAGCCCTGAGGCTAAGCTTCAACAGTTTCTGAGGGGATGGAGGAGATGATCAGCTCCCCGTTGGGTCTGATCTTCAACCCTAAACCCTCAATAGCTGTCTAAAGCTTAACAACTTTAATAAAATCCTCAGCAGGAAACTACAATAAAATATAGAAACTGAAAGTTGAAATATGAGTGCTGCATGTGAAAGTTTACCTTGCTCAACACTTCTCTCCTTTAACAGAGGTTTTACATTAACTTGAAAGCTTCACATCTAAAAGTATTCAATATTAAAACAAAATAATCCTTTACATTGTCTGCAATAATGCATAATGCAATACATGCTAAACTACTTGTCATTTTACAGAGTAATAAGTGACTGTAGATTCATGCAGTGTAGCTGAAGGTTAAATAGTCCTCTACCTCTGCAACAGCTCTCTCTTCTCTACACTGACGTAAGACTCCCTGAGGATCGCCTGAAATATATTCCACTTTGTGTCCAATTCCACGAGATGCCAGGGACGGGAAGAACAAATTCTTTGTCAATTATCCCAAACAGTCCTTTCTGAGTCTTGCACTTGTTTGAAAATTGTTCTGAAAGTAAGTGAGAAGCGTCCCAGAGGCTGCAGGCTCTGTCTGCCTGCAGAGCACTGCAGGTCCTAGTGCCTGCCTCTCTGTGAGCCAACAGCAAGGGCTGATAAATCACCCAGTCATATGTTTAAGTATAATGCATGTGTGTATCATGATACTGGAGCACTGCTGTAAACAGTTTGTTTATAGTAATATTGTGAGAGATTTGTCTTTTTCCACAATTCTTCTCTGTTGCTTAAAACTTGTAACACAATAGCTGGTACTCAGTTTTTTCTTTATGTATACGAGCACCCTTGGCACAGTGAATAAAATCTATCTGTTCTTTGTGAAATCATTTACAGTATCAGTCCTGGTAGGATTGTGTGTGTCGCTTAATTTTGCTTTTGATAGCCATACACCCATCATCCAGCAACTAATTTATTAATTTTTAAGAAAAAAATGTAAACTAATGTGAAATACAAGAGGTGTTTCCTGTTAGTCTGGCACTTCATTGACTCAGTAAGCTTTAGCAAAACACCCAAAGTCACTGTACAGAGCATAAAATAGCATAGCATTTCAAGCGTTATCAAATTAGAGGCCTGTCTAGTGATATAAATATGTTGCCTTTTATTTTCTGTTGGCTTTGCTGAAAGACAGCCGACCAGCCATGTTGAAACAGAAACATGGTCCCCATTGCCCACCCTCGTTCCCCACTGATTTACTAACTTTAATCTTGGCCACTCTGCTCTGTGCATCACCCGGGTCACAAATTTGGGAATCCTAGGATCGCCAAGGAATGACCCGCCATACGCTCCCTATGATTGGCTAGTAATTGGAGGAGGGGGTTTGGTTAGGGTTAGGGTGAGAATGTCAGGGTAAGCCAATTGAGGCAGAGTAAGGCAGGCCATTCCTTCACTCTCCTAGCATTTGCAAATTTGCACCCAGGTCGAGTGAGAGCTAGTTAGCAGCGCCACTCATTCAATGATTACCGCTATAATGTTGCCTCAGAGGTGGGACTTTGTTGTGGAAACATGGTGGCTTCTATCAGCATGCAAGCAGCTTCATTTAAGCCACAAAACCCTGTTAGCATTGTTAACTATGTTAGCACAACTAGCCACGCCAACACTGCTAATGATGCTAACAGAGCTAATAGTGTTGACATAGTTAACAATGCTAAAGGGGGTTTGCAGCTGCCACCCTCAGGGAAGACCTGAAGGTGGCACAATGTTTTCACAGCAACACTGTTGGGCTGAGACAGCATTACAAGTGGTAATCGGTGAATGAGCAGCGGCACTATGGAACGTTTGGTTGGTGCACAGACAGTAAACTGAAGAGAAGCAAAATTAGCCTATAGATCAATGTGCGTAACCGTTGAAAATATTCTTGGCAATGAACCGATTAACGGTCAACCATTGACATTCCTAAATACTAGGCATGGGACTTTATGGAAATTTTAGGTCACAATTATCCTGGCCAAAAAAATTGTGATTAATCTGCGATAATCATTTAAATATGCTTTAAACGGCACTAAAACATACTGGAAACATTTGACATTGCATTTAGATTTAAGAAACTAATATTTTTATTGTATCACAATAGGATACACATTTTTAAAGAACATCCTTAGAGTGAAAAACAAACAGTCTTAAAAAACCAAATGGTATCATATCTATTGATACGAAATATGCCAGTGAATGATTAAGATCTTTTGGTTTTTGAGGTTGGTGCGTATGTTGTTTTGTCTCTAATTACTGGTTGCCCAGCAGTCTCCTTGGTGCGACTGCAAATAATATTCATGATTATCCTGATGGTGGAAATTCACTGCGATCAATTTATTGTGTTGAAATTGTGTTATTGTCCCGTCCCTAATCAATCATGATTTTAGAGTTTATGCAACTAAATGCTTTCTCTTTTTTTCGTCAAATTCTAACACACTTAAAACTAGACTGAACAGAATTAAACATTTTGAGTGTTTAGTTTAATATCCAGCTCTAAAAGCTCCACAAGTGGCCGTTATCAGGTTATTTACTTTCAGAGGAGCCATATTCTGATTATATAATACATTAAAAAAATGCCCCCAAGGCAGATTGTGTTCTGTTTCCTTATGGTTTCCCAAAAGCATTGTTATCTCAAGTGTTGAGCCGATTTTGATTTGGGTTTCGTCTTGTCAAAAGCAACAGCAGATGTTTTACAGAGACAGATGTTTATGAGATCACTTTCTTTGAGCGATTAATTACACAGATCAGAACCTTTCCAAGGAATGTCATTACAAATGTACTCATTTGGCTGATGTTGTTGTCAGTACGGGTGAACTTCTGAACTTTGATGCTGGAGCAGAGAATGTGTGTGGTATTTATTTTCTGTCGTCCCAAGAAGAGATGCAAAACTAAGAATTCATTCATTCACATTTCTCCTCGCAGGTGTTTGTATTCCCCCAGATGTTAGATTGGTGAAATTGTTCAGCTTTTTTTTTTTTTTTTTTTTACTGACGAAATTGTCGTCACCAGGTCTTACACAGGATAGAGTTACAGAGAGTATTGGTGTTTGAGCACTGAGACTGTGTGTGAGTGAATGGTGCTAATGTTTCAAGAGGAGATTTGAGCTGAGATGTAAGACAGCATAAACTAATCCAGGTGTGGAAAAAGTACATATGTGGCCGTGAGAGTGGTTTTATGAATCAGTGTGTCCTTTTTCTCTCATCTCACCCACACAGCAAGTTTTTCTTCCACTCTTTCCTCATAAATTAGATAATAGTTGAGTTTTTTTAAAATCAAAATAAAGGCTTCAGTGTGTCACTACCAGCCTCGCACATCTGGATCCTAATAAAAACATATGGAAGCAAAATCTGCTTACCATATTACACGAGGATTAGACTCTGGCTTTGATTATTGCTCTGAACTCTTCATGGCATGGCTGATATTTTTAAGAGATGTCATGGCCATGTTTTGAAAAGCTGCCCCCTGGTTCTGTGATCGTTTTTTCAGCGAGTGGGAGCAGCCCGATGCTACGTAATGCTTTAGAATCAATTAGTCATCTATGAACAGTTACAGTTAGACTAATCTTTGGGGAATCTGGATGACCAGACATCCACGAGAGACAAGTTACATCAGGGGCTTCTTCCTGCTTTGGCACTACATTGCTTTGGGGATTTGAAACCTGGCCCTCCCACTGATCTCCTGTAAAACTCATTTGCAGGAGCCCATTTAGTCGCTCAGGCCAGACCAGACGTCCTCTGCTGTTTATCATGGATTTTGGACATCTTTAGGCATGGCCGGGAATTAACGTAACAGAGGAGGAAACATGGCCGGGAATTAACGTAACAGAGGAGGAAACATGGTTGGGAATAAACATAACAGAGGAGGAAACATATGTTACAAGAGTATGTTTGCGGGGATAGATAGCATTTGGCTAATGTTTCCAGAGTTCAAATGTGAACATACAAGGGATATCAGTTTTGGCTAATTTTGCTTTTGATAGCTGGACACCCATTAAGCAGTAACTAACTGGTGTATTTTTTTAAAAATGATCTATTTAGCATTTTTGCCTTAATTAGACACTTAAGTCTCGTGTGAAAGGGGGACAGAGGGGGTGACATGTAGCTAAGGGCCGGAGTTTGAATCAAATCCGCAACCGCTGTGGCAAGGACATAGATGTTTTTACACTGGGCGCCTGCTCTACCAGGTGATGTAGTGGGTGCCCTGACTAACTAATTTTTTTAGGGAAAAAAAAGAAGCAAAATGATGTAAAATTCAAGAGGCCTTTTCTTTTAGTCCAGCGCTCCACTGACTCAGTGACCTTTAGCGCCGCATTTTAAAGTGCTATTCATGTAGAAGTTGTTACAATTCAATGTTTGGTCATGTAAATGACTTGCCTTTTATTTTTGTTGGCTTTGCTTACAGATATGGGCACTAACGTAGTGCTAACATTAGCCGTGGCCACTCTGCACTGCACACTACCCGGCCAGGTGGCTGGGTGCTTGCTGGTGGCGTGGCTCATTCGGTAATTACCTGCTGGTAAACATGGCAGCCACCCTCTGGTCCCCACCCCCCAGTAGCCTCGGTGAGTAAGCGGCTTCATTATGAGCCACAAAACCCCTTAGCATTGTTAACTATGTTAGCACCATTAGCCTGTGCTGACACTGCTAACACTTAGCAGCTAACTGTGCTAAAAGTGCTGAGATGCTAACAGTGCTAACGGGTGGTACAGCAGCAGAAAATACGTCAGCAGACGTATTTTAACTTTGGTTTACCAGTCACTGATCAAATCCATACTGACCTTCAAAATCTGATCCTGGTACAGCTCCCTCTCATCCAATCACAAAACAAAACTCTTCCGCATAGCCAGGCCAGCAAAATCACTGGATCACCACAAACTCCCCTTTCAGAATTGCAAAGCCAGTCTGTGATCAGGAAAGCCACCCTGATCACAGAAGACCCCTCTCACCCCCTCCACCACTGCTCTCAGTTGCTGTCATCAGGGAAATGTTACAAGGTTCCACTGGCCTGGAAAAACATTTACAAAAAATCCTTCATCCCCTCTGCATTAACCACTTTGAACAACCAGAAATAGACACGTGTTGCTTTTTTTTATCAGCCCCTGTTTGTAGGCTTTGGTATTGTGCTTTTAATGTTGCTTTAATGTTGTACTTATGAGCCTGTCAAAGACGAATTTCTGTCACTGTGTGACAGACAATTAAGTTTATGTATCTCAAGTTTATCTATGGCTCAAAATTGAGCTGCATACTCGTCAGGGCTGAACACAATATTTCCACAGCAACTCCGTTGGGTCATGATGATGTTACTAATGGTAATCGCCAAATGAGCAGCGCTGCTTACTAGCCCCCATAGGATCTGGTTGGTGCACAGTGCAGTAAACTGGAGAATAGCAAATTAACATAACGGTCAAATTTATTCTAACCGATTAACAATTAATCGTTTACATCCCATGAACTCACAGACACTTTTTCACTGCTGTATTTAACCAGACAGGTTGCTCGAGGGAAAGAAAATAAAAGCAAGGCCAATTTATTGTTTGTTTTTGGTGTTTGTAGCAACTTATGTAAGCAGAAAACGATTCTGAAATTTTAATTTGGCACCAGCACACAGTCAGTCCTTGACCATGGGAAACTATGTGCTCACATTTTATTGGGTTTCATAAGCCTTTCTTATTCTACTAACTGCGCTGTTGGCTGAAGGTCAGGAGGGGATATACTGTACATTATTACTTTATCTTATAATCAATGTAATTTCAGCATCCAGATCTGTTCTTATAATGGGATGCAGGCCTGAAATGCTGTGTTATTGTGGGGGATAAGCTATTCAGTGTGTGCACAGTAGATGACAGGAAGGCCGTTATGGCCCATGTTTACGGTAGCTCCAGAGGGGAGATGATGGGGGATGTCTGGCAAAAAGGGAGGGATCTTTCTCTTATTGAAACCTCAGCTCTGGTGGTAAGACTGAAATAGAGGTGAATATAACATACACATGTCTCGCATTAATTTTTCTGGTTCAAAAATGTGTTTTGTAGTGACATTTGGATGCAACAGCTTGAAAAATTTAAATCTAGATTGCTGCCAAAATGGGAGCCAAACGGCTCAAAACGTGGATGCAACAAAAATATTCATGGCTCTAAAATGACCCTGTGTGACAGGGGAAAGAAATAAAAACCAGACATGGCGCAAAAAAAATACAAGTGGTATTAAACTAACACTTCCCGTCAGAAACTGAACCAAGGTGTTGCCTAATACAGTGTGAACTACCAGTGACATGAATGGTATTTCACGGAGGGCCACAGATCCGCTCGTCTGTTTGTAAAGCAACACTGTAACTCTCAATTACTCCTAAGAAAGAAAATGTGTGCGCTGTGGCGATCCACATCTGGCCTTCATCAGCCACATCAACTCAGACCCAGCGTTTGAAAAGACAGCTGACTTCGTGGAACTGAGCAGGAAGTAAGCGGCTTAATCTTCATTCTATGAAACATTCAGATTTGATTACTACAAAGACACAGCAGAGCAACATGTAGCGCAGGTCGTCTGCCGCAGCCAGCTTTGAGCTTTCTAGATCAACAACAGTTGTGTTACACATTATTTAGGGTGTTCAGTTGCAAACACCCGGAATGAGGTCATATTCACATAAACAGATTATACAGAACTTTATTCTCTTGCTTATGAATTAACAGCACTGTGTTGAACATAAAACACCAAAGTTACCAGTGCCTCATTATTCAGGTCATATCATTTTCAACTTGCTCTGGTGTTCTGAGTGTGAACTCATCAGCGGCGCCCTAAATAATATCACAGTGTAGGGCTGGCGGTTTTTATTTAGAATTCAAACATCAGTTCAAGCACAGATTGAAATGAATATTTGATCTGTTATCATCTGTTTGAATTAAACCTCCTTGGTGTATAAGTGCAACAGCTTGTGCCCCGTACTAAAGTGGTAACATTCTCAAAATGCACTCTGTCTGTTTGCTCAATTAGCAAAACACAAATGCCTTTAACATTTATTGGACGCCCTGTGAATGACCAGAACACAGTAGGTGTGGGCAATAATGCTTTCAAATAACATGATATTCAGGGAAGTTTTGTGATTATGATATTTGTCATAAAATGGTAAAATTAAAAAATATACACAATACTACAATAATTTTCATTGTCAATTAATGTGTCAATTATTTTCTTGATTAAACAATTAGCTGTTTGGTCCATAAAATGTCTGAAAATGTTTCCAAAAGCCCAAGATGATGTTCTCGAATGTCTCGTTTTTTCCACAACCCTAATAGGGTTGCAGCAATATACAGGTTTCAAGGTGTACCATGATGTAAGAGTTGACGTCTATCAAAACATGTACATTTGCTAATCTTTGATATTGGAAAAAAAATTAAACTGGACATTTAATCTCCCCTTTATTTTAGATATTTTCTAAGGGGAGACTTTTCACACACTTCCATTAACAAAATGGTTTTAAGTTTCAGTTACAGTAATAAAATGGTCAACCAACAATAACCCTTCTCTTTTCATTCAAGGGTCATTCTGACTGTTAATAATATAAATTTTGTGATGCCGTGAAACTGCAATATTTTTTGAGACGTTATCGTACCGTGAAAATCTCATATTGTTGGAACCCTAAACCCAAATATGTTCAGTTTACTGTCATAGAGGAGGAAAGAAACCAGAAAATATTCACACTAAGAAGCTGGAATTAGAGATTTCTCTCTCTTTAAAAAAATACTCAGATCAATTAATTGATCATTAGATTAGTAGCTGATTCATTTAATAGCTGACAACCAATCAATTCACTGTTGTAGCTCTACTCTCCTCTTGTATGATTTCTGGCTTTCCTTGTACTTAACTTGGTGAAATGCAGTGATATAAGTTTGTTGTATTGCATCTATGGCTGGAAGATATGAGGCAATAATAATGAATATCTCAATACCAACATCACTTGCAAAAAGGAAACAGATAGTAACGTGTTCTCAGTTCTGTCTTATATCTGTTTTCAGTAAACTGCTAAAATACAACAAACAGCTGTTGAAAAAAAAAAATAATAAAGGAAATTGTTTCCAGCATTCTTTTATTGAACAAATTGAACATTAAATTAAACACAGAAGACAACAATAAAAAAATAATGAGTTATTTTAAGTTCAGTTTTCTACCGAACTACTAACTCAAAAAATCCTTAATTGCTATATCAGTCTTTCACGACATATGTCTTGCGCAAGTTGACATTGTAATCATGATAAACATTACATTGTGCAGCCCTAGTTGCACCTTATTACCATTATCTTCCTCTAACAGTGCATACATGTCACCATGGTTTGGTTGAAAAAACTTTTTAACTCCTTCAACACTTGTCTAGGTCAGTACCTTTTTTTGAGCTTGGTTGCAATCTTAGCCTCTGCTTGTGTGAAATAAACACATCATATCATAACATTGGCCTGGAGGGGCAACAATTTGAGATTTGTAAAGAACAGTGAAGTGACACGAGCCAACCCGAGGAGCCAATCAGAGTCTGGAGCACGTTCCAGGACACCACCATCAACGTCACAGACAACATTAACTAATTCACTGGTCTGTGGTGGATTTAATTTGTAAAACAACAGATGCAACTGTACCCAAAACTGCGGATACATCATTCCAAAACCAGAAACCATGGATTACCACAACCATCCGGTATGCCATAAACAGACGCACTGCAGTCTGTTTGGAAAAATGGACGATTATTAAGCTGCAGCCCACAAGTCACAAAAAAATCACAAAGCACAAACTGAAGGAGCAGAGAGGACTGCATTTCACTGGAGCTGTACCTTGTATGACTTCATGTGACGCATAAATGATTGATTGATAAAAAAATAGACCGATAATAATTAATATGACACGGCACACCTAGAGAAGACCGTCGGACTGAACTTCAGCTGGTGAAATTTACTTGCATGCTGAAAGAAAAGGCTAACAGAACAGGAAAAAGATTTGGATTGTAAGCACTAACTGCAGGAGGTAGTGTGGTTATGCAGTATTTATCCAACTCTTGTCATTAACCTCTATTAATGTCCTTGCACTCACTGCAACGAGTCTTAAACCGTGCTTGAAGAAAACAAGGCCAGGTCAATTCAGTGAACATGTTGCACCACATTCCTTATTGAAATAAATAGGAAGGAAATCTGGTGCATTCAAATGAATGTGAACAAACTTTGAGACTTTGACTCTTGACCTCAGGTTGTTTTATCTGGTCTTAGTTTAACCATCAATCCTAAAGTCTTGGAGTCAGTGGTGGCCGCATGCTTCAAAATCAAAAGTACTGAAAAAAGGAAACCTTTGAAAGGTATGTCAGCTCTTTTGTCGGCTTATCTCTAGCAAATTGAGCACCTGACCTAAGTAGTGATCTGAGGGATCTGAGCTCAGCCCACCAGCCAAAACCAGGCTAAGCATGTGCCCTGTGACCTCAGCTCCACACAGCGCAGATTAGCCCGGGGCCACCAGGCAGATAGCCTTTCAGGAAAAGTCTCCCCAAGTCTGGAGGACAATGGCTGTGTTGTGTTTGACAGAAAGGACCATTTCTGCATTGGATTCAATTCTTATAGAAAAGAAGAATTCAAAATATTTCACCACCATTCTGTGAATTCATATGTCACTCTTTACATCCTGAAAACGTACTGCTCTCAACCTACAGTGTTCATCTGAATCCATATCTGCACCTGACGGTCCGTCCACCGCTCTGTCTTACTTAGAAAATATTTGGCTTAATATCGTTTCACAGGATCCAGCAGCTCTTGAATGTGTTCAGAACCTACTGTACTTCCTGCTGAGTCTGGTCTGTGTCTGTGTCTGTGACATGACAGGACTCTCAGCACATCTGTGTTTACAGCTGTCTGATGATGATCGGGGGATCTATTCTCTCCAGTTAGTGTTTGTTTACAAAGGCTTCAGTGTGTGTGTGTGTGTGTGTGTGTGTGTGTGTGTGTGTGTGTGTGTGTGTGTGGGGTTGGTGGGAGGTTGTGTTGCTCTGTGAGGACTGATATGCTGGTGGTTCAAATGATCAGACTGGGGCTGGATCTCACTTCCTTCTCCCTGGTTCCTTCACTAATGGCAGGATGACCAACCTGGTAGTAACCTCACTAAATCATGAAAGATAAATGGGTAAATGATTAGTGTAAACTCTGATTTACTTTTTCTGTGCACTGCATACAGTTTTGTCTGCATATGAGCCTTTGGTTCCCTCCATTGTTACTGTAGTGCCACTGTATTACCTCAGACGCTGTGGTGGATTTATATGATTTAGGCCCATTAACTACAATTTCTAGAGCATACCATATATTATTAAATTGATATCCTCCCTTCCAGGCACTTTATTAAACACATTTTGCTGTCATTTGAAATCTACTTGTAGAGCCTTAAAATGTAGCTAAATGAAAATGTTATCAGTCCTAATTTCTTCGTTTAAAGGTACTGCATGTCTGTTTATACATTTATTAAACATTTTAAATGCTAATGGGTGAACAGGTTGTAATGTGACTCAAAAACTGACACCTCCCCTGCCTTCCTCAGTTGCCTATAGGAGCCTGTGGGCTGATTTCTATGTAAAGGACTCAGGCTGAATTTTTCCCCGGAAAATCCAAAGGGTGTGACATTATGTGTGCTCCCCTGCCTTGCCTCTGTTCAGCTCCACCACAGTGCTAACGTCGTAATACTCAAGGTTATTTATTGTCACATGAACAACAATTACAAGAGCAGTCATTGCCATTGAAAAACTTAGGTTACAGGCTTATATATATATCACAAGCAGAAACAAATTATAAAATATTAACATATTAACTAAATTTAAGGATATAAAGTAGTGCAAGTGATAATAAAGTATAACAAATATGAAGGAAGTGATAGGGCCTATAATTCAGTAGCTGCATGAATACACAGAATGTAACAGGGACATGCGGTGGTGAAATGAGTATGGTTAGCTAAGACAGAGGTGCAAACAGTTTAAAAGAAAGGCAAAATGACATGTAATACAGTCTTATGGTCTGAGGGTTGAAGTCGTCCCTGAGCCTGGTGGTGCGGTTTGGATGCTACCGTCTGCCAAACGGCAGCAGGCAGAACAGTTTGTGGCTGGGGTGAAATGGTTTCCTTGATAATGCTTATGGCTTTCTTCCTGCACGGCTGGGTTAATGTCATTTAATTCATCCAGACTCCAGGACTGATCTGGCTGGTAAATTAGCTAGCTTGCTGTTTATGAATTACTTTATCAGCTAATGTTACGAGGCAACCAACACCAGATCAGCACAGCATAGCTTAGTTCAGTGGTTCCTAAATAGTGTGCTGTGATGCCAATCCAGGTGTACCATGAGATTGTGTGATAACCACACATTATTACTTCAGTATTCAACTGGCCCTTATACAAAATGTGATGAATTAATGTTTATTGACTGTATCAGTATGTTGTGCATGTCCATTTCCTAATAAAGAGGCAAACTGTAGCTAAAAATGTAATTTTTAAAAATTAAATTTAATGTAAAAAAAAACCCCTCACAGGTAACCTATTTGTCACCTGTTCGCATGTGGGAATTATAAGTGTGTGACACATCAAAAGCTCTGATTGGCAGCCAGTTTGAGGGATGATAACAATTAAAAGGAGAAAGCCGCGAATGGGACAATGAATCGCTTTATTGTATGGAGCACATTACAACAAAGCACCAGCGAAGACGACCTACCACCGATAGGAAAAAGTGAAGTCTTATTTTTATTGTCTGACAAGAGTGATAACGCATGTCACAGAAGCCATTTTGCACCAACATAGATACAGGTGTGCCTTGAAATTTTGGCTTTACCTTTTGTGCACCCTGGGCACAAAAAGTTTGAAAGCCACTGGCTGAGTTATCGCTTATGTTTGCTAACGTTATCACGAGCAAAATAGCTCGCTACATGATTGTATATGTCAGTTGGCTAGCTTGCTAAGTTACTTGCCCAGCTAACGTGATTCATGACACTAACTTATGTATTATGATAAACAATATTGATTTAGCCAACAATAAATGATAAACATTACAAACTGCTTTCTAGCGGCCAAGAGTGATGCAGTGGCGGTCAATGAGCTAACCGCATAGATTTATAGTATTACAGAAATACTGGATGCCATTCATTCCAGTGGAGTTGCTCACCTGGCACATGCGCCAAAAAAATGTTTCTGGCTTCTGGGTTTATTCTGCAGTATGTGGCCCATTGAATATGAGCAGTAGCGTTTCTTCTGCTGGCCCCGCCTGCAAGTTCCTGCTCTCCTCATAGACTTTATATTGTGATGACATCCATCCATCCATCCATCCATTCTCAAGTGCTTATCCAAGGCCTGGTTGCGAGGGCAGCAGGCTGAGCAAAGTACTCCAGACATCCCTCTCCCCAGTGACACTTTCCAGCTCCTCCTGAGGGACCCTGAGGCGTTCCCAGGCCAGATGAGATATGTAATCCCCCCAACATGTTTTGGGTCTGCCCCAGGGGCCTCCTACCAGTTGTGCCCGGAACAGCCCTTACAAGAGGCGCCCAGGAGGCATCCTGATCAGATGGATTCTTAAATCGCTTTTTCTCAGCTTGAGGAAGGTTTTACAAATAAATCACCTCCCTGGATCAAACATTCATAATGGAGGGAGTCATAATTGACATTGTTTGCTGGAGGGGATTTTTTTCACTGCAATACTGTGAGTGGCCACTGAGGAAAATTGTGTGCAAGGCTAAGCAGTGTTCCCAGGAGCCTGGCTAACAGTAACCTAAACTCAGGTTAGCCAATTATCAGCCTGCAGTTGGTTGCTTCGTAGTGTCAGCTGATGAAGTAATTTCCAAACGGCAAGCTACTTGGTATTATGAAGCCAATGGTCCAAATGGAATATAGGAACATTGCAGATGGTAACCTTATTCTGAATGTGATTGTAATTTATTTTCCAGCCTTCTATCAACGTGGTGACAGTCAGTCACAGTCAGTCTCTTGTTTGTCACTGATGACCAAGTGCTCGCTCGTGGCGAACAGGATCCTGACTGCGCTTCACTTAATGGCCTCAGAGAGAGGGGTCACTAAAAAGGATTCTGTGAAAGTTACATACAGAATCTTTAGGTTATTATATCATCAGATTTTTTATTCATGTTATCATTTACACAAAATTCAAGCTTGGTACTGTTTTGGTTTTTGACTGCAGTGCTTCTCAGCAGCAACTCAAATCCTCGAAGAGGCCAAGGAGAGTTTTCAAAGTGGTCCATAGACTATTCAACCATAATGTAACTCACATAACACTGTAAATGAATAAAGGCCAAAACATGACTCATTGTGATGAATTACCTTTCTTAAGCAAGCTCACACAACAAATGGCTGGCCTGAAGGATGTAAAGTGTCAAGCAAATTGTAATTGCGTAAAACAAAAAATAACACAATCAGGGTCCTTTAAACTTCTGCCAGCTGCTTTTTACTGAGCATACCGCACATACTGTCAGTGTGTGCATGTGTCGCCCATGATCATTTCAAGATAGTCAGAGATGATGATTGTGATCTCAGTGCCGGAGGATGTACGTCAGTCAAAGTGGCATTCTTCCACAATAAGGGTTTGTGATATAGTCTGCCATTATTCTCTACAGGGCACTATATCTCCGAGTTGGCTCGCTGCCCATCGCTGATGCCCCGCGGCATTGGTTCACTGCCACTGCCCGGCAGTTTTGCGCTGCAGGGTATTACTGAATTATTGGAAAACACAGTTTGACAGAGGCCTCTGCTGTCACATCCATGAATGTTTAACTGTCATCCAGTTGGCATGTGTCCCTATATCAAATGTACTTGTTGTAAATTGTCTGTATTATTCAGTTCCATTTCCTCTTATTGGTGTAAACATCTTTTTTTTTTGGTAAAATCTCAAGCACCCAGTCCAACCCCTGCTATTCAATTTCAACTGAGCTATAAAATGTCTTGATGTCATGATACCTGGCACAGCAGTACATCCATTATTTGTCAGCTTGTGTTTTTGTCACATCTTTAACCAGACATTTTAGATTGACATTCGCTCCTTTTTCAATCACTGACTTACAAAGATTAGAAACACATTTCTTTTCTTTTTAATAAACTGCTCAGTGCCTTACAAGCACTGACAAATCCTTTCAAGTGGTGGACAAATGCATGAGCCAGAGAGGACCTCTGCAAGGACGTCTCATGTGGCTTACGAGGCTATAACACTGATTATAAACCTCATATAAAACACCAGAAATGCGTCAATATGAGTTTTTGATCTTTAACAAACTCTCATTTCCTCTTTTGACTTTTCTTGACATGGATGGATCTGAGAGCAGAGCCCGTCACATCGACTGGTGAAAACACTATATTAGTCTGACAGTAAAATGAGTGGAGAAGCAAATCAAAGGAGCACAGTCGTTTCCCTCGGTCCCTTTCGTAACTTGTCCAGAACCCATCAATTCAAAGATTGGCCCTTGAAATCAAATCTGGCTGAGGCGGGACACTTTGTCCAAGGGCTGGAGAGGTTTGGCCCCGGGGGTGGGTCGATGCCTATTATACCATTACCCCAAGGCATTGAGGACCCCCACTACCACACACACACAACACAGCACACACACGCACACACCCAGAGGATCAGGTGACCCTCCAACCTTTTGAAACTGTGTATGTGATCAAACCTTCCGCCTCTGCTAAGGACACATTGAGTGAAACACAGGCCTGTGTCTCTTTACAGAGAATGTTTCTCTCTGGTCGTGTTGTGGTTACAGATACTTGGATGAGATGAATACAGTAAATGCTGTAAATTTACGGCCAACAAAGTGTCCTTGTGTTGTTTTTTTTTCTTTTTGCTTAAAGACCCCCTGACACAGAGGAGAAAAAGAGTACTGTGTCAGCGGTACAAAAATGAAGCCAACTTGGAACTGATATACTTTTCCTGTCCGTCTTTTTCGGTCCCTGCTCAACTACCTTTCTCATGTTTGTTCATTGTTCTGTCTCGGCCTTTGATTGATTGTCTGTAATTATCTTTCTCTCTCAGTTAAAAGGTCACGCCTTGAATTAGTTGAAGGGTTCATCTTGTCTTTTTGTAAAAGACTTCTTATGGCATCCTTGTTTGTTTCAGCACTTTCTATTTTATCACTTCCCTCTTCAGACAGCGTGGTGTCGCGACTTAAGTCCACCGCCAACATATAATTCTATTGCAAGAACCAGTGTGCTCTATATGTAGCGAGGCGGTTGTGAAGCTGTGAGATGGGGTTAGATAATATGTTAAAATTTTCCAACCAGCCACCATCAGCCCAAGAGCTGATATTGCTGTTGTTTTAGCAAGAAGATGTTTGGCCCTGATCACACAGGAGGCGTTATGCCGGTTGCAAAATGCGAGGTGAAACGCACTGCCCTTTTTTATTTTTATTTTTAAATTGAATATCACAAGTAAAAATAAATAAATAAATGCTTGCTGTGCCTTTGAAATGTTGCTGAGAAACCACCCCATCACCTTCTTACCTTAACCTTCCCATGTAATCAAGCTACTGTATTTTTCTTAAATTTCACAGTTATTAGTAGCTAGTTAACGAAAATGGACACGAAGAGGGCACTCGCAAGTACTTTGCCGGGCACAGGGAGACGAAGATCTGTGTGGGTACGTGAGACCCTAAAAGAGAGCGTAGATCACAGGAAGTGCCACCAGTTGGTCCATGGGCATCGCCTTGATGGTGGCCGTTTCCAGGCATATTTTAGGATGACTCAGGGGCAGCTTGACAACCTGCTGTCTATCATCAGGCCTAGCATAACAAAAAGGCTGTTCACCAACTGTAAACTGTTGTCATGACCACCTACAGAAGGCCCGCCTCTCAAATCATCTGATTGAACAATGGGGGAAAAAGTGGAGATGACGTGGAGCACTTATCAGCTAGTGCTAGCAAAAACACCAGGTGCCTAGAGCACAGAAACATTATGGTGCATAGCAACACAAAAACAGTGAGCAATGAGCTTAATTCTCATTAAAACAGTTAGAAAAAGGTGCCTCCAGCTGCTAAAGTGCTTTCTGTGTGATCACCAAAATTGCTCCATTCCACAGGCTCTCTTAGCTCTTTTAAATTTTATAAGTTAACTTCACAAGATGTTAAGGAAGAAAACATTCTTGGTCATTGTACCCATATGTTCCTTTTTTAAAGAGATATATACAACCATACAGCTTCTAAATTCAAGTTTTTGTCTTTTACCGAACTAAGACTCGCTTAATTGTTTTGTTTATTCATCATAAAACATGCATTCAAACTCAAGAGAATTAAAATAAAACTCACCAAAACAGTCTTGGTTAGTCTTTCCACTACTCCAACGATCAACAGCACTGCTTAGGGTCAAAAATAAACCCTTAATCTTAGAGGCAGAACATTAAATTCGCAAAATAAAATGACAAAATCACCCCAAAAATTGCCCCATAAAACAACTGGCAGTGTGCTCAGCTGATAGCTGATATAATTGTCTAATCACCCAACCATATTAGGAAATCTTTCCTTAACCCTAAACCAAGAGTTTTAATTGCCTTTTGTACCTCAGCCATAGTACATATTGCCATTACACAATCTTTCCCTAACCTCAACGATACTGAGCTGCCATGTGAAGATATTGTAGAAAACAAAGATGTGAGATGTGAGAAAAGTCGGCGCTGGACACACACACACACACCCACACACACACAAGAAAGACACAAGAAAGCATTGGCATTTAACGCAATCTGGAGTCCCGTACAATCTTCCAATATTGACTAGGGATTCATCAACATAACTTCCTCTGTCTGGATACAGATACCTCTGCTGATACTGAGTACTGATCCAATAGTGGCTGTATCCCACACTGTGCATCGGATTACTTTGGTACCAAAAAAGAAATAGTTGGTGGCCCATCATGACTGTTCTTGATAGAGAAAATACTTTATTTATTATGACAAAATAATGTGGCTCATTCATGTCAACGTCGGTTATCTGATCTGCTATAAGGTTGGTATTGGCACTGATATCATTCCATATTGGTTTGGTGCATCCCTAATGTCTAGGTTCTTGCCTGGCGATAGGGTTATTTATGTGCATCACAAGGCAGTCACAAATCTACTATGCCATAAGTGTCAAGACGGTGACTCTCCAGTGATATATGGCAGTTTATTTTAGGACATGCTGGATACTGGGTACGCCCCTTTAATCACAGTTTGGTGATTTGTGTGTGTGTTAATCCACAGAAAACTCTCGCTCAACTAATACAGCTATGTCCAAAAATAGTCTTTAGTCACGCTGTAGCACTTCCTGTGACGTAAAACCTCATTACAGTGTTTTGAACCAGCGCTAAAATGAATAACACCACTGCATGACATTATATTTAATAGCTGTGATAATTCATGAATATTTATAAGCAGAAAATTTCACCACCACTGATAAGTCATTTAAAAATTGGAGGTAGTTTCTACAGAAATGAAGCACTTCTTAATATTTATATTTATGCAGTACGAAAATGAAACCAAGGGTGTTCTTGTTTAGAGAAGAACCTCGTTTAACTTTTTTTTTTCCTGCCGTACTTTAATCACTTAATCCCAGGGACTTTCTTGTTTAGATCTGCGGCGCTGAATCAGAGCAGTTCTTCCACAGTCACCTGACCTGATCTCACACGACTAGCCCAAACTTAATCAGGCCCACATGTAACAAGAAAACTAACACACAAGATGGCTCCCAAATATTTGGCAATCTGGACTCCAGATGTGTCCAATCTATATCAACATAATTCCCAACGCAGCTGCACTCAAAGTCTGAATTATTATACACAACCCAAAAGTCGATGTACTGTAGATGATTTATGTGTAGTCATTTACTTGGGCACCTTGTAAGGAATTTATAGCGTCCCAGTGGTCATAAATGTATGCATGTTCTCCTACAGTATAATCTGCTGGAACATAAATAAGGTTTAAACAGGTGCTACCACTCACTGAATATTGATTGCATAGATTACACGACAATACGTTCACTATCCTTGTGACCTTAAGGGATGATTTACCCTAAAGACTAAACACAGACCTTTTCCGCAGCACGCTTAACCTCACATTTGTGTCCTTGGCCTCTGAGGGTGCGGTGAACATGTGATTTTCACTTTAAACATGTTTAATCCACGCTCAGGTGGGTGGGTCAGTCCGCCACATGAGAAGGTTAAGAATAAAAGCATTACTAAGCTTCTGCTGTCATTTTCAATTAATCTGTGTGGTGTCAGTCTCAGTCCAACGCTGCTGCTGCTGAATGTCCACAGAATTGAAACAAGATGGATAGAAACACCTCACAGCAGTGTGAGCAGTGTTGGATTAACAATCTGCTGCCCTCCTGTGGAGTCACGGTGACACTGTTCATGTCAGAATACCATTAGAAATATCATAACCAAATTAGCTGTCATAATTACAGGTTGATTAGTGTAAAGTCTGCTCCTACTCTGACATAGATGATTCATGTATTCATCAGTCTTTTGATTTTGTATTACTGACTAGAGCTGCAACTAATGATGATTTTTATAGTCAATGAAAATGTTGATTATTTTCTCAATTGATGGATTAGTTGTTTCATCTTAAAAATGCCAGAAAAGGGTAAAAAAAAATGTCAACCAGTGTTTCCCAAAGCTCAGAATGACGTCCTTAAATGTCTTGTTTTGTCCACAGCCCAAATATAATCAGTTAACTGTCATAGTGGAGTTAATAAACGAGAAATATTCACATTTAAGAAGCTGGAATAAGATATTTTTTTCCTTTAAAACATTATTTCAACTGCTTAATTGGTTACTAAATTAGTTTGCAATTAATTTTTTGTTGACAGTTGATTAATTGTTGCAGCTCTACTACTGACCCAACATCTTCCTACATTAGTGGTACATTTATTGAGCTTTTTTAAATGTTAACATGGGTTAATGAAAAACAGCTGTCATATTAAAGTATAAACTGATAAATGCCAATAAAACATCCAGTAATTTCGATGCTTAAAAAAAAATTCTATTACTTTTATTCATGTTCTCATCCGTCTCTCGTTCTCTGCTCTGTACCGTGCACGTCGACGTATAGCATAACACATCCTGTTTTGATGCTTATATCCTCAGAGGAGCGGCGACAGGGCAGGTATGCCGTCCAACTGCTCATTAAAAGAAAGTGCAAATTAATCCTCTCAGGGATCATTTCACTACGCAAGGCCAACAACAACAGATGCAAAGACCGGCTGCTGGAAAAACTCTAAATTATTGGTTAATTAAGCTTTGTGGAGGAAGGTTTGCCCAGATCGCATGGCGAGGAAGTGGACTAAATGTCAGCAGCAGCAGCAGCAGCAGCAGCAGCAGCATGGCATACAGAATAAAGCCCCCAGGGCATGAGTGACTTCATCTCTGTGATGGTCCGAGACTGGAGTGCATTATGGTCTGACTGGACGCAGACGTGGTGGTATAGGATTGTGTCCGATGATGCACAGTGACTGATTGTTCAGGAGTACACAATGGCTTTGCAGAAAACTACTTTAGAGGGAATGCTTTATGCATCCTCATCCATAAAGAATTCCTGCATAATAATGAGGCCTATATATAGACGGCAACATACATTTCGCACAGCATGGAGCCTCAGAGGAATGTAAGGCGGTGTAGGTTGTAGGATGCAGTGTTGTGAACGTAAACACTGAAAGATCACACACTACTCTGTCAGTTTGCTGTTTTTGTGTGAGCTGTTTGAGCGTCTTTTAAAAAATGAATCAAAATATTACAACAATGAGGAACAAGACAGGAAGGCTTTATAAAAAGATGCTTAGAATTATTTTCTGAAAGTGTTTAACTGTTACTGTCAGTCAGCTTCTTTATCTCATTGTGACAAAAGCTCTTTGAAACTGTCAGCATGACAAAAACAGTCATTGGGTGAGTTCCTTAAACCTCTGTTGATTCTTATTTGTGAGCTGGCAGGAGCACGATGTTGTTAGTCTCTTATGGATCAGGTTCAGGCAGATGGATGGATCAGCATCTCTGTTTGCATCCTATTAGTCAGAGCTGTTGTCTTTAAGAATGACCGTAATTGTTCTGTTTTCCAAATCAGTCAACTAAACTGAACTTTAATGGCTGCTAGAGAAATTATTACTTTGTTGTTGCATTTTGGGAAGATAATAAACACTAAACCTGCTACTTACAGGCTGCAATATCTACTGAGTATCAGTGGTTGCAGATGCTGGAAAAAGGATGTAGCACCACAGTTAGTCTGACTTACCCAGACTTTCCCGTTCCCGACAGTAGCATGGGGTAGTGGTTTTTAATCTTTTTGCCCAAGGCACACCAACAGGCGAGCCAAAATCTCAATGCACACCTGTATTTATATCTGTGCAAAATATCTTCTATAGCATGTGTTATCACTCTTATTAAGACATAAGACAATAAAAATAAGAAGAAAATAAGACGGGTAGCTTTCATGATACTGTCTGACAGTTTTTATTTCCTTCTTTTCTTTCGGTGGTAGGTCGTCTTTGCCGGTGCTTTGTTGTAATGTGCCTCATACATATAAATTGATCCATTGTCCTGCTCACAGCTTGCTCCTTTTAAATGTTATTATCCCTCACACTGGCTGCCATCAGGGCTTTTGATGTGTCACACACTAATAATTTCCATGTATGAATGGTGACAAATAATTTCCCTGCAAAGGTTTTTTATGTTAAATAAAACAAAATTAAATTTTTGACCAAGAGTTTGCCTTTTTATTAGGAAATGGGTGCACGCAACATACTGATACAGGTGATTAAAAATTCATTCATGACTCTTTGTACAGGCCCAGTTGAATATTGCAATAATAATGTGTGGTCATCACAAAATCCCACGGCATACCTGGATTGGCATCACAGCACACCAGTGTGCTGCGGCACACCGTTTGAGAACCACTGGCTAATGGGTCATAGCTCAGTGTTGGTTTTGAGTCAGTTTAGGTTACATACATTTGCAGATAGACGCCAGGACATCCTCTGAAGTTGTTCAAAACTGGCGTGCCACTCAGCAAGAAATTCTTGACCTCTGCTAAAAAGAAAATGCATAAATAAGAGTGGCAATTAACCTTGCTTTCACTCTGGAAAACACAAAGAGACAAAATGCTAAAAGGCTAATGTTTAGACCTGTCAAAGGACTTCTATATGACATTTAGAGCATTAGTATAGCAGCAAATAAATATTTACTATCCACACATGCAACAGCGTTCGAGCACCTTTAACACTGTTAGCTCTGTCAGCACTCTTGCCATTGTTAGCACTGTTTGTTAGCTGCTATCGCCGGCTCAGCCACTGCCGTGCTGAGAGCCGTGTGCAGACAACCTCTGAAACAAATACGCTCTGAATATTATGTTGACCTCCTTTAAGTAAGTATTTAGATTTAGCTCTGCAGCTGGCCATATACAAAACCTGAAATGGAGACATTGACAAAAGTCACTGCTGACAAAGAAATGAGGGAAACACGAACCCAAAACACAGGGATCAGGGTTATCATTTATTGTCCATCACGGGGACAAACAGTTGCACACTGCTGTGCAATTCACCATGACCCTCCTTCTTTATGATCAGCAGCCAATCAACAGGACAATGACAATCATGTCACCATGACAAAAGACACTGACAGACAACTTCTTTTGCTGATTGACGAACAGACTGCAGTGACAAATGACCGCTGAGTTTGTTGTTTACTTTGGACCACGTGTTGTCCTCCTTAAGGCGAGAGAAAAACAGGCTCACTCAGACCAAGCTATTTTCTTGAATCATGAATATTGAAGCTGCACCACCTGTAACCTGCACAGCTTTACAGGGACTTGGCACATTCCTACAAACACAGATTCATTAATTCAGAAGTTAATGACCAACCAGCTGTCAGTTTCTATAAAGTCCTTGTGGCACTTTTCAGATTAACTCTAGAAACTGACACATGATAATTAAAGCCTGGCTGATACTGAATTTGTGAACGTGATGGATTCTTGATACCACTATGTATTAGTTTAGAATTATGAAATCAATACAGACATTTTTGATAAGTGTATTTTAATCAGCATGACATTTTTTAGTTGTTGGTTCTTGTTACTGTACAGGAGGCAGCGAACACTAATATAAACCAGTTATATTGGCCATCCAATATATCCGTCTGCTCTGAGAGCGCCACCCAATTAAGGCCTGATGCTCTGATTTACAATCCAGGCAGTATTAACTGTCCAAAATCAATGGAATAGTGAAATGAGCATTTTGCTTTAGGAGGGTGTTTCATCATGGAAAATTGCTTTCTGTTCTCCAGGGGAACCTTCAAAAGAAGGAGGAGGAAAAAAAACAGCATGTACTGATGTGTTGGTTTGGCAATCTGCCGCCTGGATCAGGTGTACGAAGTAAACAACTGTAGCTGTCCTGAGTTACCACGCGTACTGTATGATAAAACCACATGAGTTTATCAAGACGACATGTGGTTGGAATATTTATCCATCATTATGAAAGCACTGTGTTTGAAGTTGTTTGTCGTGTTTAAGATCCGAACAGAAACAACCCAGACTGATGAACACACTCCACTTCTGTTTTGTGAGTTGTTCTTTTATTGGAGTCATTTTGGAGCCTCATTCCAGTGCAGCTTTAATCCTTTGCGTGCGTCGTGTTATAGATCACCTGAAGCTGGGAGCAGAGTGGTCTGGCCTCCTTGTGACAGGTCAGAATATTTATATCTCTGTCCCATCTGTGCACAGATTGTTCTCCTTTTCATAAATCATTGAGCTAAGGCAATTGCACAGGCAGGAAGGAGTGAGAGCTCCCCTTGGTGTGGCAGGAGCAGCCACTGTGTCCAATATCTCTTACTTGTTTGTTTAGTGAGATGTGCTGAGAGAACAAATGTGAGCGGTATCAAACGTGACACATTTAAAGTCTGAGCGGATGTTTTTTGAATAAATGTGTCACTTTCTGCCGTCTTCATTGTGTGCATGAATTACTGTATCTGTGTGAGTGCTTTGCAAGCTCCGCTCGCTCCAGTAAATGAGCCCAGCACGCCTCATATTTTATCACATTTGCACAAATATGTTTGCTCAAGATAACAAACAGTGTTGAAGGCTTTGGGAAATTGTCTGCGGGTGTGTGTATGTGTGTGTGTGTGTGTGTGTGTGTGTGTGTTTGCCTGGCTGTTTGTTTCGCTGCAGTCCTGGAGAAGTCTTGTAACTCAGCTCTAAATATTTTCGTGTTTTGATCAGAGATGTCGTGATCAGAAATTAATTTCTGTAGTGTTTGTTTACTGCAACAGGATCTTGGACTCATCAGCGTTGGCCTGAGAACATTATTTTGTCATCATGTTGAATCTGATTATTACGATTGATTGCTTTTCTCCCCTAAAAACAAGTTTTATATTTCAGTATTTTAGTTGGCTTTATGAATTTTGTTAACCTGTTACGCCCCAGCGACCTACTGCTGTGTTAGTGTTGTCACGATACTGGAATTTCTCACTTTGACACAAGACCTTGAAAATATTAATATTCATTACCATTTTTGATACCACAGGGATAATTGACATTCAGGGCATACAGTTTAAAGTTATTATGAAAAAGATATCAAAGCTATAACATGACAACAATGACTTTTGTCTTCTTAGTTAGCAGAGGACAGCAGAGTAACTATAGTAAACATTAACAACAAAAGACTGAGAAAGCATAGCTGGTATTGGTGTATTGAAAATGACTATTAAACTGTTACAAATATTCATATCTATATATCAATAAATCAGTATTTTTGACAACACTACGGGGTGTCTGTCATTTCAAACTCACATTGTGCAGCCAAATTTTAATCAAACACACAGAACTTAATTTTAAATTCTAATAGTGATTCCAAAGTTTCTGAAGATACAAAATATATCAGGCCATTGTTTGGAGAAATGACATGCACGAGACATCCAGAAGATTTCCATTTGATTGAATGGTGCAGGATTACAGGTACATTAGCATAAGCCATAGAAATGTAAGTTTGATTGTCTGTCGTGAGGTTGGCATTGATTAGTACGTGATTTCCGTGAGATTGAAGTCCCTTTTTTTGTTTCATTTCTTTTTTTGGGATGATTTTTATATCCTTTTGTCCCTCACCTGTGCTGTCCTTCTCTGGTTTGACAGTTAAAAAACATGTGACTTGTGCTTTAGGAGGAGAGCCCTGTGTTAGGATGGCACTGATCCAATACGCTGCATCAGTATTACTGACAATACTGAGCTCATTAAGTGGATCAGGTATTGGTCATGGTGTGACCAACACTTGATTAAATACAACTGTAAGTTCAGTGTCGGTATGAAATTAATTGTTTCGGCTAGAAGTTATTTTTGTTCAGTCAAAGCGGGCCGCCAACTCAGTCTGTAGTTTCACTGCAATCCTCTGGCCTCATGTCACCCTGAACATAAATAACTTCCAGTATGTTTCATCTAGTGAGGTATACAGATTCTAAATGTGGGGGTAAAAAGAGAGCTACTATTGGATTAGTATCAGTAAAAGCAGATAGGTATCAGAACTGGTATCAAGAGAAAACATTCACTTGGTGTGTCACTACCTTTTCTGTAGCAGATTGTATTTGTGGAGCTTGTGAGAGGAGGCGAAGCTCTCGTTTGAGATGTACAGAGACAGTATCTGTAAGAAGTTATGTTCTTTGCTGCTTTACCACTGCAACATTTTTGGTGTCTTATAAATGTATGCAGCGAGCACTTGTTTGTGAATGGCACAATAAGCTAAAGCTAAAATAATTAAGCGATGAATCAACTGGTCGCTGGGGTGCAATGATCCATCTATCTGGAACGATATATCAACTCTGATTAACGTTTTAATATCCTAGATGCAAAGTGAAAACATTGATATGTATTCTCATCTGTAGATATGCCTTTCCTTTTGAATTCCCATGGCACATCCGTGTCATCATTTCCATCCAAACACACCTGATTCCTAAATATTTAAACAGTGTTAGCGGCCTAGTGCCAGGCAGACGATGGCAAGCAGTCAAGAAAGACAATGAGGACATTTACTGATATCATCTTATATCAATCGCAGTCCCCTAAAATTAAATCAAAATCATACCGTGGCAGACTTTGTGACATCAGCAAATGTTCTATCGTTGTCCAAAGCTTGGATAAAATATTGTATTATGATGAAACTTGTGATTTAAACCCCCACTTGTTGATCAACAGGAAATGAAATGGCAATAATTCTGACTGTTGTTTTATTATTCAAGTCATGGATTAAGCAAAATTACCAAACCCTCTGTGGTTCTAGCTCCTCAAATATGAGGATTTGCTGCTGTTGTCTCATTTATTTTGTTATAAATTGGAAATATCTTTTGTTTTTGCACTGATGGTCAGACAAAACAAGCAATTTGATTTGGGCTCTAGGAAAACGGGATAGCCACTATTCACTATTTGCAGTCATTTTATAAACAAAATTATTGACGGATGAATCAAATCAATAAATAAATGCAGAATATTACACATGATTTCGTCTTTTAGTGTGATTTTTCCAACCTTAAAGTTATCAAAGATGAAATAAAAGAAACATTAAAAAGACATTAAGGGGTTAAAACTTGATACTAAATCATGATTTAACATGTTTTTTGTGAACTATGAACCCAATATATCCTACAACCCGCAAACAGACCGATTTACAAGCCGTTTCTCTTTCTGCTTCGTACAGTTATTGGCTGTATTTCTATCACATTTGATCACTGCAGCCAGAATCAGTACACGCACCAGACCTCTTAATAGAGCCAATAAACAAATACTTCCACAGGATTTATGGCTACACTTTGGCACCGCACCGCCTGTCAGCAGCACAGTGCCAGCGGTGGAATTGATCACACCGGTCAGTGATAGCATATACACGCACAACCCCACTTTGCTTGTCACAGACTCCAGATATACTACTCATTTAAAGCCAAAAACAATACATCCAGCTAATGTGTTCATAATTATAGGAACCCCAGTGGGAGAAAAACAGAGCTTTTCGAGAGATCCATCTGTGATTTAGCACTGAGGATTGCCGATGTCTCTTCAAAGGCGTAGTATGTCTAATGAGGACTCGCGCTTTGAAGTCTGTCCTCATAAAGCTTTCGGCTTTGTTTGCTTTTGTTTGGATTTTTTTTTTTTTAGAAAAGATGAATTGCTCGGCCATTAACATTAAAAAGAAATGAAGGGGAACCTTACATCATTGTTGGATGATTGGATTTGATTATTATGGTTTGGTAATTGAAATAACCCCTTAAAATGACACAGTGTGGTTAATGGAGGTCGGCAGCCCCCCTACACACTGCCTGCCCAGTGTACTCGTTATGCAACACAATAAGATGAAGCACCTTGAAAAGCAGATACATGACGTGTCCTCTGTTTTGAACTTCCTCTGGGAAATGCCAGAGAAAAACCTTTTTAATATTGCACCATTCTATCACTCTTATTAAGCAGCAATGAATACTCATTATTATTCTAAATTAAATTTGCACCACAACGCTCTCTCCTCTATTATGCATTGCGGGCTGTGAGTTAACACAGGATGCGTTTTTCACTGGGTCTTTTCCCACAGCTGTGCCCAGGCGCTCTCATCATCTCCACTGACCTGGATCATTACCTCAGTCAGGCCCTCACAGCGCTATCGGTTAAATATTTCAATGCAAACTGATGCCGGGCAGGGTAAATGGTCCTGTAACACAGAGTCATGTCAGGCTGCGGTTGCTATCGCTGCCGATATGTGGTTGTAGTTTCGTGTCTGTTGACCCTTGTGGGGCTGCTGGAAATAGGCAGCAGTTGTAGCCTTCGGGAAATATTCAGTGCAGATAAAAAATGGAGGTGCAGCAGGCAGAAATGTCCAGCAGGTAGTAACACCCACCTGTACGGCTAGATGTCATATACAGAAATTTATTGGTCATAAAACATATTCCCTGGAATACTGGGTTTCTATTCATAATTAATATCATATTGTTTCTGTTGCATCAGTTCAGACGGGAAAATAAACCCAGCCTAGCAACAAGAATCTCCGATCAATCCACAGCACTGATTTAATGTTTTCCGACAGGGTATTAGTGTGATCTGATGTAGAGGTGGACGATATGGATTAAATCTTTTATCTCAGTGTATGCGATTTAATGTATGACAGGGATCTAAATAATGCTAAACTGAAAATCATCCATTGATACAAAGGCCAGATGGAAACGACAAAGCAAAGTGCTTCATCAGATTAATACAAAAAAATCCTGTAATCCAGTAAATGCACCATTTCCATAAATTAAATTTCCAGTCCTCCTTATGGATGTGGAATATGTATTACAATAGCCTGATGCATCTAGAAATATTAAAGGGGCATTCTACAAATTTCTACACATGCAAGTTAGTCCAGTCATCATGCAGAGTCGTGGTCAACAAGTAATCTATGGCTTTGGAGGAAAGTGAGTTACAGACTTCAGTCTATATACAAAATAAATTGAATTGAAAAATGAAATGCATTATAGGAAATGTAGAGTGTAGTTTTTTAGAGCTTTTTTCACAAGTCTGGATATGTTTGCCAATTTATTTCAGTCTGTCTTTTGTACTGTAAGTCCCCAACTATCTGCTGGGGTAAAATAACTGGAATATTCTTTTGAAGATCAGCTACGTACTATTCAACCAATAGTCGTCATTTAGGTCCATTAGTCGACTAGTCACCCACATGTTTACGTTATTAATTTAATTGTTAAATGATATATTTTGGGCGGGGCAACACAATGGTTTGAGTTGAAGGTGTGAGAAAGAATAGTATCAGTAACATTGTTAACACTGTGCTACATTACAGAGAAATACAAACCGTACTAATGAACCTTCATTAATATAGGCCTATATTTTATCTACAAGTGCACGTCACACACTGAGCGAGCCGCCTGTTAATGACGCTGTGGGCTAATGGGCATGTAGCTACTTCCATGTTTCACATGATACGTCATGTTTGTAGTGGACCAATGAAGATGAGTTTACATATCACCTTGGGTTGGTCCTTCACCTTCTCAAAATGATCCCACACTTTGGATTTCCTGCCCGACATGTTATTAACTAGCCTGTGGAATAACCGCAGGTACCAGCCCTGGAAATTAACCTGACTCCTGTCTGACTGCTGAGCGTGGACACTTCTTGTGTCTGTCCTTTCAAATTAAATCTCCACATGGTGCAGTCATAAAGGTTTTGATTTATTTTGACAAGGCGCAGCTCCTCATAGAGTTTCATGTTTGTTTGTTTGTTTTTCCTGCAACTAAGCAACCAATAAAATCTTGCGGACTAATGGCCTTTCTGGTTGGCTAAGGTTTGGTCGACTATTAGCGGGCAGCCTTACGTAGTATAGATGTACAGCAAAGTCTGTCTTTGCAGACTCCTACTCTGATATAACACCTGCGAGGTGAGGTCTTCACTGGTCTACTTGACCCAGGACCTGTATTGGTTTGGGTCCACATTATGTAATGCTTGATCGGGTCAGCAACACGTCCCACTCTATTGCTACTGTTTACAACTGTTTATCATTTTGTGTAATACCTGAGTGGATCTGAGAAGGCCCATGATCAGCGCTGATGTTTAAGCTGACTCAGGATCAGATGTCAAGACTGAAAGTAAGGTGAAAAAACAGTGAACAGCAACGCCAGTGAGGTGGAGACAGAGTGGAGGAAAGATGGATAATGAGCTCGACAATACTGCATACGCAGCAGCTCACATCACAACAACAGTTCAATAAGTGATAATAGAATAAAATAAGATAGAAACATTATTAAACATTATCAACAGTAAGATGGGTAAGAACAGTTATCTGTCCGACATGACTGAACGTTTTTAGCAGTAGACATCAAAAGAAAACAGCATTTATAGTAGTAATTTTAATTACCAGGTTTGTTGGGTCTATTGAATAGACCTCATCATTTCTTTCAGCTATGATAACATTGTATGATGATATTCGGAAACACAAAGACACTTCAACAATGAAGTCTGGCAGGGCAGGATACACTCAGTCAGATGATGACACAGGTTGTAAACAAGCCAACAGCAACTATATTTGGATGTAAAACTGAAAGTAAACACACCTGAAATGTCAATAACAACCTTTTAATTGCACGGTACTGTTGTGCACACACAACAACATCAAGAGCAGCAGAGTACCTTGAAGCTGAACCAGGACGTTTGTATATATATGGTGAAAGACATTTTTCTCTTCCAAATAAATCTGGCAGATCTGACGTGTGTCTAAAATCTGTGTGATTGTCTGACTGCATGTTTCTGCCCCCTCAGACCTCCCTTTAGCGATGCTGTCGTGCTCCTCGATCTCAGCAATTACACTGGATTTATGATCAATCCTATAAAAGATTTTGTGCCTCAGAGGGCTCTAATCTATACAGCCTTCCTTCAGTCTACAGCAGGTGTCAGGGTGAAATAATTGGAGTATTAATGATGTTCCTGTCATCGTGCTGATGCTGAGACTGTGAATCACAAGTGGCAGGAGCATAATAAGAATCTACCTGGGGCTGCAGACGAGCATTTGATTGGAAGGCAACATCTCTAACAGACAGACACATCGTTATCTACAGTTGTGCTGCTGTCATGTGTGTGAAACTTAGGTGTCTGTGTGTGTCTGTCGATGCATGAAGGTATGGGGGTGAACTGGATTTGCATTGATGCACGTGACCATGCATGTGTGCCGATATTTGCTCACTGTAAATGCACGCTGCGTTTAGATTCTCCCTCCTATGGCAGGAAATGAAAGCCAAATAAGTGGGATATCTCTAATCCTGCTTTGCATATCTTCCCACCCGTGTTTGTAGAAAAGCATGTCAGTGTGTGTGTGTGTTTGTGTGTATGAAAGCATGTGGGGGTCCAGCTGCTGGGAGAGCAGTGTTTAGTAGGTAGCAGGCTGTGAAATTTAATCTGGAAGTTGTAATTTCACAGCCTGGAATATTGAGCGGGAAAATTCCCGCTGCATCACTGAGGCGCTGGGATCCCCCCTTTCACCATGGTTACTATGGTTACTGTTAGCATGCCAAAATACCATCAAAGCGGTGCCACCATGCCTGTGCACAGATATTAGTTTGACATACAGTATACAATATTGTCGGGCAACCGGACCTGCATGATTTGTTAACCATTACTTTCATTCTTTTACTTTTTATTCCTCTCCTCTTTTTTCCATACTCTCCTCATCCTCCTCTTCCTCCTCCCCTGACTATCCTTCAGTGTAGACAAAAACAGACAAAATTAAGGATGTCAGTTTCGGTTAATTTCACTTTCGATAGCTCGACGCCCATTAAATGGTAACTAACCAGTTAATTTAAAACAACAACAACAAGAGGCCTTTTTTTGTCCGATGCTCCATTGACTCAGTGAGAGGTGGTGAAGTTTTAATTTCCCCATTTACACTGCCTCTTCAAGGTGTTAATTTCACACTGTTATTCCGCCTCGCTGTGCTGTGGAAAAGGTACAGAGCTGTCTTGCTTTAAGACAGCATTGGAGGAAGTAACGGCACCTAGATGATGTCTGTATAAATGTAACAGCCAGCAGGATGGACTTATGGGTGGCTCGAGTGTAAAGTTTTGACAATGTGTGATACGTGTGACCCACTACTGGGAGATTTAGAAAGTAGTTGGTAGCAGTTAGCAGCTAACTCAAAGACAAAGAGCAGTGGCTGAAAATGTCCACAGTTGGGGGAGACAATGAGGTCTAAGAGCTTGTTATTCTCCAAGTAGGGGACAAGATCAGCCGCCATATGAAAGAGACAGTAGATGATGAGAGGCTGACGCCATTATGGTATAATGCCTCTTTTCCTATTGCGATGCTGGCATGCTGTCTGAAATCACACACTTATGCTAGAAAGTCAAATGGCTCTGTGCATTACAGCTAATTTCTCGCTAGCAGATCACTAGCATACTCGCTAGTCACGTTAGCGGTTGTGTCAGCACAACTGAGGATATCACTGTCGTCAGAATTCAGCACGTCTCCTTCCATAGGGCAGAATGATGAACCATCATGCAACACTTGTGTAACTCAACATAAAATGTACAAGTTAGTGCGCTGTCACCAGAACAACCACCACATCCTGCATTTATGACGTAGTCCTTGTCCGGCACGCATCAGCGTTTAGACTACAAAGGATATGTGGTCAAATGTGTCCCAGAACACCTCGGCATGTGGTTTGAGTGATCTGATCTCAATGTGTCCTGGTGGTTGTTTACACTTGTATTTAGCACTGTCCACTTGTGATCGAAACATTAAAGACGCATGTTAATACCAGGTATAAACAGGCTCATAAAACTTCTCCTTGCATGCCACCACGAGGTTGACGTATGAGTGAAATGTGTTCACAAATGTTGGATTGATTGCAATGAAACTTGGCCAATTTGTGGCAGTAGTTTGGTTTATGATCAAATACTAATGGCATTCCCATCGGCCTCAGCTGTGCTTTGTATTTGGAGCTAATTAGCAGTACAGCATGCTAACACGCTAACCTATTTATATTGAGACATTAGCTTTTTTTAATAAAACTTTGCGAGTAGCAGGCCTAGTTTCAAAACTGTAAATGTTTCACTTAAGTATTTTGTTCTAAAATATATCACAAATATATATATATCTTTGGTATTAAAGGTATATTTAGGTGATCAGTGTTAAGTCTTTCCTCTGTGAGGTGAAGGATGAATGGTAGCTGCCCTCTGCTTTGTAGTAGTAGTTGCAATAGTAGTACCACTTTGGAGTTAAGTGGATAAATCTCTATTTAACATTTGAATACACCATAATTGCCATTGCAAAATAACAGTCCCTCTCAGTGGACAGACATTAGACACATATGGACATGGACACACATTGTGTATTCGTCTCATGTGATTTTCCTGGAAAAGGTCAGCATGCCTCTGGGCTACTTTACACTGGAATACATAATATCTCACTAAATGGCAGTTTGGCAGCTGTTTGCCAGCACAATAAGTGTATTAACTCGTCCCACACTCCTAATAAATATCACCCTCTAAATGACTGGATCATATTTAGCGTCAGTGTTCGTGTGCTGAGATACTTGGAGACTCCTACATCCTCCGGCTCTCAGTGAATCAGTAACATCAACAAATTGTCAGATAAACAAGTGAATCAGCAGCCGAGTATGCTGAAATTAAATAAGCATATGTCTGGTGTTGTTTATTGTGATAACCATTTTAATTGAGTTCTTGCTCCTCTCCAAACTGGTGATTCCTGCTGCAGCCTGCTACATTCCCAAAAGAGCCATTCTGCCATCTCTCACTGTGATTTGGCAGTGAGACACTCACAGCTCCAGTCAGGAGTTACATTAGTCAGCCCATCTGCTCCTTACAAACTGTGGTTCGCACTTCAAACATGTCTCTCGCGACGGGTACTGCAGGAAGGTGCAAGCCTGATAATTTGCAAAAATAATACAGCGGGGTGCTGTTTCTAAGACGTACTTGAGAAAAAAGTTGAGGGAATAAGATTTTCTTTCACTTTTCTTTTTCCTCCACAGCTACATCCAGACTGTTTATTCTGTTGATCGGATGCTGGCAGCTGATGAATGTTGCCTGATGAATGTGTAGGTATGTAGAATATGTATTCAGTGTTGCTGAAAGATGAGTACATGAATTGAACTGTCAGTTTTTAAATCACGATTAATTGCTGAATTTTAGCAGCTAAATGTGACTGATTGCAATTTTTATGGCATGTTTAAAATTCTGTTATTTTGCATTTTTGAAGTCCTTATTATCAAAGTACAGCAGTTGCTACCAGAGTGTCTTGATTGGGAATCAAATTAATGTAAGGTTTGATGCTTTATAAAACAAAATTGGGTGCCAGCATGAGTCACGTCTGACAAATGATTATAAAATAGAGAGAAAACAGCTCTGTCAAACCATAGGCCACGAAACAATAAAGCACACAGCAAATGATGAAATATATCACAACAAACAGCACTGCACAAACAAGTAGACTGCAGCTCAGCTCAGTTCAAAAGGTGTATTCAATAAGCAAACAAACAAAGCAATCTGTGTGTGTGTGTGTGTGTGTGTGTGTGTGTGTGTGTGTGTCTGTCTGTCTGTGTGTGTGAAAAATGTCCCACAATCTCAAGAGTTCAGTCCACGAAAGTCTGTCTTTTGTTTTCCCAAAAATCCCTCAGAGTTCAGCCCCAGTCCAGTTTTTAGCACTCCAGGTTTCACCACAGATCCAGACACACAGATCAGGGAATCAAAAATCCAAAATAGCTTCAATATTACCAGCTCAATGAAATGAGATTATTTACAATATATACACCTGGTACTAACTGTACCGCTGACTAGTCAGTCAGTCAGTCAGTCAGGTTTGCAGTATTGGACTTAAAGGCGTATGTCACCGCTGAAGAGATGGCCCTTTAATAAAACTAGAATGTCTGTGCAGTAGAAAGAAGCACATACTTTTAAAATTGGTGCTACAGAACCAGAGAAAACAGAGGAAAAGGACGCTTTTGCTCAAGAGTTAGAAAACCTACAGCGACCAGAATGCACAGTGCCACGTCAGACCAATCACCGCTCAGCTGGTGGGTGACGTAACGCAAATATGTCTGTTTAAAACAATGGCAACTGGCTGGCAAGACACAATCTCGTATCACAGTTAAACAGTGTGCTAAAACATTTGAGGTGAGACGTAGGCAACACAGTAACAGAATCTTTTTTTATGTTTGATCAGCGCTGCCTAATTTTACAGTTTGATCTCAGTCCTTTTTTTGGCCTCCATTTTCACTGTGCAGGAAACAGTATGGCGCCCACTTCGTGTTCACAAACTCGCTATTACAGCTAAATTGGGCACAAGAATGTGTTTCTAAAAACATTGTAGGCACTGCCTAGTTTTACCATTTGATCAGATTTTGGTTGACATCATCCAGCGGAGTTTCACTGGGGGCAAGGAGGCATATCTCGGCACTGGTTAGATGGAGAAAAGTTTACCACAGTTAATTTACACATACTACCCACATTGTTTTGATACAGAGCTGGTTAAAAATTGGCGAAGTACCCTTGTAACTCTTTCAAGACTGCAACACCTGGAGAAACTCAGACTTGAGCAGCGTACTCTTCTTCACTGACCAACAACAGCGGTGGCTAATCGACACTAATCATTTTTTATTCTGCAGGTGCATATTTCTTTTTCTTTTTTCAATACCGTCTGGGAGATTTTTAAAGTGAATGCGACATTAAAAAAACGCAGTGGTGTCTTATTTTCCATCACTGCATCAGCAGGAAGCAGAGAACAGTTGCAGCTCCTTGAATAGGTTGCGTCAAAGGGACAAAAATAGCAGCACGTGATAAATGCGATTAAAAAACAAAACAAAACATAATAATCAAATCTCGATTAACGCATTAAAATGTTTTCTCTGGGTGCTCCGGTTTCCTCCTACAGTCCAATGACAAGCGGGTTACTGTAGGTTAAGTGATGGCTCTAAATTGTCCTGTAGGTGTGAATGTGAGTGTGAATGGTTGTCTGTCTCTATGTGTCAGCCCTGTGATAGTCTGGTGACCTGTCCAGGGTGAACCCTGCCTCTCACCCAGTGTCAGCTGGGATAGGCTCCAGCCCCCCTCGTGACCCCTAACAGGATAGGCAGTTATGAAAAATGAATGAATGTATACATTTATATATATGACTACTGTGATTGCGATGGGTGTTTCTCCAACGTTTGTGATTTTTTATCTGCCAAAGAAGAAATAACTGCATAATAATCCATAATGAAAATAATCTTGACTAGCAGCCTCAATCAGTGTTGCACTGAGTACAAGATTCAGCTTTAATTCCTGAATATGTTTGTATGGATGTGGTGATTAAAACTCATTGTTATTCAGGTTTGAAGTGAATCCCAGAGGACCCACAATCCTCTAGTGATTTTTTTCAGCCCTGTCTCCAACTTCCTGTCAAACCGTTGACAAAATATATGTCTAAGCTCAATCCACAATCAATTAAAGAGACTTTATTAGCACCCAGGCCCATGCCTGTGTCCCTCTGCTACTGAAAACTCACTCTCAGGTCAGACATAAAGCTGTGGTCCAATGCTCAGGGGGGTCTTTCTGTGTGGCCCCAATCTATTACTGTGGCAGCATGTCACTCAGGGGCCAGGCAGCTCGTTCTCCCCAGGGATCTCTAATCCAGGAGGCTGGATCTTTTCCCCAACATGCGCCCTCCTCCTTACCAATGACCTTCACATTTCACTGCAGGGGTGTCGTTTGGAATAGCAACGACACATGTACCGCGTCACATTCCATATCTGGCACTGTAATTCTTGATATGTGCGTCACGTCCCTGAGGAGCGTGTGGCTCCCGCTCGCGGCTCCACCTCAAATGCCAATTTGAACCCACCTTGAATTGAGAGGACCCTGATAAAAATTCATATTTGATGCTTCTGTGTTGTTAAAGGTCAGATGATGCTAATCAGACGTATTTATCATTCAGTTATGGGACTCGTGTTTCAGTACAAACATTTCATTTTTTGCTCTCTGTCCACATTTGCAAGAAATTGTTTGTCCTGGAGAGTTTGTGTTGTCTGGTCTCAGCCTGTGTGTGCGTGCGTTTGTGTGCCACGTGTAAACATAATTATGCACTATATATAAGTGTGCACTGGTAAATGGCATGTCTGTGCCCTCTGTGTTTTGTGTGTTTGTTTTTTTGAAGTGCAACCGTAACATTAAGGCACAGAAGTTGATGAGATGCTGAGTTTAATTCCCTCGTTGTCTTCCATGTGTGTCACGCTAGTTTTATGCATGGCTGTGGCAGCAGCTGCTCGCATTTCCTTGGTGGTGAGAGAGACTTACTGAAGCATGCAGCATTTCAAATACAAAATCTTAGTATAAACACAACAAATATTGTGACCCATACACATAGACATTTTTGTGTCTGCTTTTATATCCCTGTCTCCAGGAGATTATGTTTGAGATTGTATTTAAACAACAAATATAATCTGACAGAAATATAACCCACCTGAACTACATGTTTTACTCAAGTGTATGTTCATAATGACCTTACTGGCAAAGAGGCAAAAAGCTCTCACTTCTTTAGTGACATAGCTTTACATCTACTAAATGGATTGACACGAGTTTTTGAAAAGACGGCTGTAGTTCCCAGACAATAAATACCAATGACTGTGGTGGTTTCAGTGCCACTATTAAGTTGTCATTTTTGGTTTTAAGGAAAATATCTTGACAATTATTGGATGGATTGCTGTAAAAAACAGTTACAGATATTTCAAGTCTCTTGATGATAAATTGAAATGACTGGTAATCTGTTGATTTTTCATCTAGCGCCATCATCAAGTCAAAATTCAGCAAAAGTGATGGCATTCTCCTCAACTGCTTAGTACAGTTTGGAAATGGTTAGCATGCTAACAGGCTGTGTTGAACCTGGTAAATATTTGAAGGTTAAGATCAGCATGTTAGTAATGTTATGAGCATGCTATCATGCTGATGTTAGCATTTAGCATGTAGCATCACTGTGCTCAGCTGCCAACATGGCTTTAAACTTCAGGGCCGTACTCATGCTGCGTCTTTAATCACCTGGAAAATGTGAGGTAAGGCGCTGGGTGCTACGCTTGTGCCTTTTCTGAGCCAGCTTTCAAGAGCACGGCGGTGGGTTGCGTCTAAGGTTGCTCGAGCATTCTCAACAAGCACTGTATCATAGCTTATTGATCTGAAATCCCAAATGCAGAGCTGATCTTCTTCCAGGCCCTGTTTGTGTGTAGGCCTATTGTTCATGGGACAGGTGTACACTTGTGTGTCTGCACTGAATAAATGAATATGGGGGCGCAAAAAATATGGCATTTGTACAGCCCCTAAGGGTGCTTTCACACCTGAGCTGTTTTGTTTGTATTAACCAAATCCTGAAGTGTTTCATCAGATTGTTCAATTAATTTGGGTTGGTGTGGACCAAACAAGCAGACTCTGGTCTGCCTGAACACTACTCCACTGTAGGTGAGATCACAATCCAACCCAAATATAGAAAGTGAACTAAATAACAGTGCTAATACATAACTTGTAATGACCTTATCATCTGTGTAACATGGACAAGAAATCATAATCTCTCTTTCGCATTACGGCACGCCTTCATCCTCTGTACCATCTCACCTGTCTCCCAAATATTTGATGGCTAGAAACACTAAAGCAAAGCCAAGACTGCTTAATTTGATGTTTCATTTTTTTCTGATACCAAAAAATTTCAGCGAGTTACTTGGATTTTCTGTCCAATAGTCAGGTGACCTTTCTGATTACTTTACACTTGTTTACAGTGTTTGGTGCACTTGACAAAGTGCAATGTGAATGCTAACCAAACCAGTCTCACTGAGTCTATTGAACTAGGTGTGAATGCCAAGTCCATATTTTTCATCGAAAATTGTCACACACCTAAAAATAAGTAAGACCTAATGTTGTGTTAGTCATGATTACAAACCAAGTGTGAAACCCCCAGAAGTACACAGACAATAAAGACAAGATAAAATCATACTGTAATGACTAATGGGGGAAAACTCATAATAATAATTTAAAAAAGAAAAAAAATAATAAAAAAAATAATAAAATAAATAAAAAGGAATAATGGTCCCATCAGCAACAAGACAACTCATACAAAAAAAGAAACTTGGTGTGCAAAGGCCTGTAGTCTCGTTATAGTTTTGATTAGGCACTCAAAGCACTTGGTTATGGTTTGAGACTTGACTTGAGCACAGGATTGGACGTGTTTACTGTTTTCACATTTAACTGAAACTGTAATCTTTTCCTAATGTTAACCAGTGTGCTACCCACACAGGACAAACCCCACAATTAAAAGTCCTTCACTGTGTTTACTCACCACCCACCCAACGACCTCTCTATGATTTGTGTTCAATACAAAAAGGTAGCTTGTTTAAATTTAAATAAAAAAACATTATCAGTGCACATACAGCATGTGTGTAATTTGGCAAAGACTAATTATTACCTAAATGTCTAGGAGACTTGGTTGCCTTCTTATTATGTAATAGATTGATTAGGTCATTTATAATTGCTTTGAGTTGATTGGTTTGCAACTCATCAACTAGGTTTCAGTATTTTACGAAATATCGACCGAAGGAGAAATTACAGTTACAGTGCTCATCTTTTAACCCCTCGTCTGGCAGCTTCACATTGTGGCAAGAAAAAGTGTTGTTGCATTATTTATGACCTTGGCCTTCACCTTGACTCATCATAGCTGTGGTCAGCGGACAATGTGAATGTGTAATGATTCTGCACTGGCAGGGATCACAGCCAATGGATGCACTGATCGATACACGCTGGTCTCTCTCTCTCTGCCTGTATTGATCAGTCAGCGTGTGTGCCTGAGAGCCAGACTGAACAGACAGCGGGAAAAATACTCCTCTCCTCATTACTCAGAGAGCAGTCCAAGCATTGTCACCTTTGATGGAAACCAGCCCTCTCCTCCCTGACACCGTCTACAGTGTTGAAGAATGAAAAATGCAGTTAAGATCTTTCTGAGGGGATTATTATATCAAATGCCCTCGTCTCCCTCCAGACCAGAAGCACAATGCCATTTGTAACGTCACTTAAAATTGCAGCTTCTGCCAGAGTTAATAAGTCATTTTTTAACTTCCCAGACTGATAAAAAGTCTATCTTTAGCGGCCTTCAGCTCCAGAGGTTTGGATACATAATAGGCGTATTTTATCATCAGCAGGCAGCCAGCAGAATGGGCTCGAAAATGGTGGAGAAAATGGACTGACTGACCTTGTGGAGTAAAAACTCAATTATGCATTTATGAATGCATGTGAGATTGGACATGGGCATGTGTACAACAAGGTCAGTATCAAGGGGGAAAATCTTGCAGGTGTTTACAAAGGCTATAAATCACCTGTCGTGCTTGTGACTGTTCAGAAAAGAGATGCGATATCAAGTCTGACACCTCTGCTCTCACACTGATGGTATCTGCATGGGAATAACAGCAGCATTGTTGAACCCACACAGGGCACACGCATTCAGTACCATAACAATGTAATCGGAGAAAGCTCTTTAACTGCATGTAGAGGACTCTGTCTGCTGCTGTAGCCAGGTTCTGGTTTTGCTGGTCCGATGTACGAGCTTAAATCAGTTTGATTTAATGTAAAATGGCTGAACTGACTTTTATTATTATGGCACATTCTGGCAAATTAAAAAGTAGCCTACATCCGCAATCTGTGCTGGCACGTCACAGCCCTAAATCCAATTTAGACTGCATTCATAATAAGCCAGATGACAATGTGATTGATACTATATTATGTTTGTTTATAAAGGGACAGAGCCACCTGTGTCTGACAGGCCGTGAGGCGAGCACTGGCAACAGGAAAGAGATCAAATTTCAGTAGAGGCGGGAGGTGTGACAGCAGCGCACGTTGTTTGTTTACTACGAAGTTCATGTGTTTTCTGGGGGGTGGCAAGAGGAGACATGGCAGAGCTAGTCTCTCAAGAACATAAAAACTGCACCAGTATGACAACATGTTAGATCTGAAGCTGACAGAGGAGGTGTCCCAACTGACAGCCAATGAAGTGGTGTGCCATTTAGAGTCGGGATGCACAATATTGGATTATTTGCTGATATTTGATTTGCCGATATCGATATATACACTTTTTCCCTGTCTGATTTTAGTGATTAAGTCTCTTTTGTAGTGGAATTTACATCATATTATGCATGCATACTCTTGTCCTAATGGCCAGGTCGCTGAAAGTTTATGGTATATGACCATCGATAATAACAAGCCAGACTACTTGCTGTTGGCTGTGTTGTATGTCATTTCCAGAAAATATGTTGAGAGGGAGTAATTACACGCACATTGCATTAGTGCAAGGCTATTCCTTATTTTTAGAAAATATCACAATGTCAAATGTGTCTTTGGGGCGCCCACTAGCTCACCTGGTAGAGCGGGTGCTCCATGCACAAAGGCCATGTCCTTTCCACAGCAGCTGTGGGTTCGATTCCAGCCCCGATCTTTGCTGCATGTCATCCCCTCTTTCTCTACCTCCTTCATGTTAAGACGTTTTCTAATAATGGCAAAAATGCCAAATAAGAAAATGTGTTTTCTGCTTTAAAGAATGAAGCTTCGCGTTAATTCATGCTGGACATGGACGTCATACGCCCCAGCTGTAACCAGCTGACAGCCAGTTAACTGGATCATTGCTTCTAATCAGTCACACACCGATCACAACCCGTTCTCACAACAAGGCGATCCATTTAAATATGGCCTCCTACTCAGTGATCACTGCTACACCACTGCTGCTGCTGGCAAAGCTTTGTCTCCTCCACCCCAGCCTCCACCTTACTACCGTCCTAACATGGCTTAAAGGTTAAAAGGGTATTTAATGTCTTGCTTTGGGCCCACTCTTGTACACCTGGGGGTTTTCTGCATTGCACTCCTGTACTGGTTTAGCAAGCTACTTGTCTGATCCAGGGAGCATCTTAAGAGCGGAGCCATCAGCGCCAAGTAAAACTGTGTTTCCATCAATGACGAGAGTGTTCCTGACTGAAGTAATGCTACAAACATTAGATAGTAAGTAGGCTACTCACCTGTCCTGAGTAAACAGCTGATCAATACCTGGTTTCTGGTCATGACGTAACAGAAATTCATATTTAATGGATTCAGTGTGGTGATGTGACGCTATAGTCAGATTCTCATTTGCTGCTGGGACAAATTGTCATTATGTTCCACTCAGGAGCAGCTGCGGAGTCAAGTGGGACACCTTGTGAAATTTGGTATACCTGTCCCATGTGGAGTTTGGCTTAACACCAGCTGGGTTTGAACATTTTCACCCTGGCTCAGCCCTACCTCACAGCATACAAAGGCTCATCTAAATCAAATCAAACCAGTATTTTCCAAGTCAGTCTGTGTTTACAAGCATAAATACTGCTTACATGGCCCAGAGGAATTTAAATCTAATTTATTTCCAGCTATAATATTAAACTGAGAGTGAATTAGATGAAAGAAACAAAGAGTGAACGGAGGTTTTATAGCCAAAGGTTGTTTGATAATGAGTGCTGTTACAAAATGAAAGCGTCTCTCCTGCCCAGGGTCAGAGCTTTATATCTGTCCCCGTTTCATCGAGCTGATTCTTCTGTGTTTGATAAGTGGCCTTGCAGTCGACACATTAAAAAAAAAAAAAAAGCCCAGCCTGATTCTTTTTAATCCTGATATGTAACGTGTTCATTCCTCAGCGGGAAAGTGAAAAATAGTCTCTGGTCTGCTCGCTTCTGCACGAGTTGGACCGGAAATTATGTAACTTCTTCAACTTAACTCCTTTTCTCTTTTACAAAACACTTGATGTTTTGTTACCATGGAGACGAAAAAACCCAGACAAAAAAAAGTTGCCGTGCTTTACTGAGATGCAACTACTGGGAGGTTGTTAATAGAGGCATGTTTTTTTTTTTTTGTTTTGTTTTTTTGTCGCTGCAGAGGACTAATTTTTAATGTTTCATCTGATTTACAGCGACTGGACTCCGCTGGTTAGAAAGAGACGCCTACAGATTACCAGACAACTAAATTAGTTAAGCAACATAAATCCATTTCACCACTCAGTGCTCTGCTATCAGTGACGATCAATGCCTGTATTGATGTCTGTCTTTGACCCCAAGATTAACATTCAACAGAGCGCCTTAATTTCACCTCAGTACTGCAACACTTTGAAGCAGTTCAGTCTGCTTTGACTAAAGCAATTTTTAAATGTGCAAAAAATAGTGGAAAAAAATAAGGTTACAAAATGTATTCTTCATTATAAGTAGCTGCACTATCAGCGCTTTATAACATACTGACAAGTGTCTCATTTGTTTCTGTGTGTAGGTGACATACGGGATGTGAAATATAAACTTCTGCAACTACCAATTATCAATTAATCTGCACATCTGCAATTAGTCCGCCCCCGGATGCAGACTGGCCAACCATAACGTAGCATCGGGCCGGCTCAGACCAGGGTCTGACAGCAACACAGACTCTAATGCAGTCGTTTCAGATTTCCTTCATTTTCAGGCTGGTTTTGTGGATTTGGAGCTAAATGTTGTGCCTGGGGCACGTCGTGTATTAATGATACTCGTTACCTGGAGAGGTTGGAAAAAGATATATGTTTCTTCCCTGTTCCAAAACCAAAATCAAACTCTGAAAAGTGTAGGGTTAGCTAGCTAGCTACTGAAGATATAGCCTACTGAATGTATACACATGCTGCTTTTGCTTTGTAATGATTATAACAGTGAAACAAAGACCGACCCTGCTGTACAGGAACCAGTGAAGGGAAGCAGGGAAACAAACACCGCTCTTCTGCACAGCTGGTTCAATATCAGCAAAGTTTCCCTTTATATTCATTGTCTTCTGTGTGGATCAGCAGTGATGTGGTGGTTCACTTTTACACTGTGATCTGTAGCCTATAGTTGGGCTTTAGCTTCTAACTATCTTTGTCTTTTTAACCTGTTGTTGCTGCTGAGTCAGTTTGACATCCTGGATATATCCTTCAAACACAGACTGTAGACCCCTCTGTCTGCTTCTCTCTGGAATCACTGTTTCATTCTTCCAAAAATTACGATAATATCTCTTCAGGGAGTGCAGTTAGTTACAGTGTGGGCTTTATGTTTACGCCAACAGCTTGTTGGACCATCACAAAGAGGCGGGGCTTAGCGAAGGGTCAATTCATCATGTGAAAAATTGCAAAAAAATACCCGTAACAGTTCCCTAGAATCCAAGTTGACTGTTTTTTTTTCATCTTGTTTAACTCCAGTCTAGGGCTGGCACAAAATCAAATTTTTACTACACCATTATCGTGGCCAAAAGAGTTCACAATAACGATATTATGACAATATCTATGGAAAACATATATAATGCTATCAGACAAATTCATCTTTGTTTATTTTGTGTTTTTTCTTCTGTTTTTTTTTGGCCAATGAATACACTCAGAATATGAGTGCAGGGATGTGAAGAGAGTCTGTAACCATAACTGTACCAAATCGCACAAAAAGAACAACTACACAGAATGGATAGGGAAAACACAACCAGATGGTGTTTTGGGAGAGGGAGACAAAGTAAGAACAAAAAGACACAGAGGCACAGGATTATTAAGATGATATCATATGTGTATTATTAACATGATAAAAATATGTCATTTTTAAGTATCATGGTTAACATCAGTGTCGGTATATTGCAACACCTACTCTATCTGACAAGAACTATAAGGGAAATAAACTTAAATAAACTCGATTAAATGTCAGGGCTGTGTGTTTGTAGTTTCTTATTTACCTCTTATTACATATATTTATGTAAGATTGACAAGAGGAAGAGTTTCAGTTTGTGAGCGAGACTTAATTCTGACTGAGGGAGAAGTCTCTCCGCCTCTGCAGGGCTGCAGAGAGGACACAAAGGACAGTAAGTTTACAGAACTGGTGGTAGTGTTTGTCATCTTCAGACTTTCACACACCAGTATTTTAACCCAGTGGTTATAAATGCAACACTGTTACTGTGGAGTTTAGTTAAAATTGACTTTTTAGTGTCATGTGTTTTGTACAGTCTCCCGATGTGATTAAAATCATGAGAACAAAGTGTGAGATTGTTAAAAAAAAAAAAACTGCTGTCAACACTGCAGTGATAACGATACTCAACACATCTTGTATTTTGTTTCAGCACATTTAGTTTGTGTGTAGTCACTTCATACTTTCCTGATCTGGTTAATTTGGGTTTTTTTTTTTTAGAGATATTCACATTTGGAACAAGGCCACAGACACAACTGAATACATTGAAATTATGTCCTCTGTGATGTGCCTTGGAGTTTGGGGTTATGAGGGGAAGTTAACATTACAATTATACATGTGGTGTTTTACAGTCTCATTCTTTACTTTTTGCTCTGTGGCGGCAAACTATCCACATACTATGATAGCTAACAGAGTAGCATCCAGTGAATTAGCACCCCCTCCGGTCAGATTAGGGTTAAGAAAAGAATTATGGTTTGGTGTCATCGTGTTACGTATTTAATGCCGTTACTTACTCAGTGTAAAGTTATGTAGGTTAGGTTTAGAAAAGAAACACGGAATTGGGTGTTGTCATCTTACGTACTTAACGTTAAGTTACGTAATTAACGTAATGTGCTGATGTACCTTTAAAATAACTGAAATCTGACTTGGTTCCACACGGGACATGAACACTGGTCTCCTGAGGGAAAGTCTTGTGTTTGTTTTAGCCACACCCCAGCCTGGCTCATTACTCAGACTTTCGCTCTTTGTACTGCGTCCTTCTTCACTCAGGTCAGCACATTTGTCACGTGATTGAGCCTTAACCATCATGTGGGTTATATATATATGTATATCCTCATACTACGGTTTGTATGACATTTAATAATTAGCATCCAGTGAATTAGCGCCCCTACCAGTTAGATTAGGTTTAGGAAAAGAATCATGGTTTAATGTTGTTATCTTACGTACTTAACATAAAGTGAATTACTCAATGTAAAGTTAACTAGGTTAGGTTTACGAAAAGAAACATGATTGGCTGTTGTCACATTACGTATTTAGCGTTGAGTTCATGTTCTAACAACACACCTTTAGTCCGACCTTGTCTCCATGTCCAGATAAGACATTCATTGACATTTTGGGATGCCGTGTCAACTTCAGCCTGTTACATGCATTGTCTTCTTTCAAAATACACTTTTGCTTTCACAGAAAATTTAAATTTTACAAACAGTCTCTTTCTAAACAAACGCTCTGTGTCACCCCAACACTGCCAATTAACGTTTTTTTCCCTCAGCGCACGTGTTTGGGTTGGGGCAACAAAAACACATGGTTGCGTTTAGGAATAAAAGAACATATTACGGCTTACAAGTCGGAAGCACCTCTCTTCCTGGTGAAGGTAGGTGTTTGTTGGCTGTCGTTAAACTATAACGGGGAACAGCTGCATATGATGCCGACGTTAAAGGATGTTTTTATTTGTCCATGTCTGATGCTGAAAGTCGCCACCCATACACCGGATTTCCACGACTTAGGAGCGAGACTGGGTTGCAACTAATGTAAAGTGACAATGTGACAATTAAAATAACTCAAAGGTCTCTTGGTTCCACATGGGACATGAACACTGGTGTCTTGAGGAAAGTCCTGTGTTTGTTTTAGCCCCACCCCAACCTGCCTCTTTACTCAGACTTTTGCTCTTTATACTACTTCCTTCTTTACTCCAGTCAGCACATTTGTCACATTAACGCAGCCGTCATGATTATTTGGGTTCTGAATTCTGGTGCATTACTTTTCGTACATAGGAACAGTGCATGAGAACAACATGGTGGCAGTGCAGTCTTTGAATTGGCATTTACATCATAGTGAGATGTACAGACTATGTAACTGGGCTGTTAAAGGAGAAGTCCAGTATTTTGCACTTTGAGCCCCATTCCTGGTTGTTTATGATGAAATAGAGTGGTTAAGACCAAAATCTTGACGATTGCTCCTTCTCTGACAATTTGAGAGAATTTGGCTTTCCCCTGCCTGGCTTAACAATGCTGTCTATGGCCATGTGTAAATCTGTCCTAAAACCACCTTAAACGTTTGTTTTCAAAGCCATGAAACTCACCCAGTGGTCAGTGGTGTTCCTTGATGTTCCCACATAAAGATCGTAGCAAACTGTGGTTTCCATCGTGTTTTCTCTATTCATCTGGATTGTGGAACTATTTTTTCAGCTGCCTCACACCCGTGTGTAAACTTCCGCTTGATCGTTCGTTTGACCCTGAAGCGTTATACACTCCAGCCCACTTGATGGCAATAATGCTCCTTTACGTGAATGTCACCAACCGGCAGGAAACCATTGCAATGTAATGGGACACAGAAAGAAGCAGAAGAAGAAGGCTGGCATTGTGTTCAAAGGCATCGTACTGCGAAGGTTGTTTACAAGCGAGTAATAATGGGCAAGTTTTGTGTGGTCAGCGACTGCAGGAGAATTCCTCCGAAGAGGAGGAGCGCACAGGACTGTCGAGTTGGTACTTTCGCTGAGCTAAAAGACTACAATGACTACAACCTTGACATAAACAACCCCCTTTCCATTTCCGGTGGTGGATTACTACCAACGGACAATGAGGCTTCCTATAGGAAATCAATGCATGGACAAAATGTCAAATAAATCATCATGGAAACCACAGTTTGCTACGATTTTTATGTGGGAACATCAACGAACACCACTGACCACTCGGTGAGTTTCATGGCTTTGAAAACGAACGTTTAAGGTGGTTTTAGGACAGATTTACACATGGCCATAGACAGCATTGTTAAGCCAGGCAGGGGAAAGCCAAATTCTCTCAAATTGTCAGAGAAGGAACAATCGTCAAGATTTTGGTCGTAACCACTCTATTTCATCATAAACAACCAGGAATGGGGCTCAAAGTGTTACGACCACAATCGTCAAGATTTTGGTCGTAACCACTCTATTTCATCATAAACAACCAGGAATGGGGCTCAAAGTGCAAAATACTGGACTTCTCCTTTAAATTAATACCTCTAAGCTTTTATGGTGGCAGGGTTTTCTTACAGGAGGATGAGTTTAATGTGGGAAATTTAGACTCCAGACCTCACTTATTCTAAAATCCTGTCTCAGGCCCTGCTCAGGAAGTCCCTGCGGTACTCTCAGGTCATTGGTTTAATGAAAGAGGAGTTTAAACTAAGTGGTTCTTCAACTAGTAATGAAGCAGTTAAATGAAATAAAGTAGTAGGATCAGCTTTTTACATAGCCTCGATATTTTTATGAACGGGCTAATAAACTCTGATTTATCACCCCAGTTTTATTATAGTCTGCTTTCTCTTTTCTTGCACAGTGCTTTCCTAACAGTGAGAGGTTTTCCCATGCCCTAGAACTAATTTTTTCAGGCAGCGCAAAAGAGGTCAATAGGTTTTTTAGATCAGTGTCATCCGCTTTAAGAGGATTTTCTGAGTATGTTCATAGTGGAGTACTAGATGTTGCCATATTTGGGTAGAAGCAGAGGATCAGCTTTTCCTTTGGGTCATGTTATGTTGAAATTAAAACCCACAGTTACACAATGAAAATAATGAAATAAAAAAAGAGCAGATTGTGCATTAGCCTTGGATCCCATTTGACCTCATTAACCCCGCGCACGTGCTCCCCAAAACCAGAAACAGCGACAGACGCCTTTGATGAAGCTTGTCAGTATGAATTACAAACAACAGTGATCTTTGCATGTTCGCCATGAATCACAGCTGTAACAAAGGCGCACACTTGAGACGCTCCTTTCTGTCACCACATGGCGGAAATGTTTCTTTATTCGAGTGGAAATGAGGCGACTGAAGCTTCTGTGGTCTGTTAAATAAAAAGAGCATCTTTGCACGAACACACACGTGGACTGCGCACACACAAAACTCAACTCGTGTGCTGTGGAGAGAGCGCGCGCATTGATTTGCAAGCTCGTGCGCGCGCTTGTTTTCAGCACCACGGAGAGCAACACCCCCTCAACAACATAAGACACAAAGAAAAGGCAAATAAATGTTTTTAATTCGTCAGGTTTAGACTGTGAATGTGTGCACATCCACAGCGCAGCCCTCTGCTGTCACTCTCCACCGAAAAACCGGATTACATCAGCGCTGTTTCTGGGAAAAGTGAAGCAATGACTGATGACAACATGATTTGGTCTGTGTCAAAAGTGGCAGACACAGTCACTGCCAGACTTTGTTGCAGACACAGTGCAACAGAGGGCATCGCTCCTGCATGTCTTTCAGCTGGAGTGTGTTCGTTTTATTTGCAGTAAACTGGATAAAATTTGGATTCCAGTTGCGTTAAATGGCACAATTATGAAACTGTGAACGTTTGAGGCAGCAGAGGTGATGTAAAATTCGCCAGAGACCTCACAGAGACATAATCTAACTTGGATCAAACAGGTGTGGATATCATCAAGTGTTTTTCCTCTGCCACACTTGAATGAAGGTGTGTGCGCCACATTAAGTGCCAAGTTAATTTCCGATTGGGCGGGTGGTGGACGTATGTCAGACATATGCGCGCCGTGGGCGGGTGTCGACGTGTTTGTAAAGAGAGAGGGGGGAAAAAGAAAAAAGAAAAGGCAGAGGAGAGCGCAGCGCTTCAGTGTGTGGATACGCGGAGATAGGTGATGGTTAGGAGAGATGTAAGCGGCGTCGGCCTCAGCTCTCCAAAGCTGGCTGGGAGAGGCGTGGCGCACTCTGCCCCTCCGGACCGAAAACCACCTGTATGGATGACCAGACCTTCAGCGTGATCCAGCCCCCTTTGTCCGCCAGGCACACGGGCAGCGACGCCACTGACAGCCGGGGTTATGCCGAGGTGGAGAACGGCGTCATGACGGTGGAAAACATGCTGGAGGAGTCCGCCGTGCTCGCGGCGCCTCACCTGTCCGTGGATCGATACGAGCGCGGCCGGCAGGGATGCTGCGAGAGGGTGGTGATCAACATTTCGGGTTTACGCTTTGAGACGCAACTTAAAACTTTTAACCAGTTCCCAGACACGCTCCTGGGGGACCCCAGGAAAAGGATGCGCTACTTTGACCCACTGAGGAACGAGTACTTCTTCGACAGGAACAGACCGAGCTTTGATGCCATCCTGTACTACTACCAGTCAGGGGGGCGCATACGGAGACCTGTTAACGTCCCCATTGATATCTTCTCCGAGGAGATCAGGTTTTATCAACTCGGAGAGGAGGCCATGGAGAAATTCCGGGATGATGAGGGGTTTATAAAAGAAGAAGAGCGCATACTGCCCAAAAAAGATTTCCAAAAGCAGGTTTGGCTTTTGTTTGAGTACCCTGAGAGCTCAGGACCGGCCCGGGCCATAGCTATCGTCTCAGTGCTGGTTATTTTGATTTCAATTGTTATTTTCTGCATGGAGACTCTGCCGGAATTTCGGGATGAGAGGGAGCAAGCCACGGTGGCACCCACGGTCAACGGCACTGCTCCCTACGTGCCCAGCCCGTTCACAGACCCTTTCTTTGTCATAGAGACTCTCTGCATCATTTGGTTCTCTTTCGAGTTGCTGGTCAGGTTCTTCGCCTGCCCCAGCAAAACTTCCTTCTCCAAAAACATCATGAATATCATTGACATCGTCGCCATAATCCCCTACTTTATCACTTTGGGGACTGAGCTGGCCGAGAGGGAAACCAACGGCGGCCAGCAGGCGATGTCCCTCGCCATCCTGCGGGTGATCAGACTGGTGAGGGTCTTTCGCATTTTTAAGCTGTCGCGTCACTCAAAGGGACTTCAGATTTTGGGGCAGACCCTTAAGGCCAGCATGAGGGAGCTGGGCTTGCTCATATTCTTCCTCTTCATCGGAGTTATCCTCTTCTCCAGCGCGGTTTACTTCGCAGAAGCAGACGACCCCTCGTCCAGTTTCACCAGCATCCCAGATGCGTTTTGGTGGGCAGTGGTCACCATGACCACAGTGGGATACGGAGACATGCATCCGGTGACCATTGGTGGGAAAATAGTGGGGTCTCTGTGCGCAATAGCAGGCGTGCTGACCATTGCCTTACCCGTGCCGGTGATTGTGTCCAATTTCAACTACTTTTACCACAGGGAGACTGACGGAGAGGAGCACCCACAGTACGTGCACACCAGCAGCTGTGAGCACCTCCCCTCGGAGGAGCTGAGGAGGTCGTGCAGCTCCTCGTCCCTCAGCAAGTCCGAGTACATGGTGATAGAGGAGGGCATCAACAGCGCCTTCAAACAGCCCAACTTCACCACCGAGAACAACCAGAACTGCGTGAACATCAAAAAGATCTTCACAGATGTGTAAATGAACCCAGAATGGATCATTTATGGAGCATGAAGACATAGTAGCTATAATATTATTTTTTATATATATAGCCAGTCGTAATGTGTCAGTCCATATCTGTGGATGAACGTGCGTAAATGTCCTTTTTAACAAGTCATTTATATATATTTATTTTAATATAAGCAAAGAGAAATTCTGATTCTACTTGTTTCCAGTGTAGATTCACGTGTTTTGAGTATTTCTCAGATTGTATAGTATTAATATGACCCAAAATTTGCACTGGAAAAGTATTTATGTCGTCAAATTAATACACCTGTAAGCGGCTTGTTAAAACAGACATTTTTTGCAGTGTATAGTGCCACACGATGCCTACATATCTTGGTGTTCATGCGAAAGTTGTTGGTGTTCATGATTGGGATACACGTGTAGCATATAGTCTACTATATTGCATTTACCCACCAGTCAACAAGAAAAAAAAACGACGTCTTGTGCTTCGTGGAAAGAAAAGTTTCATTGTCCAGTAATGTGATGAATAGACTATGGTAATTTATATAGCCACATGCCTGTCTAGGTTATATTCAATATCATAAGCTGCTGAGATTTTGGACTCTGAGTCTTGTTCACATGATTATTCAGGTAATAACACACAGAGTGGTGTAGATGGAAACGCTTATCTTCAGATATAAGTGGAGCTTTTCGTAAAATTGTATTTTTATTCAGATCTGCCTATATAACAGCCTATGCTAAATAAAACGGAAATTAACTGACCCCGGCTCTAAAATGTCATTATAAGATTTGATATATATCCAATATCATTACAAAGCGAGCTGAATATGAAACATACAAAGTGGGGTGTGTTGGAGGTCATGTGCGCAGTGACGACAGGATGAGAACAGCGTGGATGAAAGGAGGGGAGCGCGTGCAGAGCGTCCCGCCTCCTGCTCCCTGAGCCCGCCTTGTGATGCAGTCTCCATGACGACGGTGGTTTCCCGGGTAACCCCCTCTGATGTTACCATGGCACTGTGTTGCGTTTCTCACAAAGTCTTTCCAACTGGGGTTCATTATCACCTCTGTGTCCTTGGACGGGGGAAACTGCTGCAGATGTTCTTTGATGTGAAGTTCATCCAACATGTGGAGCTTAATTATTTATCTGCTTCCTTAAAGGTGGTTAAATCAACATCAGTCAGCAGCATCGCTGCTTTAGGTGAAGTTAGCGGCCTGTGGCTTCAGGCTGCAGCGAGCTCGCACACGTGTTGAAATCTAATGGAAGTCATGCAGCGGCTCTTTTGTTTGCCGTCACTAAAACAGCCTCAGCTGCTCTGTTTTTCAGATGTGAGCTTCATTCTCTGAGTTGGCATGCCAACTAGGCCTGACGTCAGCTACCTTTCATCCCCTCCAGCAGACATTTGCACATGTGCTTTTGGTACAAAGTGGCAGAGAGCTGAAGTGACACTAACAGTGTTTACATTAATGACAGGGATGTGTTACGTCTTTGTGTTTCTTGTCAGCCTGAAATGTGTATGAGAGTTTCTTTTAATAACATCTCTGACTTTACTTTTGTTATCCTCAGGGCTGCAGCCTATTATTACTCTCACTACTTGATTAATCTGTTGATTATTTTCTGCGTCACTGCGTCATTTAATCCATAAATGTCATATAATAATGGCTGTTATAATTTCCCAGAGTCCAAAATGACATCTTCAGATGATGTTTTGTTCGACAAACAGTCCAAAATCCAAAAATATTCAGTATGCAATCATAGAGAGAAAAGCAGCAAACCCTCAATTTGGAGAATCTGGCAGAAGAGAATGTTCGGCAGCTATTTTGAGTATGATTTAACCATTTTGAGTCGGGCTGCACAATTAATCAAAATACCATTAAAGCCATAATATAGACAAGTGTCCAAATGACAGGAGCTGCAGTTTTTTGATAAAGGTAAAATGTGTCACAACATGTGATCATAAATGAAGCATTTTAGTGCTACAGAGATGCCCCAGCCTGCAAATCATTTTCCACACATAAGAGAACATGCTTGTTCGGCACAGGCCCCAGCAGAAATCACATCGTCAGAACTTTTATATTTTTTCTGGTGAAAAAGAAATGGAAAAAAATCATAACTCATGTAGCTACATGTCATAGTCCTAATTTTGAGTCTTTCTTTAAGCAAAAATGCCAGTTGATTTTTTTTTTTTCATTTCTTTTGTTCAACTCAAGATCATATCACAAGATATGGAGTACAAACACTACATACAGTAACAAGACAATGGCACAAGGCGTGGCTAAGGTACAACCAGTGTTACTTAAACAGATGAAGGATATTCCTCAAAAAAAGCACCTAGTTTACAAATAACTTTTGGCTTATCTGATTTAAGAAAATTAATTTAACACAAATGGACGGTTTAAAAAATATTTTGGCAAATACCTTTCTCTGTAAGTCATTAAGTTCACATTTGGACATTAAGTTTAAGTTGATTAATCCATTGATTATTATATTTTCAGCTCTAATTATTTTATTTTACTTAAGAGAAATTTGTTGAATGGTAAAGGTAAAGAAACTGTTTTTATAAACTACTTTTTGTGTCATTAAATAGTTTGTATGATGTCTTGCTGCAGCTGAACTGCAGGTTCAGTCATATTCACTGTTTGAACAGAGGCTTCATCAGTCTGAACACAGCTCAGTGCTGCTCTCTAGTGGATTCACTGAGTCATTACTGTTGGGAAGACTTTAATATTCAGCTTCTACTGATGATACTTCACTCATCCTTATTAGACAAGAAGTGGTGAAACTGCATATATTATGGTGGCTTTATAATCAAGGTAGTGTCATACAATTTATAATGTGGTCCACATTTTATTCAGACTGCCTCAGACTCCCTGAGACCTCTTTAATAACTTAAAACCATAGAGACGTTGTTCATTGTTTTGATGCTTTATGAATTTCCCTGATTTTATAAGACGTGCTTATAAACAAGATTTTGAACTACAGATATTTCAGAAGTCCTCCACAGGAAATGACTCTTTGCTTTAGTTTAAAGTCTGAGAGACTCAACAGTAAAATATAGTCCTGTACAATGGTGCTTATATGCTCTGTATCAGTGATTAGTGTCGACAGTGCAGTTTAATTTGGGATATAAGAGGGTTAGTACTGCATAGTTTATGTGGATTTTCTCTTATTTTAAGAGGTAGTAAGACCTCTCTGCAGAATAACTGACCCCAAACGTAGTAATAATACTAATAAAACTAATAATTCTAGTAGTATTAGTAATATTTTTATTTGTGAAACACCTTTCAAGCTTAAGCACAAAGTGCTTTCCAGATTAAAAGATTTACAGAATAAAAAATAAAATATCAGAAACCCATGTAGCCCCTCCCTCCCCCCAATAACAGGCCAAAATTAAGGCACAAGAGCACAAATATCAAACAGCACTGAGCAGATGAACGTGTGAGTACAAAGATACAATTTCATTTACAAATAAGTAGAATGTAAATAAGAGAAAGCACATATTATATAAGCGGGTAAAACTGGAGTAAAAGAAATACAAAATAAATGAGATGATCTCATATAAAGCAGATAGATTGCCAATAAAAGAACAAACTCTTAAATCTAAACCAGATAAAAACGCAAAGTATGTGGAAGTGCAAATAAAAATGGTGACATGGTGATACTAAAACAAGTCGCTATAAAATGTAACGACACTGAAGTGAAAGCATTACACCATTAAAGAGTAACATTAAGGTTAGGCCCTCTAGTTAAAGTGAGTTTTAGGGAGGACGTAAAAGCTTCAGTGGAGTCTGCTGGGTAACATACTGTACATGTGTTTACCTGTGAATGGATGGCAAACTGATCTGTTTACGCAAAGCACATTTGAAATACAGTATAAAACATTTATATTCCCTCCTTTGGGGTGAGAACAATCACAGGTGTAGATTTTCCAGGGGACATGTCCCCCTAAATAATCAGAACATGTACGTAGCACCCCTTATGAATATGTGAAAGTAGCAGAGGGCTTTTGTTTTGACAAAAATTTGTTATCCTGAGGCAAAAACACCATAAACTGAGGCAGACTAGACACAGACTGTGCTCAAAATGTTCTGGTAGAGGACCCCCACATCCCCCATTTGCATGTGTTTTTTGCTGAAACAAAACCAATGCTCTTGATAACAATATGATCATACTGAGATATCTTCATCATGTGCAGGCCCCGGGTTCCTCTTCACTCAGCCCCTCTGTGTTCGGGGTTTTAATCAGGTCAGAGAAAAGAACAAATGTATGTTTTGTGCTAGACTCGGCCATGTGACTGTCTGGGTTTGTCCTGCAGGTCAGGAAACTACCTTAAAATTCCACCTAGAGGCTTTTAGTCTGACCCATAATTCTCTCCCAGGAGACGAAGGGAAAAAACAGTTTGTGAGCCTGAGTGCTAAAAAAAAAACCTACCTCTCCTTACTCACACTTAGCATGACTTTGAACGAGCACAGAAGTAGACGTGAAGGTTACTTCAGATTCACTTTGCAGCATGCTCGGCTGTTACCAGGCAAAACCCACTTCTGTAGAATAACATTAAAGTTAATTTATGAGCTCAGAATAAGAGAAACTTAACAACAGCCTTAATCATTAAATGTATACCAGAATACTTGCAGAATGGCTCCTGTGGAGTGGAGCGGACTTCCTGTGACCACTCTGGCACTCACATTCATAATACAGTGTACAGGTAACTGCTAATTTGCTATGAAAATAATTAGCTTGAGTTTAGCTCAGCATTTGTTTGGTTAAGTTTATTTTCTCATGCTGACTTGATGACAATGATTTAAATGTCACACTTGACAGAAACAGCCTGTTTTAGTAACATGTGATTCACATCTGATGAGTGTTTACTGAGGCTCCACACGCACAAACAAAAACACCTACTGAGGCTAAACACATATTTGAAGGAGAAGAATAGAACGCTGGAACATATAATATGTCCGTCCACATTTTAAAGTGAAGCAGTTTAGCATCAAGTGTCTCAGATTTAACCCTTTGTCGACTCAGTTTCACGTGCAGAGCGTCAGTGAGTCGCTGTCCTGCAGCCTGCAGCTCCAGGTGCTTGTCCTCAGAAGTGCTGAGTGGCTTTGTTCCCTCTGTGTCCCCTGCTGGAATTTAAGTCCTCCTTCAGTGTATTTTTAACCAGGGGAAATGAAAACGTGTCTGCAGGTTACCCAGAGCCGTTAATCATCTCCTGCAGAGCACCTGCAGTTCAGCCCGTCTCGCTCTGGTTTGTGGAGAGGTAAGACTTAATAAGCTGAGATACTGCGGCCTCATGGGGAAATTAGTGTTTCTTTTACTGTGTTTAAATTAATAGAAGAACATATCAGTAATTTCTGTTCAGTCATCTCATCAGGACTGCAGCAAGCTTATTACACAACATTAATTACCGAGACATGATGCCATATTTATTCTAATTCAGGACACTCTCAAACTGTCTTTCAGTAAACTCTTGTCCCTTTTTTTCCGTACAGAGCTGAGCATCACACTGTAGTACCTAAGTACAAAACGCTGACATTACAGCTACTCTCATTGATATTTCTGTCTTAACAATTTCCCCCTGCTCTACTGAGTGTTTTTGTATGCTTCAGTTCATTGTTTTGGGTTTCTGGCTCGCGTCAAATGAGCCAGATATTTCCCTCAGAAGTTAGGAGAGTAAATATTGGACTTCATTCATCACGACACCAGAGACACCACTCCAAATGAATGCTAATGTTGCTCTGCGTCTGCTGGGTGTATCAACTGGGCCCCCAGAAACAGCACCAGGCTTCGCAGCCAGTTTTACAAAGTGGTCAAACAGTGGAAGTACAACCTCCGGGTCCGTCATGTGACGCCACAGGGCCCAAAAAGACTTTTTTTACAGACCTACATTGAGAAAGAGACGTGTGTAAATCTGTGGCTGCATTTTTTTGAGCGTCACAAGTCACATGAAATGACTCGTTTCACCTTCAGGATTTGATCCATTTGTTCTGGAAATGTTTGAAGCTGCAGAATTGAATCATTTTCATCTCCATTTAAGTTAGCGGAGCGCTGAACCGGAAGTTAGTTGAAAGTCTCTAGTGCACTTTCTCTATGGGCCGAATGATGCGGAAGATCCGGGTAATTTTCATACCTGGAAACAGAGCTTTTTTGGCTTCATACACCTCTGAGCAGCTGTCATAGGGATAAACGGGGACCCGCCTCCAACACTGTATCCAGTTCTCTGCATACATCCATGCTCGAATCAGGCCACTGTTGGCCAACGTTAGCTTTAACACTCATGAGCTGATAATGTCAATGTTGTGTTTTCAGTTTGTTCCAATGCTGCCAAGAGGCCAAAAATGACACAGCTTGAAATGTCTGATCAAATTTATAATTTTGTACAATGTAATATATAATATAAATACTATGCTATAATATTAGAATATAAATATAATATGAAATACTCCACAAAATAACCTTTTAACGAACCATACAGTGCACGCACACGTCCATAAAATACAGTTTTTATAAACCCAGTCATTCTTACTACAGCATTCACACATGGACGACACCAGGCGGACGTGCACACACATAGACACACACACACACACACTGAATACCAAGAGTCTAAGACAAAACCTTCACCTGGTTCAATTTTAATTCCAGGTACAGCTGTATTAAAGTCACACAAGTATTTAATTTCTAAACATGTTGCCCTTGTTATGGAATAACAGAAGACTTGAATGTGACTTTAGGTGTAAAAAAAAAACCCAACATGCAGAACGCAGCGTGAAGAAAAAGATTAAAGTAGGATGTGTGTTAGTTTTAAAATGTGCTGAAATATGCAATTGTCTCGCTGTCCCTGTGTGAACGTCTGTGTGTCTGTGTGTGTGTGTATGAATAAGGCATGCCTGAGTGCTGCACAGCTGTAAGACGGTCACAGCTGGTACGCCTGAATGCACTCTGCTGTGGGTTCCTGGTCATTAGGAAGAATAAACTGGAGAGAACACGCACACACTGCACAGAGTCAAACATACTCGCATATATGAGCTTGAAAGATACACAAATACACACACAGAGACGCAGGAAACCGCAGTCAGCTCTGCAGCTGGTCCTCTATGACACCGCAGCTGCAGGCGGACGTGAGGAGTCCAGGACTGTGCTCGGTGGAGGTGGGGGCTGGTGGAGGGGACCCCGGGCTTCCCCTCTCCTCTCGTCCTCCTCTCTGTCCTCATCATGCCAACGTTCACCACATGAGAGGAGCGATGCCTCGCAGCGGCGTGCTACCTCTAATGATACCCAGTGTCTGCCAGCAGAGGTGCCACTTGTCATCCTTGAACTTCTACCAAAGCATGTCAGCGAAGAGAGGAGGGGAAGGCAGCGGCTGAGCCCAGTGCGATTATTCACAGCTCTGCACATTTTTCCTCCTGCTCTGATGATATTTTTATGTGGTACAGTATTTGCCCTAAAACTGTAACTCAGTGCTGCCAAAAATAGAAACCATGAGACATATTGCCATTATTTCTCTGGGTGCCATTCATCCATCTGCTCTTCGGAGAACATGTAATGGCACTCTTGGGGCTATTCATAAAGTTCACTCTTCTGCATCAAGACTCGGCGTGCGGGGCTTTCAGCGGGAGAAAAGGAGAGCCCAGAAAGCATGTCAGAGAAAGCGTATACCCCCCCACCCCAGAGGGAAGATGTACTAAAGCCAACAATGAGACCAGTGTCATACTGTACAGGCAACATATGCTGGAGAGCATGTCCCAGGTGTGGAGCTGTGGAACAAGGAGGAAAATAAATCACATATTTTACACATTTTTCTACCGACTGATTCATCTGTAACTAATGCAGCTGACTGCAGGAGAATGAAAAGTGCTTTGTCATCGTGCTGTAACTTCACCTGAAATATACCAGCGGCACCAGAGACGCTGTAGGCGTGATGTCACCGCCCAGCCTCCTCCCACTGCTGCCCCTAGAGATGGTCTCCGTAGCAACCAAATGAGGCTGAGCAAAAGATTCACCCAGCTACAGTGACAGTGCTGACTTTGGACAATTTCTGCGGTGCTTTCAGGCACTTTCAAGGAGCCTGTTCATCTCAACCTTGATGGACACGATTGTTATCAGACGCAACATTCAGGTGTGTGACGCTCTGGTTGTGAGGCTTTATGACCCTGGAAACTGCAGCCCTCAGGTGCCCTGTGAGTGAGGGAGAGCATCAGGCGGGTCCAGCAGCAGCAGCAGCAGCAGTGTTGACTGCAGACCAGACTGCTGCACGAGGCTGAGGCAAATATTTTGGTTCCTTGAGTCACCGCCAAACAAAAAGCAGAGGATTGCATCATCACAGTGACACAGTAGCTGTCGCTGTAAATCCCACAAGTCGCATATTGTGCATCTGTGCTGCAGAAAACACACACTGCAGCCTCTTCCTTAAAGAGCAGACCTGAATGCGCTCGTGTCTTTTTATGCCAAATAATTTTGTGCACTTTCGGAAAACATGAAACGGGAGCAAAACCAGGCTTTGCTAAAATATTCAGAGGTGGAGCAACATGCTGCAATAAGTCACTGCTGCATGCAATGTATAAAGTCAACCTCTTCCCGTTAAAGACACACAGTCAGTTTTATTTCTGTCCTCTCCCCCCTCATATAAAAAGCATCTTATTTCCAGTGTGACCTTGGTGTAATATAACCTGAAGTGTTCCTGAAGCAAGCACTTACCTTGACTTGAATTTCACTCACTCATACAGACACATTGTGTAACGCAGCATAAGGGTATCCCTGCAACAGTGACACTGACTCACTCCCTGACTCATAGTCCTTCCCTTCAGCATCAGGATAACTCGCTGAATTGAATGAAGCCACGATTTATTGTATTTTGTTGTCATTTTGCTGCTGTCAGTACAAATGAAGAAGCTGTTTAGTGAGTGTGTTACAGCCGAATGATGCACGCTGTAAACACCAGCAGCATGTGTCAATGCAGAGCGCAGACACTGTTATCATGTATAAAATGTCCACAGGTAGCGACTGGTGCTCTGCAAACATATGAGTTTAGATAATGAGCTCGTGCGGTGGGTGGGTGCAGACTTCTGTGAGGTTATGTGGGTAAGTGAGATGCAGCTTGGCAGTATACCGCAGTGGACCAGTGTCCTTGTGTCTCTCCTGGTGTCTGGCTCTTTTCCAGTGTCTGCTCTCATCCTGCTGGGCCTCAATCTGATGAGCACGACTCCCTCCTTTCCCTCCCTTTTTTCTTCTCCTCCATCTCTTTGCACAATGCTCTCTCCTCCCTTTTCCTCTCTCCTTTATCTCCATCTCTTTCTGTCTCTACCTCAGATGCACTGTTAGCTCCAGGGGAAACAGAGAAGGACACAGGAGCTGCATTGCTATATATTTATGTTCCTCTAGCACAGTTACCAGATGAAATGAGGGCAATATGCATTTCTGCAAACCACAGATACATTTCATATGCATTATATTAACATTTTTAAAGTGCCATAACTCAGATTAAATGTATTTGAGCTGAGCTTCTCATTAGGAGGAGGAGGGGATGGTGGGTGGTGTAACACCTTGGTGAGATTGCTGCCAAGCTGCAGACAGCAGCAGACCACAGTTTGAGACCAACAAACAACACAAGTGGGTATTTTTAACGAAATGTCGGGACATGTCCACCTGTGTTTGCTGTGACAAAACTGAGTATTTTTTAGCGACACATTTCTAGACGTGTTTCTGACAACCAAACCAGGTATTTTAAGCCAAAACCTTTAGTTTTCCAAATCAAAAATACATATTTATCCTTTTACCTGTTGTGCTATTTATCAGTCTAGATAGTTTTGGTGTGAGTTGCAGAGTGTTGGAGATATTGGCCATAGAGATGTCTGCCTTCTCTCCAATATAATGGAACTAGATGAACTCAGCTTGTGGTGCTCAAAGTGCCAACACTAAAAACAAAAAACTACAGCAATGTCTCTTTCCAGAAACCATGACCCAGTTGCTCAACATAATCCACAGACCTTACTGTGAGCAGTTTCATGTAGGAACTATTTCTTTATACCTATAACCTACCTTCATACCAGCCAACCACATCACTGTGCAGAGGAAAGCGTGCATATATTGCTAGCTCACCAAGCACCACTGAGCTAGCTAACATTACAGCCGAGGAGGATGCCATTAACTGAGCATAGTGTTAGTTCAGGCAGGACACGCTGTCAAGCTCAGCTCACGTCCCAGCTAAGCTCAGCTCACGTCCCAGCTACATCAACTGATGGAGCAGCTGATTGATGGAAGGAAGTCAGCTGATAGATCACATGATTCCTTTCTATGCAACCAATAGGTGAATCTCATTCAGGGCGCCCTATTTAAACTGCTCTGGCCTGCCTACTGTTGCTGCTTCCTCTGCAAGCCGCTTTGCAACCTGCCTCCACCCCAGTTCCTCCTTTTCATGCTGTGTCTGACTTATCAGTGACATTTCTGTTTGTCATTGATGCTGCTCTGTGCTGTTCCCGGGGAGTCTTTGCTGCTCCTTTCCATGTAGGCGCATGGAAGGGCAGGGATGTTTCCTCTCTCCATCTTAGGCTTTCAAAGTAAGCCTCAGAAAGGCAGAGGGGCCCCAGAATAGAGCCATACCACCAAATATAATACTGCAAACACCAATAATGTTTTGTTTGACTGAAGTGATCCTGACTGAAATGCTTACATCTCAAGCTGTCATGAGGACGAGCCTCTTGTCCATGAATAGATGCACGCTTCCTTCTGCACAGTGGTATGATTGGCAGCTGTAGTTGGGTAGAAAGAAAATAGTTCCTACTTGAAATTGTTCACAAGAAGGTCTAGGGATTATCTTGAGTAACCTGGTCATAATTCTTGGAAAGAGACCTTGCTCTTGAGTTCATCAATTATTTTTTTTGTCCTTCAGGCACCACAAGGCGAGTCCCAGTTAGTTCCATTACATTGTAGAGATGGCAGCCGATATTTTCAACACTCGGCAGCTCACACCAAAACAATCCAGACTGATAAACAGAACTACAGGTGAGAGGATAAATATGTATTTTATTTGGGTGAATCGTCCCTTTCAACCTAACCACAAGTTAACCACGGCATTGTCACAACATAAAATAGAAAATTTAAATGTTAAGGTTTATAGCAGTGCTGCACAAGACACATACAAATATAACATATCTGCAGAAATATACAGTGCAAACATTTATGTTGGCGTCTGGCCTGGTACCTAAGTAATGCTTTTTATTTTTACTGCCTCCACGTTCTGAGCCCAGTCCGTTAGCTGTATGTATAACCTGGCCTCTTTTTGCAGGGCACCACAGTTAGTCTCTCCTGAGCAGTGATACTGGAGTGACTCATCTCCCAGAGGGTTAAACAAATTGAGTTTCAGTGACGATGCTTTGGAAAAAAAAAAAACAGTGTTTAACAGCAAGGTTGTGGGATTGCTAGTTACCCCGAGGAGCAGAAGAACAAATATGTAAAGTAGAGAATTGTCACAATATACAGGATGAGATCATTTTTCCATAAGATGGAGATGATTTTGTGTGAGAGAATTTCCTAAGGAGGAAATATGCACAGGAGACTGTTGCATCATCACATCACATCAAATCTGCTTTAATGCAGCAGCAAATCAAAGAGTGAACCTGATCTGTAGAGCAGTGTGTTGGTCAGTGAGCTCCCTGGTAACAGGACGAGCAGAGTCCTGAATCATGTTGGAATTTGGCCTTTATTTTATACTGTGTGTGTGTGTGTGTGTGTGTGTGTGTGTAGTGGAAACCTGTGGCTGCTGCAATGCAGTATTAAGGAGCAAGGAGGTACAACAGACCTCCAGTGTTCTTTAAAAGAGCTCTGCACTCAGGGACTGGACTTCACAGCACTGATGCTTGTCCTTGATAAACACATGACTCACCTGGGGCCTTTGGGTGCAGCTAATTTTGTCGTAATTTTCTTGTGTTTTTCTTGCAACCAGCCTTTAAAAAAATACACAAAGACAAGGACTACCATGGAAGGGGATCAAATATAATAGACAGATGTTAGTCCACATTATTTCCTCAGTAGGACGGAATGTTGAACAGACAATAAAATATTCTTCAGGCACTTTTGGTCAGAATAAGAAGAAGAGGTAAATTAAAAGCCTGTCTGTCTTTAGTCAGCCAACCTCAAAGGGTCTTTATCTGTCTGGAGCAAAAACAGCAACCTTTTGATTCAGATTAAAATGTCTGTAATAGTGTTGAAGAGTCAGGTTTGTAGTCTTGTTTACTTATTTGATCAAATAGTTTAAATAATTTTAATCCAGAAAAGTTCTTACACGGCTGCCTGTGTTGAAACGTTGAATATAAGAGAACGTTGCCGTCTTATGTTTAGGTAGCAGTACCAAAACTCATCTACCGCATGGGTACTAGTCATGACCAGATGAACCTGTGGCTTTTGTTGTTGGGTTGACCTCCCGCCACCCTCTGTGTAATGTGTAAAATGTACCCTGACACCTGCAGTGCTCCTATGATAAAATAATCTGTCATTTGAATTGTGGTAATTGATTCCACTACAAGACAGCCTTGGGTGATATTGTACTTTCACTGTGCAAATTCCCTGAAAAATTTGCAATCAATCCAATTACCAAAAGCAACTGTACACATTGAAACTGGGGCCTTTGGGCTCCTTTAGGGTCTGAGACCCTGGGGCTGTAATTTCCCTGCTTTACCCAGCTAGTGATGCAGCCTTGGTGTGGTGATAGAAATATTTCTAATGACACCTGACATCAACTGCCTCATCAGATTCATAGTTTATAATTGACCCTTTGCTAAGCCCCGCCCCTGTGTGATAGTCCTTCAAGCTGTCAGAGGGGTCTACAGTCTGTGTTTGAAGGATATATCCAGGATGTCAAACTGACTCAGCAGCAACAACAGGTTAAAAAGACAAAGATAGTTAGAAGCTAAAGCCCAACTATAGGCTACAGATCACAGTGTAAAAGTGAACCACCACAGCACTGCTGATCGACACAGAAGACGATGAATATAAAGGGAAACTTTGCTGATATTAAACCAGCAGGGTCTTTATTAACTCTTATACTCATAAAAAAGCAAAAGCAGCATGTGTTTGCCTTCAGTAGACTAAACCTTAAGTAGGCTGACTAGTTAGCCAGCTAGCTAACCCTACACTTTTCAGGGTTTGACTTTGGTTTTGGGACGGGAAAGAAACATACATCTCCTTTCAACCTCTCCAGGTAACGAGTATCATTAATGCACGACGTGCCCAGGCACAACATTTAGCTCCAAATCCACAAAGCCAGCCTGAAAATGAAGGAAATCTGAAACAACTGCATTAGAGTCAATGGAGCACAGCTGTGTTGTTGTCGGACCCTTGCTTGAGTTGTCCGATGCTACGCTATTATTAACCAGTCTGTATTTGAGGGGAGGGACTTAGCGAAGGTTCAATTACTCTTTGATGTGACCTCTGCAAATTTGAGGCATCCTGATGGCCGAGTGGTAAAGATGCAGCGTTTAACAGAGAGATTTTTGCTTTAAGTTTCAGCCCCTCAAAGCCCCTCCCAAAACATTCCAGTCTGCTCTGATAGGTCAGTGTTTCTGGGGCTTTTGCATGTCAGCGTCTCAGCACCGTCATCGGAGCCGGGGAATGACTGTAACAAAAGCTTAATACAACTGGACATGTTACAGCAAGAATATGTTCTTAAATCAGGGATAAATTAACAATATCAGCAACCAAGATTACATGTTTCCGTGGCGTTAGCATGCAGCTACATGTAGCAGTGTAGGTTACTTAATGTAAACACTTGCAGTAGCGTGCCTGGAGCAGATGACCATATAAAGAAAGAGACTATTCAGGCTATTCAGAGTGGTCTGAAGCCTGAGATCTTTGCTCACAGAGATTACTTTTACACATGTTTAACTCATTATTTGAAACTTTGGCCATGTTTAATATGAACATCTGGCATTGTAACAATATATATATATGACATAAATAAAGAAAAGCATGATAGGTCGCCTTTTAATAACACCCCTGTTTTTCTCTCTTCCTGTCCTGTCTGTATCTATACTGTCAGTTATTCAATGAAAAAAGAGGCCACCTGCCAAAAAGTATTCAAGGTCTGCCAAATACAGATTCTTTATGAAAAAATTCATACGCAGCTGGTTGTATTGAGAAGCTATTCAACATTTGAGAAGTAACAGTTCCTTTATTAAATGAGAAAACAGCTTTTGTAGAAAAACATTATGTGTCTGAGGGAACTCGGGTATTGTATTGACACTAAATTCTCTTGAATGTAAACTCTGACTAGTCCAACTGCATCAAAACTAGAGAGATTATTCAGTGGTGAAAAGTTCAGATGGGATAGGTCAAGCAGCTTTTTGTTTGATTAGCGTGAGAAACACCAAATACTGTTATCTTAAGAATGAATAAAACAACAGCAGAGTGAGCTCAGCTCAGCATTAATGGCCCTTCAGTCTCTGAGTCCTCAAGTTCATTTTCTCTGCTTTCTGTTCCTGCGCCAAAACAACATCTGCTGGAGACGAGGACGAGCCCTGAAATCAATACCTCCTGGAAACAAATTCACCGCCGACACCCTCATCTGCCAACTAACACACACCCACCCATTTTCACGTCCCCATATGATTAAAAACACGCACATCATTTAGAGTGCTGGGACCCTTCGCTTTTAATTAAAGCAAGCCAGCTAATGCAAAGTGAACTGAAGCTTTAGAGCCTGCATTAACAGTCTTTGTAATGGGCCCCCGGCTCATAAATAATGGCTGTGCTGTCATGAGGAACCTGGGAAAGCCATTAAGAGATAGTGAGAGAGGTATCTGCATGTGTGGCAGCAGGCAGGCAGACAGACAGAAGGGACGAGGCGGGGAGCCGCGGGGGTCTCAGGTCTGCCAGGAGTAACCTTGGCAAAGCAGAGTCTCACACAAATCATCCTGCTGGCCTCCCCACACCCCTCCTTTCTCCCCGTTCACCTCCTCCCCTTCACAACAGAGGGATTCCCGTTGACCTTTGGCTTCTGCGGAGGTCATTCCTGGCAACCGTGCTGTCACTCCCAGCTCCAGTATTGATAGCAGGGACAGGATTTCCTATTGATCACTTTGTTCTTCATTCTGAATATGGCAGAGCGCAGTGTTGGAGGTTTTGCTCTATTTTAGTCGCCCTACCATCTATTATTGATGAAGCTTGTTGCCAGGAAAGGTTACAAATATAACTGCTGTAACAAGAATTACAGTCAGAAAGGGAAGTCACGTTGTTGCTGCTGTAGACGCTAATAATTTTTAACAACACAGCTCGGAAAAAACACTTGAATAAGAAAATGTCCCCCTCAAACATAATTTATATACACTAAAGTGGACAAATCCCCATAACTATTGAAATATGCTTAAAATGTCCTCCAATATAGTGATAAAAAAGATTTAATATGCTACGATACACAGCCACACACTGCCATCTGAAATAATATTTTGCAAATGTAATCATAATCATAAATAAACTTGTCAAAGTGGTGTTGCCGTACCCTGGCAGAAACCTTGCTAGACTGCTGTGGGTACAGTCAATGTCGACAGTGCCTCTATTTCATTTCTTTAAAATATGTTAAGAAGTGGAAAACTAGAATTTAATATGACTGCTACATCAGCTGTATCACTGTCCATTGTTTGTTTTTGTAAAGTGCATGTATGTAAAAAAAAAAAAAATGTCCATAAAAAGGCATAGCGTGTGCACTTTTCCTGTTTCCTCTGTGGCTCTCAATCAAATGCTGGCCCCCTAAACTGGCGCTCAGTCATCAAAACTTTAAAAATGCCTGATCTAAGATGTTTGTGTCAAAATGCTGTAAAATGTTCAGTTTAGCTGTTCAGTTTCTAAAAATATCTCCTGGCAAGGGGGGAATCCCTACAGACATCCTCCTTCCCTTCAGGTTTGGGTCACAGAGGCATGGATCGATTACTGAACGGGCCTACTGGGCACAGGTCCAGGGCCCAAAGTGTCAGGGGGCCCCCCGTTCTTCACCTTCAGAATACCACACGAGGAGACACGTACCAACCCGGGAGAGACTCAAAGACATGCAGAATCGCTGCAAAGAGACAGAAAGGCCACTTTTACACTGCCTGCTCATAGCGGGAATATCGCGTTATAATGCCACCTTGCTGCTCTGTATTTAAGGTACGATTGCGGAAATGAGGGACAGAGTGGTCTCGCCTCTGAACCCGGGATGGAGGTAGTAACAGTGCCGAAGCGAGGTCTGTGTAAAATGAAATGCTGGAAGAACCTTAGTGGGAGGAATGGATGTGACGTTGAGATTACATATTATGTTGGTAACGCACTGCGAGACATTTGAAAGCAGCTGTTTGCTGTTAGCGGCTAACTCAAAGAAGAACAGCGCCCGTAAATGTCCACAAAATGCTAAAACAATGACATTTGAGAGCTTCTTACCCTCTAAACAGAGGACGAGATCAGCCAGCATACAACAGAAGGTAAATGATTGTGACTGACATGTTATGCAAATACAACGAATATGTTGTATGTCACACTAGAGGCCGACACTGATGTGTTACACATCATGCCTGTCATGTTTCTTTTAATAGCGGGATGTTGCTATGCAATTATCACGTAGATTGGAGTGGAATTATGCCGCCGTTGTTTGGTTCTATGTAAAAATGAAAAGGAGGTGTAATGTGATCTCTGTCTAAAAAGGGCTAAAGAGACTCACATAGAGGAAAAGAGGAAAACAACTACAAAAGCCCCGTTTCCACCCAAACACTTTCAGTATGATACCTTTGGAACCAACAGTAACCCTTCAGTCATGGTACCTAGACCCTAGTGTTTCCACCACAAACAGTACTCTTAAATGTGGGCGGGGTTGTTGTCACTCACTGCTCCATCCAGCACTCACTGTATTTCCTCATTATCGGTGACACAGATGGAAGTCTGCACCTCGTTTATCGTCCACAGAACGAGGCTGCACACCGACATTGTCAAAGCAAAACAAAACAGGCTGCAGTGAGAGTCTTTCTCCATGGGATATTTAAAAAACAGCAGGTTTGTGCATTTAGTCCTTCTCAGGCAAGCTCAGGGGTTTAGTGTTGACGTAGCCCACAGGAACAACGCTCCATGATGCTTTTTTTTCTCTAAGTGAGGAATGGGATGTATGCAGTTCACTTAACCTGGTCGAAATTAATATTGATTGTTAAATGCTTGAAGATCGACTCATTGCTAAAAGTCTGTCATCCAAGAGAGACAATAAAAACTAAAGTAATGGTCAAAGTTGTCACATTGAAATTTAAGGTGTGTTGATGGATTCACATCTTCATCTCATGCATTGAGTCGCATAACAAGTTAACGTTCCACCTTAGAAGTCGCCGGCAGTCGGCCCAGTGAATTAAGATATTTTTTCTCAGACTCCAGCTGCTGTGAGAGGCAGCAAAACATCCTTTCATTTTATAGTTCCAGTTTACTAATAAAACTCTCCACAGTATGAACAGTGGTTACATGAGCCTCAAAACCAGCCACAACTCAGCCCTGAGCAGAGTGACTGTCCTCTACTGACCAATCAGACTGCAGAGTTCACAGCTCCATCTTTTAGTACCAGATCTGTGTGCTAGGTACCCCAACAGAGGGGGGACCAAACATGGGGACGGTACGGAACGGTTCCATAGGTACCATCCACAACTTTTCACAGTGGAAACAGAAAAAAGCGTACTGAACTGAACTGTGACGGGGCTAAAGAGACGCAAGATGGCTACAAAGAGATGCAAAGCATATACAAAGAGGCTCAAACTGACCACTTAGTGACAAAAACAGCTACAAAGAGACACAAAACTACAACAAAAAGAGGCTAAACAACTTTAAAGTTTGTGTTTCTTGCTTTTTGTAGGCGAGGTGGTGGGGCCTTCTGCATGTCTGTGCCCAGGGGACCACTGTCTCATAATCCGCCCATGAGAGGGTGTAAATTGAAAATGGTCCCCCTCAATGTTAAATAGGTGATTATGACCCTCAAACATGCATTGTTTGTGGGACAAGCTGATGTGTTTTCCACAGTAACTACAGCCTGTCACAGTCATCCATCAGTCACTGCACTCTGTCTGCTCTTATTCTTATGTTGGTAACTCAGCCTCATACCAGAACAATCTTGCTCAGATAACCTTCAGTGTATCTGAGCCCACATGTGGCACTGCAGTCTGAGGACATGTAACCAACTGACCATCAGCAGTGTTGCTCAACAGTGCTGGAGATGTGTACCCCTTTAAATTGCCCACACTGCAGATAAGGTAAGGAGTGGTAGGCTTCAGTGCGGATGGAGAGCGCCTTTTTCTCGCCCTTGCCTTCTCCATCACCAGCACGTCTCTTGGTATGCACAGCAATACCCGAATGCAGGTTTGACTAAGCTTTATCCACCAGCGGCCACTGCTGACTCCAGAAATACTTCACCCAGAAATCTTTCACCTGAAAAATCCCCTCTCACCTCCTGCTGAGCTGAGACCATGCAGGAGCCATAAAGGCCGCTATATATTCATGTGTGTGTGTGTGTTTGTGCGTGGGGCTCTGGCTCGGTGTAATTGCATAATCTTGTAGCCCACTACGTAGGGCGATTCTTTCATGCATGTCGTTTCAAGTCAGTGTCTTGAGACGCTGCTGTGCTCACCATGTAGGCTATTAGGAGCCTCACAGAGCTGTGTGTGTATGTGTGTGTGTGTGTGTGTGCACTAAACGTGGGGACGCCTCTGCGTGTATCTGCAGCTCAGCCGCTGGATCCTCGTCGAGATGTTGCTTCATGTGGCGAGAAATGAGAAATAAACACGTCCACCGGCTGAGTGACGGCAGATTTTATTCGCCTACAGAAATGAAAAGAGGATTCATTATTGATGCATGTGTCCCAGAACGCGTCTAATTATTAAATCTTGGTAATAAGATTATTTTTTTAAGTCCTCTCCCTCCTCCTCGCCTCGTGTTTTTTTTTTTTCTTTGCTCCTCTCCCTCCCTCCTGCAGATGTTGCCTCTCTGAGCACCTTATCAGGACCATTTACCTTTGCGGCTGTCTGCAGCCACAGCTCGTCACACAGTCACGCTGGCGTGGAGGGAGAACAGCGGAGGCAGATCATTCTGCTGATCCCAGCACCTTTGGTTATTAAGGGAAGCACCAGCACCTCCTTGATCGCTTCCCTCCTCCCTTTTTTTTGCCAATCGCCATCCCACGACAGCCTACCCGGAGGAAAGGAGTCGGGGAGGGGAAAGCGAGGACACACCCGCACATACTGTACCGGGTGTACACGGCGAGGATGCTGCAGACAACATGAGGTGAATATCATCGACTGCCCCACATTGGAATTTTTTTTGTTTTTTACTGAAGACACGAGAGCAGATTGTCGCAGCTGGTTATTCACCTCTCTGGTAGCAGTGTCCAGCAGGAGCATCCACTCACATCACATATGAAGAAGATGTCTGCAGGTATGTATGAAGATCCAGATAAAAGCAGCTCACCTATCATCTCTGATTTGTGTTTTAAAGTCTTGGCATGTTGCAGCTAATCATTTGCACCTCACTGGTGATAAGCCTGCAGTTATAGATTTGTTGTGTAAGGATTTTATTCAGTAAAACTGCTCCCACTCTGAGTGTGATGGAGATGATGCAGACAAGAGATACAGTTTTTCTCTTGGAACCTATTTCCTTCTGTGGATAAATTATTTATAGATGTTTTTGAATATTTCAGAGACGGGCACCATTTCAAGACTAAAATGCTCCAACAAAACTAAACTGAAGTCAGTTAATATGAGGCGTGTGTGTGTGTGTGTGTGTGTGTGTGTGTTTGTTTGGCACAGCAGTAAAATCTTAAAAAGCGTCTCGTACATTTGTGTTTAGACTGCAGTGGTTTTCTATGATATTCTAGACAGGATGCTGTCTGTATGAATTTGGTGCCTGCTGCATTGCCATATTCATGCATGGCTTCACTGCAAAAAGGTAGTCCCATTCATTTCAGTGGATTCTGTCCATTGCAGCAGATCAGTGTCCTAATTTATGAGCGTCTGTATGTTTTATATGCCAGTTAGCCCTCTGAGTATACCTGCATTAAGCAATTTATATTCAAGGCGGATGGCTTATTTGCATATTAATTTGCCCGAGTCAGGAGCAGGAGTGTCAGCCTCAAGTTTCCACGGGCTGATTCATTATTGCATCGATTGCCTTCTCATGACAGCGTAACTTTACATAACTGGTATCAAATGTGTCGTTTGAGAGCGTGGCTTCTTTTTCATCTATTTTTAGTTGTTTAAATCAAATTCCTGTCGTCTCTGGGCTGAGTGGCTGAAGTATTGAGTGCTGAATCATGTCTCCGGTTTACCTGACCTTGTTGTCTGTCTTTGCTTTATCTGTCCTGCATGCAGTCCGATCCTAGGTGACATCCTGTGGCCGTCAGGTCTTTACGGTGTTGAGCCCCCTCCCTCTCCTGGCCCCTGCCTGCAGTTCTCCAGGCTGCAGGACCCAGACTCACTGAAAAGTGCAGGCCTCCTCCCCCTGCAGAATGACTGTTGCCACAGGCGACCCCTCTGACGAGGCGGCTGCGCACCCGGGGCACCCGCAGGACTACGACCCGGAGGCCGACCATGAGTGTTGCGAGAGGGTGGTCATCAACATCTCAGGGCTGCGCTTTGAGACTCAACTCAAAACCCTCTCTCAGTTCCCGGAGACTCTGCTGGGGGACCCCAAAAAGAGGATGCGCTACTTTGACCCGCTGAGGAATGAGTACTTTTTTGACAGGAACAGACCCAGCTTTGACGCCATATTGTATTATTACCAATCAGGGGGCCGGCTAAGACGGCCAGTCAACGTCACCCTTGATATTTTCTCAGAGGAGATCCGCTTCTACGAGCTGGGCGACGAGGCCATCGAGATATTCAGAGAAGACGAGGGGTTCATCAAGGAGGAGGAGCGCCCTCTTCCTGACAACGAGTTTCAGAGACAGGTGTGGCTGCTGTTCGAGTACCCAGAGAGCTCAGGTCCTGCTAGGATTATCGCCATAATCTCTGTCATGGTCATTCTGATATCTATTGTCAGTTTCTGCTTGGAGACCCTCCCCATTTTCCGCAATGATGAAGACGATATGCACAAGTCTCACTCGAAAGTCTATTCACCCGAGACCAACACCACAATCATCAGCTATACATCCACCTACTTCACCGACCCCTTCTTTATTCTGGAGACTCTCTGCATTATATGGTTCTCCTTTGAGTTTCTAGTGCGCTTCTTCGCCTGCCCCAGCAAAGCGGGCTTTTTTGGTAATATAATGAACATTATTGATATTGTCGCTATCATCCCTTACTTCATCACGCTCGGCACAGAGCTCGCAGACAGGCCAGAGGATGGTCAAGCGGGTCAGCAAGCCATGTCCTTAGCCATTCTCAGGGTCATCCGCTTAGTACGAGTCTTCAGAATTTTCAAGCTCTCACGTCACTCCAAGGGGCTTCAGATTTTGGGTCAGACCCTGAAAGCCAGTATGAGAGAGCTCGGCCTGCTCATTTTCTTCCTCTTCATAGGAGTCATCCTCTTCTCAAGCGCCGTCTACTTCGCCGAAGCAGACGAGCCGGAGTCGCAGTTCGAAAGCATCCCAGATGCGTTTTGGTGGGCGGTGGTGTCCATGACGACAGTCGGCTACGGTGATATGGTCCCGACTACGATCGGTGGCAAGATCGTGGGTTCCCTCTGTGCCATCGCAGGTGTGCTGACCATCGCCTTGCCCGTGCCTGTCATTGTGTCCAACTTCAACTACTTCTACCACCGCGAGACTGAAGGAGAGGAGCAGGCGCAGTACCTGCAGGTCAACGTGCCCAAAGCCGACTCAGCCGAGGAGCTGAAGAAGAGCCGGAGCGGCTCCACCATCAGTAAATCGGACTATATGGAGATCCAGGAGGCTGTGAACAACAGCAACGAGGACTTTCAGGAGGAGAACCTTAAGACGGCCAACTGCACGCTGGCCAACACAAACTATGTAAACATCACCAAAATGCTCACAGACGTGTAGACGTCTGCTGCTTTTCCTCCCTGTCACAGCGGGAAATGTGGAGCCGAGCAACCGGACGGGACAGGTGTACAGCCTCCCACCTCACGTGTGCTGGAAAAATCAAGGCAATAGAATTCAGGATGTTGATGATGATGATGATAGACAGTGAAGAACAACAACAACAAAAAAAATAAATTACAAAGACCATCCGCTCACTCCTCGCTCATCCTGTCTTCATCCCTCACAACTTGCCCTTAAAACTCCTGAAAACTGTCAGAGTGGAATTTAAAATTTTGCATTTCTGCATGGAGTTGGCTTTTTTGTGTGTGTGTGGCTGTTTCAAAAAAAAAAAAAAAATTAACGATGCCTAAAAATGTCCCGCTCACAACAGTAGCCAACAGTAGTGCACAAAAAGAAAAAGGGAGAAACACAGCAAGAAAAAAAAGAAGTATTGCTTTCAAAAAGAAAAAAAAAAAAAAAAAGCAACACAACACAATCCCCGCTTTAGTCCCCCGTCCCCTCATTTCCCAAGGCACACTGCTCTGCCATGCGCTTTCTGAAGAGCCCTACTCGCGCGCTACATATGCTGCTTCCTGGAGCCAATGAAACAGAACTGTCTTACGCTACACCATTTAGAAATAAGAGGATGTGTGAGCATAAAGCGAGCCCACTCCAGCGCTGATATGGCCCGTGGGTGACTTGTGACGAGGTTGGTGGTTAAGTACACCACGTTATTTCAAGGGATGAATGACAGCCATCAGCGCTTAGCTTATGGTTCGACACCTTTTTTTCCCAGCAGACATCAGTATCTGATGAATGACTGAGAATGGCCTTGACTTTTCACTGCTTTGGTCTTACATGTACTGTATGTATTGCAATGCAAGCTTTCCCCCGTCCATTCACCCAAAACTGGTCTTACTGCAGAGCTTTGAGGACAACTTGAATGTTTCTTCTTGTTTTGTTTGTTTTTCACAGTTTCACACAAACACGGTACTTATTCAAATAGATAGGTAGGTTAACTGTGATTTTACTGATAGCCTGTAGGTAGGTAGGTGCTGTTAGTAGTAAACATAGTAGATAAATTGCATGACATTTTTATCTGAATGAGAATTTCCACTTGTTTCTCGACTGCCACTTGCTTCATCACACCACTGTATATTTGTCTGTACACTGCCTTCTATAAAAATCCACCCTTTTAAAAGGATGCCTGCAGGTAGCTGTTCTAAGAACCTAAAGCTGTATGTTAGGGGATTTCTTAAGGAAAAACTATAAGGCCAATTCCTACACTTTAACAGGATGCGGTGTCCTCGTCGATATTAACATTCCATGTAGAAGTCATTGCGATAAAACGTTTGCCAGGTCGCTGTAAACAGCTGAGCTGTGATTTCAGGCGCACTCTACTTTTGGACATTTAATCCCAGTTGCAGATGTGATACACTTGCAGCGCTGTCTTTGTCACGGGTTGTCACATGAATACGTCCTCATGATCAAAATAGCAACGTAAGGATTCATGTATAGAATAATGCTTCCCCCTCGAACTGCCTTTTTATCTGGGTTTACGCTAATCTCCTAGTCTTGCATGACCTCAAAAACATTCCTAGAAGCATGCATTTAAGATAAAAGAAGAAGCCAGACAAAAATAATTATTACAATAGATATATTTATTTCTTATATATAAATATATATATATAAAATATATGTATACAGACAGGACACATATACAGTACACATATACTTTTATCAGAGAATTAAAGAACTTAAAATAGCAATGTTTAAGAGAAAGCGAGAGCCTTTCCACAATGCGCAGATCATTGCCATGTTTTTATTTTTTAGATAATTGTTCTAAGCACAGTTTCTATGTTCTCCTGTTTCAGAGCCTGCTGAGAGTGCCAAAGACACACTCTTACTAGCCACCTCAAAAGCATTTTATTTACAAGCGAGTTTTCCAGCAAACCTGACACACCTTTAGATCCAAAAACTTTGCTTCACTCAGTATAAAGATGCCTTCTGTGAGTGATGGCTTGAAAGGCAGGGGCGTTGTTCGAAACTGTGTCATCCCCAACCAGAGTCTTGTATCAGACAGATTTTTATTGGCGTCGAATTGGTCAGAATTTAAATGGAGTCTGGCCGTCCTCTGAGAAGTCTTTGATGCCAGAAGCTCAATCTGTCTTTTAAAAGTTGGCATCAAATGTGAATTAGGTTCTGATTCTAGGATTGTGTCCAGCTGAGATTTATCCACCGTCCGCTCAACACTGCCAAGGTAACAGTCAAAGGCAGTAACGTCAATATGGGAAGTGATAATTAGCAGCAGTGTAGCAGATATTGGCTAACCTAGGGGTCCTCTGACTTCTCTCCTGAGGCTCTTACCTTTCTTTGTCTCTTCACGGATGTCTTAGGTAATTAGAGAGGTGATGGATTAGGAGAAGGTCCGTAGCAAGAAACTGTCTAAATGAATTCTGTCATGCCAGGATGTACATCTTTATTCTTAGGGTTTCATTCTGCTCACTACAGTCTTTAACCTGCAGTAGCAAAATGTTTTTACGCCATCGCTGCCAACATGTGCTCAGGATGCCTCGTCCAACTGCCTGACATGAGGCTTCTGAAGTCTTCTCTCTGTCCAGACCTGTGTATGCTTTCACGTACCTTGAAAGGGTTTTAAGAGAATTTTAGTGAACGAACTGGAGCAGTTTATATGCGTCGCTTTCCCAGGAGTAGCATGAAGGTGGAGCTAGATGTTAAAACGGTCTGTAACTGGAGGTAGGAGCAGATTAAATAGTTGTTTAGCAATATAACCATAATCCTTTGGAGGAGGGGTCTGTGTGTGGAGAACATAGATGTTTGTTTTTTTTAAAGAAAGAATGAACCTTAAGACCTCCACAGTCCAACCAAGATCTTATTGATCATCAGTTGAGTATTGTTGTGGGTGTGTTGATGCGCAGCTATGTAGGAGTTGTCTGTGCATGAGTGTGTGTGTGAGAGAGAGAGAGAAAGAGAGAGAGAGTGTGTGTGAGAGAGAAAGAGAGAGAACCACTGAATGTCAGTGTCTTAGCCTGGTTGTACAGCTGCATTTATGCAACAGCCATTTGCATATATCTGTATATGTGAAAAGAGAAACACTCACAGTCTGACCAAAAATATTTGTCTATGCATGCAGATGCATTGTATCCTATTGTCTTCATTGCATTTTTTGGACATATATTTATGATAAATGTTGCAGACACATGCGACATTTATCTGTTGTGTTTGAAATTGGGCACGTCACTGTACCTCAGCCAAATTCACTGTAGCAACTCATACACTGGAGTTCAATGCAAGATGCAACCCAGTCGCCAGAATGAATTGGCACTGTACGTTTCTACAGATAACAGATATAGAACATTTGTGATTTTGGTGGAGCTGATATGCTGAAAGTTAAGGGTTTTTTTATGTGTAGGCACAAAAATCACTTGATGGTTAGGAAAAGATCGTGTCTGGCTTAAAATACCCAGTTTTAGTGGCGCAATTGCAGCTGGAAATGCCGCAGATATCTCAGTACATACACCTGGTTTTGGTGACACATTTGCAGCTGGAAATGCCACCAATGTCTCACCAGAAAACACCTTGTTTGGGTGGCACGGTTGCAGGTAGAAATGCCACTAATGTCTTACTTCAAAAAACTGGTTTGGTTGGCACTATTGTGGCTAAAAATGTGCAAATGTCTTACTAAAACACATCCGCTTTAGGTGGCACAATTGCAGGCAGAAATGCGACCATGGTCTCACTAAAAACACTTCGGTTTTGGTGGCACACTTGTGGCTGAAAATGTGCAAATGTCTCTCTAAAACAAACCCCAGTTTTGTTGTTTGTTAGTCTTGAACAGTGATCTGCAGCCTGGCAGCTGTCTCGCTTATGTTGTAAGTTTCTGGAGACCACAGATATGTAACATTTGTATATTATGATGCAGTGGATATACTGAAAGTTAAAGGTTTTTTATGTGTAGTTATGTTTAGGCAGAAAAACCACTTGGTGATGGTTAGGAAAAGATCATGTTTGGCTTAAAACACACAGTTTTGGTGCCATAATCACCGCTGGAAATGCCACCAATACCTCTGGAAATACATCTGGTTTTGGTGGCACAATTGCAGCTTGAAATGCTGCTGATGTCTTCCTAAAAAACACCAAGTAAGGATAATAAAATATGCCATGTCTGGCTAAAACACACCCGGTTGTGGTGGCACAGTCGCAGCTGGAAATGCCACCAGTGTCTCACTAAAAAGCGCCTAGTTTTGGTGGCACAATCATGGCTGAAATGCTGCTGATGTCTCACTAAAAAACACCAGATTTGGGTTGCCCACTCGTGGCTGAATATGTCCCATGTCTCACTAAAAAACACCTGTGTGGGTGGGAAAATTGTGACTGAAAATGTGCCGATGTCTTGCTAAAAAACACCTTGATTTGGTGGCACAATCAATATACCTGTTTTTGTGGCACAATTGCAGCTGAAAATGCCACTACTGTCTCACTTGAAAAGTCCAGGTTTTGGTGGTGCAATCATAGCTGAAAATGCGCCAATGTCTTGCCAACTAACACCCAGTTTTAGTCACACAATGGCAGCTGCAAATGCCACCAATGTCTTGCTAAAAAAAACATCTGAATTTGGTGGCACAGTTATGGCTGAAAATGCGCTAATGTCTCACTAAAAAATACCTGGTTTTGTTTCTTGTTGGTCTCGAACAGTGGTCTGCAGCTTGACAGCTGTCTCGCTTATATTTTACGCCCTCCTCCATCCCCTCCACCTCCTGATGATAAAATCAACTCATATACTACGTCACTTTAACACTGATATGATACAATTGAAACATACAAATGTAATGTATTTGTGGTTTGCAGAAACGCACAATGCCATCATTTTCTTCTGGTGACTGGGCTGCAAGATGTAGAGGAATATCAACAGTTATTTCAGCTTAAAGCACAAAGACGAGAAGAATCATCTTCATCTGTAACATGCAGATTGAATCTGTAAAATGTTTTTATTCCGTGGAAACAAAGTCAATGAAAATAATGTTGTATTGCTTTATAGGGTGCACCACAGCCTCTAAAAAAAACAAAAAAAGAAAAAAAAAGTCATCTCTCACCCGCTGAGGGACCCACCAGCAAATCCACTCCATGAGAAGGGTGCCCAACAGTGACTACACTGAGAAATCTATGCAGAGAGTGATTATTAGCTGGTAGTTGAGAAGGTTTAAGTACAGATTTTTTTTTTGTTTTTTATCCGGCACCAATCACACATCGACCCTGAGAGCTGACAGCTCATCTGAAACGAACCTATCAGGCAGAAGTGAAACACTTTGCAATATTCTGCTGCTGTACGTCAAACACTGGCACGTTGGCTGAATGTGAATATGATCTTTCTGAACTTTTGTTTGTTTGAGCTGCGACGTCAGCTCTTTGAGAGACAAGGCTCCTACATAACAAAAACAAACAGCTCATACATATGGGAAACAATATGATCAATATGCAATCCGTATGCATGTGTGTGTTTGAGGACGAACGTTTTTTTTTTTTTTTTTTCGTTTGACCCCCAGAGCCTGATAGTGTGGCATCCACTGAAACAATATGTACAGTTGTTCACCCCCCCTCCCCACCCCCCCATCCTCCCTCATATCATAGAGGCCTGAAAACATCCATCAACATTGGTACAGTGGATAATGGATTTTCTTTCTATGAAATGAAATGTGAGAGAATAATGTAAATAATAACCAATGGATGATGGAGCAAAAACCATGTACTATAATACTGTATGTGAAGTCTGGATTTAAAAACGTAGTATTATCTGCACTTTACAAGACAAAAAGGACAATCAAAACAAGAATGGACAAGAAAAACATGTGAAATTAAAAATGCATATAATCCTTCCAAATGATCATAACCCTGACAAAGTAATATCAATAATGAAGCCAATAATAATTCAACTGAACATTGTGGTCGGTGTGTTTCTTCTGTGTCGCCTCTTTGCTTAAAAATAATGTGATTTTCGCTGGTGCTGCAAATATGTGAGAGGTGTTTTTTCCAATGTTTCTCCAGCCTTCTTCCCTCACATCACATTGTTCACGAGGTATTTAGTCAGCAAATGATTTGAGGAGCTAATTTTAGCCCGAGAGCGTCTGCGCTGATGCAAAATGCCATGAATCGATCAGAGGCCTCTTTGTTGTTATTCTTAGGACATCCAGCGTCTTTGTAGCCCGCGGGCAGCGTGGAGGACATTTTCAAACGCCTCCCGGTATCTTCAGCTTCTTCCTCCCTTTAAGTGCACGGTATATGCTCCTTGCAGTTAAAAGAGAGAGCAGGGTGTTGCTATTAATAGCCGTTTTGTTGGAGAAAGAGATAGGAGCAGGAGGAGGAGGATGAGCATGAACGTGAGCAGAGGAGGAGACAGAGAAAGAGAAGGGTGGAAAGGAGATGGCAGAGGAGGAGAAATTCTTAAAGAAATCCTTCACGGTGAACTTTTCGTGGCGGCACGGCCCTGACATCCATGTGTAACAAGACACAAGAGCGAAAAATGACACGTATTCATTGTTTTTTGTCTTGTAGGTGTGTTGTGTCTTTAAGATCTGTACATCCTGCCTCTGCAATTTAAGGTGATACAAGCAGACAAGGGCGTAGGTTTAGTTTCAGCGTTGTGGGACGCATATGAAACAAGTCAGCTCTCCCTCAGGAAATTTTGAGTGTCAAAACACTGTATTTCCTGCATTCTGGTGAATTTTTAGGCATTAATTTAAGGTGTAAATGTCCTTAATCTCATCAAAACAAAAGTCCTCTGCTACCTTCAGTGATTTTATTGGGGGCAGCAAACGCACGTCTCCTGCATCTCCTCTGAAATCTCCCCCAGATGCTATGGGGCAGAAGCAGATGTAATACGTGCTGATATATGTTCTTGCTTCTCTGTCACAGCTACACCTGCACAGTTTTTCCAGCTAGCTGCCGTCACGTCTTGTGCTACCTGCTATCTTTAGTCCAGCTTGTGGTTTAACTACAGGTCTGCATTGCGAGCGGTGAACACTTGGGGCCTCGGTGCTGTAGCTACATCTCTGCTGTAGTCATTAGTCTTGCTTTGATCCAGCGATGCAGTGCAGCACTCTGCAGCTCGCTCTGCTGAAACCAGGGCAAACAGGGAGAGGGAGGCAGGCGGGAAGGAGCAGCCCAGCCGAGGACACAGGCAGCGGGAACACGGGCCTGCTGCAGGTGGCTGCTGCTGCCTGTTGTTGTTGTTAGGAAGGTGTGTGTGTGTGTGTGTGTGTGTGTGTGTGTGTGTGTGTGTGTGTGTGTGTGTGTGTGTGTGTTGTTTGTCAGGGATGGTAGCATGCCCACAGGAGCACGGTTGAGCAGTCATACAGGCTTGCACTGTGCTTACCAGCTTGTAATTAGGAGCCAAGCGCTGTGGGACCTGCTGCTAATCCAACAGGGCTGCCCTGGCACCGGACCACACCCCGTTATTAGGAGGTGTTCATCTTTTCACACTCATTAACTCACCGCCCTGATATCAGTCATCAGCCCCGCAGCCAGTCTGCTGAGTTTAATGGTTCCTTGTTTAGCATACTGTAGCAGTCACTGGTTTGTAGTCGTTTGGCTTCAAGTGAAGATGAAAATAATGGAGATAGATGCTCAGTTTTACTTGGCACCTTGTTTGTGCAGTGAGGAGGAAAAATGAAGAAAGCATTACTGCCCTCTAGGGGTGTTGCTGCAGTAATGACACAATGTACCTCAGTTTCTCAGACACCAGACAGACTAAAGAAAGCTAATTGTGGGGGAAAACTATCCAAATTCTTTAACGGTATGCTACGCAGGATTTTCTGAATAGACTCATGCAAGTAATCACTCTCAATCATCACTTATGACCCACTGGTGTGTGTGTGTGTGGCCGTGTATTTATCTGCAGAGACTCTGCTCTCTGCCTGTATTTTATTATTTTCTTCTTATTTATCTGTGTTCAAGGACGTTTATGTCATGTACTTCCACAACTCTCAGGTGAGATTGGGGCTTTATAAAAGGTAGCAACCAGGTGCCAGACCATAAGCAGCAGGCATCAAATAGAGACCGTGCTGGAAAAGGGGGAAAAAAAGCAAATATAACGAGGCCAAATGCCAAACAAGAGTGAATCTTAGAAACAGTAACCAACAGTCTTGCATAGTATACCTTTAATTCGGTGAAAATACTAACACATTAATCTGAAAATACTCCATCAAATGTAAAAGTTCTGCATTAAAATCCTGTTAAAATGAAGGTAGAGAAGTGTTATGAAGAAAATCCAAAATACTCCAGTTAACAAAAACTCTCATTATGCAGAATAATGACCCCTGTGAGTGATGTATTATTATTAGATTGTTCATACATGCATCAATGTTTAAGTGGCATTTTACTGCTATAGCTGGTCGAGGTTGTTTTAACTACTTTATATACAATTCAGTAGTTTCGTCCAGTGGTCCCCAACCGAGGGGTCGGACCCCCTCTAAAGGGTCACATTATAAATCTGACAGGTTGTGTGGTGATTTTTAGGAGAGGAAAGAAGTTCTGTGACACAAGTTCTTTTGTGAAATATCAGAGAGTTTTACCTCTTTTAGCTTTTAACAGTTATTTAAATGAAACTGATGAAGTTAGCTCATAGATTTCTGAGATGTGACAAGTGGCCTCAATGAGACACTGCTTTTTTTTGAAAGAGGCCACAAGACAAAAGGTTGGGATTTACTGGCGTAATCTATAAAGGTGTACTATGCAAGAATTCTTGGTTACTGTGTTTGAACAGTATCGCCAGTGACAGTGAAAGCCAACCCCAGATTCATTGTAAACTAGCTTTGTCTTTGTTTTCACTTTGCTATATATTATTTTTTTCAACACATTCTCACCCCCGACTCATCAAATACAGACGCTTGGTCTGTGTCTCTATACATCACACTGACTCTCTTTGTTTCACACCAGAGTCAATTTTGGACGTTTAGGGTCGGCATGTCAGTTTACAGTTGTTGCATGCATTGTGTCTTTTCAAAATAAGCTTCCATCTTCTCAGCATCTGCTCGTTAAATGCATACAGTCTCTTTTGAAATATACATATGTAAAAAACTATAGGAGTTAGGTTTACTTCCTCAGGTGTAGGCAAGAAAAGCATGTGGTTAGGTTAAAAAATCCCAGCATGGTTTGGCTTAAACCAGGGGTGTCAAACATACGGCCTGGGGGCCAGAACCGGCCCGTCAAAGGGTCCAATCCGGCCCTCTAGATGACTTTGCACACCTGATGTTGATGCACATGTGAGCGCTGACAAACACTGACAAAACTTGAGATTGTAAGGCAGGGGATGACTTAACCTGCTTCTTTAACAGCTTCCACTTTAGAGGAAAACTATGAAAAAAATGCTCATGTAATGACAGTGAGTCGTGGAATGACTGAATGTGGAAAAACTAAGACATGCTGTTGAATTGTCACATAATGTTTCTTTTTTCTTTGTTTGGTAAATGGATGAACATTTTCAGAATGAAAGAAACATTTGAAGGGGTTGATATTTATAGGTTAAAGGTTGCAGTGGTGTCAGTGGTCCCACTTGAGATCAAATTAGGCTGCATGTGGCCCCTGAGCTAAAATGAGTTTGACACCCCCAGCTTAAGCTAAGTCTATTTGTTACTGACATAATGCAATGTCACATGACATATGTCACTGGCGTAGTAAGCTACATATACGAACACATTATGTTGTTATTTAAATAACTTGGTTGACTTTGGGAACAGCGGGCTCCCATGTGAAAATCTAAAGTTTGTGTGCCTCAAACAGTCGCTAAAGGGTGCCTTAGTGTGTCAGTATTTGACGCCGAGGGCCACTGACAGGTTGGGAGTGAGGCCAGGTTGTTTTTTTTCTGCACTCCTTTTTCCGTACCCTCTGTTTGGATGCCTGCTTCTCATGATCTGACACTTAGTTACCTTTCAGAAAGTCCCAACCTCACCTGCGAGCTGTGTCCTGAAACGTCCTGAACACAGAAAGTAAGAATAAGATAAGAAAATACAGGCAGAGGGCAGAGTGTCTGCAGACAGATACAACACCACACACTTCTAGTGGGTCATAAGTGATGTTTCCTGCATAGTACACCTTTAACAGTGCATTACATTTTAAAACTTATTCTCATTATTTATGTAAGATCTTGAACCTTTTCTTTTAATTGAAAATAAGATATAGGAAAAATGATAGACTATGATTTTTCATAGAACAAATACATGTAAGATTTTGAACTGATGTCAAATAAATGTAGTGGCGTATTGTAGCAGAATTGCACACTGAAAACTAGTGTAATTATTTAAAGTATGAAGTAACATGCTATGAAAATACTTCAGTAAAATAGTTACCTTGTATTGTACTTAAATACTTGAATTACCGTCCACTGCTGCTTGAAATAAAAAACCATCAGGATGCATTCTGTACACTCTGCAGGTTTCTGGTGGTCTAATCACTAATTGAGTCTCTGTTAGTGGTGAGATAACTAATAGTGGTGTTGGGTTTCCAGACACAATGGGACCATGTCCACGCCCACTCCATCCACACTCATATGGAGGATCAATACGCTCATATAGTGAGATGGCCTCATTTAGTGGGCTGGGTTCAAGTCAGCCAACCGTACATCCCTTCTCACACAGAGGATGTGAGAGCACACCGTGAACAGATGCTCCTGAGCTCACAAGCACACGCAAAACCAGGCGACATGAGGTAATATGGAAACCTGACCAGTATGGAAACTGGAGAAAATCCTCTTTTACATAATGGCATTAAACAAAGTGTGGGGAGGTCACAGGGAAACCGGTGATTATCAAGCCGCAGAGCTCGATAAGCATCACTACCAGTGTCAGCGTGTGGTGTTTGTTAGTATATGATGACTCTGACCTGAGGTTTGGAGGAGCTCATAAACACTGAGAACCATTTTCATGGGAGAAGTGAGTTTAATCTGAGTAATAGAAGCAGGTTTGGAGACCCTGTGTCATCTGAGGTGACGACATATGGAGTGCAAATGAAGCGAGTTCATGTGTAGGAGCCCTGAGCTGTTTGTGCCGCAAGGTTAGAGGGTTAGTGAGGAGAGATTTATGAATGAAAAAAACAACAACACAATATAAAAACAACTCCCTGTGAGCTAAATATGCAGGAATCATCTTAATGTGGAGCAGGATGTTAAAGACTTCATAAATTAACCTTTATGAAGGGTTTTTAAGTTGTAATATCTGTATGCTCAATATGAAGCCACAGCCAGGATATGTTTAGCTTAGCTTAGCATAAAGACTGGGGAAACGGCTAGTTAGTTTGAGTCTCTGCTAGTTGCTTGCAAGAAATAGTCTAACACCGCAATAAAACTGCTGAATGTCAGCAGTGCTGGGTGTGACGCAGTTTGTATTTTCCAAGTCCAGTATTTTACATTATCGGCTAGTTAAACATGGCAACAGTCAGTGTCTCCTTCACACACACTCCTTTGTGTTTGGTTGAAGTTGGGACTTTGCTGGTCAGAGTTCACCAAAGTTGACCTCTAAGTGATGCAAAGATGCGAATTTGCTTCGCCCCCAGAGGGGAATAATTTATTTGCCCCTTTGCTCACAGTCGGTGGAAGTGAACAGGAGGCTAATATTCACTGGTGTTAATTTTACTTGTGTGACCGTACCCTTAAACTTTGTTTTTTTGTACATAGTAAACAAACAAGAGCTTAGAGGTGCTGGTAGACAAATTTTATTACATTTGGACAGAGCCAGGCTCACTGTTTTCTTACAGTGTTTATGCTAAGCTAAGCTAACAGGCTAATGCCTCCAGCTTCCTGTTTACCATTGGCCTACATACATGAGTGGTATCTATCTTGTCATTTAACTCAAATAATTGTATAATGTTTATTCCTTCCTCTATGACAGATTATTAGAGTGTAAAAGGTATAAAACACACAAGCATATATTAATGGATTACATTTATAACTGCATCATTACCAAATATGAATTAATTTAGTGATTTTAAACATTTGAATTGTAGTATTTAAGTGTTTTTCAGTTACAGTGTTGTCGATCAGTAAATCAGACTCTGATGGCACAGTGCTGTATTGTACCTCTCTATATAATATAATATAATATAATATAATATAATATAATATAATATAATATAATATAATTTTTCTACAATTTATAATAATCTATAATAATAATTTCTCGTCATCATAAAATTTAAATAATATAAATGATTTAATTTATTTTTATTTTTTATTTATTTATTTTTTACCAAAACTGTTGCACAAGTCAGAGCATACTTGGCTGAAAAAAAATTTCAGTGGGAATACAATATAGAAAAAAAATTGCGAACTGATGCCAAAACTGGGAGGCAATTAACCAATAATAAAGCCATTAATTACAACTTCGTAAAAATTTAACAGTTTGTTTTACTTTCAAAAATTATTTCAGGATCATTTCACATTTTATTTACCATTGTAAACACCAGTGTGGTCACAAGGACTACCACATTATTTCTCTAAGTGAGCGTTGGTCAACAATGCAGCACCTAGAAATGGCGTAAAAACACCACACACCATGAACATAAAACATTCATAAAGAGAGGCAATGCAGTGAACGTTTATCAAAGCTGAGGAGACGTGGAAGCTGCTGAAAGCATTAAAGTAATACTTTGTGGTCATCAGCTCTCTGTTGTTTTTAAATTGGCTGCTATTTATGTGTAATTATGATGAATTAAAACAACTATTTAATTGTTACACAGTGCAGCCATTGAACCTGCTGTCAGCCCACTGTGTGATAAAATGAGTCCAGTAAATCTTTGACCAGGATCATTTGATCATTTCACTTAAGGTGAGAACTGCATCCTTGCTGCTGGCTACATCTGGCGGAGGCCTTTCCCAACATGCCGGCCAGGGAAAGAATGTCAGAGGCTTTAAATATCCTGTGTGAGTTAATATTTTATCAACATCTCAGTCCCAGGGCCTCTCCACTTTTACATCCCACTTCCAGCTCTGAGATTGTGCACATGCGGAGCAGGAACGGGAAATCGGTAATGCCTCGGCTGCGTTTTGTTTAACTTCTCTCCACCTTCTCCCACCGTCTCCATGTATGCTGGTTGTGTTGCAAATAATTTGGCTTCTGACTGCTTATCAGTCCAGTAATGCATGTTTCTTTTATAGAGAACATTAGCACGGCTGATATGGAACACAGTCTTATCAGAGCGATTAGAGCAGAGAGAAATCATTTGGAGAAAATTAAATCTTGATGAAACGAGGACATTCAAATGTGCTTGATAAGCAGTCCAATTTAAAATGGCAAATCAGCTCAGCAGCAGAAGGAAGGCAGCGTCTCCTCGTGTGTGTGTGTGTGTGTGTGTGTGTGTGTGAGGGGGGTGTTATGGTGAATGTGTCCCACTGCGCTCACGAAGCTTATTCATTATGTATGCAATGATCTCTTGATGAAGAGAGGGCCTCTTGCCTCAAACAAAGCGTCGTCATCACTGTGTGGATGACGCTGCTCGTGTTCCTTTGCTCAAATTCGCCACAAAGATAGAAGACCAGCTGTGCGTGTGTGTATTTATGGATGTGTGTGTATAATTCTTTGTGGGTTGAGAGGAAAAGCTGCATCAGACAGCACCTTCAGGCGCGTGCCTTAAAGGCGTAATGTGTAAGATGTGGCCAGAATTCTTGTCTAAAGCATTAAAAATGAACTAACATTGTCAACAGAATGTGAAGAAGGGACAGTTTTGACGTTATGTCAAAAACATCTGTGTTGTGTCGCACAGATATCTACAAACATGAGCATGCTAACAAGCTAGCCCCAGCCTGTTCTGTCTTCTAATACCACGTATACCTTAAAATGCAATAGTGAGACGCAAGTTGCGTTTTCAACCACTTCTTTTTATGCACATTTTCAATTTGTTTATAAAAAGGCCTAAATGGAAAAGCCAAAAACAAATAATAAAAAAAAAAAAAAAATTAAATATTGCAAAAACGTTTCTATGCTTAGAGGTGAAAAGTTGGTGTTTCGATAAAGAGTAGATGCAGCTAAATAATGGAGACAGATTCAGTGAATAAATGATGACGGGACAGTCATGACGTAGCATCATTTCATAGTTGACTGCAAGCTCTCTTCAACAATATCCATTGTTTTCCTTCGTTCAATGTTTGACTGGCAACCTTTTTACTTACGTCATCTTCTACAGTTGTACCTGACTTGAGAGTTAGCACCACCTATTGCTTATCTTCATGAACCAATGCCCAATATTCTCATAATTACACATCCACAATAGTGGAAAAGCACATAACTTGGCATTTTCTTTTGCTGACATTCTGAAAATTTGTTAAAATATTGTGCTGCATTTTGATGGAAACTAAACTACTGTAGCGTTCACTCTGTCCTCAGTCCAACATTAAAGGACAGAGAAAACAAGTCCAGTGTTAGTTTTCATTGTTTTAAGATACCTGCAATCTCTCCTGACATAAAGTTCAGCAGGCTTTTTCTGTCTTTGACTTCCTCTTCTGTGACTGATGATCTGAGGTTTGAGATCCATCATACTGGTGTGGTTAGGGCAGCCATTTTAGGCAGGTATACCACCAAGCTAGGTTGAGCTAGGTTGCAGGCTTACTGCTAGATCATCTATATCTGGACATACTTTGGCTTTTACCAATGCCTGCAGTAAGACAACAGTTTAAGATCACAGACTTGAATGAATGACTAAGGTCCAAAACTCAAAATCCAAAATCTACAATTTTTAGGAAAGACTGTCTAAAAGCTGAGAGACACAGCACAGACAGTGCAACTAATGACAACAAAAACTGCCCCCAAAAACCCTGTAAACTATAGGGTGACACGTGAGATTATAGATTATAGATTGCAGTGCTATCTATTATCTATCATATAATTAAATCTTGTCATTAATGCTATAAGAGTTTCAGCAGTTTGTGTTTGTGCCCAGCTGTTAGTTAGAGGTTGGCTTAGAAGTGAAAAGCTACCCTGCATAAGTTTGGAGCACATGGTCAGGTATTACACATGGCACCTTTTAAGAATAACTAGTTAATTACAACTTTGGTATGATTTTTGCAGTTTTGGTCATCAGTCATTTATATAACATAACATCATACTCACAAAGTTGACTTCTGGCATTTGGGAACTTTGCCAAAAGAAGTTAGACAGGCCACACTTCAAACTCACCTGCAGATTAGCTGAACTCACTTGGAGGAGATAACAAAGGTGGTTGGTAAAAGTAATACCTAAAATAAACAATATGTTGTAAATGTCCAAACATTTGTTTACAGATTAACATTCTGGTCAAACTATAACCCATCATACATGCTGTAGCTGAGTGTGCTAACAGTTTTCCCGTGCTATGACAGATTATTGCCAACATTTTGGGTGTGTTTACTTTGAGGATTACGTGTCAGAAAGTACAGAGATCATTTGGATTGACTGTTTACAACCTCTTTGATCACCTCACTGCTCATATCTTTCCTCATTTCTTCCTCGAGCACAATATAATCATAGCCAATCAAATTGCAAAAATCTACAAACTAAGAAAAAGAGTTGTAGAAATAAACATGATTATGTTTTAAATCAATGTGAAATTTTTAAGTTACTTGGGACGGCGGAACAAGCTGTGCTATAGACTGAACAATGACATATTTTAACTTTACAAAAATTGAGCAATTGCCTTGTACATATAAAGGAGATAATAAGCCACGTTAGCATTCATGAATGTAAATCTAGTATTTACTCTCCTTTTAGCTCTGTTTTTGGTCTCCACCAACTCCTGAGATAAGAATCTGGCGGTTCAGCTGCTAAATGCTCCGCTATGTTGCCTCTGGAAACAAGATTGTTAGAGCAATGAGAGTGTAAAGTTTCAGGCTGTAACACCAAAACATTTAAACACTTGATGTCGTTACGAGCGTTTCCTTTCACATCACACAGCCATTTGATCCAGTCAATGTAAAAATACTGATTGTTGCAGCTTTAACTGCAGTGCAGCTAAATGTCTTCTGTGCTGTCTCAGCCTAAAATAAAATAATAAAAAGTGAACGTCTGTGTCATGATGTAAGAAACTGGAGCTGGTTGCCTGCTGACATAATGGGGTTCCTGGGTGGAGCGTTGATGTCAGGTGCAAGCAGCAGGGAGGAGAGATAGTGAGGGAGGTTTAGCAGCTTGCCTTCATTTATTATTCATGTTTGATCAAAGAGAGTGATGCAGTAGAAAACTCTCGGAGGTGAACAAAGCCAATGGAAGAAATCATGTTATATCTGTCACAGTTTGTTCCTCTGTCCCTTCACTTCAGCCACATGCTTCATTCCCCAGCCCGCCCCATTGTCATTTATCTTCCATCCACCAGATGTCCTCAGACTTTTCCTCTGTTCCCCATCACCTGACTGCCGCAGTCACCTACACATCTGGAGCACATTCAGTCTGAAAACAGTGTGCACAGATTTTCTACAGTATTTGGGGTTAAATGACATGTTCCCTTGAGAGCATGTGAAACTGTGTGCAGCTTACTGTAACCACACAGTTTGGTGGGTGCCTCAGAGGTGTTACCTAGTCAGCAGCAACCTGTACATAAACTAGGGATGTCAGTGATTGACCATTATTTGGTTAACTGCTGAGAATATTTTTGACTGGTTACACATGTTGGCCTGTATTTTAATTTTACTGCTCTTCAGTTTACTGCACTGCGCACCACCCAAGTCTGGTGGGAGCAGGCAGCACTGCTCATTTGGCATTTATAACTAGTAACGCAGTCCCGACCAACAGTGGCTGTGAAAACATGATGGCCACACTACGTTCTCCACCCTGGTCACTGAAGTGAGTAATTTTGAGCCACAAACCCCCTTTAGCATTGTTAACTGTGTCACCACTGTCAGCTCTGTTAGCGCTGTTAGCAATGTCAGCAAGGCTAACGTTAGTGGTGTTAACATAAGGGATTTTACAACTCAAAATAAAGTTGCTTACTCAACGGAGCAACCTGTACTGTAAACGCCAATCTATCCATGATACAAAACTTTAACATTGTCTACACAAATTCCTCGGATTGTCTAAATGACATAAAAACTTTATGTTTACCTGACACCAAACCTCACCCCTTGTAAGCTTGACATAATTTTTTATGTGATAATTTAATGATTTTTTAATGTTGAGTTAATTTGACTAAAAATGATATAGTTGATTAAAGCCAATAAATAACACTATCATTGTGCCCTTAAAATATTTTGGCGCACTGGGGCTAAATCGGTGGGGTTTCCCAGCATGCCATGTCAGTGGAGCCCTGGACTAAAAGGACAGGCCTCTTGTATTTCACATCATTTAATACTCTTTTCTTAAAATTAAATGGTTAGTTACAGGTTAATGGGTGTCAGTCTACCGTAAAGAAAACTGACACCTCTAATTTAAACCCCGACGCATTAAAAGGCAGTTTGGGTTCAATGCACCACCATTTTCATTTAAATAAACGTCCCACATTTTGCCACTTCCCTCATCCGCCCTGCCTGGCCCTCCTGAACCACCTCCTCAGCTGAATCACCCACTCACCCATCTGCTCCCCATTCCCTTTAATTAGATCCAGCTCCACAAATATTACCCCCATATTACCTCCTTTGTTCCTTGCAGCGAGGTTTCCTGTTACCTGCCTGTCAGACCTACTGTTTTATTTGGACTCTGTAAGCATATCTATAATAAATGTCTAAATTCATCCCGGTGCCTCCTCAACCATCTAAATTTGGGTCCAATCCCTGTTGCCCCACACAGACCAGCTGTGACGATATCATGTATGCTATCACTACTTATGTCAAACACAGCAAGAATGGTAGATGGTGTTCCTACAGGAACACAGTGAGATCGTCTCTTCGTATCAGTAAACCACCATTAACCCATTTATTTATTTTATTAGACTCACACTAAAGAAAGGTGCCATCACCTCTGCAGTCTTAAAGATTTATAGCAGCTCTGTTCTCCCAAAGCAGCGACCCATCCAGCTACAGTACAGCAACAAAGGCTGACATTGTTCCACTGGATAAGAAGATACCCAGCGTTCTGAGTTGAATACCTGTCCATCTGTCCCCAGTAACATGACAGCAACCAGGGCTTTTTCAGCACCTTTGAAACACACATGCCGGGCGGGGTATCTAATTCCTGCACATACAAACACATAGAGGCTACACAAGGCAACCAGAGACCTCACGAGGATTCAGCACAAGGGTTTGGAGCAGAAATATTTTATAAGCCAAGAAGAAATGTTGTTCCAGGACAGTATACCAGCAGCAGGGAATGGCATGATGGGTACTGTGTGGGTTTTAAAGCTGCACTCTGGTGATGATGCATATATTGGCCTCAATTATACAAGGCAATGCGTCATGTGGGAGATAGATGCTGAATGTTAATTATATTAGGGATATTTAGGAACTCTTATTATTTACAGTTAGAGTGTTTACAGTATCACAATTATTAGTTTACTGTGTTGGTATTGAATGAATGTTGGATAATGGCCGGTCAAGGACGGCAACCACAAACAGGGCACCATTGCAATACGCCATCATGCTTATTACAAAGGTCACTGACCAGAGTGAAAGATAGACCTTAGCCTAGTCCACACTTACACAAGTATTTTTTAAAATGGAGCATTTTCTATGAGTTTTGGCCTTTTGTTGACACACAAGCTGTGTTTTAGGGAAGAGCCAAATTCTGAGGCTGAAAAAGTAAGTCAATCCAGAAGTGTCAAAAACTGCAGTTCATCAAATGGCCACTTGAGGCTGGCTCCAAAACCGAGCTCATCTCTATAGAAGCCCATGTTAAAATGCTCAACTCTACAGCTGAAATAATCATGTTTACACACTGGTACAAAAAACAGTTTTGATCTCTATAGCTAATTTTTGACATTCATGACACCTGTACAGGGGGATACATTCTTGTGTAACTCACCCATTTACATTTTATTAAGGCTTATTTAACACATATTTATATAACGTTAACCATGTTCAGCATCTTAATTTAACGTGTTAGCATGCTAATATATTTGTTAACAGTTTATACAAAACACAGCTGAGGCTGATGGGAATGACATTGGTTTTGCAGTATTTTGTCCTGAACTAGAGTACACTGTAAGACAAATTAAGATTTTAAGGCGATGGTGGCGTGAGGTGAAAAGTCAATAAATCCCAATAGATATTATAAATCATTCTTAGGACCACACAAAAGTGTGTACCAAATTTTGTGCCTAACCATCAAGCAGAGGTTCAGTTTTCACTGAATAAGTGACCAATTCAATTAAATTACGTTCAGGTTTCTTTGTAAAGCCCAGCATCACAAATCACAATGTGCCTCAGAAGGCTTTACAGCATACAGCATCCCTCTGTCCTTTACCCTCACAGCTGATAAGGAAAAATGGTAGAAACCTCAGGAAGAGGAACTGAGGAAGGATCCATCTTCCAGGACGGACAGACGTGCAATAGATGTGTGTACAGAACAGATCAACATACCAACATTGTTGTCCCTTGAGCCTCATTACTAGCATAGCAAACAGTCACAGCAGACAAACTTTGTACCACCAAATCAGACAATTATCACAAAGTAAAATAAAATGAAGTTCTGTCTCTGTGATGACTCAACCCCCACAACATGTCATTCTCACTTACACTTTGTGTCCATTTAAACTGTCAATCCCCACTGACTTCTAACAAAGACTAAATGGACAAGAGAGAGGGCAGAGAGGTGAACGCACACACCGAAAAACTGGCGTGTGACCAATGACGCCTACGCACAAGTGTGAAATATGATAGAGAGCCAAGCAAGAGCACCTGGCAGGCAGACGGACAGATTCAGGACTTTACTAGCGATGAGAAAAATGAGCCCACTGCTGCACAAACAGAAGTTCACTTCAGGTTCTGGCTTGTTACACTGACAGGGAGGACAGATGGACAGACAGCCAGGTGAAGAGAACAGGGTCTCTATTCAGAGATGACAAAGAACCCAAAGGTTTCAAGTGACATCTACTGTCCTCGTGTGAAGGTTGTGTGGATTGTGTTGCTGTTAATTGTGCATTATTACAGTAATGCAGAATGTTAATAACAAAAAAGGGGACTGTATGTTTCCTGTACAAAAGCTGAAGAGCATGATGTGAGCAGCAGAGAGCTCAGTGATACCAGCAGAGATGTATCATAAGGGGGACCAGATGGGGCTGCTGAAAAATTATTGGATGGCGCACCAGAACCAAGTAGGCTAGTTGAAACTATGTCAATATGGAGAGTTAAGGAATCACGTACTGATACTTTGGTGTCTTATTTAATGGCAAACTTACAGTACAGGTACAATGACATTTTCAGTTCCACAACAATCCTGTTTTAATGTGTTTATCTGTGTATACATGTTAGATGATTCATTGTTCTTCAAATAGGCTGGTTGTCCTTTGCCTTACAAAGACCAATACACAGCTTTAATTTGAAGGAGTATGTTTACTGTAAGAAACAAATCATTTACTGAGAACAAGCTTTCTCAAGTTTAGGGGAGACTTGTTTCCTCGCCAAAATTTAGCTTAACTTTGGAGTGTTATTTAGATACCTTTAGCCAACAAGATACGCCAACATGGTTGGCAACGATTGATAGGGGTGTACCATATCATCTCTCGTTGACATATTGACTGTCATACTGTTACCCACAGCAGCAACAAGCATGGCTGAAAGTGAAATTATTACAGACGCCGCGGTGGTTCCAGAAAGAGGAGCAGCTTCAGTAGCGTGGAATAAACTGTGGCGTCCTGAATGTTTTATGAACAGGCCCCGACTTCTCAGACTCTTTTAGCGAGTTACCGCTCAGAGGGAACTCATTCAGCGGCTCCTCTGGCTGCAGCACAGCGTCTCTCCCTCTCCTCTCTCGCTGTGTGCACATGAGAGTCGGTGTCGTCAAGTGATTTTGTCAAAAACTTTTGGTAATGTAAACGTTCGTGCTGCTCATGGCTCGACAAAAAACTACATATATGTGACTGTGTGATAGCTGTGGTATGATAACAGCCTGTCACAGGTTACAGCGTGATGATTAGAGGAGAAATGGCAGAGCGTAAAGGTCCAGGTGGAAAAAAAAAAACAGCTCAATCATTTAGGATTTTACTAAAACAGAAAGGAAATCACCTGTTGATTTATATATATATAGATCCCAGGGGACATTTTTTTGTATTTTTGAGCTGTTTAAATGTGTAATTTGTAGTAGATTTGATTTAGTTGAACTATTAATATTGTATACAGAATCTGAATCTCACTCTGAGTTACTGTTGTTGTTCACAAACTAAATGAGAGATCATTTTTCTTTAGTTTTTACTGAATATTTGAAGCAAACTGTAAAACTATATCACTTATTTTGTTGTGATTCTATGTTGAATTAATTCTTTTTTATTATTATAATTTTACTAAATTGTCATGTCATGAAGAATATCTTTATTGTGAAAATACCCTGAAATATCATAATATTATTTTAGGGCCATATCACCCAACCCTACCGATCGATGCCCTAGGTTGTCTAGTTTCACAAGATACCACTTCCTTTGTGCTGGCTTAAAAAATGAGCATTGGGAGGTAGTAATTCTAATACAGCGGCCGTGTGCCCCTCCAGCCCCCTCTTTGGGACACCACTGCATGTTACTTGGGCTATCCGAATCGATTGAAACCATGTTGTTGTTCAAAACATCTAAACATCTGTTTTGTTTATTGAGTATTGAACTGTATCTGCCCTGCCTTCTGTCGAACCTCTCGCTTTAGAGAGATTTACAACAGCTTCTTAAGACTCTGCCATCGCATGTTTGGATATTTAATCTAAGAGGATGCGTGGGTGACTTTAGACAAGCTTCTTTCACCGCTGGATAACAAGGTAAATTCAATTTCATGCTTTTAAACAGTGTTAATATTTAAGTAAGCCTAATTTTAAAGAACTACGCATGAAGATATTGATACAGCTTGTTGTCTGGACAAATAGATGTTGTTGAATTTAAGTAGTAAAATGAACAAATGTTGCTCTGATTACTTTTTCAGCCACAGTCAAAGTTTTATTGTTGTTTTCCTTATTAGTAGTCATAGTAGTGAGTAAAACCTTCACAGTTTGGATGCTGATCCTTCGCTGTGGATTACATCTCACCGTTACGCAACATTCGTTTTATCATCATAGTGTAATGTTTAAAAAATATTGCTGCTAAGTTAAAGTCTGATGAACCTGTGATAATTTCTCACCATCATCATGTTTTGTACTCTACAACAGGCCATATGGGGACATGAGGAGGAGGCTCTGTAACTCAGGAGGCTTTGGATGAGCTCGCAGCGCCTGCAGCCATGGAACCTCCCTGTCCAACGGTGAGCAATGTTGATGTCAAAATAGTGGGTGGCGCTTGGCATTTGTCCTCCCTGTGTGGTTGCTGCTCCTCACTGCTGGTGATAGTGCTTTGAAGGAATCTACGGTGTGTTACAGCATCTATCAGCTGCTGGAGGATGTTTCTGTGCTACAGCAGAGGAAAGTGCAGGAAAAAAGAAAGGATGTTTGGATAAGGAAGTGTAATTTAATCAGTGAGTTTAAACCACTGAGGATTTCAGTGTTAAATGTTGTGGCCGCACTCTGATTGGTTCGTTGTGAGCGCTCGCCCCCTCCCCTCCTGTGTCGGGTCCAAGGAGTCATCCAAGATTAGCACTTGTCTTTTGATTAGTGAGGCTGGAAACAATCCAAACATTTCAATTAAGTCTGTAGTATTTAGTCCACACTGTTCATCTATGAGGGTGATTCTCCGGGCTGATCTCCTGTGTTGCATAATCTCCTTAGTGGAGTAGCAGTCCTCAGAGTCAGCTGCAGGCCAAATCCTCTGTCCAAACAATGAAGGGAAGTCTGCGCTCACAGAGGACAGGAAAACTATTTTTAATTAAAGCTGCGAGCAGCGATGAACGCACCTTTGCACATGTTGGGGTTCTGGCTGTACGCCTGTTGAGGCAGCTTTTGTTTTCTGACAGTCGGACGCTTCAAAAAGGATTGAGGTGGTATTTACTGCGTGGAGTGGTGGAGCTGGAAATGACACAAACTTTGTACCACCTTTGTATCCACTATGCAGTATATGAACTGTAGACCACACCATGTAAATTTCATGTAACACACAAGGCTTACTTCCTGTTGCCAGTTGATGGTGCAATAATTATAACACCTAAGTGGCACATTGACGTCTTAAGGCCTTGACTCTTCTGATGCATGTGAAATTTGATTGATGATTTGATTGGTGATTGATTGTACACCTTGGATAATGTACACTCAAGTTAAAACGACTTCCTGTTTTATGGTGAATAATGTGTCGCCATGGCAACGGTGTGAAAAAGCTAAGAGAGCATGGGTAAGTAGAAAACTAGCCAGCTGGGGGCGTGGTATCTCCTCTGATCCACATGTCGAAGTATTCTTGGGCAAGATACCCCAAATTGCTCCTGATGGCTGTTCCATCAGTGTGTGAGTGTGTGTGAACGTTTACTGAGTAGCAGGTGGCACCTTGTATGGTAGCCTCTGCTACCAGTGTGTGAATGGGTGAATGTGACCTAGTGTAAGAGTGCTTTGACTGGTTGAAAGACTAAAAAAATGCGATACAAGTCTAGTCCATTTAATACCGTCATATACCGTATACCCAGTGAAATTTCAGGAAGGTATGACAACATAGATACCCCCCAGCCCAAGTGAACAGTGCTAACAGCTGCAACAGTGCTGACATAGCTAAGGATGTTAACATAGGAGAGGGTGGACGTTACGCTCTTGTGACAAAGCCATCGGCGTTTTCAGCGCCTGTAACTGTCATATGAGCAGACTGCAGAGTGGCGGTGATAATTAGCTAGCCCGTGGGATACACACACAGGGACTCACATGCACAACATGCTTGTGTCGCCAGACTATATCCACAACAAAGAGCAGAAAGTACACAGATCCATGTCATTGTAGTGAACCACATACTGCATACTGCGTATACTGCTCTGTATCATGTTTGGTGACATCAGGGGCGTGGCTTCAAATTCTTGGCCCTATGCATAAGCGGCCTCTGTGGGCCCTGTGCCCTTCCTCTCTTGATCCGTGTCTCACGCACCTTTTGAATTTTATTTGTTTTTTTACAAAGTCAGTTTGCTTTCATTCCCTGTCCTTTCTTTCTTTCTTTTCTTTTTTGTAACCCCAACTTCGCTTTCTTGGGGAAAGATAAGAGCAGCTGTAACAGTCACTCACTGGGCTCTAGCTGAGTTTAGAGACGAGTCTTCATGCAGGGGTGGACTAAGCTGTTTTGCGCCTTTAAGGGGTGGGAGGAGGCTCAGAGAGTTCCACACAGTTCAGTCTTTCAACCGATTTATTCAGCCAATTTGAATTTATTTGTGGCATTAATTATTTAGAAATAAAGGGAATGGCAAACAAAACCAACTTTTAATTCCAGGCTTTTTTGGGTTTCTTTATGGCTCTGCAGAGTTTTATGCAAGTTTCTTCTTTTCAGGCATTACTGCCTCCGTTTAATAAAAATCGCTAAGAGAGGACAGGAAATGAGGGGACAGAGGGATGATATGCATGAAACAAAGGTCAGCACTGAACTGAGTAAAAGAGCTTTTATGTACAGTATGCAGCTCTGGCTGCCTGAACCCTCTGAAGTCGGATCTAAAACTAAATTTGGTCTGTTTTTGTGAATTAAAATCCCTGATGCAGAGAAGTGGTTGCTCCCTCTTCTGGCTGCTGGTGTTTTGGTGTGTTTTAGAACATTGATTTGTCTGATTAAGTTATTGTTTTGGATTGGTCATGATGATGTTTTATGGTTTTTGCTGTATGGTTTACTCTTATTGTTTAGTTGTTGTTTTTTTAAAGGATCCCAAACCTGTGACTGAGAAACCCTGATCACTTCCTCTGCAGGTGTTTGACACTGAATCTGAACTTGTGAACTCATGTCACTCTGAGGTTTTCAATGAATATGTATCTGTGTTTTGAGCTGCGTGGGGGTTTTGCCCTTGTGTGTGCCTGACCCAACCTTGTGTGTTATTTGCAATGAGGAGAACCTCTGCCGCAATATATAGGATTACTAGACTGGAATAACCAGCTGCCTTTACAGCTGCTATAAGATTACCAGGCTGGAATATCTAATCCGTGCTACCTGACATGCACGTTGAAATCCTGTCACCCTTATTGGATGAGCATATGGTCTTTTGAGCTAGAATTACAAAGATCATGTGCACGAGATGAGTGGCCCACAGATTTTGTTACTTTGTGATTTCCAAAGACAAACAGAGAGAGCAGGGAACGCACGTCCAGAAAACTCCTGCAGCTGCTGGATCAGAGAGTCAGATAGCCACATTTTATTATTTAGAACCAAAATACTCACCAGTACCTTTTTAAAACAACAAAAAGAAACATTAATTGTTGCTTTATTAAAAAATAAGTCTGTTTGAATATTTGTCTGATATCTTAACAAGAAAAAAAAGCCACAGTCCGACCTGAAAAATGTGAATCTTGTTTTCTGGAATTATGTTTGTATGTTACTAAACTGCTTTATTAGTTACGTTGTTGTGACAGCCTAATTGCTGCCTGGATTATGTTCAGAGACAACGTTTCACTTAAGTAACAAAACACTACATTCATGTATCACAGAGGTGTCACAGAGAGATCTCTGGGGAGGACAGCAGGCGTACAAAGTGCAGGACCTCGACACCAGAAGTTTGTATGGAGACTCCTGTCTTAAGGTTAGGCAACAAGTGCACTTTGATTTAGGTTAGGAACTGGTCTTGATTTCAGTTTTATGTTAATAAAAAGGTAATAAACAAATGTCACTGTGACTATTCACTGTATTGCAATATTGATTATTTTCCTGAAAAACAACTGAGATATGTTTATTGCAGCTTCAAAATAAGTTCAAAAATAGCCACCCACAGACGCTGTAACAAGAGATATGATGAACTCTCTGTCTTTGGTGTAGGTTTACTCACTGTTTGATGCTTCAGTTGGTTTAAGAGTTGATTGATTTGCAGGATGTATGAAGAGTTGCAGGATGATGGTATGAACTGATTGTCTTGACTGTTGCGTCTAAAAAAAAAAAAGAAAACAAAAATCCCCAAACAAACATTCCCCAAATAAACAGGCCTTTACAAAAACAAAGTTCAAATCAATGGGGTATTAAACAACTTCATCAAACAGCAGTTAAAGACTGTAACCCTGTGGCCTCTTCCATGCTCCACACTCACTTTAGCACACCTACCTTTAATTAAGGGTTCCTGCGATGCCAGGTCAGGTGGTGCATTAAAGTGACTCAAAAATAACAGGAAAGAAGGACTTGCTATAAATGGCTCCAACAATGTTGTTAGTTAACGGATGTCACGTCAAGCTCAAAAAGAAAAACATGAGATTAAAATTTTAGGCAGTTATAACCATGCAGGGTAATGATAAAAAAAACCCAACATTTTTCAAAGTATATTAATGTGAAATTAAAAGAAATGATACAGGACAACATTATATTGTATTTAATTCATTCATTCATTCATTTTTCATAACCACTGGGGTTAAATAAACCTTAAAGGAGCTATACACAAAATTCAGAGCATGTCTATGATTGTCTATGAGTCTGAGCTGGCATTGCCAGTAACATGGAGTTGGCTGAGTTGGCAGCTAACAGCTAACAGCTAACAGTGTGAAATGTTCTAATGGTGTCATTCAGTCAGTTTCCGTAACCGCTTATCCTTTTACGGGTCGTGGGTGTGCTAGAGGCGGGGTACACCCTGGACAGGTCACCAGACTATCACAGGGCTGACACATAGAGACAGACAACCATTCACACTCACATTCACACCTACGGACAATTTAGAGTCACCAGTTAACCTGCATGTCTTTGGACTGTGGGAGGAAGCTGGAGTACCCAGAGAAAACCCACTCTAACACAGGGAGAACATGCAAACTCCACCCAGAACCCCAGGGTTCGAACCAGAGGTCCCTCTTGATGTGAGGCACAGCGCAAACCACTGTTCCACAGCCTTATATACATTTTGTTTTTACATTCTACTTAAAGTAAATAAAACCTTTTAAAAGCAGGACCTTCACCTGTGATGTAGTATGTTCACAGTGTGGTGATGCTACTTTTACGTGCTTGATTTACTGGATACTTCATTCACTTCAGTTCATTTAGTGTCAACGTTATTTATTTTTCCTGAACAAATATTGCCATATCAGGCATCCACGGCTCAAAGTCAATCTCTGTAAAGGCATGCAGGAGGTGTTTATACCTATGCAGCGTCAGTATAGTTCACACACAAGCATGCTGATGGAGAAATTGCTTTGTCAACACAGTCTGTTAACGGGTAAGGTGACAGTGTCATCAGGGGAGGGGAGGGGGGGCTGGACGCGGGAAGGGAGGGGGGATGGTTGATGGATCGAGGGCTGCGTAGAAGGACAGAAGGAGGGACGTTATCCCTCTGGTCCACTGTCAGGAGTCCTGAGACGAGTGACACTGCAGGTGGCTGCAGTCCACCCTGTAGCTCATATCTCACCCATTTACCTCCCCTTTCCCTCTTTTACTGACACAAATCGTTTAGCTGGGGAATGGATCGATTATTTACCCTCTCAGTGCGACTCGTGCAGGCTATGATCACCCCCCCGCCCCTCGCTGTCTATCCTTCTGTCTCTCTTGCCTGTAGCAGATTCTATTATGAAGTGTTTAAGTGGAGGGTCATGCCTCAGCTGACTGCGCTCTCAATGACATGTCCAGGACGTTGCAGAATCACACAAGAAAAAGATCCCTATATATATCGAGCATGTTGAGTCAGCTGAGTGGTGCTTGTGTGTGCACATGCACCTCCCTGTGTCCCTGAGCTCCAAGTGCATGGAGCAAACCTTAAAGTATATGTCACGTATAAAACATATGAAGTTTAAATTCACTGATGCATGTGTGCATGATGTTCCCGTGAGGACACATAATGAGATTTCTGGAGGTGACGGTGTGTGTGATGATGTATAGCAAAGCGAAGTCTTATAAAGGTCTTCTGTGACCTTGAAGCCATGTGCTCGTGCCTGCAGTGGTGCTGCTCACGCCGCAATGTTACCGAGGACCAGCAGACAGCCAACTCCAGGCTGCAGCAGGAGGAGAGTGAGGTGAGGGAACGGTTTCTGACTTCAGGCAGCTGGTTCTCTATCAGGTAACACAATATTCAACCCATGTTGCCAAATTGGCCGCCCTTCTGAAAAAGTACAAGATTAACTTTGATTAAAGTTTGCGCTCCTCGGGAGAATTCGACTGGAACTAAAAAGGGAAGTGCAGCCCTCCTGTAATTCGAATTTAACCTTTTTAATTAGGCTTGTCACAGTTTTTCAAAGCGACGGCGCTACTGTATTAATCTGACAAACCTTCAATAGCTGGCAGGCGCAGAGGTGCTGGAGTTGGCAGGGACAACAGAAATAAATCAACACAAACACATCTGCAGGAAATTCTTGGAAAAGGACTGTTTTTACTCTATAAACACTCTCACAAATCCATACTCAACACCTCCAGGGGAAGTGTCTGCCCAGAATTAATGACTTCATGAAAACTAAAAGTATTTATCAATGAAATGGATTCTAGTGTACCGCCTTAGTCTGTTTTTCCAAAGAGGAACTGACATATTATAGATTGTGTTAGCTCAGACATACAGGGATGTTTTCTAAAAGAAAAGTTTAAATAAGATTTCAGTAAAGACTTAGTGACAGTAAAAATTTCACAGAATATGATATCAGACAAAATAAAACTTGACGTCAGCATGTAAACAAGGGAAAGCTGAATCCCCGGGGCAGATGTGCACTGCTGCAGGTATTGAGAGCTGTGACAAGTGCTGTAAGAGGGGAAGAATACAGTATAATCCCCAAGGTGAGGGTGGATTGGATGATCCTGCATGTGGATGCTTACTCTGCAGGAACGAGGGGGGAAAGAGTGGGTCCCACTCTCCCCTCGCCACGTCAAACAGCGATTGGCTCCTGCAGGGTAAATCTCCTATCAGAGAGCTACCTATAATGCCTCACTCATCCCAGTGACGGAGGAGGGAGCAGGGAGAACAAAGCCAGGTGACCCCCACATTCAAAACACAGTGAGTTTCCTGCCCGTGTTTGTGTTTGTCTGTGTTTGTGTGCGCGCGCATGTGTAAGTTTGCGAGTGTGTGTGGGTACCTCTGGCATCTCTGGTTTCGTATGGGGTGTTAAATTACCCAATGGGAGCTTTAATAGAGCTAGAGACACTCTTGATTGTGAGTCTGGATGAGGGAGAGATTGAAGGGAGGAAGGGGGAGCAGAGCGGAGCTGCGGGGCAGGGTAGAGAGGGCACAGCAACTTCTGCAGAGCCGGGGACACGGGTGAGTGGTGCGGACATCTGCACACAGCTGGATATAAACTTTATACTTAATTGAAGAGATGTTTGCATGTATTTGTGGGTGTTTTTGATGCAATGTGGATCTGTTGTGTCTTTCAATGTTGGTTCAGTGGGACGTTTTTGTAGCAATTAAGTTGCTTTTAGAAACAAAAGTGTCTAAGATGCATGAGTGTAGATCTAACAGCACTTTCCTGTCCTCTGTTACTTAAACTGTCCTTTCTCTTGGACTCAGTAACCCCTCTTTGCTGACATGGCAATCAATATATTTATTTTTTGCACAAGTCGTATCATGATGTACTCAGATAAGTAGATCCAATCCCATATCCTGGACTGTTACGTTATCTGCTACAGTGTGAGTGGAAAGAGAAGCAGATGAGTCTCTCTACGTGCGCAGGGCCCTCGGTGTCAAGTGGACACAGAGGTTGCAGCTTAAAGGCGTGTGTCGGGATTTGGTTACCTGTCCAAACCAGACAAATGGAATGATAAACAGCTACTTAGAGATAAAGTAAACGTGATGCCGATGGACTACCCAGAACAAGGTTGGGATTGATTAACCAAAACAGTAGTTAGAAACTGACGTTCAGACACAGGGAGTGTTTCATTTGATGAGTTTCTGCTTTCAGTCATAAGTGAAGGCTCAGATGTTTTTCCATTAGGAAATTAAACAGTTTTGTCGCACATGATCAGCAATAATAGCACCTATACCCCGTGTAAGCACTTTCACAGGCGAACTTGCAGAGCTTGTGTTTTTGTTCATGGGAGAGAATTGGGGGGAAAATAACTGTACAAGCACAGTATCAGATGGCCGGTTCTCTGCTGATGCAAACACGAGCTGACAGAAAAATCTCTTTACTAAGAAAACTGTATTGCACTATTTAACAAAAAATATAACACAACTTTGCTTTTTCCGCCCCTCCTCTACAGATTACACAGTGGACCGAATCCAAACGAATTGCCTGAATGAGAACCAGGAGGAGGGAGGCCCTGCCTGGATCTTCAGCGTGGCACTGGTTGTGGTGTCCCCTCTGTCTCCTGCGCTCCAACCAGGCTGATAGACGGAGCTGTGGCTAGCAACAAGACAGGCGATGGAGGTGCCGCTTGTTAATTTTGAAAACATGGATGATGTCAGTATCAACCTGGGGGACCCGAGCGACTCGGGGTACCCGACTTCGCCCCCCTCAGAAGCCCACGATCAGAATCTTTTAACCCACCGTCTGAGTTCTCCTCATCAGTCGCCACACAGAGGACGACGTGGGCATTCGTCTGGCCAGGAGGGCTTGTCACCGTCCACTCCCCCAACTCTGACCACCAAAGCAAACTCAAGCAGCGGCAGTTTGATATCTAATCTGAAGCTCCTGATCAACAGCGAGTCTCCCACTGACAGCGTCTTCAGTAAGATGGCGAAGGATTGCTACGAGAATGAAGATTTGTTTGATAAGCACTGCTTTGAAGAAAAAGACGAGAAAGTTGTCATCAATATTTCGGGCCTGATGTTCGAGACCCAGCTCAGCACCCTGAATAAGTTCCCAGAGACGCTGCTCGGAGACCCCATGAAGAGGATAAGCTACTTCGACCCGATGAAGAACGAGTACTTCTTTGACAGAAACCGTCCGTCTTTTGATGGTATTCTGTACTACTACCAGTCAGGAGGGAGAATCCGCAGACCGGCCAACGTTCCCTTAGATGTTTTTGCTAATGAAATTGTTTTCTATGAGTTGGGTCATGAAGCGATGGAGCAGTTCCGCGAAGACGAAGGCTTTATTAAAGAGCCGGAGGTCCTTTTGCCCACCAATGAACTCCAACGACAATTCTGGCTACTGTTTGAATACCCAGAAAGCTCCAGTGCTGCTAGATCTGTCGCTCTGGTTTCCGTGTTTGTCATCGTCATATCCATTGTCATCTTCTGCTTAGAGACTCTGCCAGAGTTCAGGGATGACAATGACTTCCCCACGGGTTTAACCCAACTCATCAATGGGACCCAAGATGGTTCTGCCCCTCATCCCGCCACAAAAGACGTGCTGGCGTATCTAACAGACCCCTTTTTCATTGTGGAGACTATTTGCATCATTTGGTTCTGCTTTGAAGTTGGTGTCCGCTTTGTGGTGTGCCCCAGCAAAAGTGATTTCTTCAATAACATCATGAACATCATTGACATAGTCTCTATAATCCCCTACTTTGTAACCCTTGGAACAGAGCTGGCTACGACCCCTGATGAAGACATGAACTCTAGTCAGAACATGTCCCTGGCAATCCTAAGAATTATCCGTCTGGTGAGAGTTTTCAGAATTTTTAAGCTCTCCCGACACTCGAAAGGGCTCCAGATCTTGGGGCAGACCTTGAAAGCCAGCATGAGGGAACTTGGGCTGCTCATCTTCTTCCTTTTTATAGGAGTCATCTTATTCTCAAGTGCCATCTACTTTGCAGAAGTGGATGAGCCCCAGACGCAGTTTGTCAGCATCCCCGACGGCTTCTGGTGGGCTGTGGTGACAATGACCACTGTGGGATACGGAGACATGTGCCCCATCACGATGGGAGGCAAAATGGTCGGCACCCTCTGTGCCATTGCCGGTGTCCTGACCATCGCCTTGCCCGTCCCCGTCATCGTCTCCAACTTTAACTATTTTTACCACCGTGAGACTGAGCAGGAGGAGAAGCATATGATGGATGCAGCGGCGGAGGCTGCCCAGAAAATGTCAGCTGCAAACAAGTATGGAAGCACACCCTCACTAAACAAAAGTAACGGCACCTGGCAGAATGAGAAAAATGGCACACACTGTTAGAGGAAGTATTTGTACCCATACAGAGGCGTGAAAAACACATGGACAAATCAAACATATCCAGTAGTGAGATGCACTGCGGTGATACCAGTTTATCTTTCTCACTGTTTTGTACTCCAAACACGACAGCATTTTGTGCATACATGACAGTATTAATAGGCCCTGTGTGGTGAGACAGGCTTTACGCAAGTTGTCTGTCTGCTTGTGGATGTGTCAAAGTGCAATTAACACAACTCAGCAACTACTGTGTCAGTTAACTTTAATGAGAAGAACTGAAAGGTATAATTATCGTCTTTCATCCAGTGCAATTTGAAGAAAAATGTGAGGACTCATTTGTATTATAGACATCTCACCTTGGAAACATAGGTTGTTAGAGTAAATATACGAGTGAAAAAGCAAAATAAGTTGTAAATTTACCCAAAATGTCCTTGAGAGTCTGTAAGTTTATCCCACAATAGAAAAAATAACGGTCGTGTAAGTATACTCGGAGCTCATGTTACTGTACATCACAGTTAGTCTCGTCATATTCAGCAAAACCTAGATAGGACCTGGCATGGTTTTCAAGGGCAGACGAGTACGTCCAGTGTAAGGCAAGAGGACACCGCCGCACACATTGTCTTATCAGCAAAGCTATAGTTGTGAATGCTCAGCCAGCAGCACCTCTCCATATGACACAGCGTAACAGTATCTGTGTGGTAAATAGTCGGCACGTCTGCTTTTTGTCTCGTAGCTGCAAAGTATAAATCTGCATTAACATTCAGTGTATTATAATACATGCAGTAGTTGCATGCAGCTTTTAAAATCACAAGTTATGTTTATCTACGTGGTTCCATTTTTATCATTTGGCATTTTTGCACCAGGTTATCACCTTCAAACATGTTGTTATAATGTGAATTTACCCTTTAAACATCGTATCAACACATTGCACTGAAAGTTTTTTTCATGTTTTTTCACTCGAGCACTTTTGGAGCTTTACACCTTGTTTCCACATAGCTCTGTGCATGTATACGGGTCAGCTGACGTGACATTCATTACTATGAAAACCTCAGTGATTGCCACTGTTTCCAAAAAAAGTTTAACTTTTGTGGCAGATTCGAACAGACCATTTCTCGCCATGCATAGTTGGTACTGTTTTTGTCTCTGTACTGGTCCGTGCAAATGTTCCATAAGTTTGAATATGAGCTGTTCTGCCATTTCTGCAGTGGCATTTTTATCCATCAAGAAAGACGTGCTTTTTCTTGCATTGAACACTAATGCCGGGGTCACACTGTCTGCGTGAGCAGTGCCTGACAGCAACCTCACTAACCTGCTATGGCTCGCACAGGAGTTAATTATTTTAGTTTATTAGTTTATTATTTATTTATTTAAGAAAAGGGACAGTGTGCATTAATCAATATTTTACAAGCGTAAATGCACCTGAATTAGCTGAAAGGCTAGTTTCCATCAGCAGTCCGTTCGCCAGCTGTGAAAAGGCATCCTGGAAAAATTAAAAACAACAATAAAATGTAAAACAGGTCAGAACCTATTGCATTATAGCAAAAACACATCACATATAATACGGTTATAGACAAAATCCACTATCACATGTGGGATGTGTTCACATCTTTGCGTGTCAACAAGCCATATCTTGGCATTAAACTTAAACGAGTGATAGGAATGTGGTGTTAACATACACAGTGTTGCTGCTGCTGCACTGCTGCAGAGCTGCCTGCTACTATAATGGCTGTTTTCCACAATTAAAAGCTGATACTTCACTTATTTATAGAGCTGTAAAAGCCACTGTAAAAACACAGTCCTGCAAATATTTAACAATTAAAAGACTTGTCAACAAATTAAGGCATTCTGTCGCCAGCCACATTGTCAGAGGGCTTTTATTTTGAAATCGAAACAGGAAGTGTTGAGTTAAAAATAAGTGTTTATATAAATTTCTTATGTGTGTGATGGATAGATTTAATTGAAATTGTAGTGAATGGTGTTATAATGTCAATATAATTATCAAATGACCATTTTTTACTGTCTATTTTTGCCTAAAACTGCACACATCACGCTGAGACTCCCATTCTCTATATGTTCTACAGCTGAGCAGCAGTCGAGCAGTGCTGCTCACACAGACAGTGTGGCTGCTCTAACCTGTTGACATGGGCAGCGAAAAAAATACAAGAGGTTGTGCAATGCACAGGAGTTGCTCACGCGGGCAATGTTGCTGCTCTAACCTGTTAACATGGGCTCTTAAAAAAATACAAGAGGTTGTGCGACACACAGGAGTTGCTCATGCAGGCAGTGTGGCCGGGGTGTAAGGGCGTAAGTTGACACAAAAACGAACACAAAACAAAACTGTGTGGAAACGAGGTGTTACGCTATCAACTGTTGGCAGGGAAAACATATTTCTAAGAGTGTATAGGAATGCGAGATAAGATATATATTTGTGACAAGACTGAGAGAATCGAGGAGAGGGCAAAGACACGAAAACTTTTCTCCATTTACCTTTGTTCTCTCATTTGTATTGCATGGCATAGTGTGCCGAAATGAGGTTTAACTCTTATTATCAGTAACTGAAAGTTTGACATATTTATTGTAGCTAAATATAATATAGTCTTTTAATCATATAGTGATGATCGTTGTATTCCATGTGACAGGGAAAGCCAATACTTCGACTGGATTTGTCAAATGATGACAACAAATGACGTTTTTGTGTCTCATCAGGAAATTGGTACTATATATGCATGCCACATTTCAATCTTGAAAATGTACTGTATGTGAGTTTATTATACATATAAATACAGCTCGTATAGAAATGGAAGTGGATGTAGTTGTAACACAACCAATGCCTTTCTAATAATCCTACAATATGCAATAATGATGACGTGTGGGTGGAAAAATAAACATGTTGTGTTTTTCGCCTATGGAAAGAGCAATACCTGTAATTAATTAAAATGAAACGCAATAAGGTGACATCAGTTAGTCACGTTGTTACTCAGCACTTTACTATGTTATGAAGCACTTAATATTTGAGGACTGTTACTGTATGTGTCAACATTTTACAGTATACAGTGTCATAATGTTTTATTAATCCTGTAAAGAGTGCCTTTCATTAAACATGTATCCAAACTGTGTGAAGTTTCCCTCTGATGATTTTAATTCAGTAGCAGAACTCAGATTGTTTACTTGAGTAAAACTAGAAATACAGTACTCCATTACAAATCCAATACTCCATCCTGAATTAATAAATGTTACTTAAGTAAAAGTTCATCAGTATTATCTGCAAAACTTATTAAATATTAAAAGTAAAAGTGCTCATTTGCAGAATAGCTCTTTTCACAGTGTTATATTATTATAGAATATTATATTATTTTGTTTTTTCCTGTTAACTTGTGGTTGCCACTTGGTTATGGTCAGGAAAAGATAATGATTTGGCTTAAAATACCTGGTTTTGAGGGGGAACAATCCCCGCTGGAAATACAGGGATGTCTTTGTAGGAAACAACTGCTTTTCGTGTCACTTTCCCCGCAGGAGAAGCAGTGGTGTCTCTGTTGAAACAACCACTTTCAATGCTACTACCCTTTAGGAAATGCAGCAGTGCCTTGGTAAAAGAAACAACAGCTTTTCATATCGGCATACTGCCAGGCAACTCAGTGATGTCTCTTCAGAAAGCAACTGCTTTTCATGCCATTGTCCCAGCATGAAAAGCAGTGATGTCTTGGTAAAAACAGTTACTTTGTTTGCCACTATACCAGCAGGAAAAGCAGCAGTATCTCTGCAAATGACAACCAGTCTTAATGCCAATATCCAAGCACTAAATGCAGCCATGTCTATGTAGAAAAGACAGCTTTTCATGCTTCAAGAAACTCATTGATGTCTGTAAAAAATAATTGCTTTTCATGCCACTAGTCCAGCAGGAAATACTAACTTTTTGTGCCAATATACCAGCAGGGAATGCAGCAGTGTCTTTGTAAATAAAGACAGCTTTTCATGCCTCAAAAAACTAATTGGTGTCTCTGTAAAAAACAACTGCTTTTCATGCCACTAGCCCAACAGGAAATGCAGCGATGTCTCGGTAAAAACAACTTTTTCTGCCACTTTACTGGCAGGGAGTGCAGCAGTGTCTCTGTAAATAACAATAACCACTATCCTGGCAGGAAATTTAGCGCAGTCTCAGTCAAAAACAACCGCTTTTGTGCTACTATACCAGCACGAACAGCAGTAATGTCTCTGTAAAAAAATAAACAAAAAAGAATACTTTTCGTGGCACTATCCCCGCTGACATGTCGTTACAAAACACCCCTGACTGGAGCCTAACATGCAGATGGAAACACAGCAACGACTCACTAAAACACAACCACTTATGTTGTCTGTTGGTGTTGAACAGCGGTCTGCAGCTTGGCAGCCGTCTCGCTTATATACTATGTCACTTTAGAAACACTGATATGATACATATGAAATGTGCAATTGTAACATCGTGGTTTGCAGAAACTCACAATGCCAAATTCTTCCTCTGGCAACTGGGCTGATTTTTGTATTTAACAAAGTAACTAGTGACGGTCAAACAAATGTAGTGGAGTAGAAGTATAAAGGAGACAGAAATGGAAATGCTCAAGCACAAGTACCTCTTGAGTAAATGTACTTTCACTGCTCATTTCTGGGATGAACTGTACTTGTGATATCAAGCAAAATTTAAACTTTATCCTCTGCTCAACAATAATAGTGAAGAATGGAGGTGTAAGTGTCAGTGTATGGCTGCAGGGCTGAATACTCATTATCACCTCATGTTAGCTGTTATTAACGCCTTCTCACTGCTGGTTCTCTGCACTGATATCATGACGGCATCCCTCTCTCTTCTACTCTGCCTTTTTATCTCTCTATCCGAAACTTCTCCCCAGTGGGTCTAACGTGTCGCATCGCAAGGGAAAAAGAGCTGGGTTCATGTTTTTATATACATACATATATAAATATATATATATCTGGTGTGGTGGTGTAGATGGCAGAGCGGAGGAGCAGACGTTTTCTCGTTGTGTGTTCTGTAACAAGCCTGTTATCTAATTAAGACATGAGTAGGATACAGCCCGGCTAAAAATAGATGATGGGAAGATCAAAAAGGATTATCAAATCACGCAGAAATGCAACAGATGGAAAGCTGACATACTGAGGAGTTTTTGTTGTTGTCGGGGATATCGATCAGATTAGCATTTTCTTTTTATTAGCACGACTCTTATCTAGATGGAAAATTCTAGCGCCGTGAGCTTGACAATGCCTTTGACTGAGATAGCTTCAAAAGCAAAAGCACCAAATTAAATATGCAGACCAAATGAATCATTTATAAGATTATCTATCTTGGCCTGCGAGGCTGAGAGCTGGCTGTTTCATTTGATGCTTTACTGTCCCAAACTGTTACATCAAGGAAATGTTCTCGGGCAGTATGTTAAGACAATGTCTCAGTTTGATCTGTGGATGCATTGTGATTGTTCTGAGCTGACTCCTTCCTCAGTAAGATGAAGCTGTCGCAGTCTTGCTGAAACATACTGGCTGTGTTTATGCAGTGTGTCCAGAGGCCCGCTCCTGTTGTCACTAGTTAACGGTCAGGTCAGCGGGCCGCCCTTCTGCCCCGCTGATCACTGATCGTACAGTGATACCCCAAAGACGAGTCCTGATAGCATTTTAGCATTTAACAGACAGGTGGCTCTGGCAAGGTCAAAGCCAACGTGAGGCCGTCATTTATAATTCATCGGGTGTTCCACGAGGAGATCACATCCATCCTGCCTTTGATAAAGAATCACCCCATGAAATCCATGCAAAGACCAGCAGAGTGTCCGATCACGGTGACACAGCAGACTGTACTGCAACCCTTAATGGGTCTAAAAATATCACCCTTGCATGACTCTGTAAGTTAGCGACGAGCTGTGTCCCTCTGCTTTAAGGGGAAACAATGGACAGGTCTCACACGAAAGCTCAGACAGTGAGACTCATATCAGCTGGATTGGGTTACTGTTCTGTCAGCAGACACGTTATAAGCCAACATCAGACCTGCACAGACAGCAGCGCTGTGTACTGTAGTTCACGCCCTCCAGAGGGCAAAGTCACTTGGAACTGGGCAACTTGTGTTTGTATTAAATCCCTCCAAAGTCTCCAGTTTCTTCCAGTGACGGTAACTCTCCTGGATGCAGGACAAGAGCACACGGTGGCATCAGGCCGGATCACCGCTGCCGTGACCTTGCCATCACATTTTTGATCAAAGTGCGAACGCAGTGCTGCTTCGGAGCACAGCAGGGTGTAGTATTGAGTGGCACAGCAACCCTCATGGGTTTAATATTGATCAGCTGTGCTCACCTACAGTATTACTCGAGCCATTGATCCTGTGCCCTGACTTTGCTGACCAGGAGCTTTCAGACATGGGGTTTGCATTACTGTTATAGCTTCCTTGTTGATCACGGGGCAGAGATGATTAAATGGAAAAGCAAAACATCTTCACCAAAGAGGAAGGGGTGCATAAAGACAAGAACGCTGCATATTTTTGGCACGAGATAAATGAATCTTATGAGGTGGTCCATCTGCTCTCTCAGCACTGGAGAGGATGAAGGACAGGCAGGTGGGAACACCCTACGTCTTACTGGGGCTGATGGGGGATCGGCCATCCTGACACAGTGTGATAACAGTGGGATTTTAGCTGCATTCGCTTCGCCCATGCTGGAAATCCCTGATATCACTGAGTCATCCCGCACATCCTCCCATTTATGACGGTCTCAGATTTCAAGATAACACATGAATCAACTTGAATACATCTCACAGTATTATCTGGGTGATAGTTAAACAGTCAGTTAGTCTTTTCCTCAGTTATTCCTTTAACAGATAAGGCTGGTGACATTCTTTATTTTTCTTATTGTCAACAAACCCTGTGAAAAGACAGAAACCAACGAAGAACTGATCCCAATAATATAATGAATATAATCCAGGCAGCGATTATGTTTGTCAGCAGAACATAATTAGGAAAACAGTTTGTCAATATGGATGTAATTTCCAGGAGACAGAGTTTCCCAAGCTTAATCTTCCTTGTTTACCTGCGCTATAGGTGTTTATTGTTGTACAAAAACTTTTAAGAACAACCCAATCGCCAGAATAAATGTTTGAATTGTACATTTCTGCAAAACCACAGATACATTATATCTGTATGTTTTTGTGTAGCCGATACGTTGCCCAGTTTCACTCTAAAGTCGTCGAAATCCAGCGCTTGGGCAGTGACTGCCAGCGTCAGACACCAATGAAAAAAGGCGCCCTTTAACGTCAGCATGATACGCGGTCAGTCGCCATTGTAGTTTAACAGTGCCTGGCGTCTTTGGGAAACGCGGTGGGACAGGGACGAAAGTTAAGGCGGAGGGAGCGGTGTTCGTGTCCCTTGAGATTCTAAAGCTAAACCCTGTTCTTTTTTCCTAAACCTAACCATGTGTTTTTGTTGTTGAAGGAAAAAAAAAACATCAATTCGAGGTGTTGTACCATCGTAGTGCGTTTATTTTGAAAGAGACTGTATGTAAAAGTTTAATTACCTGTGGGAAAAAAAAGTGTATCTTGAAAGAAGAGACCTTGACATGGTGTCCCAGGACGTCAACAGCCAACGCACCCAGGGTACCTTGCATGTCATATGTGGACATGGACAGTCCATGACCAAGCATGTCAATATGTGACGAGGTCAGAGTGAGAATGCGTTGGTAAAAACATGTCAGGAAGCCGCACTGTACTGACAGACATGTTCTAGTGTAGATTTTTGAGCGCACATACACCATCCTGCTGCTGTGAATACTCACAAATCCCTAACTGAAAATAGTCCCCAGCAAACACTGTGTACTTCTGTTTGCTAAAATCCACAGTGCTCAGCTGTTACGCAGCCCTTTTTAAAAATGAAGTTATGACCTAATTTTTAAAGAGGTTGAAAACGTATTCAGAGATGGAGTAAGACATTGGTTGGTTTCAGTCTTTCATGAGATCTGTTGATGGTTATTACAAGCGTCATCATTTGTTTATCAGAGAGCACAGATACAGGCCTGCTCTGTATTTGCATTATCTCAAGTTTAAGATTGATGTTTCACCAGCTGTTCATTTCTGCATTTACTGGCAACGTGTCAGATGTTGTCAGGAAATATAAAACCACGTTACACATTAACAGATTCGCTCATGTTCTCTCCTCTTACTGATATGACAAGACGCTCCTGTGATCCTGATTGAGAGTTCGTGGCAGAAGGACTTTGTTCCTTAAAACGTCAATTATTTAAAAGACATTTTGGTCTTTTTTAATAATTCAGAGTGAATAATTCACTCTGAAGCTTCGATGGTTTTAGCGCCTCATTTGACAGAATTTCACCACATTCAACACGCCATGCTCTCGGCTCAGCAGCACTGCTCTCCATTATGAAACCAAATTTAATGTATTCAGGGTCATATTTTCTCACCACACGCTTTGGAGCTTCTACTGGCGCGGGGTTGTCTCCCACATCACTTTTTCCTTCTAAAAAATGATCTATTCTGTGTCACTGCATCTGGGGCAACATTATCTACCTAATAATGGATGTGTTTTCATTCATTTATTTTATGAACATTTTTCATTTGTGCAGAAAAAAATCACAAGTTTAACTAAAATGAAGATTTTTATGCTTGGGGGAGGTGGAAAAGTTGGTGTATCAATAAAAGGTAAAAGTGCTCTGCTAACTTCAATGGGGACACAATGATTCTATTGTACGGCTCTTCTAGACTTTGCAAATGTTATCAGAACAAATGGGTCAAATCGCCTTTGTAAAACGAGTCATTTCAAGGGGATTGTGATGCTCAAAAAACTTTCTCCCCTGATTTACAGACGTCTCTTTCACCATGTAACTCTATGGGAAAAAGTTTTTTGAGTTGCACGGCATCACATGACGGATGCAATTTCACTGTTTGGCCACTAGAAAAATTGGCTTCCAAGCTCGGCACACTTCCTGAGGCCTGCTGCACGCTTTCTTCATCGTCTCTGGAGGCTTTTAACACTTCAAAGAGCACATAGCTTCAATATTAGTTGTAAAACACTCTCAATTTCTGTTATTCTTCATCTATTGCTTTCCTTTGTTTCCTTCCTTCTTCTTCTGCAGTGGTGTACTGACACCTTGCTGGAGAGTTAGCGCTGCCCACTGCTTATCTTGATGAACCAGCTCCCAGTATTTGCATAGCAGCAGTGGATGGCAAAGTGCATAACTTTGCATTAACTGTGTTTATGAAAACAAGTTAGTAATGGAAAACCCAACCAGTTGCAAACAGTTTGTGTCTACTTGATGACTGATTGGCAGGGATATCCAAATGTAACTTATTATTGAAAGTATGCTTTTTGATTTTATGTTGTTTTTTTTTTAAAGTGAATTCTTTGGCACATTTAAATGTAAAAATAATTAGCTTTGTAAATTACCAAAAACTTTCATTTATAATTTAACCTAGCAATTTGTCAGTACCTCCACAGGCCACTCGATGTCGCTCTGAGAACCATCAGGGTCCAGCTCTCAGTATAAATCAAATACACCTCTATAATTAATATTATAGTAAATCAATACAGCACTTAGGGCATGTTTTACACACAGGTAATTAATAATTTTGGATGTAGAGGCTTCATTAATGGAGCCATTGTATTCTCCAGTATCCACCTGAGTATGCTTTGTTAGCTCAGTTGTGCTCCGCCTGCTGCACCATCTATCATCCTAAGATTGGAGAGTGGAGTCCCTCGACAGAGAGGGCGAGCAATGATTCAAGGAGATGAAGATTTATGACAGGTAACTGCACGGTGACTGCTCCGCTGCAGTGCGTCAGCCCTGGAGGTCAATGGCCAGACTTTGTGGGACGAAACGTGAGTCTCACATTTGTCCTGCTTAGCACCCATGAAAAATGAAGAAGGTGACCTGAGAATCACCCGGGATCAGACAGCGTTGCCTTTAGGTGAACGCAGGCTGCTCTTCACATCTGGGACAGCCAGAAATGTTAACGACAACGAGATTAGAGAGGCGGTGTGGGTGTGCCAAGAATGTGGGTCATCCAGCTGTAGTGCATTACAGAGATGAATCAGAGACATTATACAGACACTTACCGTAATTATATTAACAATGGGAGGATTACTGTCCGTAAACCAGAGGAGAAGTTTTCAGAATTAAGATCCATTGATTCAGACTTAAGTGTCTAGGAGGTCTGAGTCATTGTATTGTTATTGTACTGAGATCACACATTTACACACAAACTAATGTCGCACGCACTACCACATTTGAAAACCTCAAAATCGTGAGAGTCAGGGCACAAAGTCTTGAGCAATACTGCAACATAACTCACCTCATTGCATGTTAAAGGGACACTTCACATCAAAATCAAAAACATATTTTCCCTCTTTCCTGTAGTGCTGTTTATCATCTAGATTGTTTTGGTGTGAGGTGCAGAGTGTGTCTGTCTTCTCTCAAATCTAATGTAACGATGGCACTCTGCCTGTGGTGTTCACACCCCCAAACAGGAATGTCTCTTTCCAGAAATCATGACCCAGTTTCTCAAGATAATCCACAGACCTTGTTGTGAGCAGTTTCATGTAGGAACTATTTTCTCCCCACCAAACTACACCCACCAGCCACATCACCGTGCAGAAGTGTGCATCTACTCATGAACGAGAGGCTCGTGCTCGTGACAGCACAACATGTAAACGTTAATGCTAACATTGCTATTTTTTTTGGCACTTTAAGCACCACAAGCTGAGTGCCATCTAGTTCCATTATATTAGAGAGAAGGCAGACATCATATCTCCAACACTCGGCAGCTCTCACCAAAACAATTTAGACTGATAGACAGCACTACAGGTAGGAGGAAAAATATGTATTTTTGATCTTAAGGTGAACTGTCCCTTTAAAATCCTGTTTTGAAAATGTCAATTGAGGTAAAAGTATGTAAGTATTACTCGTTAAAGTTTCAGTGCTCGTGTGCCTCAGTGTTTTTGCTGATGCATTGTGTGTAAGTAGCATTTTTGTTGTTGCTGGTCACAGTCAAGCTCATCTTATAACCATTTTATATACTGTTGAGTGGACTGATCTATAACGATGCAATGTTTTAGATACTAATCATGTTTTGTCTATAAGCAGCTAGAGTGAAGAGTACAATATTTCCCTCTGAGTTGTAGTGTAGTAGAAGTATGAAGTATTGGAGCATGAAATAAAAATACTCAAGTAAACTATAGCTTTAATCCACGGCTGCCTTCAGTAACACAACAGTGACATGTTTGATAATTCATGGGGACAGGACTGGATGTTATGTTGTGTCATAGAGACGACACTGTTTCACACAGTGTTTAGAGTGACACCCTGTGGCCTCACTATGGTACTACAATAAAACACTGGTGGAAGGTTTTCACTCATGTTTGCTTTGGTTTAAATTTATTGTCTCACGTAGGCATGAAATAGATAAGGATTAATTTTCTAGGATGAGGAAACAGTCGTTATCTGTTTCTCTCAACCTCAAACAAAAAAAAAACTGAAACTAAAAAAACTGAAACTAAAGCTGATAAAAAGCTGACTGAATGACTCTTTAGTTTCTGTGTAAATATTGGAATAGATGGGGAAAGCCAGGTAAGGTAAGGTAAACTTTAATGTGCCCGAGGGACAGTTTGAGATACAGTCAGTAGTCATGAGGACAACAAAACAGACAGTATCCAGTATCACACTCTGTCAGGGGTAAAACATGGACATCAAGGGTCACTGCTGGTTAAGAGAAACAATAGCAGACAGGGACAAACAATGATCTGTAACACTTTGTGCTGCATTTAGGGAGGCTAAACCTCTGCCCTGATGGAAGCATCTGAAACTCAGCATGAAGGGGAAGTTGAGATGTTGCCAGTCATTTGTGTTTAGGATTAATAAAAATCTCAAATTCAATCAGCTTTATTGAAAAAAATTTTTCAATGTACAAAGTCTGTCACTTTGCCCACAGATGAACAGATTTACAAAGTTATGGTCAAACTGGATCTCATATGTGCGACAGCTACAGCCACATTTTTTTTAGAAATGACAGATTAATATATCTCCCAAAAAATGCCAGGTCTTATGACCAACTTAAAAATAATGTACTGGAATGTCTTCCAGTTTTACACATCCCTTTTTCACAGCATTAAATAGTTAAAGAAAACTTTATAGGGTACACACTGTTTAAAAAAGAACAATCAGGGAAGAAGGTGTTAAGTCATGCTGTTTAAACTGCTGTAAACACACAATACTTTTTGTATCTGACAGTGTATATTTACTGTATTCTTTTTCTCTGGTCATCATCTGCTTGCAATTAACCCTTTAATTATTAAAAAAAAGGTTTAAAGTATGGCGCCGTAGATTCCACATACTGTCAACAAAGATAGATAACAGACCAAAATTTAACATTAAGGAAGAAAAGGAGACAGCATTGCAAATTTGGTTAGACTTTTATTATTCACATGTTCCAGAGACTGCATCAGAATAAAAAAAAAAAATCTGCCAAAAAATCTTTTTAACAGAAAAATAATTTGACAAATTTAGATTTGTGTATATTAAATTTAGCAAGCAGGATCATGAGGTTTATCTTAAAATGTAATTACTTTCAAAATAAACATCTTTAAGATTCATTTTCACCCATATTCCTTCAAACAGTGGTTCCCAACCGGTGGGTCGCGGCCCAAAAGTGGGTCATGGCTCCATTCTGAATGGATGTAAGTGACTTATGAACGTGTCAAGTTTGTAAAAAACACACTTTATTTTTAAGTACAGTGAATTTCCAGCACTGAGCTTTTATTTTGACGTGCCATTTCCTGCTGAGACAGCAAACTAGCTTAACGACATGACCAAATACAAGGACGACACTGAATATATTAAACTGTAGGACCTCAAACTAATGACTAAGGAGAGATCTGGACCCTGAGGCTGGACCAGTTGGGCCTTAAAATATGTATTTCCAAATCTGTCCAAACTTGAATAGAATGTGAACAACATAAAATAAATGTTTCAACATTGCAGGTTCACTATTGCAAAATGTGTATTTAATTAAATAAAGCAGTATTAAAATCTTAGTTTCACTAACACAGTAACATAAAAAGAGTCAGCGTTATTATGAGGAGATATTTAGGTCAGTTGGGGTCACGAGGTCACTGAAAGCTCACAATGATCACACCGCTGTCGTCTCTCCTGACAGTGCAGGTGAAACAAAAAGAAGCTGCTTTGTCAACTGTAATGTTGGTTTCAGTTCCATAAAGAGTTTCATGTTACCAGTAAACAAGTCAGATAAGAGATGATAGATTACTCATGAAGTCAGATGCACAGCGAACAGACAGAAACGTTTTCCTCCAATGAAAATAGTTTTACTGTAACAACAATCACTTCCTGGAAATATCTGACAGCACTATGTAACTTGTGTCTGGCCAATCCCAGCGCACACAGGGAAAAGTAATGATGACAAAACCTGGGAAAACTGTCGCAGGTGAGTCATGACAGCTCTGCCTGTTTACTGGCGTGTTGCTCGTGGTAAATGATTCACTAAATTACAAAGGTGAAAATGATGAGGGCTTTAATTGGGTCGTCAGTGTAGCCTGGAGAAAACAATGTTACATTATGTGCAATATAACCATGGAAACTACTGACAGAAGAACATACAGAATATCTGAGTATTAAGCTGCAAATGGGGGAAAATCCATATGATAATAATGAGTATTGTTATTATATTTTAGAGCTGAAAATGAATCTGTAACTACTATAATGAGCAAGAACAACGTTTGGGTTTGGACAGTTGGACAAAACAAAATATCTGTAGATGTTCCCCAGGATTTGAAAACTTTTTATTAAAATTTTTGTGCAATTTTCTGACATTTACACCAAAAAAATAAATAAAAATCAATCATAAAAATGACAGATTAATCAATAAAAGTTGCACCCCTAGTTGTATCATGTACTTACTTGTATACTTGTACAACATAATCTACAGCATACTGTAAACTGTGTATTCTGTATGTATAAATCTGACTATATTTAAACAAGTAAAAGTATGTTTATGTTGTGTCCTCCATGCATAACTCAACACAATTCAATAGCACCACAAACTGCAGCCTACGAGGTGACCATGAAGTTGAAACAAAGTCATGGTAACGTCAGTAAAGTTTATTTAACATAGCATCTGTCACAAAGCCATAAAAACACAGTAAGGGACTGTTCTGTACTTATGAGGGGGAGGGGTGGTGCAAAAGGTGGGAGGCATTTCAAATGGTTTTTTTTTTAACACTGGGGAGGAACATATTTTCACTTATTGCTTCCTTTTTTTTTTTTTTTAATTTTGGCTCAGGGGAGTGGCATACAGCTTTAAATAATTTTGTTTTGTATATATTTTACTGCTGATTATTAAAGAAAACATGCCTTCCAGACCTGCCTGTTTCTTTAAAAATCAACAAAATTACAGCATTTATTACAGCCAGAAACTAAAAACAGAAATTATTGTTGGATTTTCACATTTCCGACAGTCCTTGAACACATCATATGAAAAAAACACTTCCGTCAGATTAAAAAAAAAAAACATAATAATAATATAATAATCTGAGTTTAAATAGTGATATTTAATCAAAATCGCTTTATTCTGTCTCTCATTAAAAATTTAGCCAAAAATAAACCGTTTGCACAAACTAACCAGCAGCACGCACAACAAGAGTGAAAAAACAAGGCTCCTTTCAACTTCAGGATTTTGTCTTCAACTTTGAACTTTTTACCTAATTTGTTGTGCAGGCAGGGTCATGCATTTTCCGCCAGTCACTCAGCGAGGCTCAAGGAAAAATATTTGTAGCTTCAAGGAGGGTAAAAAAACAAACAAACAAACAAAAAAAAGACAAAGTCACCCCCCTCCTCTGACAAGTAAAGAACAGTCCCTAATAAAACCATCAACCATAAACCATCAACAAAACATAAACAACAACATTTGACAGTGTGTATCCACAGCCTGGCTTCTTATTGCTTTTAATGGCATTTTGTTTCTTACTTAACTCCTTAGGTGTCCTTGACTAGTTTGTTTCTTGATTTATCTTTTGATTTTTTGATTTTTTGATTTTATTGGATTTCTTTATGGATCTATAAAAACATGTTAGAACACAGAAAGCATGTTAACATGAGTGAAGTCAACACTATACATAGATACTATTGTCAACAAGGTCCCAAAATGTTTAAAGTCAGACATAAAACATGAAATCAGTACAGCTAATACAAAAGATAATCTGTCGCTGTACATTACCTAACATCTGGACGTCCCTTTTGTTTTCGTCAGCTTCATATTTAATGACAGACTATAACACAGCACATTTACTCTGTATTTAACAAAGAGCTCCAGGCTAACTTATTTACTGAAGGCAGCATAAACACACACACACACACTCTGAGGTTACAGCTACATGTAGCATTGTGTACTGTTTACTGTGGGCGTTTGTCATGTGCAGACTTGTAGTATCGGCTGTGTTCGTATTGTGTGTGTTAAGTCTTGTACCAACATTTAAAACCAGTTCCCCTTAAACTAAACAGTGAAGGTTGAGTATGGACAGTGTTATTGATGAATATTCAGGAGCAAATATCTATAATATTTTATATGACGCAGCTTGTGTAGTTTTGGAAAACTAATTTATTCATATCTAAATCCTAAATGTAGCCTGTTTATTTTGCCGTCCTATTCAACAGCCTAAATGACTTGTTGCTACAGTGGCCAGAAGAGCCCCCAGAAATGTTTCATATATAGAAAATGTTGGGGTTCTGTTATGCTGTTGCAGTGTACAGGCTAGTGAGAAACTATTGCAGTATAGAAAGTTAAGGACTCACATACTGATACACTTTGGTTTCTTATTTTACAGATAGTGTTACAAATCTGATGTGCACGGACTAATAACGCTACAGTGAACATTTCAGTTTCATAACAAACCTGTTTCAATGTGTTATGTATCTACAGCTACATGTTTGGTGACTCATTGTTCTTCAAAAAGATCAATTGTCCTTTTCCTTAAAAAGACAGTTATACAGCTTTAATTTTAAGAAGTACATCAATTGTAAGGAACAAAACATTTACTGGGAACAAGCCTTCTCAAGTTTAGGGGAGACTTTTGGGTACAAATACTGTGCATTACAATACCCATACTACAATACTATATAGTATGGCAGAAGTGTACATAATATGTCAAATACAGTCTGCCACAAATACCAGGATGGTCTACTACATCTGGTACAATTTTGCAGTATGCAAGCATGCTTTTCTGTCTATTCTGACCCACAATCCTCTGCGCAGCCGACGATATTTCACATTGATTGAACCACAAACAGATAATGGCCTTACTGCTGTTTGACAGCTGACAGAAGTCGCAGTGACGATCTTATCTGGGGAAAATATCTGGGGAGCGCACACAGCACTGTCGAGCCGGCACTTTCGCTGAGCTAAAAGACTACAATGACTACAACCTTGTCATAAACAACCCCATTTCCGTTTCCAGTGGTGGATTACTACCAACGGACAATGAGGCTTCCTATAGGAAATCAATGCATGGACAAAATGTCAAATAAATCATCACGGAAACCACAGTTTGCTACGATTTTTATGTGGGAACATCAACGAACACCACTGACCACTGGGTGAGTTTCATGGCTTTGAAAACCAACGTTTAAGGTGGTTTTAGGACAGATTTACACATGGCCATAGACAGCATTGTTAAGCCAGGCAGGGGAAAGCCAAATTCTCTCAAATTCTCAGAGAAGGAGCAATCGTCAAGATTTTGGCCTTAACCACTCTATTTCATCATAAACAACCAGGAATGGGGCTCAAAGTGCAAAATACTGGACTTCTCCTTTAACTGAACAACATAATCATAAACATTACAAACAATCAAAATAACAATGACAGAGAACTGCAGATGTAATTTCACTGTTGCAAATACAATATGTTAAAATCTTCAATCTGTTTAGTTTTAACTTTAAAGTTAAACTACATACTTTGCAAAGTAACAACAGCAGAGCTCTCGGGGTTGACCTCCGTCTCTGGAGAACTCAGTAAGTGGTATTTGTTTTATCTCCAAGGTAACAGCTATAAAGCCAAATTGTGTGCATACTCCATGCAACAGTACATACTTATTAAGGGCAGCTGCAGCACCTACTAAAAGTAAAGGGAAAAATTATGTAATTTGTAACACACGAGTTGTTGCAGAGAGATGATACAGCGTTGGTGTGAACCAGCAGGTTTTTAGAGCGCTGCAGAACAGCACATTGCGAGCCGTCGCCTGTTTCAACTTGTTTTATCACAAATCTTTCATCTGAACTGGGCTTAATTCAGCACAGTTAAGTTTCATAACAAACCTGCTTTAATGTGCTATGTATCCATAGCTACCTGTTCGGTGACTCACTGTTTTTCAAAAAGGTCAAATGGCACATTATGGCACATTAATTGTAAGGAACAAAACATTTACAGGGAACAAGCCTTCTCAAGTTTAGGGGAGACTTTTGGGTACACATAGAGACAGTTTTAATTTAGATAACCTGAGATGAAAGTACAAGGAACCCCACTGAAAATGACTTTACCAATTATTGGCCAAAATTTAGCCTAACTTTGGAGCATTATTGACCCCCCTTACCCTTACAGATATGGTTGCTACTAATGGCTGCCTCAAGTTGTCTAGTTTCACAAAATGAAAAACGAGCATGCTGCAGCAAAAACAGTCATGTATCCAAACACTTTTACCAGAAGGGGGGCATGAGTTGGGCCATGGCCCCCCTTCACCATCCCTCTGCGCCGCCACTGACAATGACACTTCAGCTGTTTCCTCTGAACCCGGTCTCTGATAGGAAGTGGCCTCTGCAGCTGACACTTCCTGTAAAACGTGGCCAGATCACCGGGAGGAGGAACAGAGAGAGAGAGAGAGCTTATCAGTAAACAATGAGTTAAAACCTGCCTCTTGTTACCTGACTTACATACAAGGAAAGGGAGAGGTGTTTTTCTCGTCCTCCGCCCACCTGCTGTCGGTAGCTATGACGACACACAGCTGCAGGTGAGGAAGGAGGAGGACGTGTCCAAACATGGGTGGAGAATGTGAGCAGGTAGACTCACCCTGGAGAGTCCCTTCGTGAGATACGACCTGAAACAAACCTGCTGCGACTCAGTCACTTGGGATAACTGCTGCACAGTGACAGGAGCCCTGCAGGAAGATACACGACTCTGCTGCCGCTCAGGAGAAGAGGTGAGCTCAGATACATTAACTTTAATCTGTTTTCATTTAATAACTACAGAATATTACAGACATTTATTTTTCTACAGCTCTTCCTGTTCCTCTGCAGTGTTTAAATCTGTTCTACATTCCTGCAGCTTAGATAACCAGAGGCTACCACTGTCATATGACTGAACAGTTACTGCAGGACTCTGTGTTTTTCTGTAGTTTCAAGATGATTAATCGACTAGATTCATCTGGTATATGTTTTATTCACAGTTTAGTTTATTATGTGATTAGTTTTTTAAGTTATTTTAAGCAAGAATTCCTGCTTTCAACTCTCCTGTGATAATAAACTGAATACCTTTGGGTTTTTAGACTTGTGCAGACAAGCAGTTTGAATATTTTTTTTCCTTTTTTTCTTTTTTTTTTTTTTTTTTTTTACAATTTTTTAAGATCAAGATCAAGATTAACTTCATTGGCCCACAGGGTGAAAAATTTGTCTTGAGCCCTACACTGAAAGTGCAGCCATAAAAATATGACATACAACACTGTACAACAAAAAGATAAATAGATAAAACGCTAAAAATACCTGCACAAAAACTCAAATCATTATAAATCAGTGCCAGTCTAGCTTTAATACCAAATGATTATTCGATTTAAGAAGACAATAATTGGCAGGATAATTCATAATCAATATAAAACATACATGCAACCTCAATAAACTTAAGGACTGCAACTAATCACTACTTCATTGTTGTTTTTGTTTCTGTTTTGTTTTTGTCTTTGTGTTAACATGTAAAACTAAGGTATGATCATTATTGTGAATGAAATGCTGCAGGACATCTCTTATCTGTTTTGTGTCCTACACTTTTTCAGCCCATTTATTTATTTAGTGCATTATTGTTATTTATTCCTTTTCATGTGCGTTCTTTTTGGAGAATCGTTAACAAGGACTGACATGAATTAACGAGTACTACAACTCTGCAGGGTTGAAATTACTTAAAGCCAAATGCTGGGAAAATATGCAAGTGGCTGCAGGATTTGTTTCACTCACCGGCCAAAAAAGAATCCATCAGCCACAGTGGCAGATGGACGGAAAGTTAATTTCCAACCCCAATCTTTTGATTATTTTCTTGATTAATTGTTAAGTGATCTTCTTGACTATGAAATGTCAGAAAATAGTGAAAATGCCCAACCCTTCAGGATGCTTGTTTTGTCCAACCAGCACTCCGAAACCCAAAGATATTCCTGTAATTATCATGTAATACAGTAAGATCAGCAGACTCCACAATTTACAACCTGAAAACAAAGCATTGTTTGGCTGTTTTTCTGTTGAATGACTAATCTATTAGTAGACTAATCACTTGATATCTAGGCGTGTCAAAAAGCTTCTCAGTGCACAGGTGATATCTGACCGGAGTTGGCAGAGGTTTGATGCAACAATCTTCTTATATTGTATTTGTGATGGTGTTTTCTTTCTCTTGCAGTCATCCCACCATGGAAACACAGACAGAAACACAAAGGCCGAATAACAGCCAGCTGATTTTTGTGCCTCACAAGGACACAATCCGTCTGCTGGAGGTGTACGTCAAGCGCAGCCTCAGCCTAAATGACGGGACACTGGGGGGCAAGAAGGGCGGGAGGAAAGAAAAATGGGTGACAATGCCCAGAAAGCAAAGACGGCACTCCAGCGACCCTTCCCTTCACCTGGCCGAAGGACCAAACGACCTGGATGTTGGGGCATTTAGTCCAAGCGAACCTCCAGCAGATCAGCCTGAGATCCGTCCTGAGGAACCGGAGAAACCCGCTAAAAAGCCAAAGAAGAATAAGAAGCCCTCGTTTTGGAAAAGTTTTCTTGGTTTTTTCTCTCGGAAGAGTAGCGAGGAGAAAGATGAAGAGCAGGACAGTCCGTCGGAGATCCCCGAGTCCTCCTCAGCTGAAGAGGCCTCTGACTCTGCGATCACCTGCCTGCCCACAACTCCAGTCGTTACGCAAAAAAGGAAGTCCATGAGAAGAAAATCCTTAAAGAGAAGGCTCTCCAAAAGGCTGATATCTGTGACCAAACCAAGTAAACCCTTTTAAAGATTTCAACCCTGCTGACATCACCCGAGTTAAAGGTAAGAGTTGTGATTCAGTGTTAAAATGTGTAATGTAACCTGAATTAGAGGAAATCTGTTTGCTGTTTTTGCAGAAGTACATTTACAAACTTTCCTTTTGTTGCAGATGCGGTCAGCGTGGAGTCGACGTACTCGTACTACGAGAAGGTGTCAGAGGAACTAGAAAAAATTGTCCACGAGGTCCAAGAAAAAGAGGAAGTTGAACCACTCACTGATGGTGAGAAACTGTTTCTCTTCCCTTTATTAAATGGGCCAAGTGCATGACAGAATTAACACTTAAAATATAACCAGTCAGTTTAATGCACACCAGACAACAAACAGCATTTCTCTGACGAACGTAGTTTGACCTACATTCGAGCAGTGAAAGCTCTGTTGACTTTGTGAAAGTAGGAAATGTATCACCATCCTGTCGTGTCTCTTGGCTGTGCAGCTTAGTTCTGCATTATTATAATAACTCAAAGATGACATCCCTGTTCAGTGTATTGATAACGCCTCCTCTTGCTTTTGTTTTCTTTAAGATGAAGTACTCAACAGGATCATTGCTTTGACAAAGGAGGAGGGCGACGCCATCGATGACAAGGTTGGTGTATTAGCTGATGAAACTCTGTCATGTTCAATAATTTAGGGAATATTTAAAGTAAAGTTTCTTTGAAAGCTTCAGGGAGAGTGCGGTTATTGATAAGATTGTGCTGTTAGTTCATTGGAAAAGAATTACTGATGGTCAGATCAAGGTGTCAGACACATGAAGTGTTTATGTGCTGCAGCAGTTTCAACAGAAAGCAATTAAACACACCATTAAAGCCATAAACGAGGTCATAAAGTCAAGATCATAAAAAGGTACAAACTCCACAACACAGCTTCACGTGAAAAGGAAAAGCCACTGTTTCATACATTTGTAGATCATCAATTTTCCTGATACTTTCCAAGTTATTTTGAATTTCTGTGGTAAAACAGTTCCTTTTGTTCTGACCTGAGCTTCTTTACCTCTGCATGAGTTCAACCACTCATTACCTTTTTGGAAAGCCCCTGAGACAGAGCGTGCAATACTGATAGCAATAGCGAAAGTATAAAGAGAATCACGAGATCTGCTTTGAAAAGACGGCGTGTCATGTTACTGCTTTGTTGGTCTGACAAACAAGCAGTCTGATGACATCACCCTGGGATTTGGTAAACTGTGAATCACCATGTCTGGGCCTTTTAAGACTGATTTGATTCATCAGTAATTTAACTGATTTTTAGTGCAAGTGTTAAAGGGAAACTTTGTTATTTTTTAACCTGGGCCTTATTTTCTCATTTTTTTGTGTCTAAAGCTTTAATGAGAACAACAGTTTTTGGAATTGGTCTAGTATTGAGCGACAGGCTGCAGCTGGCATTGGCCTAAAAGGCTGCATTGTAAACATTAGGGCATTTGTGCACTGTCAATTTATGTCCACTAAAAGTGCTTGTTTTTGCCACTGACAGACTCAGATTGTTTTTGTAGGTGTCTGACAACATTATGAAAACAATACCTACAGAGATAGACCTTTTTGTTGAAGAGTAAAATCTTTTTTATTTAACGTGATATCACCTTGCTGAACCCACCAGACCCCATTTAATAAAACAGCAATTTTACCATGTATAAATTCAGCGTATTTTCACATTTAATGGGGTGAATTAAGAGTTTGTTGCAACAAAATCAGAGTTGACGAGTGTTGTAACAGTGTAAAGACAAACCAAGATGGCTTTTTTTGTTTTATTTTGATTTTGTCGCCTTTAAATGAAGTTTTTTTTATAATGATAAAATTACTGTTTATTTAAATGGAGTCTGGTGGGTTTGGTGATAGAGATTTTGGGGCTGTTTCTGGTTAAACCAAAAGGATCTTACTCTTTAACAAATGGGTCTTTCCTGTATGGATTCTGTCTATAATGTTGTCAGAAACCTAGAATAATGATCCCAGCCTGTCAGTCTTAAAAACAAACACTTTACGTGGACATAAATTGACAAACGCCCCGAGTGTTTACATTGCAGCCTGTTTTGCTGCTGTTGTCCCCATTTGTCCCTTGGACACAAAAACATGGGAAAATAGAGTCTAGGTTAGAAATAACAAAGTTACACTTTAAATGTGTGATTGATAAAAGTTTAAATGACATGAAATCATCATCATCTATGTTTGGCCAGTCACCTGAAGAAGAATGAAAATCTAAAAATACATTAGCAGGGTTTAGGCTATTTATGGTGTATTTGTCCTTTTACTGAGAATGTATATTATCCCTTACAGGGTAAAGGGATTTACTAACAGCCTTCCTTTCCTTATCTCCTCCAGCTGAAAGACAACCCCACCCTGAGCAACTTCTTCACGGGGATGTCCTACTCTTCCTTCCAGAAGTTGGCCGACGCGTATCTGGAGACAGAAGCATCGCCGACCCACAATCCTCCCACTGTCCTGCCGACAGCACCTGAGCTGGTCAAGCTGGCTTTCACACTCGACTTTACAGCCAGGATAGCCGGACTCTCCAAACAGAGCATAGGTCACATTACTGGCCTGGGGAACCGCTATCTACAGGACCGATTTGAATACCAACAAGTAAGAGTCGGACCTGTTGAGAAGACATCAGAGAACATTAAACACTAGAGAGACATTTAATTATTCAGCTTGAATGTAATTATGCGCAGTATATCTGTGATAAATGATCAGTCACAGTCACAAACAAATAAGAGATTTGGCTTACAACTCTTGTTGTGTTTTTACAGGCATGTTCTGATCATCCAGTGTCCGACAGTGACGACTGAGAGGCAGCCATGCAAAAACAAAACCATTGCTGCAAGTGAAGCTTTCAACTTCTCTCAGCACCGCAGATGTGCTTAAGGATGTGTTGCAAGCATGAATTTCCCCTTTCAAGAACACAGTGGACCAGATAACACACATCTTAAGCATCTCAACAACAGATTGTGCCCATTTTAATTTCATTTTTACAGTTTCGTGATAGAAAACTTTTGTAATTCTGCTGCAACAGGATATTTTCTTAAAAACCGGTTGTAATGGCTCTGGCAGATCTGAGCCGGTAGTGTTGACTGATGTCTCTCACACGGGGAGATTAACTGAGAACGGTGAGCAAAGTTTGAGATTCACAAACAGCTGATTCTACACTGACACTAAAAATGTGATGCTTTTTATTTTTTTACAAATCCACCTTTAAATTGTGCTTCCTGTACGATGATTTGTAATGACAGAAAAGAGACGATGTAAATAAGCTAAACACCTATGTGCAATATCTTTTTATATTTTTAGGATTGCAAAATGAGCAAAGCTTTATTTAATAGAAACTAAAATGTTATGTAATTTAGATTTTTGTTGATATGAATGCTGGCATTCATTTTATATCGTCAGAATAAATATATTTAATGCTCAAATCTGTGCTTTGTCTTTTCATTCATTCACTTTCGGTAACGGCTTATCCTGTTCACACCTACGGACACGCTGACACGGGGAGAACATGCAAACTGCACTGAACTTACGTCTCTTGAGCTGTGCACTAAATAATCAATCTTCAAAAGAAGAAAGAGTGAAATCTATCAGAGTGAGTTTTAACAAACAGGAAGAGGTTAATACTGCAGTTCCCTCTGGATGGGAGTGTCCCTTTCTGTGGCTTGTACTAATGGTGGTGTTGGAGTCCAGGGGCCTCATTACAGACCAATATCCTAAGTGCATTTAGGAAAAAACCCTGTCTAATCTTAGGATAGGGATTTAGCTAATACAAAACTGTCCCAACTCAGGGATATCCAAAGTTAGGAATCCTAACTTATGATGGCATAAAGCCTGTCCTATATTCAAATTAATGGCCCAAAATGGCAGAGACAGTGAGATGGGCAATAACATGAACACTGAAATATAATGATTTAAAGGCTACTTGAACCATGTGACGATGCTCTGAATTTCCCAGACCATGTATTATGGGTATGTAGGCCCACTGACTGTCAATAGATTAATTAATTCATAATTATCCATCCATCCATGCTATTAAGGGGGTTGAGGGTGGAGCTGATCCCAGCTGACATTTGGCGAGAGGCAGGGTACACCCTCAACAGGTCCTCAGGCTATCACAGTGCTGACACACAGAAAGAAACAACAGTTCACTCTCACATTCACACCTCTTTAAAGTCACCAGTTAACCTAACCTGTGTGTCTCTGGGCTGTGGGAGGAAGCCAGAGAAAGAACATAGAAACTTCACCCTCTTGCTGTGAGGCCCCAACATGCCAGCATACCGCCCCTGTACGTCATCCTCCCCTGAGATACGACAGGATTTCAGAGGCAGTGTCTGTAATGAGGACACAGAGCTCCTGAGCAGTGTTTCCCAACCTGGGGAAAGGAGCTCACAAGGCAGGGGTGGAAGGTATTTACGACGGGCCTCGGTGCACGCTATCATGACAGGCCCTCGATACTAGTTATGAAGCACACACAGAGTTTAAGGCATGCATATATTTTACCACCAGTGTGTCTTATTGCTGCTTTTATGTTACAGCTGCTTGCAAATGTGCTCAGCTTGTCAGTCTTAAGAGATTTTGCACCTTAAGTGACTGCTGTAGCATAAAAAATTAAAAAGTACAAAGAAAATACCCGAAACTAATTTTTTAAAATTATTATTATTATTATTATTATTATTTTATTTTCAAATCCTCTGTTTTCTCGCAGGTTGCAGGACATTTCTCATCAAGTTGCTTATAAGCTTTTCCTCCATGTTTTCTGAGGAAATCAAGTCACTTTGTTCAAAAGGTTAAAGTTAAAATACTCATGAAAGACACCTGAATGCAGCACAAGAAAAGTGATGTCGACCCAGGTTTCAAAGAGTTTAAAAAAATAAAGAAAAGACAAATGAAAACTAAGTGTACTTTTTCACTAGATAATTTAACCTCATGTTTTTTTTTAAATTCCAAAAATCTCTGTCTGTCTGAGCAGGTCGCCACTGGTAGAAATATGCAGCAGTGTCAAAGGTCACAAGCAGACAGGGCTTCATTTTAAGAGCTAAAAGCCAAAAAGGTTAGGAGGCACTGCTCTGTTGGATAAAACATGCTAGCTGGTAAAAGTGGAGTGAATGAGACTTTGATTCTGCCACACCTCTACTGTCTTACAACATACCTCCTGAGCTGCAGCGCCAAAACAGCCTGCAGCTGTTTTTTTAAGACACTCCTACAAGGCTGACTTTAACATGTCATGGCAGTAACAGCTGCAGCCGTGAGCACAGCGTGAGCTGATCAGCGACATCAGTAATGTGTGTTCGTGTGAATTAGATCGCAGAGATTGTTTACAGCATCTGTAATAGATTCCAGACACTAGACAATTATGAGAGGTGACAGTCTGTCAGCTGCATGGTTAAAGCATGCAGTGATGGCTCTCACCTGTGGAACAGGTTCCCCTGCAGGCTGGAGGCCTTTCCACTGAAACGGAGGGCTGCTTTAAGATCCTGCCGTGACAGAACTAATGGGCTCACGAGGGATTCCTGTGCATCCAGCAGCACGGTGTTATGCAACGCATGCACTCACGTAAGGGAAAAGAGATGGCAGATGCAAATGGAGAGAAACATTTTGATGAAAACAGTCGTCCTTGTGTCCTCACTCACCGCCATGGAGAAATCTAGCTGAAGCTCAATCCTTCCATTCATAGTACAGTCATGTTTCTTCTTTTAGTTTCTTTACTCAGGTTTATTGCCCCCATTTAGGACTAAAAAAAACCCTTGGATGATATAATGTGCGCTAAAATCATCTACTTTAAACTGAACTTCCTGTGTGTCCCTCTGCTGACGCTGCATTTACAGCATCACATTGTTGTTTTGCTACTTCTGTTTTTCACTCTCCTGTCACGCTAGTCGTGACGCCCTGGAAATTCACGGTTCCATTCAGAAGACGTCAAACTTGCCTACTTTGTTGACACGAATTCAGGTGACTGACAGGTGAGACCGAAACAGGAAGTGCAGGGGAGCAGGTAGTGGAAAAGTTATGGTTACATTTCTGACAATGAGTTCTTAACAGTGTCACCAACTTCAGTGACTCAGTCAGCTGTCATACAATTAACGCTGCATCAAAAAGTGAGATACAAAAGATTAATTGTGTCGCAACCACCCGGTGGTTTGACTCCTGGCTGTCATATCAGCATATTTCCTGTGTCATCGGCCTGTTTCTCAGCAGACTGTTGGCTCATCACAGCAGGAAGAGCACAGTAGTTCATGCACTGCTGCACTGAGGTGTCCTTGCAGGCTCTACAGCAGGCCCCTGTTTTATTGGCCCCTGTGCTTTAAATGCTGATAACACTAAGATTATGCATTTCTCAAGTGCTAGGAAGCAGCCTGTGAACCTCCTGATGTTATTACTGCTCAGGGAAAGAAGTCAGACGTCTCGTTATTTGGCTCGATGACTCCCTGTCTTTTAAACCTCAGGTTGATACTCTTCTTAAAAAGTTGAGGCCTCAAGTTAGGATTGTATTTCAGAAACGAGTCCTGTTTCTGCTTTGAGGCCAGAAAACGACTGGTTGCTGCTACATTTTTACTGGCTCTGGATTATGGTGATTTGTTGTACATGAATGCATCTGCTCATTGTTTGCACATGTTAGATACTGCATATCATAGTGGGCTGAGACTGGTTACAGACTGTGAAAGCCCTCACTCATCACTGCACGCTTTACTCCAGGGCTGGTTGGCCATCTTTGACCGTTTGAAGGCTTGGTCACTGTCCGAGATCTCATGGTATAGTTTTGTTATCTGTTCCTGGTGCTCGGACTGAGCTTGGAAAGAAAGCTGTTATGTGCTCTGCTCCTGTCACTTGGTAGCTAAAACTACGTGAATTGGTCTCTCTGTGTGACTTTAAAGCTTTCATAAGAACACAGATGAATGAGTCGGTACTGTAGGTGCTTGTCATTGTGTGTTGGTGTTCTAATATTTCTTTGTTACTGTATATCTTTTATGTTTTTTATGGTGTGGTTGTTTGGCTGTGTGTGCTGCTGTCTTGGCCAGGTCTGCTTCATTAGAAAGGTTGTTGATCTCAACAGGACCTAACTGGTTAAATATGGGTTCAATAAAAATATGTTAATAAATGTTATTAGTTAGAAACAAATTTTATCGAGATAAGCCTCTATGCTTCAACATTATGGAGTACCCTTCCAAAAGCTGTAAGAGATGCAGGCTCAGATAAGTTTTTAGTGACAGCTGGAAGCCTGTTTATTTAGTCTAGCTTTTAATCAATAAATGTAGTTCCTAGGACAGTTTAAATGTAAAAGGAGGGAGGGGGGGGTTGACATCTGGCAAAGGACCACATGTTGGAATTGAGCTTGCAGCCACTGCAGCGAGGACATTGCCTTTGTATATGCACTGAGCCACCAGATGCCCCATAAGTGTAATTCTTGTTTTTATTATTTTATATTACTTCTCTTTTACCACTCTTACTGGTCTGCTCTTTTTACCTTCACGCTTACATTTGTCATTGACTGTCCTTTTTGCTGTTGTGTTGCATCTTTACTGTAAGACACTGAGCTGCATCTCTTGTATGAAAAGTGCTCTATAAATTTCATTATTCCTGTAATTATTGTTACTTTGTAAAGTTTGTAAATAACATAACCAAAAACATTTCAACTGAAGTCTGACTTCAGATGGCTGGAACTAACAATCAATCCGTGAACTGTCTCCTTACAAAATCTGAGTTATAGTATAATAATAATAATAATAATAATAATATATAAACTTTATTTGTAGCGCCTTTCAAAACCATTACAAAGTGCTGTATAATTAAACTAAACACATTTAAAACACAAGGAGAATATAACAAATGACTTGTCATAAAATGTGACTTAGGTAAAAGATAAAATAAGGAAGGCCAAAGCTAAACTCAAGATAGTAATAGGGATATAACATCTGTAAGATAGCAATGAAGTAGACAGCTCAGATAAAGTCAGGATATGCTTTCTGATAGAAGTGCACTTTTAGGAGACCAAAACAAAGACAGTGACTCAGACAGCCCTGTATCCTGAGGCAGGTGATTCCAGAGCCTCGGGCCCTTTGGTCAGAGCTCAGTCACAAACATATCTTCATTACAAATAGAACATTTCTTTGTTTTTCTACTGACACCTGCTGTTCACAAACAACACCAAAGTAAAATGTGATGACGAGACATAACCATGGGTTGTTACACACATGATGACAACTGAAACTGTCAGTCAACTGTAAAGTGGCGTCAGGTTTCAATCTTGTTTTTAATGGTGTTGGTGGGGCCATCTCTGTGTTGGCCCTTTAAGCTGGAGTCATTTTGTGGTTTCAGCTAACAGCCGGACAGACTGACCACATGCAGGGTCTGGATTGCCTAATGATGACAGGTTGCTCAGTCTGCACTATTTATAGCCAGCAGCAAAATAACTTTCAACATCGAGCCTCCAAAGCCAGACAATTTATTTCTAGAACCCCTGAACGTTTATGTCTTTGGGAATAATTAGTTTTGCACAGGCATCTGTGAGAGCTATTTTAAACTAATTAAAAATGACAGAAAGACAATTTGATGAGTGTAAACCTTTTACATTTTTATTGCTTTTTACACACAGAGAAGGCAGATTAGTCAAAGAGTCCAAAGCCCATGTCTTCGTCTGACTCTTCTGATTCCTCTTTCTTCTCTTCCTTTTTCTCTTCCGCTGGAAACAAGATGAGAGAGGCAACAGTCAACACTACAGACAGATGTCTGCAAGAATATTTAGCAGCACTGATATCCAGTATAGTCAACTTTATTTTAGGGCTGCTAAATGCAACTACAGATTTATTTGTGAGGGCATCACAGTATTTGCAGTGCTATCAAAAAACAATAATATTTAATAATGCCATTTAGAACTTAAACCAATCCCACAAAAACTGAAAACATAATTTTATTAATTAAAGTTGAGAATAAAGTGTTTACACATACCAGCAGCAGGCGCAGCCCCAGCTCCAGCGGCCCCACCTGCAGCGGCAGGAGCCGCCACAGCACCACCTGCTGGTACGGAGGCTAACTTGGAGAGGCCTGTGGACAGAAGAAAGAAGTGTCATTTTTAGCCATATTTAATTTTTGACATCTTAAAATCTTCATTGTGTGTTCACTGAGAGCACCTTACCTGAGTTCACCACTTCATTGATGTCTTTTCCATTCAACTCACTAATGACCTGCAGAGAAATGTGATGTTTTCAGACATGCAACATTTTCAGTGGAAAAATAATCTATAACAGTTTTTGTAATTGCATTATATACTCTTAATGACATACCTTGTTTAGGCGTTCGTCATCGGCCTCAATTCCCACGCTGCCCAAGATGGCCTTGATGTCCTTTGCAGTGGGGCTGGTGTTTCCACCGAGCGCAGCCAGGAGGTAAGCGGCCACGTAACGCATTCTGTAATGACGAGAGAAAAAACGACAGGTGAACAATCTGTGTGCAACTCTGCCAGTTGCACAACTCTGATGCCAAGTCTGGAAGGCCAAAATGATGGAAAGACTCCAAGTCTCAACTTAAAAGGCTCTGAAATGTCAAAACTTGCTGGAACTGTTTTTTCTCTTTAACTGAGTTAAATACACTAAAAAATTTGAAGCTAAATTGACAGCCTAGTTCCTGCTCTCTAAATCATCATTACGTGGATGAGTATGTGCTGCTTTTACCGCTCTCATACAACTGTCAGTATCTTTGGTTATGGACTGTGAGTTGGACACAACAAGCAGTGTGAATATGTCAACATGGACTCTTGTCAACTGTGATGGACATTTGTCCAAATGTTATGACATTTTTAAATGATCAATTGTGAAATATAAAACACTTATTAGACTTAAAAGAATATTATTATTATTATTAGTAGTAGTAGTATAAAACAAATATAAAACCAAATTATGAATGCCATTGTGTATATGAATATTTGTTTGGGACTTTGACATTGTATAGATCTACAGAGAACAAACCAGGACTCTTACTGTAAAGAGGGCAGATATAAGGCTTCAGCCTACACCTTTTGGTCAGCTTAACTTTTTTTCGGCTTGTCACTGCTTTGAAAAGTAATATCTTATTATTATTATCATCACTATTGTTACTATTTCTTTTTTCTTGTGTATCTTTAGTATAAGATAGAAAAGAACGAAAATTAACTACTACTACTGTGTCTAAGATGGTCATTAATAAACAATGATTTTCTTTCAAATAGGGATTTTTCATGATCAATTTACCCACTGATTATTATCTAACTGTCTGGTCTGGGCAAATAAAATGCACATAAATAGCAAAAAAATAACCCACTCATCACAATTACCCAAAACCCAAGTTGACATTCAGATTGCTTATTTTGTTCGAGCAACAATACAAACCCAAGACATTTAATTTTTTGACACAAAACAATAAGAAAATCAGGATTATATAAATTACTAAGTATTTCTTGCCAACTGGCAAATCACTTCAGCTCTAGTTGTGGTATAAAGTAGGACGGCGGTCATAAGTGTGTACTGTATGATTCTTTAACTAGTACAAATACCTTTTCTAAAAAGGACCCAGCTGTAGTAACAGCCTGTACTAAGCCTGCATCTCACGTCATTGCTCACTATCACCACTGGGAGGCTCACAGTCTTTGCTTTGCTTTCCACATTCAGCAGGTTTATTTATAACTACAGCAGTCATGTAAGGACATCGTGGTGTCCAAACATTAAACAAACACTGTTAACCATAAAAATGCAGTTGCACTAGAACACCATAGTTGGTCTGAATATTGAATTTCTCTCTCTAATGAACGAGTGAACATGATAAGGGAGGAGCCCTGTCACACGTTAGCTTAGCTTCCGTTAGCTGTTAGCGTGTATGGACGTCTAACACACACGGACACTACGTGAAGACTCAAAGGTCTGTGTTAAGCGTTTGTTTTCAACCGTTTTGAGCTGTGTTTTCTATTCCTAAAGCAGTTTGGCTTTTAACAACTGTGATACATGTGTATTGGCGCTAACAGAGACAGCATGGCGGACAGTGTTTTTCCTACAACGCCAACAGCCTCCATTTCTGACTTCAGCACCGCTTCATTTTCCAGGAATTAAAACCAGCCGTTAAATACATGACGCATTAAAACACAGCGGAACATTATGTTACAGACACACACTGTTTAATGTAATTAAATTTTGACTTACTTAAGTCTAAACAGACACGAAACGTCGGTCACGCTAGGAAATCCGGAAGAGAGGAAGAGGGAGGTACCGGAAATTATAGAATAGTGGAATGCGTCGATTTCATTGGTCCGTTTGGATGACAGATGTGTACGTCATAATTTCCCCATAAACTGGTGAATGAAAGAAATCTGTCACTATATGTATTTAGTATTTGATTATAACTAAATAATTGTTTTGTTATTATTTTTTATTACTGTTAGTGTTTTCTCTTTGTTTTAAATTACGCAATAAGATAATCTCCACTGGAGACAGGTGATAAAAACTGTATACAGCAAGTGTGCAGTGGGAGAGGAACTATTGAGATCCTTCAGCTGAGTAAAGGCACAAATGCCACACTATAGAAATACTATACTATTTTCAAGGTATATGGTGATATAAAAGTTGACTGTTATCATTCTGTGTACATTTACTTATCCCCAATATTCAAAACAACATACAGTTGAACGTTGAATCTCCCCTTTATTTTAGTTCTTTTTTAAGGGGAGACTTTTTACACATACTGCCACTGATAGTGGTTTCCATTTTCAGTTAGAGTAATAAAACGTTAGTCCAACCAACAGTAACCCTTCTGTTTTCATTCCTTTAAGGGTCATTGTGACTGATAATAAAAATTCTGTAATACCGTGATGTGATAATGTGACACCGCGATATTTTCTGAGAAAGTTATCGTGCCATGAAAATCTCATACGGTTGCAAGTAAAATTGAAAACGTTACTCAAGTAAAAGTATGTAAGTATAATGAGGAAAGTGTACTTGAAGTTTTAAAAGTAGAAGTACTTAGTGCAGAAAAAAAACTTGATTATTAAACACTGAAGATAAAAGGTAAATCAGTAAGTTCTCACATTTTAGAAGGTTAAACCATCAAAACTTTTTGCATCTTAAATTGTTTTGATAAATAATTTGATAAATTCTATGTCAGTTGACTAAATAATTAATTGACTGATCATTTCTGCTGCAGTAATGATTCTATACTGTTGGGTGATTTAATTCATAACAAAGCATTGTATCTTCTAATGGCTTCATATGTTTTGTTTGCAAAATTTCCATTTTTAAAGCACTAAAGCTGTCAGATACCTGTAGTAGAGTGAAACATACAAATTTACCACTGAAATGTAGTGTAGTAGAGATATAGAGTGCCATGAAAAGATGATGTAAAGTACTTGAGTACTTGTACTGAGTTACTTTCCATCACTGCAAGTATGTAAAAGTATATGTAGATTGTTTTTCCTTTCTTTTTTCTCTTACCTTTTTTCATCCTATCTGTCTTTGTTCTTGAAAATTTTCTTCTGATCAGCACTCTGTGTCTTCTTGTTAATTTCAGGCAACCTGGCAGCTTGAAAAAAAAAGCTCCTTTCTGAGTAAAAATCCCTCACCCATTATTTTGTTTGAGTAGAAATGTAGAAGTATTACCAGCAAAATGTACCAAAAATAGCAAAATAACCCATTAGGCAGGAGAAAGTTCCCTTTTACAAAATAATATTATATTAATGGATTATTATGACTGATGTATTTTGAATGTTAAAACTGGTCAAAATGGATATTATATAACATTTGAATAACCTTCAAAGTAATTGGTAACTATAAATGTCACATAAATGTAATGAAGCAAAAACTGCAATATGTTCCTCTGACGTAGAATTTAAAGTAGCATGTAAATACCTAAGTAAAGTAAAACTACCTCACAACTGAGTAGAGGAGACTGATCTTGTCAGAACTCAGTTGAACCCCCTTAAAACCTGATATTTACCCTACAATTGTCTCTGAAATTAATTTAAAGGTCCAGTATGTAGGATTTAGGGGGATTTGTTGGCAGCAATGGAATATAATAAGTATATTTTCTTAAGTGTATAACCACCTGAAAACATGAATAGAATGAGTCGTTTATATCTACATAGGTAGCAGGTCTTCATGTTGCACTGCCCTGCCTCAACAGTAGCCCAGAATCGACAAACCAAACGCTGCCTCTATAGGTACATTCGTGTTTACGCATAGGCTGCAGCAGTTAGCAGCCTCTCTGTGATGAGCAGCGTTGGAAAAACATAGATTTTTTTTATGTGAACCTGCTTTATTCAGTGTTTTTACCGGTTTAAATCACCAGGTGTGTTTGTTTTTGACAGGAAGACACCTCTGCAGAAAATTCAGCTCCCGGTAAAAACCTCCTGAGCGTCTGGATCTTAAGTATTCAAAGACCAAAGGTGAGCACAGATTAGCAAGAACAGGTTAATGGCCCGTGTCAGATATGCCAAAAGGCGTTGGAGAAAAGTGCTTTATACAGTGATTTTACTGGTTTATAACAAAGAGTCCATTTGTTTTCTTTTCTTCTATGGATAATTTGGCTCTCAATAAAAACCTCCTAAACAATGAACATTGAAGGAAATCTAAGTTTCAGCTAGTTGCAACCTGCAGTCCTCACCGCTAGATTCCACTAAATCCACCTAAATCTTAAACACTGGACCTTTAATTAAGAAATTACTACACACTATAATATCTAATAGCAACACTTAAATTAAATGACATTTATAAAGAATAAAACTACAGGAGGACAATGATCAGATGTTGGAGATGCTGTAAAGCTTGTGTGCAGTGTGCTGTATGACATCACAATATTCAGTTCATTGCATACATTATTTATTTCCATTAATTCACCATCAAAATTGTAGTTCAGAAATCAGTCATACATTGCTGTAGTTACAATAGAAGACCTACAAATAAAATCCTTGATGAGCATGTGTAACACCACGTGTGCCTAAAACATCATAGAAAACACTAAAAAAGTTACAATACAATCTCACCCTCTATTAACAACCTACAATTCCAGCAGCTCCTCCTGTTTCTGCTGGGTGAAGAGCCAGTCGTACAGAAAGACCACTGAGTCAAACACAAACTGTGCAATCTTCTCACGTTTGTCACATACCAGACTTTATAGGCACATTCTCCCACTAACATGAGCAAAAAAATGATCAAGATCCCAAGGAAGATGCGGTCCAAATAATAGTTAGCCTTTTCTCTGAAGGTCCACTGGTCCCAAGGTAGCGCACGCCGGGCTTCACAGTATTTACCAAAGTGTAGCAAGGCTGCCTGCTCGTCATCCAGCTCTTCCTCTGGAGCCTCCAGGTCCTCGACACCCTCTGGCGTGTCTGTGTCAGCCATTTTAGTTTTGTTTGGTGCTGCAAAGTAAGTTTTGTTTAGTTTTTGGAGAATATTAAAATGATAAAAGTATTGATTTTGGAAACTTAACCTCCTGCGACCCTACATCCTCATATGAGGACATTGAATTTTTCTGATGGCTGCACCTCACACTTAATTCTACCTAACTTGGACCTGTTGTACTCGTGTGTGGACACTTAAATGTGCCATCTAGTGGTAGTAAGAGCACAATACACTTAAACCAAGATGGCGGCCATCTCTGCCAGGTCAGCCTGCAGCCAATCGCAACACAAAATCTGGACAAAGTGATCAGATTTTATGGTTGAAACTTGTTTATGTATGCTTAATAAAGTTTGTCATTTGATATAGCCTACAAATTTGATCAATGTTAGCAACAGGAACAAGCTAAGACGCTGTTTACTAGAAAGTACTCATTTGAGGACACTGGGACTTTATTATTATCATAGCATTTCACATAGACTAAGAGGGTCTGACAGACTGTTCTTACGGACAAAAAGGATACTCCTAGCTTGGAGTATGGAGCAGGGAAAATTCATACAGAGCTACGAAATGAACGAATCATAAGGCAAAGCCATGTTCAGGCATTGAAATTAACAGTTTTAGACGTGTCAGTGCAGATCCTCAGTCATCCGGATCATGATAATCTTAAGTACTATATCGTAGGCAACTGGACTTGCTTGAGTTTCTTGAACAGAGGAGGTGTTGTGGAGGTTATGTGTTGTACTGTCTGTTTTATTTTACTTTTTACTTAAATTGACCTTCGTGGACATTAAAGTTTTACCTTACCTCACCATAGTTTTCCCAAATAGCTAGGAGAAATTAAAAATGCATATCAAACAAAAGCTCGGGTCTCAGGAGGTTAAAATGTTGTGAAGCTTCACAAATCTTTGTTTTGCAGCCATTTTAGGACAAATGTGAGTGGCCTTACCTCAGAGAAGATTAGTTCCGGATGAAGATAAGATGAACACACCAAATTGAGAGTCTGCTACACCATGCTTGTCATCCTCAGCGTTCAGTAGGCCACTAGCCGCAGAAGTGTGTGGTGTGAGGGCGGTAAATGCCAGGACGGTATTGCAGCGTGTCCCTCACTAAGACGAGGGCTGGGGATTAGGTCACACTCAGCAGTTTCAAATCCCTCATCAAGGATGAAGGTGACAGATGGTAAAATACGTATGGTGAAGGAGGGACAGACAGACACAGATAGATAGATAGAGAGTAAAGGCTTCAGACATGACCGCGTGTTCATGTGAAACTATTCAACCCTACCAGTCTCAGGTGGGCACAGCATTCCTTCCAGGTGAATGTACATAAATATGAGAAGCATAAATACATCTGTCACATCAAACCTACATATCAAAAGCAAAAGCATTTAAACATGTGTATTCTAAAACAGATTAGACCTCTTTTCCTTAGGTATTAAGTTCTGCTGGTGGAGGAGCAGAATTGTGACATGGGCTAAAACCAGGCAGAAGTCAAACTGATGACCAAGCAGAAGTGGCGCAGCTTTAGCAGAAGCTTTAGCTTTAGCGTTGGAATAAATCACTTCAGCATAATGCTCTTTGGGTAATTTGCTCAAATGCTTCAGAGGCTTTTCAACACCCTGCCACAGCCAGTGAAATATGGCTGAAACCAGCTGAATTAGCTGAAAAAATGCCTGCATCCTGTGATAAAGACTAATGACTGCATTGCTTTGATGTTGCCAGAGTTTTGTTCCATTTGGTTTAGTGGCTTCTCTGGTCATTTGCATTCCAGGCAGGGCCTCGTCTCCGCTCTGTGTACTGAATGGTTTTTCCGTAAATCATAAAATTTCAGAACACACTGTACTCACTCTCTTCCCATTCTGACTCTTATGCTTTGGTTGACGTGACTAACCAAACGTCCGATGTAGACGTGTGCAAATTGATCTCATCTCATTTTTAGCCGTGCTGCATGGCTCTGTTGGTCAGTCAGTCCCCCACTGTGGTCCAGATTAAAGGTTTTATTTATCACATTTTATCCAGATTAAACAATTTTTAAAAGACATAATATAACCACAGAGCTTTTAGAAAGGTGTGGAATAAAAGTATTGCTTTCCCAAAAAATAACAAGTGAATTAATCAATATTTAAGGGGTCCAAAATCAATGTTTTGTTTACTTTTGTGTAAGATGTCTCAATTTTGATTACTGCTTCTAATAAGGCTTATGAGCCAATAGTATACATTGGTATCACGTGGTATCTTTGTGTCATCAGTCTTTGTAGTGGCCAGTCTGGGCAAGGGGCAAATGGTCATTTCATTGTCTGCCTAGTTAGCACAAGCTAACACTCAACAACTTTGTGATACGTTGGCATAAGGTTTTGTACAGACATTTATGGTGCCCAGAGAGTGAATCCTAACTCCTCACTTTTCAACCCAGTCTCACTCTGAAGTTGTCAAAATCCGATGCTTGGGCAGTGACTTGCAGCGTCAGGCACTGATGAAAAAAGGCGTCCTTTAACATCGGCATGATTAACGGCTAGTCGCTGTTGTAGTTTAATGGTGTTTAACGGCGGCACGGAAATGTGGTGGGACAAGAACATGAAAGTTAAGGCAGCGAAAGTCTGAGTAGGGCAGGTGGGAGGGGTGATGGATGGGTCCAACAAACACCGACCTTTATCCGGGAGAGAAGTGTTCGCATCCTGTAAGATTATAAAGCAAAACCCTGTTCTTTTTTTCCCTAAACCTAACCACCTGGTTTTGTTGCTTAAACCCGACCACGTACATTAGTTGTTGGAGGAAAAAAAAACTGATTTGCATTGTTGCACTGACGTAGCGCATTTCGACAGAGACTGTGTGTAAATGGTAAAGTTCCTGTTAAAACAGACGTGTATGTTGAAAGAAAACAATGTAACAGACATAACTTGACATGGCGGTCCAGAATGTTAGCAACCAACACACCCAGGGTACCTTTCATGTCGTATCTGGACGTCCATGACCCGATATGTGATGAGGTCAGAGTGAGAATGTGTTGGACAGACTAATGTTTAGTGCTACTTACTGAATGTTAGCATTCTTACATGCTAAATTGAGATGGTCAACATGGTACGTGCTTAGCATCAACATGTTAGCATTGTCTTTGTGAGAATGCTAGCATTTAGCTCAAAGTACTGCTGTGTTACCAGCTCACCATTTTTCCCCTTTAAGAGCGGTGGCCCTGTGGTTAACCTGTGAGTGTGTGAGGCGTACTGCGTGGTGTGTATGGAGGGAGGCAGCTCTCTCAGGGTGTCAAGGTGAGGACGTATGCAGCAGGAAGTGATGATAGCATTAGAAGTAATTGTCTAGATAAGATCAGGGCTACATCTTAACCTCATGAGAAGGCCATGTTCATTGTGTTGTGGTGAGGAGTGCAGTAAAGCCATTGTTGTGAACGGCACCTGAATGCCTCACCATCTTTCCTTCTGCAGAGTGGTCTGGACTGCTAGAAGCAAGTTGCCAGCTGATAACGGGCCAAGCTAAAATTAACATTAATAAGCCAACGTGTTCGGAGCCAGTAAGCTGTCACTGAGAGAGGTAACATCTGTACCTAAGTTCAGCCCTGCAGAGCTGCTGGCACAGCTGAAGACTCTTGTTTAGAAAGGATTTAAAGCTACAGTCAGTAACTTTAATGAAAATAACTTTTTGTCATTTTTGCTGAAACTGTCACTGTATTCTGAAAAAAATCATGTGCCTCCTCCTCTTCCTTTTGCCTCTAATGGCATCTCCTAGAATCTACCTTGGCACACCGAAAACAGGTGTAAGCTGTAAACTGATAAAGTTTGTGACATAGATCCAAACAGCTAACCTGGAACAGAAGAAAAATAATCACTGACCCCACCACCAATCTCATTTTACAGCTAAACAGTACACTAAAATCTGCTTCTGAAAACATTTGAGGCAGGAAATATGCAGTGCAGTAACAGAATTATGATTCATCTTTGATCAGCGCTGCCTGGTTTGACAGTTTGACCGCATTTCACGAGCATTTCACATGATTAACAGCTGCGTTACAGACTCCTGATTGGTTGCATTTGTTCATAGGTGGTCCACAACGCTCTATCGTACCTCTATGACAGAGTAGGTTGATTTCCCCTGACTTCCAAAATGACCTATGTGACCGGCCCCACAACAGCTGTTCTAATGGTGGCAGTTTTTAACCTGTCCTTAACATCATGAAACGGTCAGGTTTACTCCAAAACAAAACTGCGTGGTTAGGTTTAGGAAAAACATCAGAGTACTTTTGTCACTAATATAACATGCTGTATGTCACGTGACATGCCTCACAGGCTACAACACTTCATATACGTCACTAGTGTAGCATGCTACACATACTAGCAGTGTTAATTTTGGCAGTTATTGTAATTTTAGTCGTAGTCTTAGTCTTGAGACGAAAGTGCTTATCAGTTTTAGTTGCATTAAAGCATTTTTTAATCTTTCATAGTTTTAGTTGCCAAAAATGAATGACATTTTAGTCAATTTTTAATCAATATGTTTTTAATTTTTATTTTTAAACTAATCCAGTGAGGCTAATTCATGTATCAGAAATTACAATTAAGGTAACAGGTTGTATAGACACTTCAAGTAAACAATTTTTTTCTACAACTACTAATATTTTCTTAACACTTACAAACCTGCATTTCTCCAGCAGTTTTTGACAGGTTAAAGAGGTGACTCATGAGCACACACTTACTGATCATCATCTGAAAAGCTCAACATCTCTCTATTTACGGTCTCAAAAACTTTGACGCCACAAATAACTTATCTAAGACAACCAGGATGTGTACTCAGGTTCATTGTAAACTCTGATATATCCATCTCACTGTTAAGAAGCAGAAAAATAACTAAAGCCTTAATTCCGTCTTAATCTGCTACTGTTAGTCTGGAGGTTTAAACTCATGTACTCTCACAGAGTTGATGATTAAAAGTAAACTTTAACCTCTGTCAGAGAAAACTCTGCTGACTTTATGACTGTTTACTTACAGCACAGCTACACTTACAGAAAACTGAGCCTTCTATCTGTCTGTCAAACAGCATTAAACCATAAACCTTCCTGAGACACTCCGGACTAAGTGGAGTGCTGCAGGGATTAGATGTGAGGACTTTGCTCCGCTACCGTTCAGCAGCTTACAAGCGGAGCTGCTAACAGCTACTGCAGCAACTAAAACTCCACAAATCCATTTAACAGCTCCACCATCCACAGTCAGACACACATGGCTGATTATTTACTGTTGAATTACAGCTCACAAATCGCACAAACAGCTGACGCTGCTCTGGTGCAAGTGCTTTTGCTGGCTAGCGAAATATCCTGGTGCAGACTATTTGCTTGAGTTTGCCAGCCTGTCGCTCATGGAGCATTTTAAGATAATTGCAAGCATGGTCGTTCATGGCTCTGATCATCCACCTCTAACATTTTCGTCTCGTCTCATCTCGTCAACGAAAATGAAACATAGATATCGTCTTAGTTTTTATTATCAAGATCAATTTTTAGCTCGTCATCATTTCGTTTTCGTCATGGAAAAAAAGGTCATTGACAAGTAATATTCGTCAACGTAATACATACTGCGTACTAGCATACAAGGCTATCAAAAGAAGTCAATACTGATTTCGGGACATGAACACCAGTCTCCTAGGTGAAAGTCCTGTGTTTGTTTGACCCGTCCACCGTCCCTTCCACCCACCCTACAGGGGCTTCTTTGATATTTGTACATGCTACAACACTTCATCCTATGCTCCTGTAATATAACTACAGCCACTAGGGGGCGCTGCCTTATGTAAACATGAATATAGGTAATAATAATCTGCTTGCACAGTCGACCTGTGCTGTCGTTCTGGAGGCTGGAGGTGAGGCCATTAGAAGCGCAACAAGGCAAGAGAGTGGGCAGAGGAATATGACTAGATATAGTGACAGTTTCCACAAATATGACAAAAGTCATTTTTTAATAAAAGTTACCAACTGTAGCTTTGACTTGTAAATGTGAAATAAAAACTATAACATTAGCATATCGAATGAAGAAACAGTGTGGTTTATTTCCGGTGAATTTACCAACAAGCTTTCTGAACATGAAATGTTTGTTGCATCACTCATTATGTTGATGTATAATTCAATATGAATCAATCAAGGAAGCATTAAGAGAAAACAAAGTAATGCAGGTTGATGGATGTTATTGTTCTCTTGATTGCAGGCTCGTCTTCTTAAAATGTAGTGTTGAAGAAACATGAATGAGTCAGATATGAACTTGTCCTGTGACTCAATGAAGTGCATTGCTTTTGTTTGTTAATGGAGTGATATTCCAAATACGACCTGATCCCGTGAGTGTCATTGTTGCACCATGTCATTGTTGCACCATGTCCGCAGGAGTGCTGCAGTTCTTTGTTATAAGTTTACATCCACTTTCTCCGTCACGGCTGGTGTGCTAGTGGGGCAGGGGGTTGGCTCCGTAGGTTTACATAACACGCAGTGGCGAGTGATCTGGATAACTGTCATGCGGAACCGCTTTATCCTGAACGCATAAACCATTGGGTTGAGCGCTGAGTTCACATGCGACATGAAAATGCCTACGTACAGGGCAAACTTGGGTATGTTACACTTCGGGCAGAAGAAGGTGATGCAGTTCATGATGTGTATTGGCAGCCAACACACAGCAAAGAGGAAGACCACCAATGCCAGTGACTTGGCCAGCTTCAGCTCCTTCCGATAGTACCTGTCTCCATCACACGTGGCTTCAGCACGCCGGTTAAGCTGTCGCCGGATCACCCTAAAGATCTCCCCGTACAGAGCGATCATAATGGAGAGCGGCACCACCACCCAGCCGAAGAAATTGAAGTACACCATGTAGTCCATCCTCATGACAGTGGTGAATTCACACACAATGTTGCTGGTGCTGCTGAGGTTTCCTTGAACATTGAGGTTATTCCATCCGATCATCGGAACCAACCCGGTGAGGAAGGAGAGGATCCAACACAGACAGACGGCCACATATGCCCTCCTCTGGGTCACTATGGTGCTGTACCTGAGTAATCAGAAAACAAACAAGGCCTTTTAATCACCCAAATGCCCACATGCATTATCCATACTGGATTTATTTGAACAGATTCCAGTCCATAGGTCCATAGATTAATGTGCAGCAACATTTTTCTTAACTGACAGCCTTTGACATCAGGATCCAGCTGATAAAGAAAGAGTAGTATGGGCGACTGCCAGAAACCCATAACAAACTGTGCTTATGTCAGTTATTTAAGCGGACAGGGACATTTTCATTTGCTTAAAAGCTTCTGATGTCCAGCCCATTGATTTACATTAAACCAGACAACAATATAGTACCATGTCAGACATCAACACCGAGGACTGCCTCCTCGTGATTGAGTCCCTGAGGCTAAAAGCACACATTTAGCTCTCTGATGTTCAAAGCAATAAAAAAGAAACTACAAACACTATTATTGATTGTTCTCAAATATTCTTAGAGCAGCTTTAGAAAGTAAGATTATAAGAAAATACATTGGTTTTTAAAACAATCTAAGGCACATTTGTAATTTGGGGTAATATAAACAAAGGTTGCATGGCTTTATTTGACTAATATGGGAAGAAATGCATGCTGTGTAATACATAAATTTAGTTCTGATGATATCATTCTTGTGAATGAACCGCACTTCACCACATGTCATCATATTTTAGAGCCTATTTTTATCAATAAAGCTGCAATGGACTGGAACAGGCAATTACAACCAGTCAGGGATTATGCTGACATCAACTTCCCATTGCTCTCAGTTATGAATATTTTATCATTCTGACCGTACACAGACGGTCGAGAACAATTTTATACTGTAATATTGTTCACCCAGCACAATCTTAACCAAACTAATCCCTACTGTCTTTTAATCTGTCAGGGAAAACCAAATTACACCATTCAAACGAGAGCTGGTTTTACAACAGTTCCTCACTTGGTGGGAATCTTGACCCGCAGATATCGGTCGATGGCGATGGCCAGCAGGGAGAGGATGGAGCTCTGGGTGATGATCAGCAGCAGGCAGGAGAGGAAGAGGCAAGTGTAGAACTGAGTGTTAAACTCCAGACTGATGACAATAGCCAGAGGGATGACCAAAACCCCCACAGCGATATCGGCCACGGCCAGAGATACAATGAAGCAGAAGGTGGTGTTGCGGAGAGCCCGGTTCACACACACAGCCAGCACCACCAGCACATTCCCCACCACTGAGGCCAGGGCTATGACCGTCTCAATGGAGATGTACATCATGTCCACATGTTCCCGACGCTTGATCCCAGGAGAGGAAGACATTTTTACTATTTAAAGATCTTGCTTACCTTTACTCAGTTAAAAAAAAAAATCAATATTGGTTGTTGAAACTTCTTGCCTCCACTTTGAGTGCTGCTTCTCCCATTATGTTCATTCTCTAGCTAAAAGAAGTGTACTTTTTCTCTCTGCTACATTCACACAACGAGTAGCCTTTGTGCTCCTGAAGGGATGTTGGAGGATTCATCCTCAGCATGTTGTTCAAGCTTTGCACAGGACTGGATACCAGAGCATCACCACTCTTCTACATCCTTACTTGCTCACTCTCTCAGTCACTCTCTCACGACTCTGTAGAAACGGGTCATAAAATCGAGGGGAGGGACTTTGCATTCTGCAGCACCCTGCAGCAATAGTTTTGCTCACATTAAGTGTTTGTGTGTGTGTGTGGTTTTTGAGAGGCACTTACATAATGACTGGTAGGATGCATTTTGATAAGGGTGTTGATAATAATGATAATAAAGACTGATGTGCTTTAGAGCTGATTTGATTGTATTACAAATTTATCCATGCCAGCATGAAACTGAGATAAAAGATATGTTTGAGAAATACAGTCGATATCACACAGTTTGTAAATCAGACGGCGCTGAGATGTTTAATTTTCAACTGCAAAATGTTTTGCTCATCTTTGTCACAATTCCTCATTAAACAAACTTGAGGGATGCTTTTAAAAATGTTCAGTCAGCTGGTCTCACTCCCACGGCGTGAAATTACGCCGCCTGGGCAGCGTCCCTGTCATCATTATAGTGAAAACACTGCAACAAAAGCAACAAACTCAGGACTTTGTCCCAGGACACTTGTGTTCGAGACCAACAAACAACAACAGCAGCTCTTGCATTTGCGCCACCTAATTGTGTCAAGTTGTTTTTGTGGTTTCCGTGACAGTTTTGCAGTAACCAAGTGGTTTTGTTGCCTAAACCTTACTGCCAACCCCCTCTTGCCATTGTGTTTGTGCCACTCAAAGCTGAGTGTTTGGTAGCGTCACGCCGCTGCACATTTCCAGTCACATTTGTGCCGCTCAAGGCCGAGCATTGTTTAGCAACATCAGCTAATTTTGCTAACCATCACCAAGTAGCTTTGTTACCTGAACGCAACCATTGAACCCTTCTTACTGCCACGTTTGTGCCACTCAAAGCTGGGTGACGACATGCTGTTGCCTTTCCAATTGACATTTTCCTAACCATAAGCAATTAGTTTTGTTGCCTAAACCAAACTGTCAACCCTGGTCCCTGGCATCATTTTAATAACGCCAGGGCTTCTTTCTGAGTAGCAAAATATCACGAGTTATCTTAAAGAATGTATTTTTGGGAAGGATTGTTGCTACGCAGTTTTTAATTTAACTTCTATGTATATGTTGATTGTTACACTAATTGGTATTTAGCCTTTCCACTGCACGTCCTACTTAAGGTGGCTTCTCTTTGTTACAAAACTGTCTGCCTGATGAAGGTTGAGTCACGCAAACGTTGCAGCATTAAAGTCAGTATTATTTCAGGTTATAAAGTGTGCGGAAGTCTTTTCTCCAAGTGACGACATGGCTCCAAGAAGTCACCGCCCCTGACTAAAATATAGTCTGGCCAGAACACCTCGTAAAAACCACAACTTGTCGTTTTGAAACTGAAATATCATTTGTTAATTAGTGAGCTTTAAAGGTGCTGGGAGCTGCTGAGTTTGTTTTCCCTGTGCCAAGTCTTTACAGTATGCTAAGCTAAGCTAATCAGTTAATAGCTGCAGCCTTATGTTTAATGGACCGCTGTGAGATGGGTATTAATCTAATCATCTAACTTGCATTAGAGTAGTTCCCAAAATGTTCAACCACTTCTTTTTAAGGGAAGCAATCAGTGTATTTCATTACACTAATTAGGGGCATTAATGCAAACCAATGATATTAATATTTTATTAGTGTTTTGAAAGGTGGATTCAGCCTGTGTCATGAGGGTTAGCTATTGTTCGAATTCAAGTCTCTTCTTGTCTTAAGGATAATCTTCCAATTTAATTGTGTAACAATAAGAGAGAAAGGAAGCGATATCTTGAAACGTAACATTTCAACAATAGCGTGGTTAATGTGTGGTTATGTGGTTAGGTTCAAGCACAAAAAACATTTGGTTATGGTTAGGAAAAGATTGTGTTTTGGCATAATATACACTTTTTGTGCCACTATCCTGGCAGGGAACTTTGTAATGTCTCAGGAAAAAACAACAACCGCTTTTTGTGGCACTATCCCAGCTGGAAAAACAGCCATGGATCTCTAAAATGCAACCAGTTTTGTTGTTCGTTGGTCTCGAATATGGGCTGGCACACCTCTCACCTAAGTGAATGGTTTACAGAAACATACAGTACCAACATTTTCTCCTGGGGACTGGGCTTGAGTAATAATAGCTGAAGTTACTATAATGGTTGGAGTCCAATTCATTTAATATTCATTCCATGACTGACTAAGATTCTGTGCATGTGCTGTAAAAAGCCAATTATGAGCAGTTTTCATGTTTTATGTCCACATTAAAATGGCGATTATTGAGAATAGTTATTAAATGTTTTACTGTCACTGTCACAGTCTTACATTTAAGTCAACGGCACATTTTACTTTATTTCATTCTCCACCTAACTGACGTCAGTGCTTTCTCTAACTTGGACTCTGCAGGGTAAACTGCAGGTAGGAATTAGATCCAAAAGTTCAATTACTTATGAAACTTAATCTAATGCTCCGTCAGAGAATGAAAAGAATTTGGCAGCAAGTATGACTGAGCAAGCAATCAAAGAGATGGTCTGCATTTGCTTGAGGAAGCAAATTCAATGTCTGCAAATAGATGCAGTCCAATCACTTTACTTTTTTTAAAGAAAGCCATGACTCAGGATGTTGCTTTGGGACATTGCCTATATGATTTCAGGCTCTGGTCTATGCATTAGTGTTCATGAGCTGACACTGAATCAGTTTTATTAGGCCTCTGTCATCCCACATGCTTCATTAGCTCAAGTGGGAGTCTCCATGCATTATTACATCTGGAGATGCATTAACTGTAAATGCTGCAAATACTGCAGTGTGTATTGAACATGTTGGTTAATTATTTAAGAGCTCCATTATACTGTAATTGTTGCACTTGTACTTTTCACCCATGTCATTGTTGCAGTTTGTTTCTTTTTTCCTCTCTTGGATCTGTCCAGTAAAGTAAAAAAAAATATTCTTTGTGGTTATATATTAACTTTTAAAGGAATACTCCACCAACAAAATGGCTATTGTATATTGTTAGTCATGCCGTGTAACCTTGAATTTGTGAAGAAGGCTTTGTTTTTCTCACTTGCCTCCACGGAAAACAACAAACATAATGATTTATTGATTCACTGGAAACTGTGTTCAACAGCAAAACTAGATTAAAACATCCATTTACAGACTCTCAAACAACTTTTGCAGTATAATCCAAGTCTCTGGGTACATTCCAAATTGCAGTCCTTTTCCTTTCAATTTTAGAAGGTGCTGCAGCTGCCCTTAAAAAGTACATACTGTTGCATGCAGTATGCACACAATTGGGACATAGCACTTTCTCATAACATTATACACTGAGCTTTGACCCTCGTTTTTTCATATTAGTTACCTTGGAAACACCACTCACCAAGTTCGCCAGAGACAGAGATCAGCCTGGAGAACTCTGCTGTTGATACTTTGCAATGTGTGAAATTTAACTTGTGTGACAGTGAAATTACATCTGCAGTCATGTTCTTTTTTTTGTAATACTTATTTTGAATCAATCAATAAACAATTATAATATTACAATAATTACTATTCAACTGGTCATCAGTTACTTGAATGTGCTGTCGTCTGTCATTGCAACTTCTGACAGCTGTCAAGCTGACATCTGTTTGCGGCTCAGTCCATGTGACGTATCGTCCACTTTGCAGAGGATTGTGGGTCAGAATAGCTGGAAAAGCATGCTGGCTTTCATACTGCAAAATGTGACTGGATGTAGTAGAACATCCTGGTATTTTTGGCATACTGTATTTAACATACTATGCACTGGGACATACTAAGTCTTTTTCTGGCATGTTATATAGTATGGTAGTAGGCACAGTCATTTATCCAGTCGTATGCTCAGTGCTTTCCAAAGACCTGATTTTGTTGCTAAAACAACCAACAAAAACAAACATCAATAAATTCGACTTTCAGTTCAGTTTTTTAAAAAAAGGTGAAAGTGAAAATATGTGTGTTTGGGAAGCACTGAGCAGACAACAAAACTATGAAAAGGAACTGCAAAGAGGCACAAAATAACAACAAAATGGGGGCAAAACAACCGCAAAGAGACACAAAATGACCAAAAACAAACAAACAAATAACACCCTACCAAATTACTTTAAGAGACACACACTGACAACAAGGAGACACAAACCAACCAAAAAGACACAAATTACTTCAGACACATGAAGACTAAGGAGACAAAAGGACAACGTGGACTTAATTTAAATATATGCTCTGCTTTACCTTACACACGCAGCAGTAGACCAGCAACTCCAGTGTTCAGCTAAGTTAAATTATCGTTTTTGTCAGTGAGTTTAGTGGCTTTGTTATAACGACCTCAATATCTGTTGGAAAAGTCTCTCTGACAGCAAGGAAAAGCAGTAACAATATTCTCAATGTAGCGGACACTTAAACTGATATAGATTTCTTTTGGTGGGCCGTTTTAGGTGGCTTCAAACTAATTCAGGCAAGACTTGCTCAGTTTGATTTTAGATCTTCTATCCGGAAGTTATTGGAAATAAACATTGTGATTCGGTCTATATAGGAGAGGTGGTGGGGCATCCATCCATGCATAGAGCAATTATGAAATAAATAGTAATAGAAAATGTCAGTAAAAATATGTGCCATTTGCTACAATATATAACACAGACTGACAACAGAAAAATAAGAAGTACAAAAATATAGATGAGTTGAAATGTGTATTGTAAGTGCGCATGAAACGTATCGTAGACTTGAAGTGGTACATTTGGTTTCAGCATACCAAGCAAGTATGAAGACTCCTTTGGCTGAGGAAAAAAAAGACATTCGACATACGCTGTAATTGATCACCACATACACATCATAATTTCTTCCACTGATATTCCTCTACAGAAGACTCCCTTTGCAGCACACAACTCATCATTATCTATAGACAGAAGTAATGAATTTGATTATGGCCGAGCAGGGATCCGCTTGCGCACATGCCACATGGATTACATGACAGTAAATCTTCTATTACCGGTTCCAATTAACAAAATTATTCTCAACATCCTCACCGAGCATCCCATCTTAATGCAGCATTATTTCACTCTGACATAATGACTCCGCGGCTATTCTGTTTCTGTTTGTGTCTATATTAATCGGTCAGTCTCAGAAGTTTTCTGAAAGGATGTGAGCGTTCAAATTAATACGCTGAATGGAGCGGAAAATTAAAAATAAATAAGGGAGTGGCTTTGGATATTAGCAGAGCATCTCCCTCCGCTGCAGTGACTCTAATGAGGTGGCTGGCAGTGTTCTGTGTTGTTTTTTTGTTGTGTGTCTCTCCAGTCGCTCATTTGAATATCCAATTATTACATCTATTTCACAATGTGCTATTCTTATTTTGTCACGTATGTCAAACAGGAACTAGGTTTAAATAAAGGAATTTATTTATTTATTTATTTCCTTTTACTGACCCTCTGAAAGCTGTGGTAGGAAAATTTGATGCAAATGAGTAAACACTGACACGTACTCCCATAAATATTTCCATATTTCCAGTTTTTGTGCAGCTACGTGACCACTCAAACCCGCAGCTTCCATCCACTGATGCAAATTTAATCTAAATGATATCAACATATTTGTGCTCTGGTTTTAAAGTCACATTTATCTACACCAGTCAGCCAAAACATTGAAACCACTGACAGTGAAGTGAACAGCAGTGATCATCTTGTTATAGTGCAATGTTCTGTTGGGAAATCTTGGGTTCTGACATTCATGTGGATACCACCAGACACGCTCCACCTACCTAAACACCATTGCAAACCAGGCACCCCCCTCATGTCAGTGCGTCACCACAAAAACTGCTCAGGAGTGGTCCGAGGAATATGACAGAGAGCTCAAGGCATTGACCTGGCCTCCAAATTCCCCAAATCCCAGTCTGATCAAACATCTGTGGGACATGCTGGTACCCCACCTCACAACCCACAGGACCCAAAAGATTTTAAGCCAACGCCCTGGTGCCAGACACTATAGGACACTCTCCAGAGGTCCTGTGTTCATGCCTTGATAGGTCAGAACCAAGACCGGTCCAAGGAGCCCCCACCATGGATCGGGGGTACCTCTGTGGTACCAGCACGTTTCTCAAATGTTTGCTCAGATTGGGATCTGGGGCATTTGGAGGTCAGGTCGACGCCTTGAGCTCTTTGTCCCATTCCCCTGGTCCTTCCTGAGCAGTTTTTGTGTTGTGGCATGGTGCATTGTCCTGCTGGGGGGCCACTGCCATCGACAAGTGCCATTGTCATAGGGGGGTTTACTTGGTCTGCAATGGTGTTCGAGTGGGTGGAGCACGTTAAGTAGCATCCACATGAATGCCAGGACCCAAGGTTTCCCAATGGAATATTGCACTGTAACAAGATGATCAGTGGTATTCACTTCACCCGCCAGTGGTATTAATGTTTTGGCTGATCGGTGTGTTCTTGCACATTAATGGGACAGAAAGAATCCATAACAAACTCAAAGATTCAATGCTCATACTATCAAGTATGTCACTAAAATGTTGGCCCACTTAAACTTGTTGCAGGAGAACTGAGAGCTGTGTTCCTGTCCACTGAATGTAAGACCATTATTTGCCTTTTAGCTCTGGTTTGGTCTCCTCTAAACTCTCACCTTTAAGCTCTTTGCTACTATCGTGTGACGAGGTAACATACAGGGGATAATTACAGTCAGCATGTGTGCTGAAAATAGCTCAGCTTTAATGGGCGGGTGCAAATTCTGATGAAATAACACATGACAAAGTGTCCTGATAAGCAAATGAGAGATGATGGGTGCGGCAGGGTTGAAGATTTACTTATCTTAGTGGTGAACTGCTTTCCTTTATATTAGCTTTCTAGCATTTCTAGTGTTTTTTAGAAGGAGCACACACTAAATATTCACTAAATATTGGTAGTGATAATGTGACAAAAGGGTGTAATGCCAGAGGCACATGAGGTTACAAAAGGCCAGAGTGGCCAAAATCCTTTTGAACTTTAGCTTTGCTCAATGAACTTGACACTGAGTGTTTTAATGACATGCCTAGCAGCTGTGTTTTAGCACAGAGGAGCCTTGTTTCTGAAATCACTTCGTCTAATTGACAGTGTTTAGGTTAGTATTGTCACCTAACAGCAAGACGGCTGGGGGAAGTTTGCATGTTCTCCCTGTGTCAGCGTGGGGATTCTGTGCGTACTCCAACTTCCCCCAAAGACATACAGGTTAACTGGTGACTTAAAATCGTCCGTAGAACCCTCTTATTTTTCACTAAGAAAAAGTGCATGTACAAAATACCATGAAAAAAATAAATCAAATAATTGTGACAAAAATGAAGAGTATAAGTACCAGAATTTCAAGACAATTACAGAAAATAAATAAGCATAACAAAATATTGAAAAAAAGATAAAACAACAACAACAATAACTGCAACAAAACAACCACAAGAAACAAACAAATTCATTCTTTTGTAAACTAACTGGGTGACTGTGGATGAGTCTTATATTTTAGGAGAAAACGTAAAAAATCAGGAGCTGACAGAGAACTTTTGTTTTTAAATAAAATATTTAGTAGAGCAACAAAATTAATTACATATTCAAGAGCCCTATTATCTGGATTATCATAATAACAAATAATAACCCGAGTCGGCCCAAAATCTTTTGTATATTTTCTATTTTAAAAAAACAACAACAAACAAACATAACATAGCCTTGCCCCACACACGTGCAACAGTCGGTGACGTCACATCACCAGCGGCTCACCTGTTGCGTTGTGGATGCTGCTTCTGGAGGGTAGGAAGTTAAATACAGGAGGGAAATTGTCGCCAGTTTCCCCGTTTTTGGCAAATCTTAGAGGATGTAACCCAATAATAAAGACATGGAGTCTCTGTTAAGTGAGGATTTACTCAGAGGACGATTTGGAAACTTTTTTGTGGTCTGTTTTCCTCAAATCAACATAAACTGGTGAGTCAGCTTTGATTTAACGTTATTGGGCAGATTTAAAGACTCTGAGCATGACGTGATGTTGGCAAATTAATGAACGTAATTTTTTACGTTTGTTTTTCTGGCCTCAGTTAGTTTTCTTTTATCATGAGAAAAAGAGGTCACCTAAGTAAGTTAGCTTTACTCCAGCTAGCTTAGTGCTAATACGCTGTGGTTCAAAGAGGTGGTCTGTTATCATGCAATGCTTGTCCGAGAAACAGCAACAAATTGTTCTATAATGCTCGGACAATACAGTCTACAGTATGTGGGTCTGTCAAGCATTTATCCGTTTTAAGTAACCGGGAAAACACAGTTTCACGTCACTCATTTTAACTGGAAGCCTCGTTAAAAGTCATAACTGCCGCCAACGGCTACCGTTAGCCACTCAGACAAGCTAGCTAATCAGCTAACACGAAGCTAATGCTAACGCAGCACCTGCAAGATGCTAACCTCACTCCTTTCCTACTGTGAATATTGATTTTAACATCACTGTGTCTGTGTTTGTGCTGAATAAATAACAGTTACAGTGCACTTGAAAATAATTTGCGAGGCACCCTGTCATTTGCTGTTATAATTTAGTCACTGCCTAACAGTTTTTATTTCTTTCTTTCATCTAATTTTCTATTTCATATGTTTTGTTAATGGCCCCCAGTGCATTACTCATTTTCAACTTTCAGTTTACTCTAACAGTAACTTAGGCACAATGGCTAAAACTGTTGCGTAACACCACTTCTAAGTGTATTAATGTGGCGTATATGCCAACAGACGCATGCCTCTTGGAATTGGTATATATTAATTAAAAGATTGCTGTACTATGAGCTACTTTTAAAATGTTTTCCACATTTCAGATTGTGATTGATGAGATGTGGAAGTTTCAGTGTGAGGTGTCAGGACAGGAACAACTGTGTGTGGATGGTAGTTTGTTTCACAGTTCCTTCTTTGCTGGGTGTTAGAGGTGAAAGTGCTTGATAAAAGCTTTTTTTTTTGCAAGAATTCTCAGTTCCTCGTGGTACTGCTGCTATCATCACTTTACATACTTCACTGTCCTTTTTTATTTTTGATATTGTGCATTTTTGAAAAAGTAATTTTTTTACTTGCACATTTTTTTTCTCTGTCATGCTTGCTCAGTAATTCTCAGCCTTTATTCATCCCCATTGAGAAAGTGGAATTAGTGACTCTTCAGAGCTTGTGCTCGGTAATCACATTTTGTTATTACTTGATCACATGTTCCTTGTGACTAATTTCTCTGTCGACTAAATGAAAATTTTGATCAAGGCTAGTCGACTAGTCTAAAAAGGGAAAACACTCAGAAAACAGTCAAAATTTAGCACAATTTATTGTTAAGTATTTGAAACATTTTCCCCAAAAATATTGTGTGCATTGAGAGCCCTTTGAAGCCTTTAATCACAATCTTCAACAACCATGTCGGATTTTAAATGCCGCTGAGTTACGAGACACTTTGCGCCGTGTGGTATGAATGTGAACATGATGGCAACTCAGTCAAAAGTTAACCACTAAAATAACATCTAAAATAAATAAACTGCCTCTGAAATGTGGGGCGCATTCAACTTTGGAGATTATCCGACAGAAATGATAGCAATTCACTTTAAAGTTAATAAAACAACATCTGAATTCTAATTCAATTTCAGCTGAAATATAACAACTTAAAAAAGAAACTGCTACTGAATTCATTTTCTAGATCAAAATACTTTCAAACCGCTCTGGTTTTGTGAAAGGACATCTCTCCAATTTCCTTACTCGAGCATTACCGCGGGGAGGGGGACTGCTGTCTCGACCGCTCTGTAGCCCCCACTGGTGGCGGGCGGCTGCATGAGAGTTTAGCAGCCTTGTACATGAATAAAACACTAATTGGTGTAATCGACTAATATTTCTGGTGCTGACTAGCGAGGGGGCGGATGTTTAACCACTTAGATGACTAATCAAGCGCATCTCTATTTCTAACACAACTGATGAAGAGAAAAACAGGAAAATAGGTGGCTAGGAGGAGAAACCGATAAAGAAATGGTTTGTAGGCGTATTTCACTATGGTCTCTAGTGTGGTGGTTGAGGGATTACTATGTGTATCACCGCAACAGCGATCTATCTGTAAGGAGTTAGGCAGCTTGAGTGAGGTCAAGATACAACTTGATAATTATGACTGAATATGCTAAGTGTTAGTGATGCAACAGTTTCCTGAGGAATGTTCTTGTTTAGGTCAAGGAGAGCAAAATGTTATTACTAAATATGATTTTTTTGTAGTACAAAACGTGAGTGTATAAACAAACACAATTGTGATTTTAAGACTGAAATAACAGAAAATTAGGTGTAATTTAGGCTCATATGATATTCCAAAGAGAATATGTTTATCAACAAGACAACAGATTTTACCGTTACTTTTGTTACTGTTTTGTATGAGATGACAGATAATTTACATCACATTATATACATTACAAAATATAACATATATATATGATATGACAACGACGACTTCTGGATAATAGCTGAATGATTGTAATGAACATTATCAATAACAGAGAGCAAGAAAGCACAGCTGGTACTGGTGAATCAATACTGTGGAAAATTAGTTTTGAAACCGTTTCAAATATTGATGTGTATTGATAAATTGATTTCTCTTTGACAACACCACAGGTCAGTTAACACTCACGTATGCAACTTAATTGCACGTCATCAGATGACGCTTATCACCACCTCTACAACCACCAGCACAAAGACGAAACCCAACATCGTCAAGATCAAGATCAAGATCGAGAGCGTTCTTAGTGTTAAGATTAGCATCAGAGTGTGAGAAGTGGTGACATTTTTCAGAGAATGTGTCCAGTGCTTGTGAGAAAATACGTTATATTTATATAAAAATATGATTATCTATAACTAGGATTACTGGAACTGACCGAGCAAAGTACTATGTTATATAAGTGCAGCTCTATACCAGTCAGCTCATGACTGGCTGTCAGTGGGCCATGCACCCTCTCCATGAAAATAATTTAAGGCCAACGTTACTGTCTTTAGCGCCAAGGTGAAACTAGAAACTTGACAACTTAAGGCATTCATTGGGACCAACCATGTCAGCATAGCTTGTGGGGAAATGGGCTAAATAATGCTCAAAATTTAGGCTAAATTTTGGAAAGGGAAAAACTGGCATGGCCATTTTCAAAGGGATCCCTTGACCTCTCACCTGAAGTCTAAATGAGAGTGGGTTCTCCTGGGTACACGGTCACAGAAAATCTTGTGTTCCAAGCCTTACAATTAATGTACTCCTTCATATTAAAGCTGTATATTTGTCTTTTTAAGGAGAAGAGCAGTTAGTCTATCTGAAGAACAATGAATCACCTTACTTGTATAGATATATAATACTGAAACAGAATTATTAAGGAACTCAAAATGTCAACTGTAATGGTGGTGAAAGTCAACTTTATTATAAGGAACTAAAGTATCAGTGTTGCCTCTCAAAACTTACCCCTAAGGTCCCATTGTGAGAGGTGGAAGCAGGTAAAGCTGAAAAACAGGGCCCTGGTGAAACTCATAAGCAAATCACCTGTGAAGTATGCAAATCTTTAACTCTCCATATTGTCATAGTTTTCAACTAGACTATATTCTTCAACAGCATAATAAAATTCCTGAAATTCAGTTATGGCTAGGGCTGCGCAGTTTATTGAATATTAATCATGATCACAATTTTGGCTTTCCACTATTAAATGAACATGATCGGTGGCAATATTGATAGTCAGGGTGCTTTCACACCTGCCCATGTTTGTTTGCCCCATCGGTGTGGTTCGTTTGGGCAGGTGTGAACACAGCAATCAAACTGAGGTGGGCAACAAAACAACCGGACTGAGACCTTCTTGAAGAGGTGGTCTTGGTCCGGCTGTAAGTGACCTCTGATGCGGTTCATTTGTGGTGAGAACGTGTTGCAACCTCAGTCTGAACCAACTGCAGTCACATGACACATTGTTTGGGTTAAACATGAGCATGTTACAGTCCTGGGGCATTATTAATGTGCGCCTCCTCCTGTACTGCCTTAATATGCACATTCAGCACATCCAATGCATCAAAACATTGTTTTCTAGTTGGAGCCGCGCCTCGTTTTCAAACTGTATGCTTTGACTCAAATGAACAATGACAGCAATATAGTCCACGATGAGCAGCGCTAAAATCAACCTGCGTAGTTGTCCCTCCATTGTGACATTAGAAAGTGTCACATTTATCTTGCAAGTGTACTCTTCTTCAACGTTTTGTTTACTTCCTGGATTTTTCCCACATGGAAATTCTGACCAATCAAGAGCAGCTTTCTCACACAAGGCATTTGATCTGGTCTGCTTGTGAATGCTGCCGTGAGAACATGAACCAACTCTAGGCTATTATGCAACTTTGTAACAAAATTGGTCCCTGATTCGGACCAAGGCAAGACCACTCTGAAAAGCACCCTTGAAAGACGTTCTCTGCTCATTGAACAACTCTGCTGCTTAGCAAACCAAGCGCTTCCTAAGCTAACAGTCTGCTTGACGCCAGCCCCAGTTTGAAAAGCTGATGAGTGAAAACAAATAGGAATCCCTGTCCATAACACTGTACAGCATGTCACAGTATAGTGACCACTGAAACAAGAGAATTGTTTAGCAGCAGCTGATACCTATTCATCCAACTCTTAAAAAAAGCTTTGGTACAATTTTACTTTGCTTTTAGAAAATAAATTGTAAAAAAGCCCCAGTCCTTTTTTGATGCAAAGATTTGTACAGTAGGGGAGACATTGCACAACATGGAAGTGAAAGCACTGCTCTGTTCATTTAAATGTGAAAGTGCAATAAAAGTATTTTGTCCCTAGAAATCAGTGGATAATGGTGATGAATAACCGTGATCTCAATATTGATCAAAATAATGTAGATTATCATTTTGGCAAACATCATGCAGCCCTAGTTGTGGCCTTTGGTTGTAGTCTGCCACCCCAAAATTTTCAGTGGCCCCCTCTGGCCACCCCTATTAAATATTTCAGTGCTAACTGTACCACTGCTCACTGCTGTACCACTGCTTGTGACTTGTTGACCTGGATGTTCATATTGTGAATGTGGTTGTGGTTAACTTACCTTTCAGGCTCCAGGGTGATAGTTTCAAAACAAGGAGTCAGTAACATGGTGACAAACTACTGTCAGTTATCATTAAACTTTAACTTTCTATCCAGCTAAGATGACTTAAAGTTGCTTTTATGAGCTGATAAGAATAAACGCCTTCACAAGTGTTTGGATGTATTTATCTGTAAACCAGTTTCAGATCTTGTCAAGCAGTCGGTCTCATTTCCTCCTGACAAAACTGACATGGGGGCTCTTATCGTACACCTTTTGTATCGTTCATATAATCTGGTGCAACAGCATATAGTTTGATTTGATTTTATTTTTTACAGGGCATGACACAGCTTTAAAAGTTAAGTACTACCATCGTAAACAAACAAGTACAGTTAGATAAACCTGCAAAAAATGCAGATGCATAGCTTGCAGGCAAAGTATCTCAGAGTGTCATCACAGTTTGAAAAAAAAAAACAGGGTGGCCAAGGACTTCCTCAAAGGTTTCACAAGACTGAGATGAATGATAAATGGCACAGCACAGCACATTCAGCCGGAGAGTCACATTCAGACTCACCACACTGTTTTGACTGTCAAACATGAGCGAGATTGGAGGCACAATGGACGTGGGAGAAGTGATCTACACGTTGTTGGAGGTGCTCATCGCCGTCAGCTGTTTATTGGGCAACATGTTGGTTATTTTGTCGCTGTGGCACAGTAAGAGCATTCAGCAACCGACCTTCTGCCTTATTGTCTGCCTGGCTGTGGCTGACTTTATGGTTGGCTGTGTGGCCATACCTCTGGCTGTGATGGTGGATGGACGAGTGAAGACTTCATTCCATGGTTGTCTCTTCATCAGCTGCGTTGTCATCCTGTTGACACTCGTCTCGGTATTGTCCCTCACGGCTATTGCAGTGGATCGATTCCTCAGGGTGTATATCCCTCTCAGGTAAGATTATTTTTTAATTTTTTTATCACAGTTTATTGTGCAGAGAAAAGTAAATTAGTGTTGCCTCATCTCTGACAGTTTTGAAAGCTTGTGTTGTAAATAGGAACTGATTTACTGCACATTTCTACAGATTTCATGACTGTTTTTATCATTTGTAATTGCATTGTGATTTTTTTAGTTCATTATAACATTAATTAGTGTTTTGTTTTGTTTTGTTTTTTAGGTACAAAAGGACTGTAACACAGAGACATTCTTGGCTTGTCGTAGCAGCGTGCTGGCTTGTTGCATTACCCCTGAGTTTTGCTCCAATGTTTGGATGGTACAACCATGAAACCTTGTCTGAGTCAGTCAACTCAACTTTTGTCTGCCAGTTTGTAGCTGTGATCCCCATGTCATACCTGGTTTACTTCAACTTTTTCCTCTGCACCCTGACACCTCTGTTGGTGATGACTGCATTGTATTACTACATTTTCCGCAACATCCGAGGAAACCTTCGAGAGAAACCAGGCAACGGTGCCCAGATCCAGTCTCAGAACTACCTAAAGAAAGAAAAACAGCTGGCAGGATCTCTGTCTCTGGTCTTGGCTCTGTTTGCCCTGTCCTGGATCCCTCTCCACATTATGAACTGCATTGCTTACTTCCGTGGGAAGGATTATGTACCAGTAAAAGCTTTCTATGTCGGCATCCTGCTCTCTCATGCTAACTCGGCTGTAAACCCAGTTGTGTACGCGTTCAAAATACAGAAGATCAAGACAGCGTACCTGAGGCTCTGGAGACAGCATTTAGCATGTGGAGACGAAAATGGATCTCAGATAAGCCAGTCAACAGACAACAACCTCAGTAGTAACCCGAACAGTGTGCCGCAAATTGAGTGAAGGAAGATTTCCTTGTTTCTCAAGGAGCAGGTTTGATTGAGAATAAACATTGTCAAACATATATACATTATGTAAAAAGTTAAAGACATTTACAGTATGTGAAGTGTACTGAAATTTAAAAGCTAACTTTCAGTTGACAAGTATGATATTCTGTGTTTTGGTAAGACACATCTAACCGTTTGCACTGAAAGATCTGTTATCTGTCATGTTAAGGAATCTGTGTGTGTGTGTGTGTCCTGTATATGTAGGTGAGCGTGTGTGTGTGTGTGTGTGTGTGTGTGTGTGTGTGTGTGAGTGAGTGTTGTGAAATCTGGATTGTCGAGCAAAAGGGCAACTTCCACTTGTCTTAAAAGCTTTAGTGAAGTTTCATATCACTGTTGTATTTCTGTTTCTGCTCAAGTTCCAGTTCTTCATGTCCGTTTTAACAGAAAGTTCAGTCTGTATTGGAAATTACCATCACTGTATTTGAAAAAAGAATCAAACATTTTACACACGACATATGGATACTCGGTCTGTCCACATTAACTGATGAACCTTAAGCATTATTGTCATCATAACTTCTGGGACCGGCACTGTACTGCATGTACACTTGACCAGAAAAATAGAAACCTATGTACAATGTAATATCCAACAGAACAGCCCTGCAACAAGTTCTCGCTCCTGTCAAATACCAGTGCTTGGTCAGCGGCCTGTTGGGATCAGATACCAATGCATGGCGCCCTTAAGCGGCGGTATGAGACAACCCAGGGGACAGCTTTTGTTGATGCTTCGGGCAACTACCGTTGTATAAAGAGCAAGAAAATCCAAACTGGGCAGACGGGAGGGGTCAAACAATCTGTGGACTTCCACCTGGGAGACGGCTGTCTGTGCCCCGTGTGAAAGCAAAAGTCAATGAGTTATTTTAATCATGATATAGTGTGGTAGTATGTTTATCCTTCTATGCTAGTGACAAATGTCTTGTGCTGTTTTATTAGTAACAGTCATACTTATTTTAAGCCCAACCGTGGTGGTTTTTCTAAATCTAACCATGTGCTTCTGTTGCCTAAACCAGAGGGAGTAAGCCTGCTTTTTCAGGTTTATTTCCTTTTAAAGTTTATTTTGAATAAGATGCTTTTAAGGAATAGACACTGTACATTTTCTGGGAAAACGGAAGTTTATTTTTTAAAAAGAGACTATACGTAATGAGTGCAAATTGACACACCATCCCTGAACGTCCAAAAATGATGCAAGAGGGGTACTTAGCATGTCATATTTTGACGTGGCCACTAACCAAGCATTGGTATTTGACAAGTCAGGAGTGAAAATGTATTGTGAAGTCAGCTGTGTGGTCATTTTAGTAAATCTGTAGTTTGATCTGTGTTTGTATTTGATTAGATTACATAGTAATCTGCTTCATTTTGTCCCCCCATGGAAAATGAAGAAGACAACAACACTAGATACACATTTCAAAAGAGCGTAGTCTAGCACAACACCCCAAAATAAAGCGAGAAAAGAGTTGAGTCAACCATAGTTTCAATGACAATGAAATCTTCCAAGCTTCACAAAGGTAGCAATTATTGCAGAGCTTTTGTAATGGAGGGCAATGCATATGTTTTAAATATGTGACCAGTAGCAGTTGTGCTATCACCAATGACAGAAAACATAAACACAACACTGTACAGATTTTATTTATTGCACTGGTTTGTAATACCTGACTGTTTTGTTATTTACAAGCAAGAATAGGTACTAAGAAATTCATGCATGTCTGCTAAATTGAAGAAGAAATCCAACCTAAAACCTGTTAATGTTATTTCAGTAACAGCTACTGGCAATTTTGTAGTTTTCTTATGTATAGTGTCACAAGGAAATAGGAGTATAATCAGCTTCTCAAAATAAAATGGCATTAACACTTGCTCATGACTTTATGGGTAAATCACTTTAATTAAGAGATTAATACAACTTCTTAGATTCATCAGTATTTTTTCATTATGCTTTCATTATGCAGTTGTTTTTATGTTTATTTATCTTAAGTTTTTATTTCAGAAATTCAGTTAAAGTTCTTCCTCATTCCTGTTACTATTTGTTCTTGAGATTTCTTATCAGATGTTTGCACGTTTTTGGATAAATATGAGAAAGTTAGTTTCATTTCCTCTCTTTAAGGAGCCACAGATACAGCTGTGTTTTCCTGTGTACATACAGTATGTAATGACTCTGAAGTAAAATTAAACTTTAATCAATTTATTTGTTACATGAAATCATGTCAGATACAATTCCAGTGAAGTGTTAATGCGAATTATTTGCAGAAGTGTAAACCACAGTGTCTCATTTTCTATTTCTGCTTGTGTCAGACTTTGACTGTTGCATGTTTGACGTAACTACGTGGGAGACATTAAACCGATATCAATCTATTATCAGTCCCCCGATCTGATTCTGGGTATACAATGACCACACATTTCCAAAGTGTATTCTGACTTTTACAACAACATGCAGCTTAACAACCAACTTTTTACACTGTGGGTTTACAGAGAGATTCATTTTCTAAACTCAACATAAATAATATTGAATATTTATGATGTGATCTTTTTTAGCAATGCGTCAGAGGCCATATTCACAAAAATTGTGAGTATACTGTCAGAGAGCTTTCAACTTAACCTAAAAAGTTTGAGCAAGGAGCCTTATCTTAGGAGTGATTTAAGAGCATGTCTGAGCCATGAAGGGAAAGAAACTTTTACTGTAGTAAGGAAGTGTAGTTGACCCTGTTGCTAGGTATGATGCATTTTTGTAAAAGATGTGAATGGTTGGCACAGAAATGCCCTTTTGTGAACCTGCAAGATGTGGACACCCAGTGGAAATGAAATGAACTGCATCACACTATGAAAGTGCTGACTGTGGATCACTCTGCTGATAAAAGGTTGAGACAGACACAAGTCATCACTGCTGCATTGTTGCAACATTCCAGTTGCCAAATAACTCAGTGTTGTGAGCACTTCATTTCTGGTGTTAAAGCGCAATTGTGTTGGTTGGGAGATGCGAGCGCTTCTCGAATGAGATTGACCACAAACATTATCCTTCCATGATCTAATCTGTAGCGTGTCATTAACTCGCTGTCATTCAGCGTTATTTCTCCCACATACTTGACTTCCCACCATTTTTTGCTCTGCTTGAGAATCTCTTCAGCACTTTAAAAGTTCTTCGTCCTACTCCTACCTTACAAGCTCTCTTAAGGGCTAAGATTTTTTATGTTTACCAGGATCTAGTCTTAACTTTAAGGGAAAAAACATCATAATTCTTAAGAATTTTCATAGTTTTGTCACCAGGAGCAACTCTTTGTACTAGGAAGCTCTGTGAATATGGCCACAGATTCATTAACAGTTACACAGCCTCGTCAAAACAGCAGAGAATCAAATTCAATTTAGATTTTCTTTGTTCTTTATTTATCTGACTTCCCTGTTGTTGAGTCACTGAAATTATTTTAACACAATGCTGCTCCCACACTTGTGTAGGTTTCGTTGTGTAACTTACTCTTGCGTCACAAATTATTATCACTTACAACTTTTTTTGGTCCTTCTTTATGGCCCTGAAAGTTCCCTCTTGAAGGCTATAGCCAAGAGCAACTTTTAGTGATGAATAAAGAGAAGTCCTAATCCAAGAGGTTGACTCTGTGGACAACATGGTGATTGGTGTTTGACAGGCTGTGTCAGTGAATGTGATTTACATTCATTGATACAAGAATGTTAGCAAGAAATTACGGCTACTGTTACTACTGGTAATAATGATGATAATAGTAACTCTAAGAATAATGAGAATAAGAATAAACTTTATTTATACTGCACTTTTCAAAAACAAAGCGTTACATGACTTACATGATTAAACTAGGGTTAAAATGTTTCAGGCAATTACCATCTGCAATGAAAGTAAAATAAAAGTAAAAAGTAAAAAAAAAATTAAATGAAACAAAAATCAAATGGAATAAAATACCCAGCAATAATTTAAAAAACAAACTGATAAGACATGCTGGAAATACAATAGAGTGTTAGCAATAATAAATATATGGGTAGATTTCATAAAAAATATTTTTGATGTTTATCAACTGCGTCATGGATTTCATATATGAAACAAGAAAGTTATTGATAATGTAATGTGCACTTAATGAACTGTCCAACAGACTGATGTATTGTTCTGTCTGAAGGCTGAGCCTGAGCTCATCAGGGTGTCCAAGTAGCATAGGGCTGTGCACTGTCATTTCCGCTGTTATTGGATTGCTTTGCTTTGTTGGTGATCTGAGTGAATCCGCATTAAGTGGCTTTTGTTTTTACAAGTCACTGATGCAATGAGAGGCATTCCCTGCAGCACTTTACTGACTGTAAGTAGGTCTTAGTCACTTAGGAGTCATTTGGACTGCCTACAACTTCTCTGAGAAAAAAACATAGGAGTCCTAACTTTAGGATTGACACACCCCTGTTTTTTAGGAGTTTCTCCTAACTCTGTCAGTTAGGGGCTACTTTGATTTAGGATGTTTTTTTGATACACAGTAGAGCACCCAAAGCTTAGATAATTTCCAGAGTGATGATAGTCTTTGGCCACAAGATGGTGTCAGAGTGGCTCCGTCACCACCCGGTCAGTGTGAGTGAGCTTCGTTCCAAGCACTCATTGTACCTCTCAAGGAAGGTAATAGACTGTATAGTTATCACCTGAGTAGGATTTACTCCATCCCACAAACTATACAACCTACTACCTCACCTTGCTAGGCTCAACTTCAGGCACCAATAAATATCCTTTAAAGTAAGACTTTACCCAATATGTACCAACTTAAACACATGTTGTGAGAATAAAGCAGTCCCTTATTGTGTCCGATAAATATATAAAGTCTTTGTTGTATCTGAGCTCGCCTCCTGAATAGATGAGGGACGGGTTATCTCTTAAATCTATTTTAGTCCTTTTGTCAGAGTTCTCTCTGTCCACGAAGCTTCCCATGTGCATACAGGCTTCAGCTTCACAGTAGATCAACCTGTCTCCTTAGGAAAGACAGTAGATTGTATAGTTATCTCAGAGGGAGGACACAAACCCCACAACTATTCAATCTACTACCTCAGCCTTAAGGACAGACACTTTTGAAGGTAGCAGTGGAAAATTGTTGGTCGAACTGTGGGAGAAAAAAGAGAGAACGAGTGAGTTTTTAGATCCACCTGTGGTTGAAAATCATTTTCTAATCTGCGTAGAGGTCAAGATGTAAAGGTTTTACCACATGCAGTCATTTTGGAGCATGTGTAGTAGCAGCACCTTACTGAAGAAACTAACTTTAAACTGTTAAAATATTTAGGGTTTTTTTTTGTAGTAAACCACTGCAACTGTAACCAAAGTAGTCATAAAAACACACATTTACACAAGGTTAAGCAACATTATTCAAATGTCAACCCCTGCTATGGAATGAGGTAGTCCAATAACAGTTTTATCAGGAATTACCTTTCAGGAGCATTTTTCTCTTGACTCACCACATTGTAGCCTGAATTATAAAGTCAAGGTTGGCTACTCCAGACTTACAACCAGCCTGACAGTGCTACTGTGTTCATGAAAGTGATAAACAGTATCTGACCACTTGCATTGGTCTACGCAAATGTATTTGCCTATTGTTTGAGAGCAACGGGTTACATATACATTGCACATTAGTATATACTAGAAATGTGCAAAAGAAATGCTATTTTCTTAATGACTTACACATTCAAGACAAAGTACACTTCCATCACCAGAGAGAGCTTACTTTTAGGGAAATTGGCTTATAATGAAGGGTAGCTGTGCCAAGAATTAGTACCTATTTTACTTCAAAACTTGGCTTTCCAGCTCTACTTCCCAACAGACAGAAAAAATAGCTCAGTTTAAACATGTTTTTCCTCAGTTCAGTCCCCTCTGTCTCTAGAACCAGAATACAACGGGAGAAGGATGGAAAATGGCAGCACCTCGGCCATTTTAGGGAGTCGTTTGGCACCCGTACCCAACATCTGTGGTGCAACCTGTTAACTTCTGCCTCCTCCCTCCAATCCCTATCCATACTGTTTATTTTCCCCCCAAATAACAGTAAAGGGAGTGTTGAGACTGGCTTAAGGAATAGCTTGTTTATAGATTATTTCAGAGGGTTGATTGTTGCTGATTTGCGAATGCGTGCCAAAATAATCCTGCAAGTGATTTTTGTTTTTGCTTGAAGTGTTTTAATAGAAAAGCTGAAGGTCTGACTTCAGAATATTGCCCTTTTTTTGCTCAGTGTGAAAGCCACTTCAAGTCCATTGAAAAAGGAGTCTGTTTACTGTGCCAGCTAGAGTCTGGGACACAAGCTGGGCAGAGCTGTCTGGGCCCCGACAGAGCCATACTTTGGCTGAGCTGACTGAGCCCAGACACTGTTATGGTAGACGACGATGGTCAACCCACGCAAAGGCTAGGACGCTTTGCATAAATTAGCATGTGAACCATGGTAGCTGAAAAGCGGCTGGGCAGTTCATTAACATTCTGAATTCCTCTTTGGCCTAATTAATGCCGACATTGATTGAAATGTTTTGGCAGGCTGCGCGGCGGTGGTGCCAGGGCATGCTCATTGGGGCAGAATGAAAAGGCACAAGGGCATCAGAGAGTGGGAGGCCTTAATTGAGATGTTGAATTAATTAGACGGTAAATGGTATCAAACTCTTCTAACTGGCTGGCCAACGCAGAGGGAATGGAGTGAAAGCAGGAGTGGATTCAACTTTTTATTCAAGAAAACTTGTGTGGACTACAAACACAATTTGTTGTGGTGATGGACCACTACTGTGTGGTTCTCTGGTGAAACATAACTTCTAGAATAATTCAGGGCTCAACAATAAGGAGTGCCTGGGGCAAGTACAATGCCACGTCTGGCTAGTAAATCTAGCAACTCACTTGCCTAATCGTGCAAGTAGTAAAAAAGAATTAAAGACATAGTTGCTGATGTTTGATGTTAGTAGCCAAGAGGAGAGCCATCTCGCTTTCTTCTCATCTCTGTTGAGAGCTGCACATGTGCAGTATTGGTCAGGCACTTGCGAGAAAATGGCTGCGGGTAAAGACAAAGTTTATGACCTGAAGCGAGCACTTCAATTATCCTGGACACAGGAGTTTAGGTGCATGGGTAGAGGATGTGGGCCAGACTCCAACTATGTATTGCACTCTTAACTGCAAGTTTGAGAGCCAGATTTGATAACCATTTCTAAATTGACTCTGTGCAAGTAGATATCTGATCGGCTGGGGAATTTCCACTTGCCTGGATAAAAAGCATTTACCTTGAATCCATGGGGATTGCCTGGGGCAAGTGAAATGCCATGTCTGGCTAGTAAATCTAGCAACTCACTTACCAGATTAAAAAAGAATTAAAGATGTAGTTATTTCTGGAGCTGATGATTTAAGTAGATAAAGAGTGAGCCGTCTCTGTGAGGTTCAGATGCCCTGTACTGATCAGACCCCTGCGAGAGAATAGCGGCAGGTAAAGACAGAATTTATGAGCTGAAATGCAAGCCAGTGTGTCAGTTATACAGGAAACAGAGGTTTAGTTTAGATGATGTAGATCATGGTTTAGATGATGTAAGCAAACTCCAACTATGTATTGTGCAGAATGCCACAGGTTTGAAAGCCAGATTTGATAACCACCTATAAATTAAAAAAAATTGTTTTGAGGCAAGTAAAACTAAACTGAGCAAGTAAATTACTGACCCAATTAGCCGACTGAGCTTATTCATTTAAAGAAATCAAAACTATGACAACTTGGAGCTTACACCACGATATGGACAAAAGGAATACAACTCAGAAGTTGCTATTTCATTTTCAGTATCTTACTGTAAAAGCAAAATATTTAAAATACAATTCTAACAAGTAAAACATTTATCGAGCTAACCCACACACGCACAAATAAAATGTTTGCGTTGTTTCTTGGAATTATCAGCAATCAGTCCAAATGTCCATTCTTCTGCCTTTAGTTGATTTGAAGATCGCGAAACTGCTTCCATAACTTTAGACAGCTGGCTAGTTGTGATTCAGAAGAGTTATACATTTCTTAACCACAGGCCAGTGAGGCATGCAAAGAGGTACACTTTGACTTTTTTAGTCATTCTTACCTTGATTGTTTCCAAATATCCTGTTTGTGAATTTTAACAAAAGCTATGCTAGCAGTTAACAATAATTAGCACCTCCATTATGAGTCCACGTGGGTGGGTAAGTAGGAGTAACCAAGAACAGAAGCAAGTCTTTGTTTGTTTGTTTGTTTTTTTTTTATCACCCGGAAGTGATGGTTTGATTAGTTTTTCCCCAGGCTGCTGCTGATAGTAAAATGGCTGCTCTGTTGCAGAGTATAACGAAGGAATAGTGTTATAAATCCATGACCTTCATGCAAGACTCATGCCAATCAACATAACGCTGATACAGTCATTCATTGTTGCTTCAGACAGAGCAGCTCATCTTACAGTTGTAAACGTTCAACTTGTTAAAGATATCCGTGTTGTCAAACGCCAGGTGCCGAACAAACTGAGAATTTAGTAGACGAAGGCACAAAAAAATACCCATTACAAGTTGGCGTTGGTCCATGATGATCGGCGGAATACGGGGGACGAATGTGAGGGAAAAGACTGAGGTTGGTTCTCTTGTGCAGCTCTCTCCAATATTTGGTGCCAAGAAATGGGCATTGTCTGCGTGCCAAGCTGAATCTCAATGAGACAAAAAGGGGGTGATGTCGTGGATGCAGCATGGCAGAACCCACCACTGAGGGGGGAGGAGAGTATTGGCTGCCAAGCAATGAGAGGATGCCATGTCAGAAAGGGGCTATGATACCACACAGTAAGGTATGGTGGCATAGCTTGCTGCCAGATGCTCAGTGCACTGTTTGTGCTATGTGAGCTAGGTGTTCACACGTTGAGAGAAAAGGTCCATTGTTCTATAAGCAGACTTCGTCCATATGTGGGACAAGTGGTTATGTTTTGTGTGAGCCCGAGGTTCCAGTTGAATCTCATCATCTGTGATGCATCCTCTCCAATAAACGCAGGTCAGCAGGAGTTCACTGCATCTAACAGGCTAATGTCCATGTTGACATCTTGATTTGGAACATCATTTCCAAATTAATTGTAAGGGCAATGGAGCACCAAATATGAGATACAGTTTCTTTAAAGTACTTGCAAATTGAATCCAGAAAAGTAATTCTATCTACTTTGCCTTTGAGTGCATTAAAGTAGCAGTATATACTCTGCATTTGAATGTGTGGAGCCAATCATCCACTTATCCAGAGGCGGGAACATCAAACTAGAGAGGATTTTATTTTACTTTATTTCATTTCATTTTATTTTATTTTTTTGGTGCTGTAAATGACCGTGACGATGTTTCTTCAAGTCAGGTGTTGAATCAGTTAGATTTTTTTTTATTACAATTTAAATTTTTTTGGAGATAGGGAACTTAGAATTGTACCACACTCAGCTTTTTTTTTTTTTGTTGGTGCCATGTTCCCGTTACATTCTGTTTTCTTTTTGCAGTATTTCTCCCCAAACCTATGCATTGTAAAAACTAAAAACTTTGGGAAAATTTGTCATATCTCTAATTGTAGCAACTGTTTACTAAACCAGTGTCCCACAACCATTTTTGTACTTGTGACCCTGTAAAGGTGTACTATACAGGATTTTCCTAAAAAACAATGCATCGACTCAAATAAAAAATAATCCCCCTCAATCATTACTTATGACCCACTACAAGTGTTTAGAGGTGTATTTACCCTCAGAGACTCTGCACTTTGCCTGTATTTTCTATGTTCTTCAAGTATTTTGCTATGTTCAAGACAATCCTGGGTTCAGCCTGCAGGTGAGGTTGGGAAAAAATTAGCGACTGGGTGCCAGACTGTAAGCAGCAAAATCGTGGACACATCGCTGAAAAATAACCCCTGAAAATGCAGTGTATTGTAACACCAAGCACACAAAGATGTGTTTTGCTTGTGATACAGTTAACAAACAGTAAGTGATAATTCCTGCGTAGTTTACCTTGAACAAAAAGCAACATTTCAGTCATGCAGATTAGATTAATTTTGAATCATTTTTTCAATCCTAAAGTGGTAAAACTGCAAGAATTCACAAGAAGGAACCAATGATTTAAAAAAAAAAAAAAAATGTGTGTCATTAAATTGAGTTTTTTTCCTACCTCAGTAATCATCTTGTGACCCCTCAGATGAATCTCATGACCCCTTGTGGCTGGGAGCCACTGGACTACTCAGTTCAATATCTGACTTGTCCTAATTGGAGAGGAAATGGCCCCCTACATTATGTCAGGACGTCATTAGATGGACCAGCTTTAGCTTTAGGGCCGTAGGCCATATGTCTAGCAAAGGGAATGACAAGTCCTTATAAATGCCATGTTGCCACACATTTGATGTGGCCTGTAATTTTAGTGTCAAGAGATGTCAGAACAACCATTACACTTTTAAGATAACTCACATAGTGCTGTTGTTTTTCCTCCATGCTCATTAAATAAAAGGCAGTGTGCAAACATAAAATACCCCTACACCAAAGGAAGTGGACATGTCAAATACTTTCTGATTGTAACAAGTGTCATGCAGGTTGACACAACAATACTAAAATGGTTCTTTAACCGTCTTAAATTTTTGTCACTGCTTGTATGAAAGGACATGGTAACACAGAAACTGTCAACATGTCAGTGAAAACCCACGTCTATTGAAAATGCTACTTGACCGTATATTTCCTGTTAGTGTTTTTGACTAGTAATTGTGTCGATACTTTCAGCATTATAATATCTAGTATCTACTTTTGAAAATATTTTCATGTCATGTGAAGTGTTTTAAAGTGCTTCACTGAGGGTTTGTTTATAGCATGGTGTTTTATTTGAGTGATGAGGCTGCAGCACTGTTGTTTGTGGTGTATAATTTATTACAAGCTATGGAAGTTTCCTGTTACTTGGCCCGTTTGCAGTATCCATATCCTGCTGTATTTACCACTCGGTAAAGTACGACAGATGGAGCTTTACTTTACACACTGACATTCTCAAGAGACCAGGCTGAAAAAAGGCTTTGCAAGTACTTTTTATGGTTTGTTGTAGTCAGTTTTAGCGGCTAGATGTCAATACAAAGAGTGCCTGAAACTTTAGACGGTCTCAGGAGTTTGTTCAGTGAACTATTGTCATACGTGGCTCTATCTTGTCATGGGAAACCTGCCAATCCATTATTCCACACATTAAAACAAATGCAAGGACACTGTGGAACATCTGGATCTTCCAGATGTTACTCTCAAGATGGAGCTCTCATAACTTTTGCTCAAAACTACAACAGTTTTAAGTGGTATAGTTTATGTAAAGCGGCCGTAGTTGAAAGAATCAAATCAAGTGCTGTTTATAGCCCATGAATCTGTTTTGCTAACAAACAGGAAGAGCTGGATGTGTGTACAGAGTGTGACCTGATAAAAGCAACAACGAAAAAAAAAGAGAGACTTTGATCCTGGTAACCACAGAGTCACTCTAACCAAGGGGAGGAGAGAAACGCAAATAGCGGAGGACATGGCTTTCCAAACAACATGTCATCAAGCAAGTTCATCTGAGGAGAGCAGGGGGGGAGGAGGAGGAAATAAGTTCATTTTCTCTCTTGTCAGCCCATCCTCCCAGAGCCCTCCCCCTTTTTTTCCCTTCATTCACCCTTTCTGTACAGTACAGTATGCCATAATCTGCCGTTATCACACACTCTAACACAAACCCAAACGCTGACTCGACTGTATGCAAACAAAACCACACACAGCTGCTGCACACCAAGTAGCATGAGCCAAAGTGTTTACATGGTTTGCAATAAGTCCGGTTCATAGAGGAGTCTAATCTGTAAGTAAGAAAAAATAAAAAGTTATTTTTGTAAATGCACCTCGTTTTAATATGTTTTAAAAGCTTTCATACTTCCTGTGGTTAAAAATCCCAAGAAAACCGAAAACACTTGATCAAATAACCGAGACCTTGCAGTCTTACAATGCAAGCCCCTTCATGTATAGAACAATGCTTGCATCAGAGAAATCTGGTTCCTACTGGTTTGTGAACAGGTCTATCAGACCGCAGCGTTCAAGAACACATCAGAAAATGATACGATTTGCCTGTATCATATACAAACCACGCATTTTACAAGATGCTTATTCCACCCATGTGGGATTCTTTGTCATTTTGTGGTAAAATACACGGTGAGCAGTAGCCACAGTACAGCTGAAGGATATTTTGTGTTGCCTGTGGTGCAGATTTCTTGCACCTTCGTAGCAACCCTGCAACACAGAAACCAAAATGTTTAATAAAAAGGGCTGAATACCTTTTATCTCCGAGAATTTCCTGTTTGAAACTTAGAGGTAATTATCACTTTTGATGGGGTGAAATTTGTTTGTTCGAGCCACTGTAGTTGTAGTGTCTTTAGGCTCCGACTTGCAGTAAATTATACTTAAATGTTGCTTTTTACCAGTCTTGTACTTTAAGAGGCAATTAAACAACCACACTTTCTTTTCACTCGGGGCTTGTGTTTTTATCGTATGTAAACTGCTCATTACTGTAACTATATACAAATGCTTTGGTCATTATTTCTTTATGCATTTAACCCAAGAAACAACATTATTTAAAGCTATATCGCGGTGTGTGTTGATCGAAAAGAAACAGTGGAGATTTAGGCATTGTTCGGTGCAAGCAAAGCAGACACGTGTACAGTGTGGAAGGTGACAGTGAAAGAAGTGTTAAAGTGCAAAAGAAACGAATCAAGGGAGACTTCACTACAAAGAGGAATATCAAGGCCGAAACAGAAGCAGAATCAAAAATGAGAAATACCTGGAGGTGAGATTTTTTGTACAGGTCAGGCGAGTGTTCACCCGCAGAGAATTAGGCCATGGTGGCGGTGGAAAAAAAAAAAAAAAAAAAGGCGGGTTAGAAAAGAGACAAGAATGCATTTCCACATCCCTCTCTTTCGCTTGCAAGTCGAGGGAAAGGCTGAGTAGTGTACCAGCAAGCAACCCCACTTGAACAGGGGCTGGGGCTTGAGAGCAGTTTCTGGGCCATGCCCTCCTCTCTCCCTGCCCACTTTTGCCCCGCTGCCAAGAGGGAGAGACAGCGAGGAGAAAGGGAGGCAGGAAAAGAAATCATGAAGTCACAAAACTGTGCTTACACGGTCCCAGCAAAGATACGAAATCCACCCGGAAAATGCATAAAAGCAGAGTTTTGCTTTGAGGTGAAGTCACAGAGTTGACAGAGTTCATTCACTACATAAAGGGGAGCAGTCACATGAACTGTAGATTATGTGTCATCAAATAGACATCTCACTTGACAGTAGGATTAGGGGCTGGGAGGGGGCGGGGGGGACAGAGAAATAAGCTCGGTTGAAGAAATCAGAAGTGAGTACTTACATGCTGTCTTGTAACAAAGCCAAAGGGTTTGATAGATTTATCTACAGTTGGCCAAACAATTCAGTGCCAGATATTCCTGAAGCATTGCAGAGCAAATGAGTTAAAGGCTTCTCTCAGAACCGTGCAGTAAAGCCTTTTGTCAGCAGCTGGCATCAGTCCCAGGTAGTACATGCCTTATAGTTCCCATTTTCGGTAGTCACTCCGGACGTCTTTAGTTGTTCTGCACCTGCCTGTGTTTTCATTCGGATTTTTTGCAGAGCCTATAGAAGAGAATGGTAACCACTGAGGTTCTGGTTTAATTTCATTGTAGTGGTGAATGAAAACCAGTGTTTACAGTCAACATAATAGACCAAGCGAGTGGTCGGGGTTGTTTACCACAGTACGTCCTCAAGTAGCAAAATTGAGTCATGGAGCTCTGAAATGAAAATAAGGGCAAGTGTGGGGTCAATTTCTGGGAACAAGCAAATGTAAAGATAATATTTCACGTGGATCACCACCAAGAATTACAAGAAAAACACTAAAATAATCCAATGTGTGAGTCCTGAGTGGAGCTTTAATTCTCAAATGTGTCCACGCCACAGTGCCACAGACACTCAGTATCTTTCCTCAGGCAGTATCCAAGACAGCTTCTCGTGTGACGTCACTGACTCTTCATTTTTTTTTAAGCATTTACGTCCGTACATATACTTTAAATCCTTTCTCTCCTCATGCAGTCTTCTTTCCAGAACATTTCTGTACATATTCTTGAAGAGTTTGTCGTTTAAATTAACCAAAAAAAGCAAGCATGAATCATTGTGCTGACATCTCAGGCAGGTCGGAGAGGAGGAGAGGAGCTGCAAACACATCTTAACTCTGTGTCTTTCTCTTCCTGCTCGCAAACACTGAGCTTATAAAAGTTTCAGCTGCAAGGGTTTTGGGCCAGCCTCCATTGGCACCGTTTCAAAAGAGCACTGCCTGTTTCAGAAAAACGGACGGGACAAGTCTGCGAGGGGAGCGCTGGCTCTTTGCTCTCTTTCCCCCGCCACTCTTTCTCTTCTCTCCCTCTCCTTCTCTCTCGGGGACTCGGGGCAGTGACCGCTCCCAGGACTTTTACTCTCTGCTCTCAGGGTAATGCCACCTCGTGCCAGCTCAGGCATCTGTTTGGGATCCGCGGCAGTTTGGATTGCTCTGGAGGGGCTGGTCTCTATCACAGACACCCAGAGAATAGGAAATACAAGCTACAGCACTATTTCCTGGATACTTTGTCCTCCATTTCAGATGTGTGTCAAGCTCTCACGAGGCTCAGCGCTGCTTGTGTTACAGTTCACACAAGGTTCTGGCTCCTTTGCCTTTATTTCTGCTCTGAGTGGCTCAGGGATTCTCATCTAACCTTCCACGTTGCTTCCTTCTTGACATTTTATAGTGCACCATATGTTGTTTTTTGCGTTTTCCATGTTTTCCTTGCGTCACTTACACTTAAAAGAATAATGTACTCAATTAAATAAGTGCACAAAAGAAGTAGGTTTATGTCCACACAACCAATGGTGTCCCAAACATACAGTAACTTAACCTTCCCTAGTGTTATTCCCACATAGGGTAACCTCTCCCTCTTATGCGGAGCCTGCTTTATTGTAAAGCCTCTCTGTGCAGGTGTCACATGGAGGACACAGTTTTCTGAGTGCTGTTCACTGCCCGGAGCAGGCAGGAAGGAAATCTGTGTGAAATAATATTTGCCAACACGTATGTTTTTCTTACCCCAGCGTGCCCAAAAGTTAAATAATGACAGGACTGATTACAGTACAAACAGAAATCACGCTGAAATATGTGAAAAATTATTTAAATGTTTTGAAATGAGAGTGAGACAGTCTTTCTTCTTTGTTTCCTGCTGGTCTAAGAAGCTGTACAACTTTGTAAACTACTGTTGTCTGTAGTCCAAAAACACGCTGACCCTTCACACAGCTATCTACGCAGTGGGAAGGGTGTAAAGTACACATGACCTGCTGTGAACTGTAAAAATTATGAGAAACAACTGCTCCTTCTCAGAGGTTACAAAAACACTATTTTCTTTAGAATTAACATGTAGGAAGCCTCCAAAAACATTGAATATTATGTGATAACATGCTCTTCCAGCTGTTTGATACAAACTGCATTTATTAGTTCTTAACGATCCTATATCAAAAAAATCTTTAGATTTTAAGTGTGCAGCTCATCATTCACACTTCTGCCTAATACCGTGTTTGTGTAGCGTGACTGTGTACATGCATATGAGCATTCACTCACATATCTGTATGTATCTGCATCTACGTAAGTGTACATTTGAGGATTGAGTTGGCCTTAATAGTCTCCATGGCGCCAGTGTCTGAGGATCCTGTCTCTCCACTGGGAACATCCAGTTGAGAGCCTGCTTACAATACAGCAGTGACATCATCAGCAGTGACTGGGCACTGTGCACATACTGGTAGGCATAAGTGGAGTCTTTTAAGCTTTGATTGCTTATATAATGTTTTGATCAGACATTTCACTTGACCAGCACGGAAAATAGTACAACTGCTATGTTTTGTTTTTACCTAATCATATCCCAAAACAAAAAAAAAAGTTAAAGGCCTCTAATCAAAATTCTGTCACGTTCAGTTTTAATGCAGAAATGTTCAGGAAACCCTGTCGTCTTACTTTTTTAGCAATGTCAGATTTTGGACGGTGACAGTAGTAGCTATGGAAGTTGGTTCAGACAGGCATAGTTCCCAAAAGACTTAAGACTCTTGCTTTGTTTAACAGTTCAGGTTATGACAGGGAACCTCCAACTCAAATTATTAAATTCTCATCAGCCTCAGTATTTTGAAAAATTAAAATATGAATTTAAAATAGATGTTTTTTTTTTCATCACACAGGCTCATGTCTTGCCCTGATTGTCACCTGTACACCAGTATCTGGCCTAACAATGACAAAAGCGTCATTTTGTAGGTATTCTTTGTGGTTTTTTAGAGTTTGTCATTTTGTGGAAAAAAACAAAAAATGCTTATAATTCATCCTGCGCTCTGTAACTAATTTTGTGTCCAGTGAAACAATATGTCCCTCTCCATGACTGTAAATTTTGCTAGTCACTCACCGGCATACAGGAAGTGTGTTTTTTTTTCTAGGATGGCAAAGGCATTACCCACCCTACTCTACCTTACACTGCCTCTGATTGGCTTAACCTGACCCTCTTAGCCTAACACTCACCAAACTCACTCGACTTGCCTAAGCCTAACCAATCCAAACAATGAAGGCAATGAGTACTAGCCAATCAGAGGGAGAGCAGGGCGGGTCATGCCTTTGCCATCCTTGGGCAAAAAAGTGGTGTTACAGGACCTAAGAACTAGTTCGCAGTTTGGGGCGAAGTTGCCACTGTCACAGAAGCGTAACACGCCCCCCTCAGTTGTCATGGAGGAGTAACGCCCACCCTTCCTCTGGTCCCCCACCAGGTCGCCCCTATCAGTGTGAGCTAACCTGTGAATGTACAAAGCTCTGACAGCACTGTTGCCGTGCTTGCACAGTTAGCACGGTTAGCTCTAACTGACGCCATTTTGTCTCAGCTACCCCCATGTTTGCATGTAATGTCTGATTGGCTACCACGACAGGTCTCTCCCTAGCTTCCTGTTTTTACAGGAAACACTTACATATACAGAATAACAGCAGTCTGTTAGCCGTTTCATGGGACCTAGTGCTAACATGCTGCGGTAACAGTAAACATCAAGTATGAATTATTACTAAGTATTAAAATTGATATTAAGTAGCTCACAACAGGCATGTTATGTGAGCCATATAGGACAATAAAAAGAAAAGAAATATGGGGCCTACAGTAGTGTAATGACATAGTATATTATTAGTTATTAGTCCGGAGACAAACACAGTGACTAACTTAGTAGTGGTAAATTTTGGGAAGAGAAAAGAGTACCACTATACATGCTAATATTAGTATTTCAACATGTTAACGTTAGCAAACCTACAATTAGAGTGTTTTAAATATCAAGAATTGTTAACTTTATTGACATTAGCTAACATGGACAAAGTAATGCTAATGAAAACTTCTGACAATGTGCTGAGCCTGACAAGCTGAGTCCGACCCTTTTGATTTGATTGTCACGTTGCCTTTCCTTTAGTGCCACACTTAGGCCACCATGCGTACTCTTTTCCACATCAGTGTTAAGAATCTAAGATTAGTAACCTTGTCTCTCCATTTTTCAGGATGTGACCTTGTCGAATCAACAGTGTGAGGTTGTGAGTTTCATTTTATCTAGGGCCCAAGAGACTATTTTTGCTCCTGAATAGCATCTTTCCATTTGTAATGAATGGACGACACCTCCTGCCATTGTCTTCTTCTACCCCCTCCACCTTCCCTGAACAATCCCTCCTGTGGGGATAGACTCATTTAACCCAGATTTTCCTGTTTCGTCCTCATAGTGTGTCCTTCCTGAGATACGGGCCCTCTCTGAGTTGATGATTCACCCGGCTTTACAGTGCCACTGGGTTCACGTCCTCAACAACGTGCTGTTTCAGCACTCAGCCCATGGGTGAACTAAAATATCATCATCATACCCCCTCCTCAAACACAGGTCACTGCCACTGGAAGCTCTACCTTTATGTATTTAACATAATTCTTCCTGGCGTAGTGTTTGTACAACTGCTTTGAATGGTCCCCGTTTCACCATAACTTTGATTAATGTGTTTTCATTTCATTCAGGCTTGTTGTTACAGTTGTTGGTATAGTAAGAGCTGGTTTTACGGCCTCTCTGCTATACTCCTGCTGCTCCTCGTTGCTTCAACAATGTTTACCATCTTGCTCGCAGTAATAAAACACAACTGACATGAAAATGTATTGGAAACACAGAATATGGTGAGAAACGCAGTGTAGCTTCTGTCTCTTTAAGATCTTGATGGCTTCTCCGCTGCTCCCTTGAGGTCGCTGGCCTTCCTTAGGCCGCCTGCCAACTGCCATGTTACTGTCAAGCGTTTGCAGAAATGCCAGCAAAGCCATTAGTCTAGACCCTTTTCAACAGTCAGCAGACTGGACAGCGTGAGCAGCACGGTGATGTGGAGAGACAAAAGACCTGGCCTCATAAAACCACAGAACACATTACTTATACTTCTTTTATTTCCTATCACATGTGTTATTGTTCGATTCAGCTGTGATTACTCTCCTCCCAGCCCCTCTTGTGAGCCCTGAGACTGCACACAGCACTGTGATAGGGTTTAAGGTTGGAGAAATCCACCTTTACAGTGATTGGTCATATTTTGTTAAGTTTTTTCATTATTACCATTGAGGATTAGTCGGTCATCTTTAAAAAATGTGAGTTACAGTATCTCCATGTGCCCCCTGGTGCCTCACAGCTGCTTCTTGCATTGTTTGTTGTCTCTTGGGGTGCAGCAGCATCTGGTGGTCAACTGAGGAAATCACACTTTGTTTGTAGTGTACTGCATTCACACTTCTTTTCAATGTTGATTTAGGCAAGTTAACATGCCATATTTTTGAGCATTATACTCTTATAATGACTCATAATGACAGCAGTAGTAACAATAATGAAGTTTATCTGTAAAGCACATATCAAAACCAATGTTACAAACTGCTTAACACACAAAACAACAATAAAATACACAGGTAATGTTTAACTAAGATAATAATACATAGTAACTGTAAAACACCAAGGAAAAAAAGGTAGAAACAATGGGTGAATTAAAACTAAAATAGGAGAAATTACAGGAATACCTTTAAATAAAGATACATTTTCAAAAGTGATTTTAAGAAGATACCAAAGTAGCAAGGTGGATTTTCTCAAGCAGGTCATTGCACAATTGAGGAGACCTAACAGCAAACCCTTGATCCCCTTTGTTCTTTAAGCGTGAGGTGGGAACAGTCAGCAGTTCAGATATATATTTAAGAGCCAGGCCATGAAGGACTTTATAAATAATAAATAAAATCTTTAAATCAATGCTAAAACAAATTGGCAGCCAGTGTAAGGTCATTAAAATTGGACCAATGTGTTGTCTTTTGTTGATTTCTTTTTTAATTGATTTTTATTATTTTATTGATTTAAAATACGGGCTGCTGAGCTATTCTGTTGAGCAAAAATGGGGATTATATTTTTAAAGGCATCTTACCTGTAGCTGTCAAAGTGACAAGAACCTGCCTTTTTCACCTGTCTGCCCTTACACCCGGATTTTCCCAGCTTGTCTAGAGTTCAAGCAAGACCCTCTGGCAGTAAACCACCCTCTCTAATTTCAAGGCTCTTGATGATTGCACACTTTTATCCTGGTTTAGTTAAACACAGTTGAATTAAAACTATTAAAACCTGTTTAGTTTTTTTTACCTAAATCAGTTTTACTTTCCTTCCAGTAAAGCAATTTCTTTTTCTTGGGAACATCCACAGATGGTAAGTAGCTGATTAGAGTAATCCCAGTTGAAGGGTCGGCCATCCTGGTTGTGTTGTAGTCGTTGGGGCGGGGGGGGACCTGTTGCTTTGTTAAAAATCCTCTTAGAACCCGGGTCATGTGACCCCTCTGTGGGCTACAGGATGTGTATGGAGACCTGTGGGCATTCATAATCTGGATGGAGACAGTCACACTGCTGCCTAGAAAAAAAACACTGCATACTTGGTGAGAGATTGTATTCATGATGTTATGTTTATAATACATACAGATTTAAATGCAGTGATTTGAATTGGATACCTATCTGTGAGTACAAAGACCAAAATCTGGATGTACTGTAACCTCTTCACACATCAGCCATGCCCCTCCACAATCACACCGTGAAAGAGGCCTGGACACAGGACAGGTATGTCAACATGACCACACAGAACTCTGCAAATGTGTAATCCAAGCATTTTTTATATCAGGCCACCCTCATCGTGCCTGCCATTAGTCCTACCTGAGGCCTTGTGGTTTTCTGAATGGCTGTTACTGCTTTATCACAGCCACTTTCCGCTGCTACTGGCCAAGTGGTGCTAAACCAATAAGTGTCACGGGAAAGCTTTACTTGTCACTGTATGGCAGACCTACTTCGGCCCACTTCCCATCGCTGGTGTGACCTGTTAATGTAGGAATGACACTTTGTAGCCCAGAGGTCAGTGGGCCATTGGGAACGGAAGCTTTTGGCACTGGTGGCTGCCAAAAAATGGACGCTATGCTTGACCTAGAACGTCTGGATGGATGGATACTGCAGATAGTTACTGGAATAGGGCCATACTCTAACTCTGCAATGATGGTGCTTTATTGGAATGGCATGGATGTATGTTGAAAATAACCGTATTTATGTAGACAGGTATGTTAAAGTATGTAATATACAGGAAGAGGTAATGTTATACAAAATAATAATACAAAATTAGTGATACAAAAATAAACAAAAACAACTGTGGTTATGGTATGAAAATGCAAACGGACAGTAACATTATTGAATAAAAAAAACAGATGAAACAAAGTTAAATAGGTGATGAATGTTTGTTAGGGATTGAATGATAATGTATGTATATATGTTTAGTTTTTGTCTTTGACTTTTTTCATTTGCCCAGTGTCCAGGATACAAATGATGAAATGTGGTTATTAATCAATGAGTCAGCAGAAGATTAACCAGCAACTTTTTGGTACAATATATTCATTGTTTTAAGCAAAATTGCCCAAATTTCCCACGTTCCAGCATCTCAAATGTTAATATTTGCTGGTTTCTTTGTTTTTCATAGTATTAAGTTAAATATTGTTGTCAGGTGCATAAAACAAGGAATATTTATTTGCCAACATTGGCTTTACCAATACATTTTCTGCACCAAATGATTTACAAATGAATCAAGAAAATAATTGACAGGTAAATTGGTAATGAGAATAATCAGTGTTTTCCAGATCACACATGTAACAGCAAGTGATTCAGACCATATTTTGCATAGCAGATTAATGCCTGCCTTTTACTGAGGGCACCATTAAGTATTTTGTTGACGCCAAAATGTCATAAAAGGTGGAATTACAGTCAAGTTACTACTATCATTGGATTTAATCACTAATGTGTTTATTATTGTTTCTGCCTCAGTAGTCAAGAGGATGAGGATTCTGCTTCAGCCCCACAGCTGCAAGTTAAGGTAAATCTTTTTTCAAAATATTTTTGAATTTCAGAAATCTTTTTATATTGAAAGTAGAAATGATGGCCAAAGGTGGAAAACTTAACTTCCTGACACTGCTGGCAGTCTGACCTTCAGCTCAAGTCGTGTAAAGGAAAGACAAAATGACAAACATCCTGTGTCAGCTGTGCTAAGGCGTGCATGAGAATCTCAGACACAAACACGAGGACCTCCACAGGTCTGAGGACAGTGGACACATGCAATAAACAAGTCCTCTCCCTCCTCCCAAGCCTTTGTTGGTTTCTCCCGTTGACGTGTTTCTACAGAGCAGATGGCTTTACACATAAATCCTATTAACAACTTTCTGCTGATGGAGACTCAGTGAGTACAGGGCTTTCTCGCTCTTTCATTATCACCGCTCAGAAGCCTGCTTTTTTATTTTCTAACTTCTGAAAAGAAACAGCGGTAGAGCTGAAGTCAGAGGCCATGTCTGCGGAGAAGGTAATTAAGTTGGGTTGTTGTTTTGTGGATTTTTAAATAGACTTTCAAACATGATGTGATGAGATGTAGGTGTTATGTCTGTGATGACATGTGGTGTTATTTGGATATAAACCTAAGGGATGAAAGATTTTTAATGAGAAACAAATAACACTTCTACTGTAGTCATAATTTTTACAATTGGACTGCACATACAGATTTTAGAGTATGTCTCATGGCAATGTAGCCATGAGACATTTTTCAATCTGTCTCTGCTTTGTATTTAGTTTGTGATGTAGAATAACTCATTTAAATCTAAACTAAAGACATTCAGAACAATGCTTATATAAAAAGTAATCTCTGACCCACGTGAGGTAACTGCTCTGTATACAAATGTCTCTATGGGAAATATTTCATCAGAGTGAAATCCAACAGAGACAATATTCAGACATGACTTCAAAACTGGCTACAAAACTACGAAACACATTTCAGGTGACGATGTCCATGTCCAAGCTTATGGATCTGCCGAGCAATGCATGTGCAAAGGCACGGACAAGGGATTGAAGGCAATCAGTAATCCAGCCATCCAAACCACTTAAAGTGCCACTCTGGTGACGTCCAAACCAAGTGCAACATTTCCTGTCTTACTTCCTTGTTGAATGTCTATTTACTTTTAGTAGTAGCATATGTGTCAACAGTTAATCATTTTCATTAGCTAATAGTCAGGCAAATCTTGCATCATCAAATACAGTATGAGTATTTGTTCCTTTGACCCAATATTGAAGGTGTTTATTACATCATAATTTCATAAATCTGTATCTTAAATCCAAATCCTCAGTGAATTGCAATGATTATGGACATCTGTGTCAGCTCAATCAGAATTTATAAAACAATGTATAAAGGTCTCAGGCAGAGTTGCAGATATTATTTAAGAACACATGTTTTTTTGTTTAAGTAATAACCAAGTATTTAAAATGCTCTATGGCATTAGCAAGACAGAATAGTTTTCTTGTCATTGTTTCAAAAGTTTTGAGTACAGCGGAGAGAAATACACAAAATATTGTTGGTGAAGAACTGAAATTTTACAAAAAAAATGTTTAACCTAGCCAATTCAGGTCAGTTAAAACTATAACAGGCAAATATTGGGTGAAGTGTAAAATTGACAACTTTAATATGTTACAATATGATCAAATCTGTAGCCATTACTCTGAGTTGTGGATTGTCTGAGAACACAAATAGACCTCCATCGATGCAGGATCTACATGTAATAGGATTACCTTTATTGTCTCCTTCGGCCGCAATCACACTGACCTCCTTCTTTGTGACTTAGGTCAGTGACACGACGTTCTTGTCACTGGTTTAGTCCTCAGACTCCTCACACTTATGAAATGCTTTCCCTTTCTGCTCATTATAACATGGGTATATTATAGTTTAGAAATCCTCAAACAGACAAATGCATGTAAGGACACTGTGTGCACTAAGGGTCAGAGGTTTGAGCCCCTGTTGGACTTTACCTTAAGCTCGTGTCTAGACGGCCAAGGTGAAAGCTTAGATTGCAGGTGATGAACAGCAAAATGGAGAGTTATGAAGATTCACATTTTGACAGGATATGCACAAACTATGGCTTATTTTAGTTACAGAACAACAAACAGAGTCAAATACAATCTTTTGGCTCTCCCTATATTGTCCTCAGTGGTTAACTCATTTCTTGATTTAAAAAATAATTGACTTGCAATCTTGTGTCCTCTGATATGTGTGATGTAAAGTGTGGTTGTGATTTGCTGTTTCTCAGTACTCGGGAGGAGGTTTGAGCAAGTTACATAAAATAGTTATAAAACTTGTTTTGTGTGTGTTCCAAAAATATTATCAAAGTAGTAATAGATTATCTGATTATCTAATCCTAGAAAATGCAGGTTTGTGTGCATAATGCTTCATTCACTTCCTGTGTCTATGTCCTGCTGCAGTGTTGTGAGGACATTATTTTAAAAATTCAAAGGGGAACACGTCCTGATTTAAGAATTCCAAGATGCTATTTTTATGGCCTGGAAAAGCTCAATCAATATTTAGGAACATGAGCTGCTCTCTCAAAGCCAGAAACCAGAGAAGTAAGTCTCAAACCTGTGATGTCATCAGGCTTAAAATCTGGAGCTGCTCCAAAGACACTGAATGGGAGCCTGGTTTTGTTGCCCAGAGAAAGGTTTTCTTTTTTATTCCCCAATTAGCTTTATTCTGTTGTAGTGCTCTCATTTTTGAATCAGAAAATGTTCCTATATACTCAGAACATTCCCCTGTGTACTCTCAGTTTCATCCAAAACATCACTCCCTATTCAGTGTCTCTGGAGCAATTCCAAACTTTATACTTGATGGCATCACAAATTTGAATTATAGCACTTGGATTTGGGAGAGAGTTGTTCATGTTTGCTAATATTTTCGGACTGTCTTAGACCATAGGAACAGCATGTATGAATTTTAAAAATGGGTGTAGTTGCCCTTTAAAGTGAACTATAGGACATAAAATTGAAACATTGTATTTTTTTGTTAAGATAATAATATTAATAGCTGTAGAAGTAATAACACTACAATTCTTCTAAATCTTTTTTTCCTGTCTGCTCCTCGCTCCCCTTCATATCTGACTGTAATGGTGAGTTACTATTATTGATTAAGATGTTTAGATGCTGCTCTTTGTCATCTTTTTCTGCTGTCCTGTCCCTCGATGAATCTCTAATTTGTTTTGTATCTTTAAAGAAAATCCACAGAAGCCAAAAAAGAAAAAAGAGGAGATAAATGGCACAACAGAAGCCAAGCTGAAAGAGGCCAAGCCCAAAAAAACAAAGATCAAGAAAAGTGAAGAGCTATCTGAAGATGAGAGTCCTGCCATACAAAGTGAGGAACTTTGAAGAGACTGTGATGTTTTTAGCATTACCTACGAAGAAAGCAGATGACAAGCTGTGATTTTGCATATTTCTCTATCTCTGCTGTGATCTAACCACATTGGTTACACTGCTGTCTGCTTATCGACATTTCAGATGGAAAGAAGGTGAAGAAAAAGAAACCAGAAAAAGATAAAGAAGAACCTGAAAAGGAAAAGGAAAAGGAAAAGGAGAAAGAGCCAAAAAAGAAAGCCAAAAGTGCTCCAAAAAAGAAGAAAGGTACGCCATTAGTGGAATGTTAAAACTGGGACTGAGGACTTTGATGAATGAATGAATGACTTTATTTTGAAACAAAAATAAAAAAAAACCTAATAAAAAAACAAACAAGACAAAGATAACAGTGTCTAAAAAGGAGTAGGTAGAAGTTAAATTTATGTCACTTTCTTACATTCCTTCTTTTAATATTATTTCAACAAATTACTAAATTTATTTACAACTAATATACATCTATCCCCAGTCTATTTACCTCCGATTAAATAAAGTAGGACTTAAAGCTATACTGTGCAGGAATTGTCAGTCACTAGCTGCTTTTACACTGCCTGTTCTAGGCGGGAATATCACGCCTTTGTGGCGCCCTATTGTGCTGTACAAAAGGTATGATCACAAAATGGGGAAACAGAGTGTTCTGGGCTTTAAGCCGCCATGGGAGGTAGTAACAGCGCCGAAACAGTGTGTGTATAAACTGGACAGTCAGCAGTACAGAATAATGGGCGGGATGGGTGTGACATTTTGATGCTGTGTTATGCATGCAACCAACTGCGGGAGATTTAAAAAGTCGCTGTTCGCAGTTAGCGGCTAACGAAATAAAGAAGAAGAGTTAAAGAGTTCCTTGCCCTCTGAGCAGAGGACGAGATTAGTAGCCATGTGACAGGGACTGTGAATGAATGTTATTGCCATGTTTTGTGATTGTTATTGTTTAGAAAGCGCTGCTAGAGGCTGACGCTGTCGTTACATGTCACGCCCCTCAAGTCTCCTTTGCTTCCAGCATGTCAGGATACAGTCTGTAATCACACACTGGAGTGGAATGGTGCTGCTGTTGTTTGGTTCTGGGTAAAAATGCAAAGGAGGCATTAAGAATAGACTTTGTAGCGACCCTTTAGCGCGATCTCTGTGTAAAAATGGCTATTGTTTGTAAGCACAACAGTTAGACTTGGCCCCACTTCCCTACGCTGCTTATAGGTAGACTTCTAGCTACTACTGGATTGTATACAGTTTTCATAATGAAAAAGCCCATAATTTCCAGCAACTTCCTGTCTAACAGAAAACTGGGCAACTCCACATCAATCTTCGAGCCAACTCTAAATTCACTCTGATTTTAAAACTAGCTTGTCCGCTTGGTGTTTCACCTGTATTTGTGTTTTTTTTCTTCACTTAATTCGCTATTTTCGTAGCCTTCTCGCGGATGTGCGCTGCTACTACCTGATAGCTACATGTTATAAATTCCCAGCCTCAACTAAGCACAGTTATTGGCTCGAAGCTACACTTAGTAACATCCTGAACACAGCAAAATAGAAAGAAAATAAGAGAATCAAGGCAGATGGTAGAGTCTCTGCAGAGAAATACACCTCCATGCACTTGTAGTGGGTCATTAGTGATGAATGAAAGGTATTACTTCTGAAAATCCTGCATTGTGTACCTTTAACTTTAATTAAATGTCTTACAAACAAACTCGTGTTTGTCTTGTGTTGAATGTGCTTTGAGACTCAAAAAAACAAACAGTCTACTGAATATGTTTTCCATCTCTACAGATTCAGGCACAGATGATGACGATGACGACGATGATGAAGACACCCCCAAAAAGAAGACTAAGAAGAAGACAACAAGGGACAGCTCTCCATCTGCAACCTCTACCAAAGAAAAGAAGACTAAATCTAAAGGTATGACAAGAAGCAGGAACAAGGTTTTCTGAGGGCATTAACAGTGTGATCCAAACAGCAGTTATGGGACCAGACTGTTAAGAGGATTAAATGATTTTATTGTGTAATGGTGAGTAAATGGAAACACTGACTTGGTAGCAGAGGGAACAAAACACAGCAATCTAGTGAGCAGCTTCCACTTAATTAATCAACTGTGGAAAATGTCATTAAAACTGTTGCGGTCGATTCCTGACAATTGTCCTTTTAAGTCTACTTAAAATGTACATTTAAAAATGGAAGTGTTGGGCCAACTCCTCTGTGGCCTTTTGTTGCACTTTAACTTTGCAGGAGGTCTGGAGAAAATGATGTCAGTCACTTAAAGGTTGTTTATTTATACAGTGGAACATACTCTCAGTTTGTATAGCCATAATTAGAAAACACTGATCAGCCAACAAGCAACAAACTTTAGCTAGAGAACTGAAATGAAATAGAGATGTGGGGCCATGATGTCTCCATGGCTGCTGTTGTGCAGGTCCCAATAGCATTTTTTTTTTTACACTTAACCTATTTTTAGCCACGCTAATGGGACTTTTTAGGAATGGAAATTATGTTTGGTTAGTTGTTCCATCACTTTGGTCCAGACTGAAATATCTATTGGACAGATTACCATGAAATTTACTACAGATATTCATGGTCATTAGAGGGTGAATCCTACTGACTCTGGTGATCCCTGACCTCTCCTGTAGCATCATCATGTAGTTGATATTTGTGGTTTTGAGTGAAATGTCAACTACTGGATAGGTTGGCATGAAATTGGACAAAGACATTTATTAGTGTTGATAGAAGAACCTGGGAGGTCAAGGAATTTCTCTCTTGTTTTCCAAGCCTGGAAAAAGTGTGAAAATTGTGAAAGTTTTTTCAAAGTCATGAAATGAAATTGATAGTTACAGTAATCTGTGGATAACCTTCCACGCAATGTAAAAGCAAATTTATTTTCTGTAGCTGTTAAGTAACATAGCTCTGACATGCCTTGATGTTTGATATTTTGTTTACTATCATGTACGTTTCTTTATTTTCGTGTTCTGTCTCCCACTCCATGTATGCCAGCTAGCTGGATTATGTTTGAATAGAGTTAAAATCTGATGTGTTTTAATGAGAGAAAAAATAATGTTGAAACAGAGCGATTTAACATGTAGAGTCATTAATCCCAAAGTTCTATCTGTGCTTTGCCCCACTACTACTTTTAAACTGTACCGTGTTTGTGTTGTACATTGTGACTGGTCGTGGACATTTTGTTATGGATCCTTGGAGAGAACTGTGATATCTTTGATGATCCTCTGATTTTTCATCCAGCAGAATCATCAGGTCAAATTTTTAAATTTGTGGAACACTTTAAGTTATGACCAAATACCTGAAACTAATGACGTTCCCATCAGCCTCAGTTGTATTTAGAACATGTACATCAGCATCGTCATTGTGAGCATGTTAGTATGCTAACATTAGCGTTTAGCTCAAAGCACTGCTGTGCCTTGCTTAAAAGAGCTGTTAGCATGATACCAGCCTAGTCCTTAGATGTACTAATGGACTTGCACTTGTAAAGCGCCTTTCTAGTCTTCCGATCACTCAACTCAATTTACACCATGAGTCACATTCTCTGATTCACGCACCTTCTGAGGTGCCAAGCTGCACACTCACACACTGATGGAACAGTCATTGGAAGCAGTGCTTAAGGATACTTAAACAGGGATCAAACCGCTGATCTTCCAGTTAGTGGATGACCCACTCTACCTACTGAGCCACAGCCGCGCCCCATCAGAACAGAAATTCATTGTGGGCAGGGGACAGCTTTTGATGTGTGTAGCTTCATATTCCTTTGACTTTGCTATAGGCTAATCAAGTGAGTGTTAGCACAGACATTTAGCCTGAAATTGAGTTATTTATCACTTTCAGGTTTAATTAGGGTATGATATAGCCCAGAGTGTTGCTGCTTTTTCCATTACTGTGGTTGGATCATGTCCACAGCTTCTGCCTCCCAGCTCTACTTCACCTCCCTCCACCTCAGATCAGCCGTCAGTCATCTCAGGAATACCTGCTCCAACTTGTGTTTGTGGCTCTGTGCTCCTCCTGTAATGTAAAAGAAAGCTAGGTGCTCTATTTATGGTAACCATGGAGTTGGATTTATTCATATCAGTTGCCTAATTTATGGTAGCTGTTGCAGTATGTTTTTATTACTACTGTAGCCAGTCACTTTTACAGTTTTCATATATATTTGTGAATTCTGAATTTTCTTTAATTTCAATGTACTTTAGGTGTAAGAGTTCAAAGCTTGAGTAGAAAAGCTCTGAGCTAAATTGACTTTACACTGGTTGTCCAGCTGATGTTTACTCTACAGCATTTTGATTTGGACATCGTTCATTAATTCTGTCTAAGTTTGCAATTTAAGAAATCAGTTTTCATGATAAAATGTATGTATGTTGGCACTATTCATAGAAATAGATTGAGAGTAGAACAGACATTGAAGTGTTTGCTGTGGTCATTTGACTGGTTCAAAAGGAAATGGCGATTGTTGACAGTTGTTATGGTGATAACACACGTCAGTGGGTCTGTGAGGTGTGTCACACTCGCTGGCTTGATAACTCTGTTATGGCCTACTGGACACACTAAGCCTGCATTTTCCTTTTGTCAGTCTCTTGTTGATGCTCATCATGTAGCCTGAGCCTGTAATTACACTCATAATTATCAGTTATTTATTATCTGTGTGTCCTGGTGTGTTACCAAACCCACAGTCAAAAAGTCAACAAAAATCTCACCAGCATCTGACAGTAGAGACATGGATACCATCTCCAAACATGACCAAAGATTGTGATCATAGAATCTGATTACTTACCAATAAAAATATGAAGCAACTAAATTCAGCAATCCCCAATTCTTCTCTCGCAGCAAGTCAACAGAGACGGTGTACAAGAGATGTCTCTCCATACTTTGTACTATACTCCACTGCTTGTTTTTGGTCATTACTGCAAAACCTCTCCTCTGTTTTCAACTTGCCACAAGTAGGTTTATACAGAGTTAGCCCGCAACAATGTTCACAGTTCTTTGCATTGGCGACAGTACACGTAAAAAATGGTCGCCGTTATGACCGTCTTGCTATGTTGATTTGATTGTTCATTCTACTCTCATTCTGTCTCTATGGTTCTATCTAATCAATATGATGAGCCACAAAGCTTTTGTTGAAGTGCCAACATAATGGAGCATTTAGCAGCTAAAGAGCTAGATATTTAAGACCAAAACAGAGCTAAAATGGGAGCCAGTATTGGACTTACATTCATGAGGTGGTCAGAAACACAGTTCCAGATTATCAGTGACGCTCCTTATGTGCTGGATGTGTTCAAAGTCAACCAAAGGTGTTATCAGGTATAGCAGGTTGAATTTATTCAGGTTTTTCTGCAGTTATTTATCCCTTGCAGTCTCCCTCATGTATTTATAACAGACTGTTGCTGTCATAGATACAGTAAGAAAATGTGTTCAATCTTTAGTTACACTGTGTATTTAGATGAAGTTTGGTGAAGAAATGACACACACTGTATGACTAGATAACATTTAGACTAACCAGTCAAAGTCATTTTTACCATTAACTAGACATGCCAGACTAAAGTACTCACCTAAGCAGATTTCAAACCACGTGCTTTCACTTCCTAAAGTCCATTAATGCCAAAACTGTACAGGGAGCACAGACAGATTTGAGCAGTGATCAGTCAGCAAGTCAAGATATGAGTTCATGTCGGGACAGATTTGTCATTGTGGAACACGTTTCAAGAGTGAGGTAATCGAGGTTTTGAGGACACGAGACTCGTGCCACTAGATCTGAACGAGGAATTTGGCATCCTTTGCCCTGATATCTTCCAAGTTATGCACTCTGAGTTTGTATCCTTTGCATGTAACTGACACTGAGAGCAGACCAAATGTCAGCATGTGATGTCAGTCTATCTCCCAGTGTGCGTCATCAGCTTTTACCTTGGTATACGAAATGACCCAAATTTAATCTGAGCAGCAAAATATAGACGGGTTCTGCTAAAGTTCTACAGTGTTAGGAATTACTGGAAGAAACAGTCAGGGCAAAAAGTTCAAACTGAGCATACACAAAATCAGGATTGCATGCTTGAAGTTTGTTCTTCTCTTACAAATCTGTCCCGGTCTTAAATTCTTGCTTGCTGAATGATTAGAGTTTGGATTTGTTTTTCCACTGTCTAAGTCACAAAGGAATTTCCTTTGAATTTGTCTTTGAAAAAAAGATTGATTAAATTCCTCAGTTTATGCTCACATGATTCTCCATGTTTGGTATCGCATTCAAGGGCAGATCAGATTTAAAACTTTACTTGTTTGTCATTTCTCAGAGGACAAAGACGATGGAAAAGAAAAAAAGTCCAAGTCAAAGGAGAAGGACAAGAAGAAAGAACCGGCCTCTATGTTCCAGATAAATGGAGAAAAAGACTCAAAAAGCAAGAAGAAAGGTGAGTACAATTTAATAAGCTGTCAGAGCTCAAAACTGTATGGTTTGCCCATTGATCCTTTTTATTGCAAATAAGACCTTACGTCTTAGCTGACAATGAATTGTGTTGTTATTGCTTGATAAGAGTTCTTACAGAATTATGAATGCAAACCGAAAATCTTTACACCTGTCTCCTGAGCAGCTGCCAAATCAGACAGTGATGACAGTGAAGAGGAGACAAAGTCGACCAAATCAAAGAAGAAATCCACCTCCGGCTCAGCATCCATGTTCCAAACAGGAGGAGACAAGGACAAGAAGACAAAGAAGAAAGGCAAGTATAACAGTAATGAGGGATTTATACTTCTGCGTCTAATCATTGCCGTACCTATGCTGTAGGCTCTGCGCTTACGGAGAGCCTGTGCTTTACCCTACACCGCAGCCTGACATGCACCCTCCCAGAAATGTAACTGCGTCACGGCGATGCAGACCGCCTGGCTATTTTGTAAGCTGAAACTATTTCCCTCAGTGGAAACTAAGCTTTTTTGTGAACACTGTAAACCCTCCACAAAAATAGCATTTTAATTCTTGTATGGGATTTATCCTTTGAGGATTTATACTTCGGGATTTATCCTGGCTTCATATGAGCAGAGGGAATATCCGCTCGTCGCTAGGCTAATTTATACAATGTAAAATGCCATAGGCTTGTGCTAATAACGTTAGCATCTTATTTTTGTTTTAAAAACGTGTTTAGGTTAAGAAAGTTATTTTGTCAGTGAACCTTGTTAGTTGTAATAGAGCCGAATTTTGTAACGTTACCTTTGTTAAATGTTGCCGTTGTCCCTGGCTTCATATGAGTAGAGAGAAGTCTAGGCTAAATTATACAATGTAAATTGCCATAGGCTTGTGCTAATAACATTAGCATGTTGTATTTATGGGGAAAATATGTCCAGCAAAAGACAAGTGTTTTGTCTGTGAATGCTGCGAGTTAAAGTGAAGCCAATTTGTGCACTTGTGTTTGAAATTGTCTCTATGAAGCCATGTTAATGTGTGTTTAATGTGTGTTTTGGGAGCGTTTTGAATCAACTAAACTTTACGGCACTTCACAGAAACCTCTGCTGCCGACTAGTGTTTTGGAGGTTCAACTGCACAGTGACACAGACACACCACCGCACAAGCGTAGGCCACGTGTGTAGGCTACAGCGTAGGGTCTGCCGCACGAGTATAAATCCCCCTTAACTTTATCCTCCTGGCGAGTCACTGACAAGTATCTGTCTGTTTTTGTGTATTTCAGCAAAGGCAGAAGAGAGTGACGACTCTGACTCGGAAAAAGAAGAAAAATCAAAGAAGAAAAAGGGCAAAGGAAAGAAGAAAAAAGTATTTCACATCTCACAGTTCACCCATAAATAAAAGAGACAGCTCAGTCATTTAATGCCACACAAGGCAAGCCAACATTTGTAATTTGAGTATGACAAATTAAACATGAACTTGTTTATGCTTCTTCACCAGGAGAGATCTCCATCACCTCAGATTGAGTTTGACGACTTGGAGAAGTTTGTCATGTCGCCGGCTCCGCAGGGCGTGACCGTCAAATGCAGAGTGACTCGAGACCAGAGAGGGATGGACAAGAGCCTCTACCCTCTGTATTACCTTCATCTTGACAATGAAAAGAAGGTTGGGGATTTCTCTTTATTGCTTTTGTAAATAAGGAAATGAGCAGTCCTTTGTGTAAATTAAATTGCTGTTTTTTTAAATCTAACAGGACACCTTGTCTTTTTTCTTTCTTCATAGACATTCCTGCTGGCTGGGAGGAAAAGAAAGAAATGCACAACTTCAAATTACCTCATCTCCATCGATGCCACAGATTTATCGAGAGGTGGAGAGAATTTTGTTGGAAAACTGAGGTATGCTGCTAAATCAATCATTCATTCATTCAAAAGTAGCACACAACATGTTTAATATCAGCCAAGATTATATTTACTGAGTTTTTGATTGTTTAATACACTGTTTAGGTCCAATTTAATGGGGACTAAGTTCACCGTGTTTGACAACGCTCTGAATCCAGAGAGAGCTCTTCCAGACATGTCAAATGCACGGCAGGAGCTAGCAGGCATCATTTATGTAAGTCATTAGGCAGCTGCATTGCATTTCATGAATTCTTTTATGGTATATATTTTATTTGAAAAGAAAAGTGGTAACATTTAAAAAAAAATGTGTTTATTTCTGGCGTCAGGAAACAAATGTTTTAGGGATGAAAGGACCCAGACGGATGACAATCGTCATTCCAGGAATGGACAAGGACAACGATCGGGTAGCTTTCAGACCAAGAAGCGTAAGATAAATGTTTTCTTTATATTCATTTTGAAATGTTTTATGTTCTCAAGGCAATAAAAATAAAACGCTCAACAGACAAGGTCACCAGTGTGTTACAAGACAAAGTGTAAAAGTGCATAATTGGGATTATCAAGTCGACACCTCCAGCTGTGGGTATTTTGACTTGTGATTCATATGCGTGAAACCATCAGATGACTCATTTGCAAAATCAGGCATCCCATAATCCCCCACTGCCGTGCACATTGTCGACAAATTATATCCATACTGCTCACAGCTTGATCTATGATACTTTGTTTGTTATGATAGCAACACAAGGTCAACATGTAAAATCATATTACACTTTGTCAGTGTTTTTCCGGACTTATGCTTGTTTATTTCTTCGCAGGAATGTGACGGCTTGTTGATAAGGCACCAGAATAGAAGGATGGAAAATCTGATTGAACTTCACAACAAGACGCCTGTGTGGAACGAGGAAACAGCATCTCATGTGCTCAACTTCAACGGCAGGGTCACCCAGGCCTCCATCAAGAACTTCCAGATAGTCCACAGCAAAGACGGTGAGTACTGTCCTACACATGTTTCTTATCTTTTTATCTATCTATGAAGAGAAACACTTCTAGTTTTTACACAACTAGATGTAAAGTTATTAAAGGGTAACTTTGATATTTTTCAACCTGGACCCTATTGTCCTACTTTTTTGTGTCTCAGTGATTAATGGGAACAATGGTTTTTGAAACTGGTCCTGTATTGAGCGACAGCGCTGCAGCTGAAAGCAACGTCACCTCTTGGGGCATTTGTGCGCTGTTAATTTACATTCACTAAAAGTGATTTTGCCACTGACATTCAGATTGTTATTCTAAGTGTCTAACATTATGGAAAGGACCCTATAGAGGTTGACCTTTTTGAGGAGGAAGATAATTTTTGTCTAAACAAAAACAGACCTGAATTCACTACTGCCCAACCCACCAGACTCCATTAAAAAAAATAGTAATATTAGCATGTATAGAGCCAACATATTTTAAAATCTAACTGGGTGAATAAGGGATTTATTTTAGATACAGAAACATGGGACAGTAGAGTCCAGGTTGAAAAATAGTTACCCTTTAAACAGAGAAATACAAAGCAGATTACTGCAATGTGACAAACATTTACAAGGATTTAAAACCCTGTAAAATAAAGAAGATTGATTAGTTGGAAGAACTTTATTGACCTCCAAAGGGCAATTATGATTCGTTCATTGCAGTCGCTCCGATGTAAAGAAAAGAGAATTACAAGAAGTAAAAATAAGTATAATAAATATAAAGCAATAAAATAAAATAAAATAGAAATTAATTGTGCATTAAAATAAAAATAAAATATGAATTATGCTACCATGTTTAACACTAGAATTTAAGGTATAAAAATGTAAAATATTAAAATAAAATAAATATCGTCATTGTGCGGAGGCTGCATGTGTGAAAATTTAACTACAACATATACATCAGTAGAATAAAACAATAATAAAATTATAGCAAACATAAGAAATATGCACAGCTGTGTGCATTGTATGGTGAATTAAATAATAAATAATTCTTGCACAGAATATTGCGGCAGTTTTCTAGTTTTAATATATTTATTTTAATAGTATTATTTATATTGAGATTAAAATCTGTAAGTAGAGCATGAAAAACATTTTCATAACATTTGATGTCTCAGAAGGACAGAGAGGAAAACATGCTCTATTTTTAACATCATAAAAACATGTTCTATTTTTGTTTTTGTTTACATAGTTCTTGGCTACAGTTTTAGATTACAAAACAAAGCTATTTTTTACTGATCTAGAACAACACTTCTTCATACTAAAAATTCATTTCTAATGCCAATAGGCTTTATTTAGAAACACCAGCATGCCTGAATTAGTTTATTAGCTGATCACAAGAAACACGTGAAAATTGCAAATTACACAACTACTCAAAATTCTGACCCAGTTTGAGTCAAATAAATCCTGAAGGCTTGCAGGAAAAAAAGCTGTTGTTTTTATGGAGCAAAACTTCTGTAACAAGAACTGGCCTCAATGAGTGCTCACCTTGAAATTACAGCACAGGAAATTAAGCTAATGTCCTATGTGCTGGCTGATAATATCACATGACACTGAGGATGGCGATGTCTGTCAGGCTCACTTTGGTTCACACTGAAATATCTTATCAGTCGGAAGCACTGCAGTGATTTTTGTGCAGACATTAATGTTCTCCAGAGGATGAATCCTGCTGACTTAGGTGATCACCTGACTTCTCTGGTGCCACCATGAGGTGGACATTTTTGACATTTAGTGGAATGTCCCGAAAGGACTCCAGTTAAATGTTATGTCCCCTTCAAAATGAATTGTATTAACTTTGGTGATCCTCTGATTTTTTCTGTGGTCAAAATAAGTTTAATGAATTCTCAAGTAAAGAGGTAAAAATGAAACACCAAAGTATGGTTTACATTTTGTACTACCTTGTCATTTTCAAGTGCCTTCATCATTTTCAAGTGTTAATTGTAAAGAGAAATGTTATTTCCTCTTTTTCTGTGGTCAAAATTTTAAATTGTGGAGTGCTTTGGTTTATGACCAAATACCTGCAAAACTAATGACATTACCATCAGCCTCAGCTGCACTGTGTGTAATGATAACATGGTAATGTGCTAAACTAAGGTGGTGAACATGGTAAACATTGTACCTGCTAACACCAGCATGTTAGCATTTCTAGTTTGAGCATGTTAGCATGCTGACATTAGCATTTAGCTGTAAGTAGCATAGTGCCTAATTCCAGCCTCACAGAGCTGCTGACATGGCTGCAAACTGTTTGTCTTGTTTCATTTTTAATTACTTTGACTTGTCATATCATTACTCAGTATCGTCCTACAATATTTGAATTTAAATAATTGAATATTGAGTATTTTTTACCTACCTACAAAATGATACCTATCTGCGTACTTACCTACATACCTCCCTCCCTCCCTATTTACCTACCTACAAAGTGATACTTATCTGCTTATCTCCCTTCTTCCCCATCTACCTACAAAATGATACCGCCCTGCCTTCCTCCCTCCTTCCCTACCTTCCTACCTACCTACAAAATGATACCGCCCCACCTCCTTCCCTACCTACCTACCTACAAAATTATACCACCCTGCCTTCCTCCCTCCTTCCCTCCCTCCCTACCTACCTACCTGCCTTCCTACCTCCCTACCTATCTACCTACCTACGTAGTACCTACCGACCTACCTCCCTCCCTCCTGACCTACCTACAAAATGATACTGCCCTACCTCCCTCCTTCCCTCCCTCCCTACCTACCTACCTATCTAAACTCTGACTTGCCTTTTTCAGTGGACTACATTGTGATGCAGTTTGGTCGAATAGCTGATGACATTTTCACGCTGGACTACAACTACCCGATGTGTGCCGTGCAGGCCTTCGCCATCGCACTCTCCAGCTTTGATGGCAAAATCGCCTGCGAATAACAGAAAGATCCCCAGTCAGCTACTCACTCTGAAACCAGTCTGCGACACGCCCACACCCACATCACAACAACTCTTTGGACTTGCCTTTAACACTTCCTGTGATAGGTGACAATAACAAATGATGGTTCCTTGATCGTGACAATACCTGCTGCTGCACTGACACCTTTTATGGGCGTGTGACTTCCTCTGGGAGTGAGAAACAAAATTGGTCTCATATTATCATCTGATCTTGCACGGAAGGGCACAGGAGAGTCCTGGTTTTTTGTCTTTGTGATTTCTGTGAATCACAGAAAGACACACATCACTTCTAAGGAATTAAGTGACTGAAATGTTCAGGGTTTTTAAGGGGACGATGGCACACCTTGATGAAGGATACCAACATCATTAAAAGATGTTAAATTGCATTATTTATTTTGGTTTTGTTGTGCTGTATAAGTCACTAATGTCTTGTTTCAATTGTGACTGTGAAATGCAGTCTCACCAAAAATAAAGTCATGAGGAGAATGTCTCATTTTCTTGAGACAAAATTCAGGTTTTATGTGAAGTGTTACACTCTGTAAGATATCAACAATTTAAACCACACACTGTGAGGCTTATTTGAAGTGGAGCAGGTGTTACATCTCATAACAGCCGTCTTACATGACATTCTGTCCATATATTAGTGACTTAATAATTAATTCCGGCTTTAATGCAGTGTTAGAATAACAAACAAGTATAATATGCTGAAATAGAAGTGTCTCTGGTTCTTAGTATCTGGTGTTAACATGTGATGTGTTTCTCAGCCCATCTCAGATATGTAGGTCTGATTTGAGCTCCTGTAGGATTTTCTATCATGTGTTTTCAGTTCCAACACTTTGTAAAAATTAATTTATTTTTCTGAACACTGCCTTTGTTGCACTTCTAGTGTTTGTATTAACTGCATTAGTCATGTTAGTGTTTGTGTCTACCTGCAGAGGCACTGCGGATAGAAAGTAGCTTGCAGCTGACTCGGTACATCTCTGATCCTTGAATGAGATGATTGTTTTTGTACATGGTTCCTGACAAATACATTAATAAACTAAAGGACTTCATTTCCTAAAGTCAGCATTTATCTTATAAATATCTGTTTCTGTCAATCTTTTCTTGTTTCTCACGTAGTAACTTTAATGTCCGTGGCAAGAAATGCTTAAATATTCCAATAATACAATAGAAATTAATGTATTTGGGGCGTTTGGTAGCCAAATTCTACAGTTTGATTCCAGCTAAGGACCTTTATTTTGCTCTCCTCGCATATCCTGTCTGTATCTATCAAATAAAGACAAAAATAATCTTTAAACTAAAGAAATTCGTGGATTTTGCAGACAGTCAGTGCTACTCCCGAAATGCTCCCATAGTAAGCGTAAATCACTGACAATCCCTCTTTAAATCCCTGCACTTTGGGATTTGGTAATCTATTAGCACAGACATAAAATATGTTTTATGACAGTGTCATCTTCGGTGAGCCGCAGCTGGCAGATAATCAGAAAGACTCCTTCTAGTTGCAGGTTCTGAGAGACACCCACGCTGTAGTTCTCTGACATGTTGAGAGGAGAGCTCCGCTCAGGATGAAAAACCCGTTTGAGGCGAGGGCCTTGAGAGTAGGTGCAAGGTGTGTATTCTGCCTGAACCTGCTCAGGCAGTTGTCCAAACTCGCAGATTAAATGAAGCCTGAAGCTGGCAGCTCTTCTGGACAGATGCTGCAAGGTGAGTTCTTCCTCCCTCATTGTCTTTTTTTCTGTTACGTGACTTCCAGCGAAACAACTGCCAAGATTACTGTTGTCATTCTTAAACGCTAATTCAATAAGTGCATCTACCAGTGAGTCATTTTCACGCCATCTGCACGTTACAGCAGCTCTGTTTTAGTGTCTGAGAGGAGGATGAATTTATACTGTTGAAATGTTGCAACCATGCTGCTGACCAACAGAAGGAGCTGTTGCTGGATGGACGTATGTTAACGTTTGTATTGTTTATAGTCATATACACATTTCTAATCATTGAGAGATCTTTCACTCCATGAATTAACCCTAAGAGAGGAAGAAAAGCAGCACAAGGCTCACTGTTATTCCTTTTAAATTATTCACTGAAATCAATTATTGACTCAACTACTGTCTGTACGTGCAGTGTTGTCATATAGTACTTGTAAGACCGGTGTGATAAAGTTTGATTGGCTGATCTTTTTATTTATTGGATTTTTTTCACACCTCATTTGTTGAATAAATAACTTTTGTCAAACTACAGTTTTGATTTTCTATTTTAAAATGTAAACTTACCATGCAGGTTCATAATTATAACAGGATTTTTAAATGTTTTACACGGAGGTTACACAAATATCACAGCAAAACTAGAATACATTTTTTTTATATTTATGTTTAATATAATAATTCTACAATAATCCCAGTATGGAGTCATATAGTCACAGTAATGACATATCAAAAAGGTCAGTGCTAAAAAACACATTACAATATTTAAATATCAGAGCTCTGAAAGAGAAATACTCCTCTAGAGGTGAAAGTCTGGCAGTCAAATTTGTACTCGAGTAAAATATCTATCATTGCAATGTACTTAAGTAATGCAGGTGAGTCACCTTTATGATGGGCGATCCCTGTTAGAGTGCTTCATTATTAAAATTTTTAAGGAGTCTTAATGACTCAAGATTATTGTAATTGTCACTAGGGAAATTTGTCTTGGACATAAAGACTGTCACATTAAAATACATATAGGGGAAACAGACATTAAGTGTAAAGCACAGACAAGTGCAAACATAAAGTGCATTCAAACAGGTGCAGCACCGCCCTTCATTCCCCAGTGACAGAGGGATGAAAGAGGTCTCATACCTATTTAGATATCTCCTCCTGTATGTAATAGAAACCCTGATGCTTCTGGGTCTGACTACTGTTGACTCGTATTTTGACCTATAGTAGAGCACCAACTCAAAAATACCCAACATGTCCTGTACTTTGCAAATAAAATCTTCAAAACTAATAAGTATCTGCACCCCAGATCAGCCCTAAGCGTACGGTTTTGGCCCTTTTATTTACATTTAAATGACTTTAAGGTTGTAAAAAATTATCCTATTTGACACTGACAGTATCACATTTATGTTCTTTATCATTGTTCCAGCATTTTATTGAAGCTATAGGATGTTTACACCGACTGTCTTTTCATTGCTGCATCGCTGCATCACATGTAAATACTCTAGATGTTTTGTAGCCAGAGATTCAGACTTAACTACTATTTAATTATAGTTTTTTTAATCACTGAACACATCTGAGATGTGGGCGGTGATTTGGAGGCCTGGAACTTGGCTTCATGTCTTGTGCATCATTTTATCAGTGATGGAATAAACATTTTCTAAGTTTACTCACTCAAGTACTGTACTTCAGTACATTTTTGAGGTACTTGAGTATTGTACTTTTTACTTCACTACATTTATTTGATAATATTAGTTACAAGTTACTTTGCAGATTCAGACTAGTCGTACAAAAAACATTAACAAATGAATTGTGGTGCATTATAGATTAAACAGCAGTATGTACTGTTGCAAAGATAGGCCCCGCCTTTACCAGCTGCAAAATTAAAGTGACACTTACACATTAATGTCTCAATAATTATAATCATCAATGTATATTTTCTGAAACGGGTCATGCTGCATCATGAGTACTTTTACTTTTAGTACTTTAAGTAAGATCAGATAACTAAGACTTTTTTTGCCATTTGTACACTTGCACATAGTCAATGTACATAGTGCCATGTTAAAAAACTCAGTCAAGACAAGTAATAAATAGTAAAAGATAAAGTGCACACAACAAAGTATAAAAAATATAAAAGACAAAACACACACATCGCACACAGGGGAGCACCATCTTGAATCTGAGAGAAACATTTGATTCTGATATTTTTGTACTTTTACCAAAGTACAATTTTGAATGCATGACTAACTCGTCAATTAATTATTTTACACAGTTTCCTTCAGCGTGGTGATCCGGCTGGCAGGTGTAGTTTGGTAGAGAGAAAATAGTTCCCACGTGAAACTGCTCACAACAAGGTCTGTGTATTTTGAGTAACTGGGTCATGATTTCTGGAAAGATACATTGCTGTCGAGTCTTCAAATGTATTTAATTTATTTTATTTTGTTTTATTGTTTTATTTTTAAAACATTTTTATTTTTATATTTATTTATTTATTTATTTTAGCTCTGAGCACCACAAGCCGAGTGCCATCTAGTTCTGTTATGTTAGAGAGAAGGTGGCCAATATCTCCAACTCACACCAAAACAATCTAGACTGATGAATAGCACTACTGGTAAGAGGAAAAATATGTATAATTGATTTGGGAAGAACTCTCCCTTTAAATAAAAGACCTGAGTACTTATTCCACCAATGGAAAAGTGTAAATATATATATATAAATAGAGCCATACATGCCCTGTTTCAGTGAGATGTCTCGTTATAATGCCACCCTGCCAGTCACTACAAGCAGAAATACAAAAAAGACATAAACACAAACTGCTCTTGCTGCTTTGTTCTCACACCATTAAATTCTGGAGGGACTTTTGCAGATTTATCATGGACCATATCTCTGAAGACTTTACATTATGATGTGAAAATGTGTTTTTTAGTGTCCTCAAGTACCCAAAAAAGAAGACAGAACTTTTTTATATAATTAACTTGGTAATGATTCGGGCAGGGTATTCTATCCATAGATGTAAATGTAGCAGTAATAAACATTATATTGGTGTTTTTCTGAAGGATGTTGAACATTATATGAAGATAGGTGTTATATCTTTGTGTAGTATGTTATCTCCCTGGCTTTTTGTTTGTGTTATTGTTGTGTTTGTGTACTCTCAACTGCACACTCAGTCCTTTTTACAGTGTTGTTTAAATACAGAGTGATTCAGTAAAGTGTCAAAGTCAAAGTCAAAGTCAAAACTGCTCTTGTGTACTTCAGGTGATGCATTTAGTTATTTCCTAACCTTACACAGATATTTTGGCGCGTGTGTGTGTGTGTATTGTCAGACAGGTTTCAGAGCAGGAAGCTGCAGCTCAGTGTGCAGAGTTTTGGTGGGCGGAGCCTGGAGTGAAGTCACTGCCCCCCCAGCCTGTTGATTGACGCGCACCACTGGCTCCTCCTTGCAAGTCTTTTTTTTCCCTCCCCCTTCGTTTTCCAGTGTAGTGCGTTGATTTCATACCAAAGTCATACTTAACATTCCACTTATACTGTCAAACCTCTGAGAAATATTACGGAAAACAACAAGGCGCCAAATTATAAGAAACTAACTAAAGTGACCAGCTGCTCTCATTGAGGAGAAGAAGGTGACTGGCAGAATAAAAAGGTAAGTTCTCCACTAATGTTCCCTCTTTCTGTTTAGAGCCCTTTTTTGTGCCTGGCTGAGTTTTTTCATGCCGCTTGTCTCGGTGAAGTTTTCAGATCATTGTCATTTTTTACATTTTTCCGCGGAGCTCCCTGCGTTGGGAGGGAAGAAAACATTTGCAGATTGATAGTCTATTGTGTTTGACTTTCCCAGTGTGCAGGGATATCTTTGACAGGCTGTGTGCAATCAGATTTCCACCGGTAGCCCCGCTCATTGACACACACTATTACCAAAAAAGAAACACAAAGCTTGTCTTCTGACAGCACAGACGTGGGGGCCAATATGTTTGTTTTCTGTCTCGCTCAGTTCATACCTGGATCATCACACACTTCAAGCTTTGTTCGTCAGGAGGAATCCGACAGTTTTACCCACAGGCACAGAGAGAGAGACAAACAAAAACGATTTGGAGGAATACACAACTTCAGTCTGGTTTGGACCTCTGCATCCCAAAGGTAGGACAACTTCTTGATTTGTCAGCAGAGTTACTGACGGGAAGTGCTCGTGTTCCTTCAACAGCACACATGGATTTATTATACAAAGAAAAAGAAATAAAAATATTAAGAAATAATCAGTTTCGACAAAGATTCAACTTCATGTATTTTTACTTTGCGTTTGTCTGGTAGTGATACGAGTTTAATTTAATAAATATATTTAAATTCTACAACATTTTCATCACTTTTAAAGACAGTAGTGCTTATTTAAACACTTATTTTACCATTGTTTGCATACAGTTTTAAAGTAGAAAACTATTTTAAAACACAGTCTATAAACAAACTTTATTTACAAACACAATATTTAGTATAAAGCAGATTTACAGATACACAAACAAATGACAAATATAAATTAAAGCCAGGATATAGGCTTGAAACTGCACTTAAGAATTAAAAATAAGGATTTCTGTTGCATCATTGCTCTTAGTCCAACATTAAGAAATCCCAAATCTACAGTATTAATTTATTAGCTGATCACAAAAAAATTCTACGTTCTTTTTAGAAGAAATTTCAAAGCCATAGCAAATCAGCGACTTAATGCTGCCAGATAAACAATTATGTATTAATTTATTAGCTGATCACAAAAATAATCTGCATGATTTTTTAAATAAACTTCCTACTTTTGTCAATTTAGAAGAAATTTTAATGCCGTAAGAAATAAGTGACTGACTTAATAAACATTTATGTATAAAGAAGAAACATAATGCTCTTTGTTTTGAGAAAGAGTATCTTGATTTTTTAAATTTAATTTCAAATAACTTGTGTTAAGAATGTAAAAAGATATTTAAATCTTATCTATCTTTTTTCTTTCTTTGTACGTCTTTCTTTCGTGCCAACAAATGGTGCATGCGATGATACTCTGCAAAGTCCCCCTAAGTACATAATTCATAGGTGAGGATTTGAGATGCATGGATATGTATGAGAGCTAATTGTATAATTATGTGAGTGGCACCTCAGGCTACACCTGCTCTCAGTCTGTGTTGTTGGTTCAGGCTCGGGTACACTTCTTTTTTTTTTTTTTTTTTTTTATGACATAGACAAATGTTTTGTCTGATTGCTAAATGTAAAAAAAACTCAAACATGTTAGTATTTGTACAGTCAGATGAGCTGCAGTGTTCAAATCACTGCCAGTCAACAGGTTTGGCTGAACAACAGAATGCAGTCTGTCAGGTTAGTCGCAGCAAGCTGAATAACCTGTTGAGGTTTCTGTTTAGCTGCTGCCTGTCTCTTACTGCCTGTTTTTTCTTGATATTTTCAAAGTGTTTATTTTACATATGTGTAAATATTTTCACCCAAGTTTGTGGGGAACAAATCTGTGCGATGTGGGAGCAGTTTTCACAGCTCTGTCTTTAATCCATATGGCTGCGAGTGTAAATACGACAGGCTTTTGGTGAGGTCTTTGAAGGCTGGTGGTTTGTCTTCGTGCCACAATCTGCTGATGCAACACTGATAAAGAGGATGATCAGATATCTCCCTTTTCCCGTTGGTCATGTTAGGTCACGGTCGAGAGGCGAAATCCGCAGTTTGAGCCCCCTTTTCAAGAACCGCTTTCTATCAACATGTGGAAGTGATGTTCTGAAACGAAACGAGCAACCAGTACAACCAAACAATGTGTCCTTGGTAAATGAGACACGCCAAGATGCCTAATAATAGATTTTGATGCTGATGGGTAAATCTGGAAAGGATTAGGCATTCTGCTGCTCCGACAGATTCCCTTTCATTGTTTTCATGCAGCATGAATGCATCAGGCCTCCTAATGCACAATGTGGTCTTTTTTTTTCCTTCCTTGAACGTACTTTATGTTTCTCAGCCGTTGTGGATTTAGCATGTACGCTGTGTGTGAGAGTTAAATGCGAAGGGAAAGTTTTACAGCTTCGCCCATGTCATGGAGGTCAATTAGATTACTTGGGGTAATATCCCCTTAAAGTGGCTGTTTTCTCTCTTTTAACTCCCCAGCTGTGTTCCTCCGGGCCGTTTATCGGAAGGAAGAGTTAATGAGCATGTGTTCTCTCCATGAGGGTGAAAAAAAAATCTGTTATCCTCTCGTGTGGTGTTTTGGATTTTTGAAACATATGTTTAATCAGAGGCTGCAGGTATCTTAAATATGGCGCTCTGCTGATTCCAGCGCTGAAGTGCATCATCTTTTCTTTGCTCTGGCAGAGTGTTTACCCGGGCGTGGGTCTGTTGACCGTTTGTCAGCAGCAGCTTCACCCGTTTGTGTCAAACCCACAGAAGAACGACTAATGAGCTTTTGCCCATTTGTGCAGACGTCGGTTGCTTTTTAGCACCATACCCACAAGTGCTCGTCCAAATGGTGGACACTTGCCCCTCTGTCAACCCAGAATCTGAACAAATACCACTTATGTCTGCGTGGTGAGCACACAGAGGGCCTTAGAGAGAAAAGCCTGCAGCTCTCAGCAGAAAGGGCATTAATGACAATCTGGAATACAATATGCAGTCTGACGCTAACTCGCAGCGGTTGGGTTAAAGAGTGCAGTTGTGTCGATGAAGAGCATATTGTGCTTTGAGCTATTTATTACAGAGATACAACAAAAGTGTCAATCAAATATATCTTCAAACTTATTGCTTCACTTTTAAAGTCCCCAGCAACGCAATCTATCAACATTGCATTGGCGTTAATGCACTGCACATGTTTACATATCCTCCAAACCATGAGGTTTTAACAGATAAGCTTTCTGGCCTCCTATTCGGACCGCTCAGGGGAGGAGCCGGGGAGTGGTCTAGAACAGTGTAGTCTTTGTGTCAGTTGTCCCCAAGTTGCTAAACGTTTTAGTTGTTCTTTCTCTGGCGACCAACTGTTAGGAGTGATGTTCCACACAAATGTACTCTAAAGAGGAAGAGCGCAGAAAAGAAAAGTCTGTGCCAGCGTCTGTGGCTCCTCCAGTCTCCATTATAGATAACATGAGGCTCACTGAGCCCGTCTGGTGTTTCAGAGACGTGTGTGTGTGTGCATGTGTGTCGCGCTGGAGCTCCAGTGACCCAAGGGCACTCATGTGAAACCCCTTTAATCCCTTTGCTCAGAGTGTTTTGGGTTGGGGGATGATCTCCTCCTGCAGCACAGTTATTCAGTTTGGTTGCTCCTGATATAAAACAACACAGGTTTCTGAGTGATTTTAAAGGTGATAGGGTCTGTATGAGTGTATGCAACAAGTTTCCTGTCTGCCTCTGTCTTTTCTAATGTCTAATCATCGTTTTTCCTCGTGAAAATCCCCCTATATGGCCCTGATCAAAGCTGCGACTGCTTTTAATGCCTTGTTCCACGATTTATATGGTTAGCTGAGTTATTGACTGGTGCATTCTGCTGCAAAGTTATGCATGTCTTAAAGGTTTCACAGATTATGGCTTCTAACCGCTCCCCTCACCACAAAATGACCAATTCAGGCTAGAATGGCTTCTCCGCTGCGTTCTCTGGAAAATTTCCGATTAAAATGCTGATTCAGGCTGTAAAAAAAAAAAAAAAAAAGGAAAAGAAAAGCATTCTGGCGCACTGGCTCCGTTTTGTCAGTCTTTCCCTCTTCAGCTGGATTCAGACTTAATTCTCTCAAAGTGTGACAATTCAAGGTGGACCACATAGCCTGCAGAGTTAAAATAGAACAATGAATGAATGAATCGGGCCTTGTGTTCAGGCTCCAGCTCAACGTGTGATACTCATTTAACCGCCTGAGTCTCTCAGTGACTCATTTAGGAAAGCAGTAACCTCCTCTTACCTCAGAGCAAGAGAGCCTGTTTCCACGCGGTGAGATTGGTTTACAAGAAAACAACAAATAAGAATCAGTTGCGGTGAGTTTCGTGGTGTAAGTGTTTGAAAAATGTCCGTCAGATTCTTCCAGCTCAGATCGCTTTCACACATTTTCATTCTTGCGTGCAGGACGTTACTCCGAACATTATTGTTTTTCTTGGGCATGCAGCTGGTATCAAACTGCAAATGTTTGACTTGACAAGGGGAGCATGTGGTGTGTGTTCATGTGTGTGTGTGTGTGTGCGTTTGTCTCAACTTTTCCCTCTGCCTCTCTTTGTGCCTTCTTGCCGTGTGAGCTGTTGGCTGTCCAGCCCTCCTCTCACTCAGCTCTGATTGTTTCCTGAGCGCCGTGCCAGATAGGAAGTAGGAGGAAGTTATTGGAGGAGCTGGAGAGAATTTATTAGGGCCAAACACAGACACTGGAAGGAGAGGGGAGGGTGGTGACTCCGATTTTTTTCTGGGAGATGGGGCTCATGCTTTCATAAGTAGAAGGAGGCAGCGGCGTCGGCTGCAAACTTTGAGGAGACAGGCCGACACTTTAGCAAGCTTATCACCTTTAATTTTTTAAGAGCAGTAATTTGGTGAAACGTGCATCTGTGTGTGTTTCTGTGTGTCAGGAGGAATAAAGCAGGGTCTCCAGTTCTTGTCAGAGAGCAGCTTTCCTGGCCAGGAACCTAAAATGTTTTCTTTATCTGTAATCTGACCTTAGAGAGCAGCTGCTCCTTCTGCCACCAAGTCCTGTTGTTTCCCCTGTCAAGTGTGTGTTTGTGTGGCTGTTGGTGTGTGTGTGTGTGTGTGTGTGTTGGAGGGGGTCTCGCTGTGACATCTGTGAGCACCCCTCAACATTAACAAGACGTGTGGAGGAGTTTGCGGCCGTGGATTTGTTACTGTGTATAAAAGTTCAGTGGAGGTGTGTTTAACTCTCAGCTAAGCAGGGGGGCTTTCGGCTGCCAGCAGGGGTCTGTTCTTTGCCAACAAGTGTCCCGACTCGAGCAGCAGCTTAACAAAGGCTGCATTTTTAAAGACAGGAACAAATCCTGTAGTGTATTGGTTAACAAACAGATGGAGGTACTGTACATACATTATGCCAGTAGACATGTGATGGAGAGACGAACACAACAGGCTCGATGGCTCGATAGTGGAAGAGACAGATTTGAAGGGAATCTGTTAACAATCTGTTTTGGGACATGAGTCAGTAGAATTGAGTCATGCTAACGGGGGTGTACAGACTTACGGACAGGAGTGGGAGGCTGATTTTCTGAGTAATTGTGTATATTACCCAAAATTTTACTGTGATAAGAAGAATCATCCTGGGATGATTATCACCTCAGCATTTTTGCGTCTTTAACTCATTATTTTGGTTTTATGAACACAACTTCACTGTTGTAGTTCAGACTGGTTCTTCTCACCCGTGTTATTTTAGCAAAAACCTCCAATAAAACCTATTGTGCGCTACCTAAAACCCCAAACAGACACATTTAGCAACTAGCTGGTGAACATAGTGAAAGCATTTAGCAGCTGAAGAGATTTATATTAGGCGGTTGGTGGAGACCAAATTTGAGCTGAAAGGACAGAAAAAAATCTGCTGTTGCAAGTTAAAGTTACCAAGTTTCATCTATATGTAGTGTCTGTTTTCTTTTATTTTACTTTTATTGAATTGTATCGACACTGGCACCAATATGAATGTGCAAATATGCACGTAAAACAATGTTAGAGTCCTCTGATTCTGACACATCAAATAGAGAGTAGAAGACCTTAAACTACCACCAGGACTCCATTACATACAAGTCTACATTATCTGGTCTCCTAAAAACACATTAGATATTGTTTTAAATCACGGCACAATATTATATCAGTTGTTTGGACAACAATAAGATATTTACAGATATCACAAAGTCTGCCACGATACGATTTCAATTTGATTCAGGCCTGAGATCGATAAAGACAATATCATCTGCCCATTCAACACAATCTGTTACAGAAGAAGCTGCCACCCTTTTATTTTTTCTTTGGCCATAAAAGTGCAGTAAATTTAACTTAAAGTTAACTCCACTAACACATACAAAACATGGGTTAATAAGGACAATATTTAACAGTAGTATAACAATTGTTTTTTGCTTGTCACAGTTATTAGCCTAAGCACTTTTACACTGTATTAATTATCCTAGCGGCTAGCAGACTTTTCCTCCAACCATAGCTTAAAAGCTTAACTGATAACACATATTATTCAAACTTTTCTCACTCACTGTTGGTTTAAGTCACTGCATCTCCTGACAGGAAAGCACAGTTGAATTTTAGCCTTGTTTGAGTTTCTTAAGCTGAACAATGTTGAAAAAGAGAAGCTAACGTTGCCATAGCAGTTTGTGGAGTGAGATGCGAGTATTAAATCACATTCCAGCATTGTTTGCAAATTGCTCGTCTTTGTCTGTTGACATGTCTTTTCTGGAAAAAATCCCAAATATTTCTGTACTGCTGATATATTGCCAAGAGGGGAGTAAATATCCCCATCATCATTTCTTGGCTGCTTGCCATTATCTGACACAGATAATCAGACAGATGAGCCATGGGAATTTCACAATAAAGGCATATCTTAAAGATGATATGGATCAAGGTTTTCACTTTGCATTATTGATATTGGATCATTGATGATTGTATTGATACATTGACCCGCATTGATTGATTGATTGTTGAATGTACTCACATGTACTGCTTTGTTTTGAAAAGCACCTGAGAGAATTTACCTTTGATGGCGACATGAGCAACATTAGGTCTCTAACGACTCATGTTTGTGTCAGTTTTGTGTTTAACGCCGACCTCCAAATGCGACTCTACATCCATTGGACCAGGTGCCAAACCATGCCGGCCTCTTCAGTTGTCATTTGTTGCTCCCACAATTCAAAAAGCACCAGACATTTTTCTGCACTGACTTTTTGTTTGTTGCATTGTCTTTTTGTATTTACAGCATTTTTAACCATCAACAAGTCATGTTTTTATGCATCTAGCTCCGTCCGTCTTGACATCATTATAATAAAAGTCTCTCTGACTGTTGTTTTGCTCAGGAGGAGGAGCTAGTTTCTGTTTGAGAAACCACAGTTGAAGTTGGGAAACACTTATCCTCAGAATGAAATAAATAATGCGAGTGTGAAATTAACAGCAGAAGCATCAAACTTTGAACTTACAAGTCACGTACTGTACACAAACTCTGCCTGACTGTAGTTTGTCATACTCATAATACTGTCCTAGCTCGATGGGCTCGCACGGCTCTCACGGTGGGATGTTTAGTCTCTGAATATATTTCTATGATCCATCCTGTTTGGTCTTAAATGTCGGGAGGTTCGGCGAATGTTCCTTTCTCACCAGTGAACTGGAGGAAAGATGTTGCCACCAGGCCATAAAAATTTCGAGACATGACAGAGTAATTTTGACTCAAGGTCTTGCCCCACTGTAGTCTTCTGAATTCCACTGCGTAAGTAGAAACCCATCTGGTTGGTGCATCTGAGAGTACCAAGATGATCTCATGTTCAGTGGAAGATAAAATTGAGGAATAAAAACTGCCAATCTGAAAAAAAGATTCAGCTCCCTCTGAGTGAATAAGTGTTATTGTGTGGACTCCTGAATGTCATGCCGTCCACTTGTTCCACACAGGCTCTGTTTGTTTTCCTGCCTGTAGGTGTTTGTAAGGGATTTCCTACACTCTGTGGCACACTTAAACAAATGCCTGCGATGGAATCCCTCTCCTGATTTAGGTTATACCGACAGCTTTCCTCCGTGTGACCCGGCAGCCTCAGAGTGACTCAGTAGAATTACTGGAATTCAGTAGGACATTTCACTGCACACAATCCTGTCTCGGAAGAAAAAAAAAAGGGAAGAAGGAAAGGCAGTGCGGTGCCAATAAACTCCCGTTGGTTCATAGATGGAGTCGGAGCTAAGAGATAAGCCGATTGCTGAAAACAGACTGCAATGTGATCGCTGCGTTCAGGGCTGGGGAAATGGGAAAGAGGGATTGTGGTGTATGAATGGTGCTGTTTGAATGAATGTGTGAGGCGCATAGCTTCGCAGCGTTATTCCTGCTGCACATTGGAATTCTGTAGCATGTTGGTCTCATGGCCTGACTCCCAGAAAGCGGGAGGGGAGGTGTGTCCCTCCTGCCTCCTGATTTTGTGTTAAATGTGAAAGGCAGTGTGTCATTCAGATCCTTCAACAAACTCTCCCATCTGGTACCAGCCTGAAGGAGTCTCACACACAGGTTTGGGCTTTGGACGAGGCCCGCAGCTAACAATTGTTTTCATTATCCATCAATCTGGAGATTATTTTCTCGATTAATCCATTACTCATTTGGGTTTATAAAATATTAGAAAATAAAGTTCCTAACACAGTTTGCTGCAGGCTGATATGTGTCATCAGTTTCTGTTTTTGTTAAACCATTAGCCTAAAACCTGAAGTTATTCTAGTTATCACATGACAGAAGAGAGAAGCAGCAAATCCTCACAAAAGAGAAGCTGAAAAATGGCACTTTCAGATAAGAATTGGGCGATATTATCGCTGATCGAGACTAAAAAAACACACGATAAGTTGATGATGGTGAATTTCCATCGTCAGGATAATCGTGAATATGTCCAGTAGCATTCAAAGAGACTGCTGGGCATCCAACAATAAAAGAGGCTCTGCAAAAACAGGCTGCATCCCCACTTATCTCAAAAAACACAAACGATCTTAATCAAGCTGCGACGTATTTTATATCTTAAGATATGATGCCATTTCAAATAGTTGAAAATTGTGGCTTTTGTGACATGAAATTGTCATGTCAGCTCGTGCCTTGTTGGATATTTATTTTCTGTCAATCAATTAATCGCCTGTTTTTATTTCGAGCTGCTGGTGTTCATGTGCACAGCTCCATGTATCCGCAGTTTATTTAGTGGTGTGCTTCCATAGAAATAGAATGAATAGAAAGGACATTGAAGTGTTTGCTGTGGTCATTTGACCATTACAAAAAAAAGGTGGTTGTTGTTTGTTGTTGCGGTGACAACATGTTTGTGGGGCTGTAAAGTGTGTTACACTCACTGGTTTGAGAAGTCCATTTCAGCCTATTCTTACACCTGTTTTCCTTAGTGAGGAAAAACTACAACCATACACCAATCCAGGTTTTTCTGTAAGGCTAACGTTAGCTTGACTAGCTTGTTAACTCATTGTAAAACACACTTCATTTAAACATATACAAACAAAATATAACTCATCAGGACCGTCTTAGTTTGTCTTGTTTGTTGTTTAGTTAGTTAGTCTACTGTTCCAAGCATCACCAACTCTGGTTTGGTCAAAATAAACCCTGAATATACTGAGTTAGATGTAAAAATATGCTGATCTGCACGCTGTTTATCCCTGTGGTTTCTGCTAAACAGCTGTCTGCTGAGCAGCTGCCGGCTCAGCAACGGCTCTCACACGTTCTTCGGAGGCAGCTACAGTAACATTACATCATGTTTCAACAAATATGCTAGTAATGGCAATGAAGGAAACAGGGATTTTAAAAGCATTCATTCATTCATTTTTTCTAGCCTCTTATCCTACAGGACACTTGTAGGTCAATGTCAGCTGGGATAAGCTCCACCCCCCATCGCGAGATGGGGGGTGGAGCTTATCCCAGCTGACATTGGGCCAGAGAGGCAGGGTACACCCTGAACAGGTCGCCAGACTGTTACAGGGCTGAAACTTGAAAGAAAGACACAACCATTCACGCTCACACTCACACCAATGGGCAATTTAGAGAAACCAATTGACCTGCATGTCTTTGGACTGTGGGAGGAACCTGGAGAAAATCCATGCTGACACGGGGAGAACATGCAAACTCCAAGCAGAGTCAGCATGTTCTCCCCGTGTCCGCAGATTGCTTATTTGAAAACATAACATTACTACACTTCTCGTTTGGTCATTACTGAAAAACTTCACCTCATTGAGTTTGAGATTTGCCACAAGTTGGTTTGTTTATATGGAAGTTAGCCTGCTGCCATGGTTAAACTGGCAACGGTACACGTAAAAATGGCCGCCGCTCTGACCACCCTGCTAAATTGATCTGAATGGGAATGTCTGTTCTACTTTGGTTTTATGTCTAAGTGTGAGTCATTACTGTGTTGTGGAGTTTCTCACCCAAACTTGACTCAAAGGGACAACACAGTGTGTGTATGACATCTGTTCTAATGTGATCAATCTGTTAATTACAACAGATTTTCTTTTCAAAATGACGTGCTGGCAGTAAATCGTGTTGGAGAACCGAATCCCAAAGCTCTCCTTCTTGAGCCAAACTAGCTGTTACATTAGAGTCCATAAAACTGTCCTTGTAACTTAATGTACCGCTCACTTTCATCACAAAGTCATGACTATTGTCCAGATTTGAAATCCTGTGACTCCACCAGTGGACGTATTGAAAAACGGCTCCACTGACAATGCCCTGCCTCTAGTCTGAGCTCTGAGCGTGTTCACTGCTGATGTTGCATTCCAGCTGGAACAATCCCACTGTTTTCCAGACCCCAAAGTGGACGCCTAAATTGGACAACACCCCCACCCCACATACACACCCCCTTTTCCCCCCTCTGCTCTCCAACCAACCAACCAACCCACCCACCACCCACTCCTCCCATACACACGCATCCCCTGGTCTCCTGTCCTTATTTGGGTAGAGACGTTCTGAGCGCTGGGTGGAGGGGGGGTGAGGGGGGGTGGCAGAGGAGGGAGGGAGGGCGTTGGGTTGACACAAGGGAGGCAGGAGGAGAAACAGTGAGCACTCGCAGCCCTTTCTTAATAAGGACATGTCTGGAATTCAGGCCCCTCTCTCAGTGAAGAGCCTCTCTTTTCCCCGCACCTCACTCGAACACACTCCTGCGAGCACTCGGAGCTCCATCGAGGTCGCCTGATCTGCGTGTTACACAGACCGGCGTTTGGTGCTCTTCACAGCTCGCAGTGCGGAGGAGGTTTGCAGTGTTTTCTCTGCTATAATTGGAGATAAACAATAGAGCGGCCGCCCCTCACTCACCCCCTCCCTCACTGTGCCACCAGTCTTTGATTATTGCCCCGGCTCTGCTGAAGCTGCTGCCCCAAAGCACCTGTGCATTCATTAATAAAATACTTTGGGCTGCCTCAAAGACACCTCCACACCAGGACACACCAAGTGCATCTGCTGCACATGAGGCTGAGACAGAAATGAGTTTTTAAGGGTCACACCAGTGTTGATGTTAATAGATGTTTCAGTCTGTAATTCAGCGCACAGGGTGCTGACAGATTAGGGAAATAAGCAAAATCATTAATGTCATGACAGGTATTTAAAGGTATGTATCATGTGTGCCTTGGGACAAATGCCTGCCACAGTTTTCCAGGGTCAAAAGTGACATATTTAAACTTAAGTTATTAGTTAAAACTACTGCAACTATTTTGATAACTGAGTAATTTCTTTAGTTATTTTCAAGAATGACAAATATTTTCTGATTTCACCTTCTCACATGTGAAGATTTGATGCTTTTCTTTGCCGTGCACAATATGAGGGCTGCACAGTTAACTGAAATATTATCAAAACTAGAATATGACCAAGTGCAAAACATAAACTGCAGGTACTGCAACTTTTGATGAAGGTAAAATGTGTCACAACATACGATAATAAATGAAGCATTGTGGTGCTACAGAAATGCCCCAGCCTACAAATCATATTCCAGATAAAAGGGAACATGCTTGTTTGGTACAGACCCCAGCAAAAATCCTGTCATCATCATTTTTATTTTTATTTTCTTAGTGAAAATGAAATGCCAAAATGGCCATTTTTACTAAAATTTTGAATTGTAGTGCAAATCACAATATTTGTGAAAAATAATCACAGTATGATTTTTTTAGTTGTGCAGCCCTCCATGACAGTAAAGTGAGTATCTTTGTGTTGAACCCTAAAACAAGACATCTGAAGATGTCATGTTGTGGTGTAGATAACGGGTAGATTTTAAAGAGAAATGCATTACTCAAGAAAATTATAGGCATATTAATTGAGAATGAAAGAAATCGTTACTGCAGCCCTAATTTAAAGTACTTTTTTCCTCCAACTAGCAAAACACAAAGAGTTTACTAGTTTATGAGTTCACTATAGTACAAGAAACAGAAAGCAGAATAATTTCAGATCTTAGAAGCTGGAACCTGTGAATTTTTTGGCATTTTTTCGACACACTGACTTGTTGTTTCAGCTCTAATTGTCTTTACTGATGTACTTACTCGTCTGTCTTCACGTGCCAACCCTGTTATAGTCTGACGACGTGTCCAGGGTGCACCCTTCCTTTGAATATGTCAGCCTGAACCGGCTCCAGCCCCCGTCCACCACCACCCTGAATAGGATAAACAGATAAAGAATGGATGGATTTATTTCTGTGTGTTTTTTATTACTGTCTTTTTTATGTTGTTTTAAAGTATCAGCACAAGCACAGCTTATGATTAAACTAACCCTTCCTCTGGTCATATGTTGTTAACAGTCATTGGGAGAGATCCAGCCGTGTGATCTGTGAGGACTGTCATGGATCACTTGAGCTGCTGATGAGTACTCAGTTTCAGTGTTGAGTTTTAACACCGTGACCCTGTTGCAAAGGGTCCGCCATAACCAATACCCTCTCAGCTAAAATTAGCAGCTTCACTAGTGGATATTTGTCAAACTCTCGTTGGAGTGCAGTGACGTCCGTGAATTTTGTGTTGTATGTGGCGTGTGGTTGAATATCACTGCAGGATGACTGGAGAACTAGTGGGACTCATAGGATGAAGACTTTAGGTGCAGGCCTGCCATTGGCTTATCCCCTCCACAAACTGCTTATCACCTTTGTTTCTTTTTTAAATCCCCCTCTCTACATAAAACTAGCTTTGAATAGTCAGACCATCTTAAAGCGTCTAAATATTTTATGTGGCATTTTCTTTTGCAGGGTCAGGGCTGCAAGTAAGAATTATTGTCATTGTTTAGTAACTTGTCGATTTTTTTCTCAAATAATTGATTCATTATTTGGTCTATATAATGTCAGAAAATAGTGAAAAACATCTGTCGGTGCCGCCAAAAATCCAAGATGACATCCTGCAATTGTTTTGTCCACAACACGACGATATTCGGTTAACTGTCAAAGAGGAGTAAAAAAAAAAAAACAGAAAATATTCACACTTAAAAAGCCGTAATCAGAGAAGCTGGACTTTTTCTTAAAAAATTTATTCAAACCAATTAATCGACTATCAAATCTGTTGACGACAAATTTCATATTTGACCACTAATTGATTCATTGTTGCTGCTTTAGAAGGGATTTAGACATTTAAATGCAAGGGGTCGCATCCACACGTGCAAATGTTCCACCAAAACAAGTTCCCACCTAACAGTATTTTGCAAGAGCACCATTGCTGCATCGTCGGGTTAGCGCCGCCCAAAACGATTGTAATTGGTTTAAATAAATACAAACAACCCAGAGCATTTTTTCGCCTTAATGCATAATTATGATTGGTTCGGTCAGACCTTTGTCCAGCACAGGGAAAACCTTAGAGTCATTAGGTCTGGCTATGTGAGACTACTGTATAACTGATCTACTCGCCTTTGATCCTTTTTAATTCCTGTTATGTGATGTTTGGAAGAGAAAGGAAGCGTCACTAATCCTCCATTTCTGCTTTTTCACCAGTTTGTGGTTAGCGGTTGTTAAGTGTGAATCTTTCCACATACTGAGAGATAAAAGAAGAGGAGGAGGCTAGATTTAACGGCCATCATCATCATGAATGTATCTAAATTAAACAGCTTCTTGGCTGCACAGTTTTGGTGTAAATATACTCTGAATAATCATACAGATGTATGTGGCCTTGAGAAAGAGAGTTTCACTGATTTGCGTTGACGTTTTCATGTGTTTGATATTATTTTTCCAAATAAAGTTAGAATTACAAATCACATTTCAAGACTGAAACTTAATTTCTGGGTTGATTTTTATGTTGCAGAAATAATACTGTTAATATTTGACTCCCTTACTGTGCAAAAGCTCGTAAAAGAGGTTAAATCTGGCTCATAATTGGGGAAAAACAGCTGAAAACAGATAATGTAACATACTCTTTTAACGTTCTATCACATAAACTCTAAATGTCAATATAATATATCTCCCTGTATTTATCTGTTGTACTTTATTTTTGTCAGCATCTGCAGAAATGCTAAAGCAGAAACACAAGCATCCTGGGAGGATCGTGGTTACCTCATAGACTCCCATCTCAGAAACAATACGATGCTGAAAAGGCAGCTTGAAAAATACTTAAGATCTTTGCCTGCAGTCAGCCATAAGCCAACCACACTGGGACACAGTTCCCAGACCACAAGAATTCTTTGAGGCCAGCGCTGATTAGTGAGGTCTTTAAACTTCGTTTTATGGAATATCTTGAATTCATTTGGCCATTTCAGAGGAATAAAATCGAGGAAATTATAGTAATAATTACGGTCAGCATTGTTTATTCATACAAATTTAACGACTGCAATAAAGAAAATGTCAAAGAAAGCCAAAGTGGTGACCTATAGATGAATGACATTTCCTTACTCAAGTCTCATTATGCTTAACATGAACTCAAACAGCTCTGGGCCTCGTCTGCAGCCACACACATAATTTACTTTATGTATATTTCTAAAGAAAGAACATTTGACAAATTTAGCAGGGATTAAGTTCGCACAGTATGAAAGCTGTTAATCAGGTTGTACACATAATTTAATTTAATCAAATCAAATCCATTTTCTTCTGTATGGTATCAGTCCAGTAGGCATCCAGTTGAAATTTGCTTCAGCAGTGTTGCACCAGAACAAGTCAAAACAAGTAAAAAATAAAGGGTGAGCTGTTCACTGCTCACCCATGTTGAATTTCTGGAGAAAATGTTTTTCTCACATGCCTTTACGGTGAACGAAGAATCCAAAAAACGGAGCAAAACTATATCAAAACATTTGTTTACAAGCCCTTGCGTATCTCGTGCAGTAAAATCGAAGTTTCATTTATCCAGTCGTACACTCAGAACTTCCCAAACACATTTATTTTGACTAAACCTTACGATTTAAAACACCACAGCACAGGCTGTTTGTGCTATGTTTTAAATAGTAACTTTAAAGTGTTTTGAAAGCACTGAGCATACGACTGGATCAGTGTGACTTGGATTACACTGCACGAGTTGAGCGAGAGTTTGTAAACTGATGTTTTGTTATGGTTTTGCTGTTGTTAAACGTGGACCCCCATGACTTCAATTCATGAAGAATGTTTTCCATTTTTGGATTCTTCATTCAATGTGGAGGCATGAGAGAAAAACAAAGCTTTCCTGACAAAGTCAAGGTAACACAGGGTGAGGAAATGATATACAAGTTTTCATTTGGGGGATGAAGTATTCCTTTAAGATGATGGCGAAGCAGCAGTGGATGTATTTTGAGAAAAAAATGTATGATTTATGAAACATCCAGCAAAAACACCAAAATACCTCGGCTGAGTTCTCCCATACATGAACGATAGAAAAACAACATGTTGATAAGACAAATGGTGGATTGTAATTGACAGATCTAATGAAAGTGTTTTGAATGTTGTGAGACAAGAAGTTTTCTTCATAGTAATTGATTTGTTTGTCAGACGGCATCATATGACCCACATTTTTGACTTTGTTAAGGAAAACTAGATCAAAATTAATATAAAATTTTTGGATAATTTATCAGGTCTAAAAATAACCTCATATAGTCTATTTTTTTGTATTGCAAAGCTGTACATGTTGTGGTTTAAGCAGAGGAGTGTCCTTATTAAAAATAAGAAGGGCTGATTACGGCACACTTGTTACTTTGTGGGGATTGTTTCACAGTCAAGGTTGGTGATTTTTGTTATTGGCAGCAAATTCCATGAATAGAACAAAACCAACAGTGCGTCAGTGTCTCTTAATACTAAATCTTACTCTGTGGCTCTGAGACCCAAGCTCATTCATTCCCTCTCAAGACATAAATCCTTAAAAAATAGGTCACAAATATAAAGTTTCATTCTTAAATAAGACTAAGTGATTTCCTAGAGCAGCTGGGTGCTGTAGTTTTAACCAAACGTTTCTCAAACAGGAGTAAATAGTACGTTTGTTTGGGACTATTTGCAGCTGCGGATTAATAAGGATTTGATGGTGATGTAAGTATTTACATCACCAGGAGAGTGTTTGTTGGATTTACTCACAGTGCTTATGTTCATAGTTACAAAACATGACACAGATTGCAACGATGTTGCTCGATGATGAGTTTTTAAATGTTATTAGACAACAATGGAGCTCTGTAGTACATAAGCTATTTCAGGCTTCGGCTGCACAGACGTTATTTGTCCAGTAATTGTTGATTTGGTGTCATGGGATTTGTCGATAATAAGAAATCCTTAAACTTTTCTCGGTAAAGAAGACTGAACTGCCTGTTTTTCAAGCTGTTAACAGTGTTTCAGTTTCACATGTTGTGTATTTACGATTAAACGTTCTGTATGTGACATTCAGAGTGTTAATATAGCAGCAAACCACTTTTACGGTGTAAAGATTTAGCGCAGTAATGGCGTCCTGAGCAGAGAATGAAGTCATTCTCCCTCTGTGTTTGTTGTAATCCGAGCTTCTCTGTGGTTTGTTGTGTTAAGCTGGTCCGGCAATGCATGCATGTTAGTGCACGAGTCCCTGCATGTGTGTCCCACTGGTTAGCTCATCACTGCCACTTTGCACAGCACTCATACGGTGGTTACAGCCAATACCAGGTCATTGTTGTTGTAGCACCCACCAACCTCCGGTTCTCCCCTGCTAACACAGTTAGCTCTTTCAGCACTGTTGCTGTTTATGGAGTTAGCACTGTTAGCTGCTAGCCGCCGGCTCAGCCACCGTCATCTTGAGAACTGTTTTCTGACAACACGTACGATCTGAATTTCTCACAGAGCCCCTTGAAGATTAAAAAGATCACTAAAGTTGTACCACACAAATTAAGCAATTTATGTCTTTATTTCACAGGTCTCCTACAGATCCTTTGATTTTGGGGCTCGGGGTCGGGCCCAGGGGGAGCCGCCACCATTGCGTCCAACGAGTGGAGCGCCAACGGTAGCCCAGAAGATGGGCTGGACGGGGACAACGAGGACAAGACCATTGACGGGGACGCCGAGGGCGTGTGGAGCCCGGACATCGAGCAGAGCTTCCAGGAGGCCCTCGCCATCTACCCTCCCTGCGGCAGGAGGAAAATCATCCTGTCAGATGAGGGCAAGATGTATGGTGAGTACGCTGGATAACAGCCAGGGCAACAAAAGAACAACAATTACATGGAAATCAGTCCCATAATGAATGCACAAGAATGAGAAAACCACCCATTCCACAGAGATTTGTGGCTAAAAGAAAACCCACCATAGTGCCCTAAAAAGAAATGAGAAAAATACTTCTCTTCCTCTTGTGCTCATGTCACAGCTTTGACACAGAGGTGAATGTTTTCTTTCCACTCTGAGCTCTCCTAAACAAGTCTGTACCTGTTGAGCTGTGACCCAGGGGCAGGTTCTTCCAGTCACACCAGCGCTCTCAGAGCTGGTTATTGCCGTCCTGAGAGCATCTCAGCTCCTCTCCTCTTGATTTACACCTGTCTCTTTCTTCACAGTGTTTTCCTTTACAGCCTGTTTTTTATGCCCACTGTTTTATGGCCTCTTCTCTTCCTCGCTGCACTTTCAGCCACAAAACCTGCTCTTTGTGTTTTTTTTATCGCTGAACGTCATTTCTCACAAACCGGTATCGCTGGGAGAGTTTTGCCTGTAGGTGACTGGTTGAAGCTGGTTTCTGGAGAAGTGTTTTCGTTTGATGCTGGATGGCTAGGTTAAATTGGCAATAATTAGCACAGCGTGAATCGAGACTCAGGAACAAAAACATCACTTTGGCATGTTGAAGATTTTAAACATCCATATGGTTTCAGAATAGTAATGCTGTTTCCTGCAGCGTGTTCATTAAATTGCAGGTGTTGAGCCTTTAATGCCCTGAAAAACTCCAGATGGATATGTTGGCAAGTTCACGGGTAGAATCACTGACATCCAGGTGTAGGGAATTGAACGCATTTGTCTTTCATTATGCTGAACCCACTTTCTCATTCCTATTGTTGCATGCTCTCCTAATTAGATTTAGCATTTAGGGCTGGAATTTTTGCTGAAAAGCAGCGAGTGTTGATTGACAGGAACTGTGCTGCCTTCCTCGCTGTTTTACATGCCGTTGTCCTCAACAAACCTCTTCTTGGTTTTGTGAAATTATGTTATTTTCACCATCGTAACTCAACTCCCTCGAGCCATGCTTTGTAAGACTTTCATGCCCTTTAATTATTGCCCATCATGTCCCAAAAACTTGAAATTGATTCTGGCTTCAAAGCAACCAGAAAAACCATCAATCATTGCCACCAGAGTCTGCGACAGGCTGTGTATTTTAGAAGCATTAGTGTTTGTTTTTTAAGCACTTTTTTGGGGGGTGGCTCTTCTGCTGTTGACGTCAGATGGGATTCTTTTGGCGTGATTCACCCAAGATGGAATCTCGTCTTCTCATTCGTCGGGCAGATTTTGGATATTCAAGGACAGGCGCATACCTGAGATAACTCAGCCACTGTTGCAGCTTCTGTTGTTACTCTGATCCGGTCTGAAGGAGCAGAGAAGGGAGGAGACAAGCAACAGAAAGTCAGTCAACAGCTGTTTGTTTTTCTGAGTCTTTAATCATTCAAGTCATTTAACAAACAAAAATACCTGCTTGCTTTGCTGATTCCACCCTCTCTAATGTGATGATTTTCAGCTTTTCTCTGCTGATTGTTGCTTAAATATTTCTGGGTTTTGGACATAAGACATTTTAAGAGATTATCTTGGGCTCAAGGCACTCTTTTGTCATGTACACACAGGCCAGAAATACACGCACATGCACAAACAGGACCTATACATCCATTTAATTTGGAGATGTCAGAGTGAGGGGGCTGCCTTGGATGGGCGCCCTGGGCAACTGGGGGTTTAGTGCCTTGCTCAATGGCATCTCTCCACACTGCACACTTACCAGTCCACACTGCATACTTGGTCCGTACAGGGACTTGAGGTGGCCATCCTCCGGTTTACAGGTCAAGTGAGCTCCTGCCGCCTCATTAAAGCGCACCTCTTAAGCTTTTCTGTATTTTGTGTCTTATATATGATGTTACAATGTCAGATGTTCATATTAAACGTGGTCAAAGTTTCAAATCATGAGGTAAACATATGGATAAGTAATCCCTGTGAGCAGAAACCTCAGGCTTCAGACCGTTCTGAATACTCAGTTTCCAATGTTTTTCTGCTCTGGCTACAGTATGATGTCACAGTGTGCTAGGTTTCTTTATGGTCATCTGCTGAGGCACACTACTGCAAGTGTTTACATTACGTAGCCTACACTGCTAAATGAAGCTACATGCTAACGTCAAAGAAACATAAAGGCTTATCTTCGTCGCAGATGTTGTAAATTTCTCCCTGATTTCAGGTCGTATTCCTGCTGGAACACGTCTGTTAGTGTTTAGAATATTTTATTGGTGATTTTTTTTCACTGTAAAAAAGTGCCGCTATTCAACATTACACCGTTAATTTTGGCGTCGCCTTTCTCGTGCGAAGTTTGAACACTAGAATATTTTGTGTTTACTCACTTCATACGTGTGCTTGCTGAATCGATTAATGAACCTTCACCGGTAAGGCCTCTGCGTCATGCGTCCCCGAAGGATCTCAATGCTGATTGGCTATTGCAGCAGGAATTGGTTGCTGAAGTTCAGATTTTTCAACTCTTGTGAATAAACAAATGACGTGAAATTGCGCTTCTCGCTCAATTCGCGCTGCTTAACTTGCGAAAGTCACAGTCTGTCCATCATGCTGCCTAGCTGAAACTCGCGTCTAATCGCGTGTTTACATTGACTTTATATGATGACATAATTCACTTGAGCCAGTTGTTTTATTTGTGCCTAGCTTGAGCACAACATAATGGTCCCCCTTTAATTAATTATGAAATTAATCGACAGAATAATCTATACTGAAAAAACTGACTAAAGAAATGCACAGTCTACTTACAAGAAGCATTTCTGATGTGATGCAGTGATGACTGCAGTCATTTGTAATTACAGTTAATCTAATTTTAACCAACCAAGTATTCATTTTAGGCAGACCTGAGGGTGGAGTTGCAGTGATATATTGGTTTTAAGGTATACTGTGGTTTGAAAAGTGATGGTAATCATACTGTATATATTTGCTTATCCGGTACTGAAAAAAATGCAGCTGGATAGAGAATCTCACCCTCATTTAGTAAGGCTTTTTGTACGGATACTAAGATTTAAAAAATGGTTTCAAGTCTTAATTATAGTATTAAAACATTGATAAGTCTGTAATACTGTGATACTGTGACTCCACAATATTTTTTGAGATGGTTACTGTATTGTGAAAATCTCTTGGTAAACTTATTCTGTAATTTTCATAATGCCAGGACTAGTGTTCAACATGCTTTTATTTCTGTGCACATCTAAAGCACAAATCACTGCAGGCATCTCTAAATTTACCTAAAGTACTCTTCAGCCCTGTTTAGCAGTGCAGTGTTGTGTTCCCGGCTCCATACATTCGTCATGAGAATGTCAACAAAGAGGCCGGCCGTGCACAAACCTGCCCCCTTAGCAACAAACTGTCAGGACCCCTTTTAGAGGCCTGTTTTTTTCTAGAGCACTAAACACCCTCTCCGCTTACAATAAGTCATCTGAGGCTCTGCGGGCAGAGCCAAGGCATGCCCCAGAAGAAGCCGTCTCACAAGGTGATTACCTCAGACATCTAAAAGCTGCCCTGACGTGAGGTTAGGGGAATGTTAACGATTGCACTGTATGTAATACTGTCTACCTTGCAGTCTCAGACTCCCAGTGGCCTTCAAAAGAAGGCTAGTCATCCCTCCCATTGGGAATTCCACTTTTTCTGCCAGGACTTTTTTTTTCATTTGGTGGGAAACCTTTCGCAAATTTCCATTGCCTTAGCAAGATGACTGCTTCGTCCATGTGTGTTCTGTGCTCTACAAACCTGTCTAGACTTCCCAGAAGCATTGCCAGTCGTTTACGTAGCTCAGGGTTGACTAAGAGTTCAAAAGAACACAACATTTTAATTTTAATAAGTCACACATGTTAAAAATCACATCGGTTGTTTCGAAACATGAACAACACTTTGAGAGGCTCAGCTCTTGTTTGCTATCTATCTGCATGTTGAACCTTTGTCATAAAATGTGCGTTATAATGTACATCACATTATAAATGTGACTTTTCAAAAGTGTCAAATCTACCACAACTTTCAGATATTCATTCTTGACTCTAGCTTGATCAACCCAGCAGGTGGTTAGCTTAGCTTAGCTTAGCTTAGTTTAGCTTAGCATTAAGTCTTAAGACAGTTGGATATGTCTAGCCTGGCTCTGTCCAAAGGTAACAATCCACTTAACAGCGCCTCTTAAACTCACTTATCAACCAGTTGTATCTCATGTAGTCTGTACACTGTGTAAACACAAGGTGGTCATGTGCAGGAGCAGGTAGTCACTGCCTCTTGCCAAGAAACAGTCTGTTACACAAACACTGTAAAACCACAAAATGTCATTTCTATACACTGATTAAACAAACAAGATGTAACACATTGATCATTGAGCTTAGAGGTGCTGGCAGGTGGATCTGCTGCCTTTGAACAGAGGCATGCTAACAGTTTCCCTTTGTTTACAGTCTTTATGCTAAGCTAAGCTAACAGGCTGGCGGCCATAGCCTCATGCTGCATTAGACGGTAGATGGCAAACCAGATATCATTTCAGTGGATGAAAGCAGGATGTTAAAAGTAGGTCATGCCAATAAAAAAAGGGAACTGAGATGGTAGACTAAATTGCCATTTAAAGTTAAAATATTTTAACTTTTTGCCGTCCTCTGTGACAAAACCGCCCGAAGTGGCATAGGCTACGCACAGCTAGGCTAGGCTAGGCTAAAAAATCAAGCAATTTGGACAATCATTCGACATTACAAGAAAAAACAGATGAAATAACAAACAAGAAATTATTTTATTTAATACATTTTGTTCCATTCTTTGTAAATAAGACAGTGTCACCACTGCAGCATATCACCATGAAGTTTTATTTTGCCGTCCTGCCATTCTGTCAGATTGTTTGGAGGTGTGGTCCGTCTGATTTCATGTGAATGCAGCCTTATATTTAACAGACAGATTTGAAACTGGTGTCATATTTATCATCTAAAGTTTTGCAAGAAAACAAACTTGCATATTTGATTGCTTTGATTTTCCACTCATATTTATTCAGAAAGTAATAAACAAGAACTGTCCAAAATCTACAGAATAGTTTCGGCGCGGAGGTATTTGGTCTTGATGAAATGAATAGTTGGCACATTTTACAGGCAAAGTTCAGAGGAAGTGTCTTTAGAAAGTGCGTGTGTGTGTGTGTGTGTCAAAAAAATGTTGCCTGTCTTGTTTAGCTTCGGGGCTGTACTGACATGTTGTTCCCCTGCGTTTTCTGGCCTCGACAGGTATGTCAACCCCCAAGCACACACCTCTCCCTCCCTCAGCCCTGCAGCTGTCACCACTGCAAAGCACTCTGGGTACAAAAAAAAAAGATTTCGGTGCTAGAGGGAGGCTTATGTCTGTTTTGACCTTTGCAGGCCACATTAGGAATTAGCAGCAGGTTCAGTGCATATGTATAGTTGCGAGCAAAGATGTGTGTGGAGGTAAAACAGAGGGGGGCTGAGCGCTCTGTAATGATGACTGAGCAGGCCTTCCCTGTCAGCCCCCTCACTGAGATGTTAGGAATGTTTTCAGTCATGGCTGAGCAGTATGTTAGCAATTTAGGATTACCTCAATGTTATGAGAAGGGAGGAGGGGAGAGAATATGGGTGGAGAAAGGGTTCAGGAGAGAGACAGAGCGGGAGGAAGGGGGGGTACGAAGAGTGAAGAGAGATTACCTTTTTGCTCACTATCTTAGCGTGGAAGTGGAAAATTCCAGCGGTCATGTAGTAAAAGAAAAAGATAGGCGTGTCCTGTCAGGGAAGAGGTTAAGAATGGCAGCCTGCAGCGATCTGAGCGGGTGTTGAGCAATCGACGAGGGAATCATAAGCAGCTCAAAAAGAGAGGGAAAGACAGCGAGTATGAGGACAAACAAGGCCTGTGCACGCGATTGTACGAGTGTGTGTCTGTTTGTACGCACCTGTCATGTCCCCCTGCTGTGTGGACCAGCCTTCTCACCGTCTCTCAGACCCTCACCACGTCAAGTCTGAGCAGATCTCGGCTGCCACGGTTGCAGCTGCCATTAACAACACAGAGATTAAGTCCTCTGTGTTCTCTCTGTTGGGGTTTAAGAGAGCAGAATGTGTCTAAAAAATATCCGCTAATATAACCAGTCCTACTGGGTCACTGCTCTAAGAAAGCCAGGCATAAAATGTGCAGCTGCTGCTTTGAAGTCCTGAGACTTTTTAAATATTGTGTCAGGTTGTGATTTTGTTTTTTAAACTTAATAAATCACATCCAGTGTTTGTTTCTGAATGCATCAACTCCTGATTTTAGTGATCCAGAGCCTGCTGAATCAGATCTGCTCAGCAGGACTGGGGTTGAACACAGGTCTCCTGAGTGATTATGTTACCTTCCAAAATGTGTTTTATGCTGTGGCTCTCAAAATTTGATGCAAGGGTGTGAAGTGGAGGATGAGGGATTTGGGACTGATTACCTCAGTGTCTCTGAAATCTTTTGCTTTTGCCCGTGACCAACTATTCTTTTTAGTGATTAGTGTCTTTAGGGATGAAGTCTCTGTTCAGCATGTCGCAGAGGCGTCATGATCCTGTTTGTCTTTTGCTACAGAGCAGTAAAACTAGTGTCTGAGAATCTGTCTCACAGCTTAATTTACAAATCATTTTAACATTCAGCTTTATAAAAGTTTATTTGAAACTTTGAAATCAAACACTGTTTGAGTTATTTGTCCCGCCCTCTTCAAAGCGATGTCTCAGCAGCAAACTGTATAGCACATAAAACAAAAGCTGCATTTTAAATATCACAAACCAACCAGATGTTGAGGAAAAAAACTGGAGATATCGTCTCAGCTCACGACCACAGAAGTGCACTGTTCAACAGATGAACAAAACACATTTTTGATTTACCATGCTGTATAATTTCTGTGCTCAACACTGGTTACAAAAACCGGTTACAAAAAATGTGTATGGTCCTGCTATTTAGAAATAATTGCGTGGAGAGTCCTGAAAGTCTGTTGTGAATTTACAGTTCTACCAACAACCCTGAGTGCACCTCAGCATTCTCTGAGATGTTCTTATCTGCTTAGTCAAACTGTATTTCATACTGTATCTCACACACACTTTGCAATGAGATATCTGTGAAATTCATAGCAGAACTCTGTGGTTGGGACGAGGTAATGTTTTTCCCCGTCTGCTCCTCAGCTGAAGAGATTGAGAGTGACAGTTGCGCGGGGGTCGGACTGGCATTGTTCTTTCTCTGCCATCCTCTGCTGGGATGGTCGGCAGCAGGTGCTGCTGTCCGTTGAGTGCAGGGTCACATAGTGGTGTTGTTTTGGGAAAAGGGGGCTGCTTTGCTGCCAGGTGGCAGTTGTTGGCAGAGACAGTTATGGCTTTGTGTTTCCTCCAAGAGTTACAGCATCAGCTGCCCCTTTTGCCCCTCTAACCGACGACCCCCTGCCGCAACCTAATGGCCCTCACCCCGGCTCTAACCCCTGCTTTTCCCTGAGCTGGAAGTGCATGTGTGTGTTCGCCTGAGCTCTGGCTGTGTTCACAGGCCCAGGCCAATCAGACTGGCTAGCACAGATGTGACAGGCTTAGAGGAATGCTAGGAATGCGGAGGCGCTGGAGCGGGCGTGTCCATCCTTGGCCCGGGGCAGAGGGGGGACGGGCTAGCTCAGTATCGGCAGACAGTTCAGCTCTGCTCTGCTGGCCGACCGCCGGGCTGACTGGTTGGAGAGAGTACGGTGAGGGCTGCAAGCCTGCTGGAGATGGCCTGCAGTACTTTTATGGTAATTGCACTAACCAGGGCCTTCTGGAGGCCAAGTGCTAAAGAGTGTGTGAAAAAACAGGACTTGTTTCTCCTGTCATTATGTGTGTGGATACGCTAAATTTCCTAGACACACAGTCTATTGTGTGTCTGTGTGTGTTTAAGAAGGCACATCTTGACCAGTTTTTGTTGGTGTAAATTTCTGTCAGCAAGTTTCGAAGAGTTTAGGTCATTATTCATAATGATACAGCGGTTCAGCCTCTCCCTTTGGCCCAATTTTCAGCCACAGAAACCCAGCAAACGTGACTTGGCAAAGAGACGAAGTAAAAAAGACTGATGGACTGATTTTCCTTTGAGACAGCACAATAATGCTTTTTGCACTTCTTATACACCAAAGATTATTTTTTCTTGATCCCAGCTGCACTCTGCTAAAGAGGCAGCGCTCGTTAAATCTCGTGCACGGCACTGAATGTTAAGAAGACCATGAAAGCCCAGAATAGAAGCCTGTTCTCTGCACAACCTGTTTGTGCAGAATGTCGAGAGTAGATGTTATGTCATGAAAAACATGGTTCTGTTTTCTAAGCGCCCTCTATAATTAGGCTGCAGGGCCCCGTGAGCAGACAATAAGGAGGTGTGAAACGAGCTAATGAAAACTTTGGAGTAAAACAAGTAAATCAGCCTTTTAATCACTGTCTTATTTTAAAGAAGAAACTGAATTTTAAATACAGTCTCCCAAAGGAAACAGAGGTGTTATTATGGCCTGTGACCTCTGAGAAAAATGTGTTTGCCCTGAGTCTGAGGAGCTCTGGGAAAGGTCACACTGCTGTAAGATACGTACTCAAGGTATAACAAGAGTGCCACCTTCTGTCCATTTCAGGGTATCATCAGCAGTGTACAAACACTACTCTCTTGTCATCTTTTCCTATATCCTTGTTTTGTTTGTGACTGTACTTCCTGTTTTGTGTTCCAGGTCGCAATGAATTGATAGCAAGGTACATCAAGCTGAGGACGGGCAAAACCCGCACAAGAAAACAGGTAAACAAGTTTTGGTTATTGGATTGGAATAATCATGCATGAATTAGGTCTTAGTTACTGACAGTAAAAGACAGAAGTTTGAAAACTATTCATGACTAAAACAACTGTTTTAAAAAAGGATTTCTAGTTGCTGATGTCCTGCTTTATTACAAAAAATGGGATTACAAGTTATTTAAAGGATAGGGCTGGTTTCATTACATACACTTATATATATATTTATATATATCAACAAATGTGATAGTTCTTCTTTTAATAGCCTTCGAATTACCTCCGTGGCACTCATCCAATTTTTTGTACTACTAAAGTTTTTCATTTTTTAGAAAAAGGCAACGTAGTATCCTGAAGCAGCCGGGCACTGTAGTGTTAAGTACACATTACCTGCACAAGAGTAAATAGTGCTTTTGTTGAGGAGTATTTGCATCTGCGGATTACTATTGTTCAGTGACCCAGTGAGTTTTTACTGCAGCAGGTTGATGTGTGTAGGATTGACTGTAGACTGTATAAAAATAATGCATAAAAATAATGGATGTAGCCACCTCTTGGTTTGTGGACTCCCGTTTTAAAGCTTTGAGGTTCTGGCCGTTGCCACCTTGTTTTTTGTTTTTTTGAGCAAAAAGTGACCACATTTGGACAAGAGGGTGGAGCTAACCCTAACGCTAGCTGCTAGCTTGGTTAGCATGGTGCATTTACAGCTGTGGTTAACTGTGATAATGCTAGTGGCAATTTTAGCTTGCAAAAAAACGTTTAAAAAATGTAAATAAGGGGAAAACTGAAGATCTGAATCCCTAGAGCAGGGTGTCAAACTCATTTTAATTCCACATACAGTCCGAATTAATTGCAGGTGGGCCGGACCAGTAAAATCATTACATGATATCCTATAAATAACAAACACCTCCTAATTTTCCCTTTTTTTGTTTAAAAAAGTTCCTTTAACAATATGCTCACCTCAGCCTGCGATGTCTTTAGAAGAATAAATGCAATTTCAACAATATTTCTCAGTTTTTTCAGTCAGTTCACTGCTCACCGTCATTACATGTGCATTCTTCTGTACATTTCCACTCCTGTGTAGTAATCCTGACATCACCACCCAAACTAAAGTAAAAGAAAAAAACCTGTAAAAGGCCTTTGACGCAGCATTTTACAAGAAGAAAACTACTCAATGTTTAACTTGCTCCTGAAACCTGACACATCTTAGCCTCCACAAGTGCATCACTATTAGGTGTGCAAGGTCATCCAGCTGGCAGCATTGGACCCTTTGGAAGACTTTTGAAGGCAACCACAATGTAACAATTAACCGAAAAACACAGAAAAGGCGACAGCTATGGCTACGACTATACTTTGTAAAATCACTGGTTACGCCAAGGTTACATTCCCTTATTAACACTGTCACCATGGTAGTGACTTGCCAATGACATGTCACTCAAAGGGGGTGAGTTAAATAAAAATTCACCCCCATACAGTTGTTATGAATGGAGACATTAGCTACCATATTTTGTTCCTGGCTGTGAACATATTTAATTCTGCTGCTAAAGTTTGGCGTTACAACATTGGTGTCAAATAGGATTTACTTACTTCTGGAGGCAGCCTCAAGTGGCCATTCGAGGAACTGCAGTTTTGGCACTTAAAAAGTTTTTAGCCCCAAGGTTGGGATTGACTGAAAATTGACTAAAATGTTAATGTTACCCATAACAATGAAACGTTTTCAATAGGTTTAGGACCACTGGCTCCCAACTGTTGCAGCCACAGGGTCCAGTTTTCTCCGTAGTCATTATTTCAAGGTCAACACAGTTCAATACAATCAGCGTCATGCTTGTGTTTGACCATGTCATCAAGGTAATTTTCTGTCTCTTGTTAAGTAGCTGTCCATTAGTCACACACCCAGGAAATGATACTTTAAAATTATAGCTCTGTGCTGGAAATTCCCTGTACTTCAAAATAAAGTGTTTTTTTAGAAACTTGACATGTTTGTGAGTCATCTGAGGTCCATTCAGAATGGATTTGTGACCCGCTTTTGGACCGTGACCCACCAGTTAGTAACCACTGTTTCAGACAACAGTAGAGGTCTGCAAGGAAAAAATTCAATCAGACTTCAGTTACACCAAGAATACTTGTTAGTATCATCAGTTTATTGATGGTTTTAGTATTTGATTTGTTGCTAATAAGAAAACTATAGATACTCCCAGCCTTATCCTTTAAATCAACTTTTACTGTCTGCATGAACTTATAGAGCTCTTGATGTGTACGTTACCTCTGTAAGTATGTGTGTGTTTGCATGTGTGTGTGCATGCATCTGAGTGCATGTTTGTTTTTTATGCTCAAAAACTGTTTCACACCCCTTTAGGTGTCTAGTCACATACAGGTGTTAGCACGGAAGAAAGTTCGTGAATACCAGGCGGGTATAAAGGTAGGTGCCGCCAACCTGCCTCCCGGCAACACTGACTGGGCGTCTCTTTCCTCTTTGGTTACGGCTTCTCTCTCTCTCTTTCCTCCCTCGTATCTTTCTCTCCCTGTCTCCTTTTCTTCTTCCCTCCTCTTGGCTATTCTTCTGTGCAGGTTTCTAGCCACTTGCAGGTTCTCGCCCGGAGAAAATCTCGCGAGATCCAGTCAAAGCTAAAGGTATGCGCTTCACCGCGGGCTCGGCGGGGCTGGTAAAGGCTTGGCTTTGCACTAACCACCTAATTTGTGCATATCAGTATCAGTCCTTGATTTGATGCAAGGCCAGTTCCTGCTAGATAAGTGGACACAAGCTTGGCAAGTTAAATACTTTGTTTAACAATAAATCTCAGAGTTAATTCTCTGATATATCCACAGTCCTGCTTCAGTACCATGCATGCAGCTTTTTAACTCCAGCTGTAGGTCAGAGCTGCATAAACTATAGACTAATCTCACCACTCAGTAGTCAAAGTATCGTAACTGACTAATGATGAAGTTTCTGGCTTTAAAGGAATGCTACACACGCTGTTATGATGAGCCAAGCGAACAGTCATTTAGCTGCATGTTGCTCCAGCTCTGTATCTGTCCTCCGTGCCAGCCATGCCTCTGCAGCGTACTCTATTCTCTAAGACTTCCTCTTTCCCTACAACTCTCTCTACTTTGATACCTTTAGTTCCTCTAATGTGTCTGTTTGTAATCTGTTTTGTTAAAAAAAACATTAATCTTCATCATATGACTCCTTCTGACTTCTGTCCCTCCTCTTTTTATTGTTTTTGCATTTTCACATATGTATAATGCAGACTCGTGTAAATACTGAAGACGTTGTGGCGTCCTAACTTCAATTTGAATGAACCCCTGTATGCAGAATAATCCTCCAGCATCTGCTCGTGACATTTTTTGTTTGAAATTAAACCATCAAAGATAAATGAGCTGTCTTTTTAGTGGTGTCAGATGTAGTTCATTTCACCCTGCGGTCGCTCTTGACTTCCTTACTTCGCATAAACTCTGACATCAAAAAGTGATTATATAACATACAGTAGGATGACTCAACTTGTTCATCCAGTGTTACGAGTTTCTAATCTTTAAACAAATGCCAAACTTATCTTGAGTACAAAGTATTATTCTGTTCATAGTGAGACATAATTTCCCCTCTTTGTTCAAAAGGTAGAAATCCTTACCAGTGAGTAGGGCTGGGTATCAGCACGCAATACCTTTAAGGTGTCGATTGAAACAACCCAAGTAGTATTGAAACTTCTCCAGTCAAACGATACCCGCAATCGATTCCATTTGTATGGTTTTCTCGCAGCCAGTCACCACAAGCATTCTTTTATATAATACAACATGTGATTGGCCCACTACCGAAGCAGCTACAACCCGTACAGTCTGTGGTGCGGTGAAGTCGAGCATGATACAGTATATTTACAGCGTAGCTGCCAGATGCCACGACAAGGTTGGAAAGTATGGTTCTACAAAGTCATCCCATTCACATTGTAGGTATCGAAGGAAGTAGAAAAAAAGGTATCAAATGAAGAACTCTTTTGGTATCTGTGTCACTTTAAGGCCCTGATCACACAGAAAGTGTTGTGCAGATTACAAAACGCGAGGCGCACTGCTCTGCCTTTTTAAAAAAAATTGAATGCCAGGAATAGAAAAAAAACGCTTGCTGAGCCTTTCGATTGTTGTTTTTTTTTTTATCAACAGTAGTTATTTACTAAAATGTTCAGGCAGAGGGTACTTGCTGTAGCTCTGGTTGAGGGTGAGGGGCTGTCAGCAAATAGTTTGTTGGGCACAGGGAAACGGAGGGTGAATCATTGGGAGTACAACCAGTTGGTCCAGGAGCTTCATCTCCATAATGACCGTTTCTACCACCAGTTTCTCCTCCATTGTTTACCCACTTTAAACTTGTTGTTGTGACCACCACAGAAGGCCTGCCTCTCAAATCATCCGTTGGAGAAAAAAGATGACGTGTGGCGCTTTTCTGCTCTGAGTTGAAGTTTTTTCAACTCGAGGAGTTTGGTGTGCTCTGCCAGGTGCCTACACCTCAGAAACATGAAGCGTATTCTGACGCAAAAAACACAAGCAAAAAGCTTCATTCTCATTAAAAACAATTACAAAAAGCTGCTAAAATGCTTTCTGTGTGATCAGGGCCTTAGAGTACTGGTACTGGTACTGGTGTAGTAATTTCTTAAACAATACCCAGCCCACAAGTGAAGTCACAGGACTTTCAAAACAAGGCCGCCATGGTATTCAGCCCCACTCTTCTCACAGCCACATTAGGGCGTCAAGAATTATGTTTAAAAAATTTTCTTAAAATTGGCACTCTTCCTCTTATCTATTTTGTTTAAAGAATGCTCTAAAATGGACCAACAGGCAGCAATATAATGATATAAAATCAGACTTTTAAGGCTTGCATTAATTCTGTGTGGTGACTTTAATCCTCTCTGCTTTAAGGGGTTAATCATTTTTCTTCTCTGTTTACCTTTGTGCACACACAACCACCTCACACAAAATGGAAATTAAAAATTATCATCATCACCTCATGCTCATGTGTTCTCGTTACAAAACAAAAAACATGCATATTTTAATTTCTCCTGTCCACTCAACACGTCATTTAGTCTAGTCAATTGGAGTTTTTATGCTTTGTGAGATCACCTTCATGGGACAATAGCATTGGCAGCACTTGAAGGATTTTTCAGTGCCGTTTTCCCTTTGAACTTTTTCCCCCTGTAGCTTTTATGAATGTTAAATATCAACTAATGAACTGTACTTGCAGTGGTAGCCGTGCCAACGCCTTGTTGGAGTGTTTATTGAGCCGTTATGAAGTTAAGCCAAAGTAGTTTATTTGCCAAAGAAAAACACTCAACTAGTTTCCAAGCTGCTCTTTTGAGTTCAGATAACCGACAAAGAGCAACTCCTTCCTCGTGGGAGTAAATGGATACTGTACCATCAGCTGAACAAACAGGAAGTATTAGTGTGACTGTAGTACCAGCTGTACATTTGATGTGATACACTGAATGGTTGTACTGAGATAAACCTCCAAGGATTTAACTGTTTACTGTTTGCATCATGTTTTTCCTTTGTTGGTTTTTTTACTGGGGGAAATGGTACAAAGTGTTATAAAGCAAAGTGCTCTCCAATTATACAGTGCTGAGTTTTATTGGGGGTTTACTGAAAGAATATCTTTATTAAACAGACCTTACACTTTGCTTTATACATGACTTTGATGATGATTACATGAATTGTTGCTGCCAAAAAAATGAAATGAAATAAAATATATGTACTCTAGCACATGTAATGTAAAAGTTTTGGCAAAATTATTATTTATTCCCCATAAGTTTTCTAAATATAGAGATAATTCTGAATATAAGCATTCCTCTAATACCTCAGCCCCTACTGAACCTTGTAACCTCTAAACCAGAGCAAACCCATGTTACTGCACACCATGTCTACAACATAAAATCAGACGAGGCAAACCTGGATTGAAAACAAAATTTTACTTCCACCAAAACTTAATTTATTATCTCAACACATCATGTAGAACTGTACAGTACTAATGGTTTCTCTCTTTTTTGATTCAGGCGATGAATTTGGTAAGTGAATCTGACTTGTGCAATATGCTTCCCTGCTCCCCTTTGTTTGGCAGCACCAGTGCACTGTCCCCTTGCTATGGCCCTCTGCTGGCATGGCGTCCCCACCCCGTTACTGTCCTGTGATGAAGCAATGCTTAGGAAGCAGCCACGCTTCAGATACTGCTGCACATCCTGCCTGATGTAGTGTAATCCCCTCAGCCTCTGCCAAAGAGCCAAAGTCTTGCTTGCTTTGCGTTAAGGTGTCGCTCTTTGATTCGGGGTCTCACTTCTGAGGCATCTGTCCTTTGATTGCAAAGTCGTAGGTTAAAGCTGGGACAGGCAGTTTAATTTTTGGCATTACTGGGCAAAAATCCCACAGTAAACTGGGAGCATGTTGTAATTCAGGTGGACCAAGAGAAAACTAGACCTCTGCACCTCCTCTTGACTCTTTTCAGGCTTTAGAAAATCTAGCCTGTGACAGGAGACTTTGGCCAATCACAGTTGGCAACTGGATGTATTTCAAATGCAGATCCATGTGTACGTTCGTTTGGTGAAAGCATGATTCAATGGCGGAGAGTCCTGCAGAGAAAGTTGCTATTCCAGCATTGGCAACAACCGCAGACACTAGAAGAAGACTCCAAAAAAGGAAGACAGATTTATCAGAAAGAGTCTAAAAGTGAGCCTGACAAAAAAAAGAAGCAAAACAGGTGTCAGTATCAGCAAAGTGTTTCAGAGGTGGAGAGAAAATGTTGCTAATAGTTCAGTCATCTGCTAACTGGAGCTGAAGGCTCATAGCTGCACCTTTAAGTTCTTGTTTATGTATCTAACATGAGCTAGAGCCTTGTAAGACTGTGTGCGCTCCACCTCAGGCAGCAGCTCTGGAGACAGATCCCTACTCAGTGGCCACAACAACCCAAATCCAGCCAGCGCAAACCCTAACGCCATAGGATCAGACAGCCCCGACTCCCCACTGGGTCAGCAAACCTTCTGTTGCTGCCGTTACATACATAGGTTACATAGGTTAAACCTTGGCGCTGCCGCTGGCCACCAGCCTGCCGTGATATCCAGCGCTGGAGGGTTGGCGCTGACTGAATTCAACCAGCTACAGTCACTGCGTGAAGATCTCCCAAGCTGCTGCCCGTTCTCAGACCACAGTGGCGGGGAGTGAGGTGGAGTGATGGTGGAGTGGCTAATTCTTGGCTCATTCATTGTCTGATAAAGAGAGAGCAGAGCAATAGAGGGGATGAGCGATAGTATGATAGCACTCTACAATGAAATAAGATTAAATAAATCAATGTATGGGAAACACTGGGCTACCGAATGAAGCACATGTTTACACCCATGGTCATCTGATGGGAGGAGCTTAGGACAGAGAGGGGGGAGCTGCAGGAGGATGGTGTATTTTCAAATTCAGCTGTTTTTCCTTTTTCCTCTTACAGATTTCTGCCTACCCCAGCTTTAATTAGCTTAAGTGCATACATGAAAAAAAGAGCAAGAGGATGCATTTTAAATTTATTTTGTCGTGTTGAAATCAAAGCTTTGCTGTGTTTGGAAATCATGAACCAATGAACATGAATTTGTTGGCTTTGTATATCTTCTCCTATGTGTTTCAGTGACATAGTACCACTTTTATCTGCATAATAGTAATGTAATTTGGTAATGTACTTTTTGATGCAACACAATTGCAAATCTGCCGTCTAAACCAATGCACTCTCTCTCTTCTCTTTTTCCTGTGGTGACCCTGATAACACATTGACATTCATTGTTCTTGTGACCTGAGCTTAAACACTAGTGCGCCAATGCTGCTTCATCTTCTCTGTTCTGTTCTCTGCTTCAGTCTGTCAAGCTGCTGTTTCAAAGAAATGTTCTTCTTGTTAAGTTTTGAAATGACTTTTTAAAAGTGTTTGGGTTTTTTTTTTACTGTTAAGCTTAAGTTAATCCCTTAAAAGCTGTACATGACGTTATTAAACTTATTAATTTGAGAGTATTTTAAGCATTTATCAACAGATACAAATAAATACAGAGCAGTGTGAAAGTATACACACCACACTGTAATACAGTGGTAGATAATGTTTGGGTTGCAGTGCCACCTTGTGGTTGACTCCTGCCACTCCTCTTTTTCAATCTGCAGGATCAGGCGTCTAAAGACAAAGCCCTGCAGAACATGGCAGCACTGTCGTCTGCACAGATCGTCTCCCCGAGTATGATAAAGAATCACCTTCCACCACTGCCTCCTGCCCCCTACCAACCACCCAGAGTTAGCCCACCACTCATTTTATCACACATTATCATATTTTGTTTATGTTTCAGTTGCATTTGAATTTTCTCTGGTAAAAAAAAAAATCCTAAAAAACTAATAAACAATGTTTTCTTGCTCTGCAGTTTTGGCCTGCTATCCCAGGACAGCCTGGACCCTCTCAGGAGTAAGTAAACCCCTCATCTGAGCCCACCTGATGTCTGTGGTGTGACATCAGGGCGTATTTAGTTTAGTATTTAGTAAAGAGAACAGAAAGAGTGACTGAGTCAGCGCAGAGGTTAGGTTTATTGTCAGGTGGGTATTGCAGGGCATGTTTAACGGATCACGTTTTTGCACACCAGGCTGGTTCTAGATCTCAACCCGGGAAGGACTCCTGGGCTTTGCCGCACCAGCCATGCGTAAGTTCCCCCTAGCCGAGGTCCAACTGTGAGCACAAAGCAGAACTAACTCTTCTTCTACACTGTATTGTACTGTATGTTTCCTGCACTGATGTAAACCACCACCGGGCAAATTAACTGCTTCAAATCTGACTGAGAACAAAAGACACAAGGGAGATAAATCCCTCAAAGTGTTCTATCAGTTGCATTTACTGAAAAAGTACCAAAATCTCAAAATATTTTAATCAGTTTTCTTTGATTTGTCAGTAAACGCATAATTAATTGATGCTCTTTTGCATCTTTAAGAAACAATGAAGCAGGTGGACTTACGCCTAGCTGGTGCCAAAACACATGCTTTGACACTAACAGCTTTTCACAATAAAAAATTATTCAGTAGAAGTACCCATGTGCCTCAAACATCTTATACCAACCCTGCATAGTCAAGCTTATTTTCTGACTGAACCATCCGTTGTCTTTCAGTATCAAACCTTTTGCACAGCCCCCGTTCACAAGCCTATCAGGTCCTGTACCACAATCCATACCAAGTAAGTATGACGCAAATATCTTTGAGAATTGTTCAAAAATAAAATAAAAAATAAGTGTTTTATGAACATTTGTGCTTGTGCCGTCTAGGTTATGAGCCCTTGGCACCTCCTCCTCCTCCATCTGCTACTGCAGTGCCAGTGTGGCAGGACCGGACCATCGCCTCCTCTAAGCTGCGGATGTTGGAGTACTCAGCCTTCATGGAGGTCCAGAGAGACCCAGACAACGTGAGTGAACATTTACAATAAGGCTCCCACATACAGATGTGGCTGGAGGGATCAGAGGGCTCCTGGGCCTCTGTTTGAAGCTACAGTCAGTATATTGAGTATCTGCCAGTCCAATCCAGTGTTTGGTTTTGTGGATTTTTTTCCTTCACACCACAGCTGCACAACACACTGAGACCACAGCAACATTTCATTAAAATACAGTCAAATTTGTTGTAATTAAAATTTGTTTAACAGCAGAGAAACCATGCTTTAAGACAGGAGAACCAGCATCTCAGGCTTTCTGTGACTGTGTCCTGTAATATTTGATAATCGTGCACTGTAGTAAGAAGGTGGAAAAAGAGCTCTCAACGTGCAGACACAAAGAAATTAAAAAAAAAAAATTAAAGATTTTTCTAACAACAGATTATTTCTCGTGTGTTTAAACATGCTTCAGGTGAAGTGGGTCACTTTTGCCAAGGTAGTTAATGGAGCTGCAGAATAGTGTAGATGTTTTGCTCCTATTTTGGAGGGGAGGGAGACCTTTAATAATGAGAAGAAGAAGAAGAAGAATTTAAAAATTATTTATGTAGCACCTTTCAAAACACAGATACAAAGTGCTATACAATAAAACTTAGCACATTTAAAAGTTAAAGAAATACAAGAAGGCCAAAAGTAAACTCAAGATAATAAATGAGAGTTAAAATCGATAGAACAGACAGACAGCTCAGATACAATCAGGATGTGCTTTCCCAGTCTCACATGAAGACTGACTCATACAGCCGTATATCCTCTGGCAGGTCGTTCCAGAGTCTCAGGGCCCTGATTTTGAAAAAACTTTCCTCTTACGTCTTCAGCCTGAACTCTGTAACAGACAAAAGACCTCTGCCCAAGGAACTTGAAGGTTCATAAGGGACTGAAAGACTTAAAATGTAATCCGGAGCCAGGCCATGAAGAGCCTTAAAAGTAATCAATAACATCTTAAAATCAATCCTAAAACAGACAGGAAGTGAATATACAGAGGCTAAAATTGGTGTGATGTGATTGTACGTCTGTGCTCAGGGGACCAATGTCTCATAATCCATCCATGTACATGACAATAAAACATGTGATTTTGGTGATGGACAGCGTCTCTGACCGTCTGGACTGTCTGACGTGGTTAAACTACTGTACAACAGAATATCTAAGTGATGTTTGGATCTGATGTCAGAGGCTGTTACAGGAGACGACCTGATATTCTCCTCTTGTTCTCAGCGGTGAACACAGTGTCATAATAAGTTCTGCCACTGATGTTCTTGTGGTTAACCCTGTCCTCTTTTGTCTCTTCTGTCTCTGTCCACTGCAGTACAGCAAACACCTGTTTGTCCACATTGGACAAACGAACCCCTCCTACAGCGACCCACTCCTCGAGGCCGTGGACATCCGGCAGATCTACGACAAGTTCCCTGAGAAGAAGGGCGGGCTCAAAGAGCTCTATGAGAAAGGCCCTCAGAACGCTTTCTTCCTCGTTAAGTTCTGGGTAGGCTGCTATTTTTGTTCGATCATCTACCAGTTATTAGTTACTGTTTATTTGTCTTTCACTTTTTTATGTTTACCATTGCTCAAAGATGGAAAGATGCTCAATTTATTTATGTACAACCATATAGATCTCTAAATTTTACACTTTCAGACTGACACAAGTGGTGTCAAAGTATGAAAACTGCTTCCTTTTCTGATATGACACAGCAGTGGTTTTCATAGAACATTTAAATGGGTTATCTTCAGATTATACAGAAGGCATTTCACAATGAATTTATTTCTCTTTATGTTAGTAAATTACCTCTGAACACAATATATTGACCCCAAACGCCTTGTCTCAAGAAGTTTGTTACAACAACCCCCCCCCCCAAAAAATACCTTTAAATGTTCTTGCAACCTCATAATTTCTGTGCTATGAGAACATTTAAGCTACATCCAATTATGTCAACCTGATAACATGTCTGCCCTCTGCAGGCGGACCTGAACAGCAGCGGCATGCAGGACGGTCCCGGCTCTTTCTACGGCGTCAGCAGCCAGTACAGCAGCCTCGAGAACATGACGATCACTGTTTCAACCAAAGTCTGCTCGTTTGGCAAGCAGGTTGTCGAGAAAGTTGAGGTAAGACGATGCACCAATTCTGTGTTCTCCTCCCAAACTACAGCCTCTTATTTTTACATTACTACTTGGTGTGTTTGACTCTGTGTGTGTGTTGCAGACAGAATACGCCCGCCTGGAGGGAGGAAAGTGTGTTTACAGGATCCACCGCTCTCCGATGTGCGAGTACATGATCAACTTTATCCACAAACTCAAACACTTGCCTGAAAAATACATGATGAACAGTGTTCTTGAAAACTTCACTATCCTACAGGTAACACACACTTGATTTTATCTGACTGTTGAAGGAATAGTTTGACTTTTGGTCAGATGAGATGATTGATACCACTCTCATGTCTGCACGGTCAATATGAAGCTACAGCTGGCAGCTGCTTAGCTTAGCTTAGCTTAGCTTAGCATAAAGACTGGAGACAGCCTGGCACATAATGTGTTGTTTATACATTGGCATTTGTGCATCTTAACCAAATGAGATATAATGTGTTAATTAATGAGCTTTAAATGTGCTGGTTAGATTTTGTTACCTTCAAATAGAGTCAGGCTAGCTGTTTCCCCTCGTTTCCAGTCTTTATGCTAAGCTAAGCTAATCACCTGCTGGCAGAAGCTTCACATTTGGCATACAGACATGAGAGTGGTATCAGTCTTCTCATCTAATGCCTCTAATACTCTCAAAGACCATGACAATAAGTTTAAAAGACGAACCTTACATACAACCCAGCAAGGAGAGATATTCTAGTCCGCCCAGCTCATGGATCCCTTTGGCCCAGCTATTAGCCAGAAAGCTAACATTATGCTAGCAAGAGTCAAAGTCAACAACATTTCACACAGTTGACAAACAGTAAATATAATTTGACAGTACGTTTAGCAACAAAACTGGAGAGCTATCAGCCATGTCACTGTCCCCAAATCAAAATCAAGATTTTCACGAGCACACTACACTCCGTGTGTAACGTTACTGTTGGACGCAGCCTAAAGTAGCAAGCTGAATAGCAGATGGGATGTGAGATGATTGCTCAGTTCAGAGGGGCAGTGTAGTACCTTCAGGATGTGTTGTTGTCTCCCTCCTGTGGTGTTCAGAGGACGAGGCACTGACTCTCAGTGTTGTAAACTGAATGAACACAGATTACAGATACTGATACTATTATGTAGCCAAACTGTGAACAGACACTTCTTAGCAGGTGTCCATCATCAGTTTTTAACAGACACCCTGCAGCCAATCAGAATGGAGTATTCTCTCAGACCATGGTGTAAGACATTTTAACGATTCCTTACGTGTCTGTTAAAACCCATAACTCTAGAATTATAACGTAAAAGGCGTCACATGTTGACGGTATTGTTGTCAATTCAGCATTAATTTAATCCATAGAGATAAACTATGTGTACAAACTTTACATTTCGGATTTCAGACTGTGGGAGTGAGAGATGAACAGTTTAAAAGTGCTAGTTGGTCGAGCAAAATAAACACAGACTCTTGTTCACTTCACAGCTCCACCAGTTTCTCCTCCCTCTCCACAGCACTAAAGAACAGAGACTTCGCGTTCTTGCACGTCTCTTTTGTGTTTACTGTCTAACCAGTTTACTGCTTCTTGTTTGGCCCCAGAGAGAGCGTAGCTATTGGTTTTTGACAACACTCCAGTCATTTAACGTCTCTATTTACAAGAGCCAAGAATAAAATGTTATGATAATATAAACATGTTCTTTTACTTGGAACATCAAGACGAGAAACAGACCGACTAAAGACACCTCACTCTGAGTCTTCTGCCCTTACAGCAAACAACTGAGATCACAAGAGCGCACCACAACTCTAATGACTTTATTTCAACATTGGACTTTTGTCTGCAAGAGTGAAATCGCTTGAAAAGTCATTTGGTGTAATCCTGCAAGACAGCCAATGAGAGTATTTCCCAAAATGTCAAACTATTCCTCTAATAAATGAACCAGCGTGCAACAGCTTGTCACTGCTGTCTTTCTAAACAGACTGTGCTGCTTCATGTGTCTCACCTGACGTTCTCCCTCTGCCCCTCAGGTGGTGACGAACCGCGACACCCAGGAGACCTTGCTCTGTATAGCATTTGTTTTTGAGGTTTCCACGAGTGAACACGGAGCTCAGTATCATGTCTACAGACTTGTTAAAGACTAACAGCTCTTCAGGGAGGTTTTGGAAAAGCCAGACGAAAGCGTGACACAATCTCTCTTCGACCAGCTCAACCATCCAGGAAACAAAAAACAAAAAAACAAGACAAACATTCAAACAGTGCTAGACCGAACTAACACGGACACATTTTTATGCTTTAAAAAAAAAGTCTCGTTTGCAAGGAAAAAAAGAGTGAATCTCAACGTGCCGACACAGCAAAGAAATTTTGAAGAATTACGGATTTTTCAAACAACCAGCTATTTTCCATGTGTTTAAACATGCTTTAGATGAAGTGGGTCACTTTTGCCGAGGTAATCGATGGAGCCTGAAATGTTTTATTGAGGGAACGAGAATGTGTTTAGGGTTGAAAGGACTCTTAGAGTATCCGCGGAGGATCACGCTCCGAGCAATAAGAGAAGTGTACATAAGATTAAAGAAGTAGAGAGAACAGGACCACGGAAGGGGAAAACCAGAGCCAAGTGGTGTTGTTGCAGTAGGTTTGTTAGGAAAGCAAGTGCCTTTTCTCCAAAGATTATATCATTGCCTGCCACTTTGGATCGCCTTTTTTTTTTACTACCTCTTGTTTTTAAATGAACAGAAAAAAGACATGTATTTTGTCCAAAAAAAATTGGAAAGAAACGTCTCAGATTGACATCTTCAGAGGCGTTTTTTTTTTTTTTTTTAATGTATTTGAGCACACAGAGGAACGGGACGGGATTACTAATTTTCATGTAGCCTGTTTTTACAAAAAGATCGTCCCAAGTTTTACAGTCCAAGTGTCTAGGGAGAAGGTTTATTGTGTTACCGTACTATTTAGGTTCTGCTTTTTTTTTAAATGTTTTATTACACAGATTAAAAATCAGGTCTTACAAGCATCTATCTATAACTGACTTTTGACACTAGGGATGCTTTGTACCGTTGCTAGCCTGACATAAAGCCAGGGCTTTGCCATCCTTACGAGATCCCCTGTTATTTCTCTGTTCGAAGACGTGTGCTTGGTTGCACTTAAAAAGATCAAGAAGGGGGGAGGTGAAGCAACAGCAGTGCTTATTTTCTGCCTTGAGTTATGTAGCCTAATTGAAAATTGTTTCTGTACTGTGAGTCAGTGGATGCTAAAGGAATATGTGTTACATAGGAGTATTTTTTTTTTGAGGGGGGGGCTTTCTGTTCATATTTGTGATCAATTAACTCAGCACAGAGACCGCGGTTTAAGTGGAGAGAAGTTAATCACTGTTTCTTTTGTTTAAAAAAGAGATTGTATGCTGTGAAGTCGGCTCATTTGCTTCACCCTTCTCCGGTGTAACGTGTGGAGAAGCTGCATCCGTTGATAAAAGTTCAGTTTAAGTGTTTAAGACAATTGTTTCACGTGAAATAAGTTTTGAAATCAAATGAAATGATTGTCTTGAATGAGAGCTGTTGTCTCTGTGCTGCGTGGAGTATGACCATTGATTGTTATTTATAGGGTTGGATGAGAGATAGCGGGAGGGCAGGGTGGGGTACTGGAGATGTATTGATCATTTTCCACTGTGATGGAGATGTTTTTTAAAGTATTGCAGGACTCGTCCCGTGGATCCTGCGAAACAAGTGTCTACTCTGTGTGGTTCACTGGACAGTTGTGCTATAAACGTTCAAATTTAAGATAATGTACGGCGGAATAATTGCACCTGGCTTTGAATGTCATATTTCACAAGCTAGATACAATAACACTCCTCCTCTAGCAGGATTCTCAATTTATCTTTTATACAGACTATTTTTTTTTCGCCATTATCAAGATTAATGTTTTGTTTTGATTCTGTTGTCTTTTGACTTTCAGTGTTCGCCATATGCTTCACTGAAAATAATGTGTGATTGTGCTGATATTGATAATTAATAATGAGATATCTAATGTATCATATTCTGAATGGTGTGGGCAGTTTTTTGTTTTTGTTTTTTTTTTGGTTTAAGGTGGTTTACTGTTGTCTTTGTTACCATTGTGCATTGCAATTTTATACTTCAAAGTAGAGGTTGGACTATGTAATCAAACAAATGTATCTAACAATAAAAGACGCATGGTGCCTTTGGGGCCATTTTCCCCCAGAAAACTTATTAAAGATGTTTGTAAGTTTGTTTTGTCCAGGATCGATCTTTTCACAGCGACAAATATTATGTTAGTGTTGGCTTCCACCAGTGACCTTCGTTTTTTTAGCCATTCTATTAAATAAAAGGTGCGCTTAGCATTTATTTCAGGGATCCCATGGGGTCCTTGGTGTTGGACCAAATTCTGTGACCTGCTAAGAAATTTCAGTCACATCGCTGCTGTAAATGCTTTAACATATGTTCATTCTCTGATACAGGTGTCAGCAACCCGCCACATACAGCTCTTTGGCCCCTCTCCAGTGGCTCCCTGTGGCTTTGACAGAAAATTAAACGGAAATTAATAACCGTTATTTTTCTTTACATCTTAATTTTCATTTATTGTTGCAGGCCTAAAGTGACGCTAACATTCTTCATCTGTGAAAATGTGTAGTCTATACACCAATTTAATAAAATGTTTTGACATTTCGTCAACTAAAATGTGCATCATGTCTGTTCCCAACAAGGGAAAAGTCTCAGGGGGAAAATAGAGGATTTAATAGTGTTGTTTGCTTTTATCAGCAATGCTTCAAAGTTAATGTACCAAATAATCAAAACTAGCCCACTGCGGAGGAGCCACTTTGTCCTAAAACATATTAATGAATGCTCATTTAGACCCTTTATTAATGTTGATAGGCTGAATTTGACTTAAAAGACTGTGTTACCTTTAACCTCCTGAGACCCTGTGTCCTCATATGAGGACATCACTTTTTGGGTTTACTGGACCTCACACTTTATTCTGCTTAACTCAGACCTGTTGTCCTCGTCTGTGAACACTTTTTGTCCCATCTAGTGGTAGTAAGAGCACAGTACACGAATCCATGTAAAAACAAGATGGCGGCCATCTCTGCCAAGTCAGTCTGCAGCCAATCTCGACACAAAAGTGGACGAGATCCAAAACCTGATCACATTTAATGGTTGAAGCTTGTTTATTTGTTCAGCTCTCAGGACGTTCTTATGAGGCTCAGATATGTTTTGCTGCTGTAAAGGTAGCCGACCCCCGCTCTAGCATCATCTGAAGGACCAGGTATGTTGCAGGCATACCCAAAGTCCGGTCTGAGAACCAACTGTGGCCCATGGACTGAATTTAGATGGCCCGCAACGTGTTTCTCAAAATAGACTGTTTCCCACAACACAGTATTGCTCAAGCAAGTCCACTTTCACATTTTCTGTATCTCACTATGGCAACACTATCTCACAGTTTGTAGACATGCAACGAGTAGGAACTACGCAGGAGGAACTGATGTGTCTTCATAAATGGACAGGAAACAAGCAAATAAGCTGTCGAAAGATATTTCCTGCTAGGTAGCACACATGGTCACGGCAAGGAAGCATGAAGGCGGCAGTGAGGGCAGCTGAGTACAGGAGCAGTGGAAAGGTGAATACTTTTAACTGAAAGACTAAACAGTTGTGTTTGTCTCAGCTGTATGTGATTTTTTTAAAATAAGCCACATGATGCAAGAAGCAGCTGCCCCCAGGTATTTTTACATTATCTAATCTGGCACCCATTCAAAAAATTTGAATACTCTGGGTGTACTGACATCAGAATAGAGCAGCCTATGTGATACAGTATGACAAATGTTTGCAGTCAGAAAACATTTTAAACATAAAATCAGGTCACAGAATCTGGTGCATGTACAGTACAAATACATTTACTCATGTACTGTACCTGAGTGCTATTTTAGATACTTGTACTGTATTTTGAGTATTTCCTTTTTCTATTACTTTATACTTCACCACAATTCAGAGGAGATTTTGTACTTTTTACTCCACTAAATTCATCTGTAAAATACACTGCAGGCACTGGTTACTTTTCAGATGAAAAGTACACCATGTACAACTTTCCCAAAAACAAGGTATAGACTAATACAAAAATAATCCCTCTCAATCATCACTCATGTGACACACAAGACGTGTGGCAGTGTGTTTATCTGCAGAGACTCTAAGTCAGGACTTAAATTAAAGGTAAAGAACAGGTGCCAGATCATAAGCATCACCATGGACACCTTATGAGACAATGGCCCCTGGGCACAGATATGCAAAAGGTCCTATGCTACACAGGAGCAAGACACAGAGTTTGTGGTGGTTCTGCTTCTTGCTGCAGTTTTGCGTGTTATTGTGGGCGTTATGCATCTTTCTGTAGTTTTTGTCTGTCTTTTTGCAGTTCCTGTGCATCTCTTTGTGGTCACTAAGTCTCTTCCTTGTCAGTTTTTGTGTGTGTGTGTGTGTGTGTGTGTGTGTGTGTGTGTGTGTGTGTGTGTGTGTGTGTGTGTGTGTGCGTGTGTGTGTTAAACAGGCAAGCCATTTAATGTATTTATAGGTCCTGTGTGTGCATGTGTGTGAATTTCAGGTCTTAGTGTATATGACAATAGAGTGAGAAAAACTGAATTTCCCTTCTTCTTCCTCTGTTAACACTCTCAAAAGGTCATTTACAATGTTATAAAATCAACAGGGGGCATTTAAACATTTTGCTGTTAATACTTTTCCCTTTTACTCAAACAAGGCTTTGAATTAACGACTTTTACCTGCTTGTGCAAAGTCTGTAAGAACTTCACCTCCCAGTAGCCAATGCGGCCGAGGCTGCCTCAAGCCGGAAACAACTTGAAGCCTCCAAAATAAAGCTTTGCACAAAAATACATTGTTCAAAATCAAGTTTTTAAAAAATGAATTATTCACATATATTACTCGCCCTAATAAAATGTATCCTGCACATATGCTCAGACAGTCCTGTCCGTAAATACCAATGACTGTGTGTCTATTGTACGCACCGATGTGAAATACGGACGCGACTCAAGTTCCTATTTTATTTTGTAGGAAAAATACAACCGGATTTCATCACAAATATTTTTATATCGCTGCTGAATCCACGCCGGGAGGAAAATCACGTAGCAATGGAAGTCTCCAAATACCGCTAGTTTACTGCCCGTTGCTTGATATGCTGACAAACAGATTATGCTAATAATTTACTCGGATTATAACAACAGCTAGCTAGCTAGCACGCTAACAGGAAGTGTTGTGGGTTTAAAGCCCCAAAGTAACGTTACGGCACAGACGGTGAAACGGTCCAGTTAACTTCAGCTGACGTCAACAGGTTCGTAAGGTGAGTTGAATTATCTGATAAATAAATAAAAACTGTTCCGGTAACAAGTCAACGGGAACCGGAGCCGTTCACAGTGACAGAGGCTGCCGTTAGTCCAGTGGCTAGCTTGAGTTGTTCAGCAGCTGTTGTCTTTACGGTGTTACCTGTCGCGATTAACGGTCGAATACCTGAGCTATGTGATGATGAAGGTGACTGTGTTTGAACGGGACCATCAAAATCTTCACTAACACAGAGCTGGGATGGCAAATAAGTGTATAATTTACATTAGCTGAAACTTTACCCTTCTTGTCTCCGAGCTAACGTCTCTCTCCCTCTGCGGTTCTTGCCCCAAAACAGCAGCAGACAAACCGGCATTTTGGGTCACATGTAACTTAATCTGGGGTCATTTGGCTGTGTGAGATCCAGGGCACATGCAGGCTGTGTACGTGACAAACTGTCACCTGCCTTTTTATAGATAGTCTTGAAGTTTATCCTCATTTTAGATTAAAATCAATAGCTGTTACCTGGCTATGACATCCTCAGTCTGCACACACCTCTGTGGATAAACACTCAGATGCTTTATACAGCTTTAGGTTAATGTTTAGCCTCAGAGAAGAGATGCTTTATTGTATTCACTCTGTTTGCTTTCTCTGTGTTGACACATAATAAACAGCCAGTTTTACCTTTGACACTAAAGCCCCTTGATGTTTTTTTGTCACTGCCTGGCTGCTTCCCCCTTATTCTGTCCAGACAGAGCAAAGCCATGTCAGCACTCTGTGTGCGGCCGGTGTATTGTTGCACTCCCAGGAGAAAGGAGTCAATGCATTCACCTCTTTACTTTGTCTCGACTACATTTCCCCACTGCATGACACACAGAGGCCTGCCAGGTCAGCTCAGTCACAACACAGCATTTTAAACACACGTCTGTACCTTTTAAAGAAGAAAGCCAAATCATTGTTTTAGTGTGCAGAATTAAGGAAAATGAGTAAATCAGATTTGTTTGCAGTTTTTCAGCTAAGAGGAGTGATTATTTTTTAATGTATTTTTTTGCTGATTTCTCAAAACACAAAGTCCAAGAACTTGAACTATAGTCTGGCTCCAGTCTGCTTTGTTTGCACTTTTGACGCTTACCGTGCAGTTTTTAGTGGTTACTGTATAGGTCTTATACCACGCGTGCTTCTCTCTGAGACACGTGATTGTGTGGTTTTTAAGGTCATTAAGTTTTTATTTTAGGAACTCAAGTGGGAGTCACCAGAGGCCCCATCATGCAATATTGTCACGATAATATCTGTTAGCTGAGAGTCACTTTTTTTGTTGTTGTTCTTGGCCATTTTTCCTTTCTGTTTATGTGGTAGGCTAAAAGTTATATTTATTTCAGACAAGTCCGGCCTTTTCTCTCTTTTTGGATGTTGTTTATTTATTCTTTTGTATGTGGGTCAAGTATGTTTGTTAGTCTGTATATGATATGTTGTTTTTGAGATGAAAATAAATATAATATTTTAAAAAGCCATTCATTTTATTATTCTAGTGGACTACAAAAAGTTTAATGTGGATTTGCGGTATTAAGAGTTGATGTAATAGAACTTGGGGCAGTGTATTGATACCATATTGACTCACAAAATTTTATTTAATGTTTATTTGTATAGGGACAAGTATATAGTGTACGTAAATGCCACACACCAAGGCATTTATAGCGTAAGCTAATTTCCAATGCCTGTCCCTAGCTGGGCCTTAAGATACAAAAGACTCAGCAACAAGAACACAAGTAACACTGCAAAGTATAAACAACAATAATAAATACAGACACAACAATACAAGATACAAACTGCAATACATAATTAGCACCATAGAAGAGGAACAAATTATTCATGACACATGACTGAGTCATCTTCAAAAACTGTTTCAGTTTGAGTTTAAAGTGATATAAATCGGGATCCAATTTGAGTTCTGTAGGTAAAGAATTTCACGGACAGAAAAAGACGTTTGTCTAAATGAGGATTGACACAGGGGAACCTTAATATTCCCATCGGCTGCTCCACGTGTTACTGAGCCAGAAGGTCTGAGTGGAACTACAAGGTCACTGAGCACCTGGGAAGCCTGGTTATGTGGGCATTTATGGATGAGTTTGAAACTGGCAAAATTAATAAAATAATCAAAACTTAACATATTTAGTTTCTGAAGAAGATGGCTATGATGTGCTCTTATTGGTTTCCTGTCCAAAATTTTTATTGCTCGATTGCATATCATCATAAGAGGCTTAGTTATTGTACATGCTGCTTGTGACCAAGAGGTTACACAGTGACTTAGATGTGAGAAAAATCATAGCATGGATGATACTGTTTGCAGCATGAAATGGGAGACAGTCTAAATGTATGTAAGTTTGCCTTTGCAGCACTGCTCACCATCTTAACATGCTTCTCAAATTTTTGTTGTGAATCTAATATGAGGCGGCGATATATTACCTCTGAGACCTGTTGATGTGCTGTCCATTAATATTTAGATTTAACACATTAGCTTCTGTTGATGACAGAGCCCTGGCAGAAAAGTAAACTGACACTGTTTTCTTAATATAAAGTGAGAGATGTGATTTTTCAAACCATGCTACTATGGACTCTGAGTGACATGACCGCTGTTTGGAAGCTGCCAGAGCAGTTTTAGCAGATACATGTATGACCGTATCGTCTGCATACATCTGAAGACCTGACTGTGGTAAGTCATTAATATATAAGCTAATGCTGGGTTCACACAACACAATATCAGCCCGATCATAACCAGACACAGCATTGTACGGTGTCGGCTTGGATTGTGAACAACAATGAGTGTCGTATGCGATAATCCATTGTTTCATCCCATGTAGTGTGTCACAGTAGACGACAACCAACGCCACATCTGGGACGCCTCATGACATCCCAACAGAAAGTCTAGCATGTTTGATTTTCTTTTTTACTTATTTTCCACTTTTACTCACCACAACTGCAGAGTGCACCATCTTCATTTGAAACAGACTACGTTAGAGACAGGTCTTTATTTATTATTCCCTCTGTATTTTTAGATTTATACTTTTTATCCACTCCCTTTTGCCTTGATAAAGTTAATGCATCACGCCATCATTTTAAACTCAACACTTCCTGTATCTGTATAAAATTAAAAGCCCCTTATAACTTCAGTTGAGAGGATCCCTTCATTTTCTAAAAAGGCTTTTATTGTGAAACATTTGCAGGAACTTGTTGTGGAGGATTCAGTGACTTTTTTACATGCGGTACTTAAAATGTAGCTCCTGACACCTGGTGGCGCTTTTTATGCGACTACAATACATTTCGGCTGGGACATGAACAGCCACAGTGACTGAAATAATAGTATTAATAACAAGAATAGGACAAGAATAACCTGATGACATCACACACGCATGAAAGACGGCAGGGGGTGATTGGTGTGGACCATCTTGTAGTCTGTCATATCTGTTGGCCAAGTCAGGGCACGATTTTATGACTCCACAATCGCCTAATCTGACATGGTGACCATCGGAAAAGACAGAAATGTTGTGTAGTGTGAGCCCGGCATAAAAAGAAGTGGACCAAAGACGGAACCCTGGGGTACTCCTGTTCTAGTCTGTAAAAGAGAAGACTTCAGAAGAAAGATTATGTAATATGCTGTATTGATTTTCTGTCACTAATAGGTGCATTGTCCCAGATTGCTTTCCTCGCCGAATTACTACCATAATTATAATATTTACATGTGTATATGCTGGAAGGTTTTGTGCATCCAGACATGCCACCTAATGTTGGGAAAAAAATTCGCAGAATTGACTCCGATAACAACGTCATTCTAACAACGGTAATTTGTATGTTTCCCATCAGGAATTGTCCCAGTCATCTCATCTGATTTGAAACACCATCATCACGTCTACTGATCTTCCAACATGGCTAACACAGACTCCGTCAATGTGCGGGTCCTCTCTCTGAACTGCTGGTCAGTGGTTGTGGTTTATCGTGATTCTTAATGCATTGTTTTTCTTTTTGTCTTTATACATGGATGCAAAATCAGTGTCCATATTTTCTCTGTTTCTTTTTCAGGGGGATCCGCTACCTCAGCAAACACTGTCTTCAGCGCTACGCCATGATTGGAGATATGTTGTGCAGGGAAGAGCATGATATTGTCTTACTGCAGGAGGTTTGTTCTGATCTGACTTGTGTGCTCTGTTAAATTAGGTGTTTTCTTGAGTCCTAAATCTTCTTGTAAACTCGCACGAGCAATATTAATAATGCACAAATGGTTCTAATTTTCTGGTGACATGGATTTTTCTTTCAGGTGTGGAGTGAGAAAGACTATCTCTCCTTGAAAAAGAAACTCGCCTGTAGTCATCCTCACTCTCATTACTTCAAAAGGTAACATTTCCTCCTCACCCCAAGGTTGCTGAGCAATCTTCTCTGAACCTTTTACCTTTGGTCGTCTTTCAATTTATGATTAAAATTCATGAGGAAGTTGTCATATTTTCAAAAGGCTCCTGAAGTGCTCCTCTGTCAGAAAAATGTACTTGCATGGCATTGATCCAAAGACCCCAATTTCAACTGAAGCCTGGGCAAGACCTTAAGGATTAATTCATGCAGCTTAATTCGTTCTTGACCTCCATACCAAAGCATGAGACGGCCCTACCTTTCTAATCCCCTCTGCAGCGCACAAAAATGTCAACTCTTGTTGAGAAGTTCTCACATCTACTACAGATCATACACTCTTACTTTAGAATAATGTAGATCCATATGGACACCAGGCATGTGACGTGTTTCGTCAAACAGTTAAGTACTAGTGAAGGTGGTGCTCATGTTCTGTTTCTCCTCTCATTCTTCAGCGGAGTCATCGGCAGTGGACTTGCCATTTTCTCCAAACACAGAATCCATGATACATTTCTGTTTCGCTACTCGCTGAACGGTTATCCGTACATGGTAAGTCTGTGGAGCCCGAGGCACAGATAGTTTTGCACTGTACGTTCCAAATACAGCTTGAGGAAAGTGAGGAATAGCAAACATTTACAGAATAATCTCATTATGTGCCAGAGAGAATATACACAGCTTTATTTATATAGTATTCACACAACAAGTCAACAAAGTTTTTCCCAAAAGACATAAAAACAAGAGATGTATGGTGCAATAAAATGTAAATAAGATTAAAAGAAAGAGCCATTGAACAGACGAATCAATGGCAGTAAAGGGACAAAATTAAAACAATTTACAATGGCATTAAGACAATGCCATTATAAAAAAAAGTTTTTAAAACAGTCTTAAACAAAGATAAAGAGCAAGGTATTTCTCTCTCCTCCAACGGTTTGTTCCAGAGTGGAGAAGTAGAGACCAGGGGACGGTTGCACAAAACACCCTAGGTTAAGATTTTCTTTTAAGTCCTTGTTAAGGTTTTTAAGATAAAATCAGTTGCACAAACACCCTTAAGTCCTTTCCTTAAGGTTTCCTTAAAATGTTCACCTAAGTATTTATGGTTTTCTCCTCATCTTGGCCTTATACTTAAGGATTCCCTAGACTGTTGCACAAAAGACTATAGCACACAAAGCGACGTAAAAAACAAACTTGAGGTACCTCTGACTCTGTCTTAACTGCCGCATGACCAAGTTTATATAAAATGAGTGAAGTAAAATTTATTTGTATAGCGCTTTTTGCAAACATAGGTCACAAAGTGCTTCACAAGGGCAGTATACAGCAAGAAAGAAATCATAGAGACAAAGTGACTACATGAGCCATGTACTGAAAAGTGCACAACTAGCAATACTATTCACACACACACAAGAAAAAAAGAAGAGTTCACACTACACAACAATACACAAAGCCTGAGAAAATACAGCTCTGGTGCATACATGTTATCCAAACGCCTGTCTGAACAGGTCTGTCTTTAGCTGGCTTTTAAAGGAAACCACAGAGTCAGCAGATTGTAAGGGAGCAGGCAGAGCATTCCATAATGTAGGTGCTACGGCCACACAAGCTCGATCACTACGTGTCTTAAGGTGAGTGCGAGGGACAGAACACAAATTTAGCGTATTTGATCAAAGAGAGCAAGCTGAATGGTAATACATTAAAAACTAACACACCCCGGCAAGAGTGTTTCATGACTAGGAGAACCCCATAGATGTATTTTTGATTTTACACTATAGATTTGACTGAATTTATTTTCATAGCTTCTTCCTACAATTGTTTTCTGTTCTCTTCTATTTGAGGATCAAATTTACTTTGTTTGTGCTTTCTGTGATTGCACTCCTCCACAAGCATAACATTTTCCTCCTCCGACCAGTATGGTTTTCTTGTCTCCTTTTCTTCTGTCATTTTTTTCACTGTCTAACTATAAGCCGACTTTTCCAAGCAAGCGAGTCCAAGCAAACAAACAATCTCCGTGGAAACTTGTACTGCTGGGAAATCTTTTAAGGGATTCTGTGCAACTGTCTAAGTCCTTTAGCGAAGGAGAAATTAAGCCTGAAGTGTCGTACTTAAGGGGAAAATGTAAGGTGTTTTGTGCAGCTGGTCCTTTGGCTTTTAGCCTTGACCTGGGAATGATTAATAGAGACCAACCAGGAGATCGCAGGCTGCACTTATGCTCGGAAAAGTTGTCAGTTTTCTAGATGACCTTGACTAATTATGACAAACTTTGGCATATAATGTAGACATTATTAACTGTCTGCTAAAAAACAATTACGTTTTCTACACTTAAAAAAATCACGCCTGCGAAACAAAGGGCAGCCGGTGTTAATTGGTGACTTTCAGCCAAATGCATCTGTAGTTTCTCGTAGTAACTTACGTAAAGGGTTGGCGTAGATAATACAGAGATGAGTATTTATATAAAATTGATTGAATAACAAAGACTTACCTACATGTTCACGTCTTCAACAGCTGCCGTCACTACGAGCAAACATGATGAATTCAGCTGAGAGTCAGCAGTTGGTTAACACTCACTTATTAAACTGAAACACCAACATTGTACGTGTTGTGTTCGAGATGAGATTCGAGATTTTGGTGCTTCTTTGGATTCATCTGTACATATAAGTCGGTGGATGTGTGATTCTTTAGTGATACACCTTCTCCTTGCAGAGGAGCATAACTCACTTTCTCTCCTTACTTATTGTGTTTTTCATTATATTCAGGCTCACCATGGCGACTGGTTTGGAGGTAAAGCTGTTGGGATGGCCGTCTTAAGCATTGGCAGTCTGACAGCAAACGTCTACGTGACTCATGTAAGGTTTCCTACCATCAGCTCTCAGCCCCACCTGTGCACTGTATACAGTTATTGATCGATGTGCTGTTGTCTCTGTATTGATTCAGCTGCATGCAGAGTACTGCAGAGACAAGGACTCTTATCTACCTCACAGAGTGGTTCAGGCCTGGGAGCTGCAGCAGTTCATTCGGTAGCGTGTCTTTGTTATTTCTGCACAAAGACTTTGAGCCACCATTTGTTTACTGTGGTGTGTATTTGCATGTTTTTCACAGGTGAACTTTGCTTGTTTGTATTTGGAGTTACTGAAGTGATTAAAGCAACACGGCAGTGTTCCTAACAAGTACTTATGTTTTGAATAAGTTTCATCTTGTGATGTGTTACTGGTAACGTAGTGTTTTCTTTGCCTTACAGCCACACCTCTGCTGGAGCAGATGTGGTGATCCTAGGTGGTGACCTCAACATGCACCCTCAGGACCTCGGCAACAGACTACTGAGGTCTTACACTGGACTCAAAGACTCTTATTTAGAGACTGCTAAATTTGATGTAGGTGACAATGCCATGTGGAGTACAGTAAATTACAGTAATTAAAAGAGAATTCAGTTTTTACCTGGGATCTTATTTTGCAGTTTTGGCCATAAATCATATAGAAACAGAGCGAAACATGTCATAACTATAAAACCACTAACACCAGGGAGGGAAACAGTCAGCGCTACAGTATGCAAGCAGGGACTTAAATGCTAACAAAATGCCTGTAGATAGCTAGAAACATTGATTTCAAAAGTCAAGGGATAATTTACCAGAGAAGAAAATGTATACTGACAAGTCTTTGAGACAGACTGACAATACTGAGTTTCTCCTTACCTTGCATATCTTAGAGAAGTAATCCCATTGAAAGCCCAGGAGTGAAATACTTTGATATTTAAAGATCATTTAACCTAACGAAGATCAAAACCAGACCGTGCATAGCTTATTTATCTTTGACCTGTACAATTTGTCTGGTAAATTAGGCAGCACGATGGTGCAGTGGTTAGCATTGTTGCCTCACAGCAAGAGTGTCCCTGGTTTGAACCCAGGGTGAGGGAGCCTCTCTGTGTGGAGTTTGCATGCTCTCCCTGTGTCAGCTTGGATTTTCTCTGGGTACTCCAGCTTCCTCACACAGTCCAAAGACATGCAGGTTAACTGGTGACTCTAAATTGTCCGTAGGTGTGAATGTGAGTGTGAATGGTTGTCTGTCTCTATGTGTCAGCCCTGTGATAGTCTGGTGACCTGTCCAGGGTGTACCCTGCCTCTCGCCAAATGTCAGCTGGGATAGACTCCAGCCCCCCCGCGACCCTCAACAGGATAAGCGGTTACAGAAAATGAATGAATGAATGAATTAGCAACTGTAACTTATTTATGAGTGTCAGGATCCCTGTTCTTCCTGCTGATGCCTCATATCTTACTGCCTTTTTCCACTTTTGTCCTCAAAATGTTAGTTATGGGTTCTTTACCCTGTTGGTGTTGCATCCCAACACACAGCAACTTTAAGGCATTTTTCTGTTGTTTGCTAGCAGAAGGAAGTGACAAGGAAGCACCTTCACACAATACAAAGACAATGGAGAGCGGTGTACTGGTTTCCCCTCGGGTGTGGGCAGGACTTCACTGTGCTCTGTCTGTATTGGTTATGATAACATTTTACATTGTACAGTCAGGTTAATGGTGAAACATGGAGCACAGTGACAGTGGTAGACAACAGCTGTGTGTCGTAGAGCTGCTCTGCAACAGCACAGATGCCTAGTTATCAGGCAGGCTACAAAAATCAGCCACATTCTCTAAAGCATTTATGCAGAAGGAAGAGCAAGGTCAGTCTGATGTAATCATCCATGTCACTGAGAAACATCTTGCTTGCTCAACTTCAATAAGTACACTTGGCCAGAAAATTGTGAAGCTGTAACCAGCAGTGTCATTGTGGCCTCATGTCTCAAGACCTGAGCTAGTGCATAAAATATTGTTAACTGACAGAAATGATGGTCAACACTGTGAAGACGAGCCCGGTTGTAAAGATAAAAAAAACCCTTTCCTCCTAATGTTTCTTGTGTTCTAAATGTGATAAGTTATTTTCTGTTTCAGGGGTGTGAGGATGGTATCACTTTAATAGCTGACAACCCTTTTATCAATAAAAAGGAGCTTTGTCCCTTTGAGAAGGGGATTCGAATCGACTACATCCTGTTCAAGGTGAGTTGAAGCTTCATGTCGTCACACCTGCTGTGTTTCCTGTATATATCCCTCATGTTACAGCAAGATGTTTTCACCATCAGATGAATTTATAATGTGACTCACAACATGCGTTTCCTCCCTTTTTTTTAAATTCCCAGGGTTCTCCCAAAACAGACGTTTCTTGTGATTTCATGTCCACCACCAAAGGCTCCGTCCCCGACCATCCATTCCCGTACTCCGACCATGAGGCTCTGACTGCTGGGTTTAGGCTGGAGACACACACTCCAACTGAGACAGGAAGTGACAGGCAACCAAAGAGTCAGGACTCTGCTGCAGGTATGTTTTAGACACGATATCAGGGAGGTGGCTCGAGGGATGGTCTTTAGAGGATGAGGAGTACTGATTTTGGTGGTTGCCTGACTTTTCCTCTAGCACTACCATGAGCTTTGTGGTTTGCATGAAATGCAAATTATTGAACTGATTGCCATGAAATTTGGTGCAGACATTCAACCACCCCCCCCAGTATGAATTTTAATAAGCTTTGTCACTTTTAATTTCAAGTCAAAATGTTATTTTGTCTAACACTTTGGTGTATTCTGCAGCCTCACTATGTTTAGTGCCAACAACAGAATGTTAGCATGTTAACACAGTAAACTTAGATAGTAAACATAAACATTACACCAGCTAAACATCAGTATCTTAACAATAGGCTTGTTCGAGACAAGCCAAGTCTGCGCAGATTTGATCACTGGCGATCGCAGCAGAATACATGCCGGTTAGTTACTTGCTCTGACGTCATACAAAAGTAGACAACGATAATCTTGCAAGAGCGAGGCGGCCGCAGTTTTTAGAGCCAGGTGCTGCAGTCAGTCTTCACCGACTGCAACACCCGGAGCATGATTGGAAACGCCTGGATCTCACCTGATCTAACAGCTGATTGGTTTAGATGTTGACTCAACAAGATGACGTTTTATTAAAACTTTTCATTTTTGTTGAATTTGAGAGATTTAGATTTTATTTGTCTGAATTGAAGGTTTTTTTTCTGGTCACAGAAAACGTGTGACTGATGGTGATGTTTAGTAGTCAGACTAAATACATTCATCATAAACTATATGTAGTTTTCTGTATGTTAACATTGGACTGTTTTATTATTGAAGTATTCAGCATCGCAGAGACGTGTAGTCAGTGAGATGTGAGGATTCTCAAAATAACATCTGTACAGATGTGAAGCACTGATTATATCTGACCGATCTTTAGTGAAAGCTGTTGTCTTTTCGTTTTTCCTCTGAAAATATTAACCTAGTAGTCAAACACAATTTATTTAGCCTCTGTAGTTGAGGAGACAGGTCTGCTCTGCAGCAGCAAACTGATATGATGCTGATTTATGTGAGTCTGATAACATTTTTAATAAATAGGCATCATATCTGACAGGATGTGAGTGTTCGTGTGACTTCCTGTACGGACTGAAGGCTGCTGGACACTGTCCGACCTCACCACGGCCTTTTGTTACCGCTTCCTGCTGCAGCCACTTGATCTGGTCCACTCTCCAGGCGAGGCGCAGTTCATTTCAAATGAGCCTATTGTCGTTGTGAGCCTGTCAGCCTTAGACTCAAAGTGCTGCTATATTTAAATCCCCATATGAGATGTATTTACTTCTCTAGGTGAGGTGGGGTGATATAATATTATCTGAACTGGTCAGTAATTATTTTATCCTGTCCAGTGTGTATGTAGGTGATGTTTTAACCCTACCCCAGAAATAATTACAGCTGTTACTACCTTCATTTTCTGCAATTTTAATCCCTTTCAGAGCATCATCCTTAAATTATCCAGCGGAGCTCGGCAGGATTTTGATCAAATATGTCGTGTATTTACATTAATATCTTCAGAAGGTTTTTATCATAAAAGCTTGGAAAAGGTATTGACATAAACCTCATAATTTACACTTTTCAACATGTCCGCTGCCAAATCATTTGAGGTTTTTACAAAAATGTGATTCAGATAAAACAAAAAAAGTTTTTAAATTACTCAGTCACAGCAGAGATGGAGCGCAAAGTGTCCACTCTCTCCTCCATTTATATGAAAACGACGTGTTGCTGTCGTACTTTGTTGTCCTCTAAATAACAGGAAGATACTCTGCCATTGACTGCATCGGACTGGAACTAGCAATTACAGTTGTGCTGCGCTGTGCACAACTTTGTGCCAGGTGTAAGACAGGCTTAACTGGGAGAGCAAGACCTTGTGAAAGCACATCAAATGGGCTGATGTCGTGCCCGTTACAGGCAGGCACTTTTGGCTCGTCCTGCAGAATGTCTGAAGTCAACCATCAATCAACTCTTGCAGGATTTCTGACTTCCTCTTTGTCTCTTCACTCAGTCGTGTCTTCAGCGAAGGTGGCTGAGCTGGTGGACATCGTGACAGAGGCCCGTACAGAAGTCAAAGTGGGCCTGCACTGTGCTGAGAGGATGCGCTACACAGCAACACGCACCGGAGTGATGGGCCTGGCTCTGCTGTTTTTGGAGCTGGCCATCGCTGCCGTGCCCTGGTTGGCCCTGGGAGCGGAACAACCTTTCCCTCGTACCTCCTTCTACCTGCTGGCTGCACTGTGCTTCGCCATCCTGCTGACCACCTCCTTGCTGTACATCTTCTACACAATGGAGCTGAAATCTCTTCAGGGGGCTGAAGACCAGATGAGACTGGCTGTAGGAAGTCTGCAGGAGAAGCTCAGGGGCTTTCCTTTGGCTCAGCCCCACAGCGCTCAGCGGAGGCCCCCAGAGGGTCACGAGCCCTGCGCCTTTGACCCAGAGGAATAAAACAGGAGCAAAACTGGGTCAAAGTGGGCTCACTGGAAGGAAGCCTTTGAAGTGAGCTTAAAGATGGATGTTTGAAGGAGGCATTTATCCTCTGAATGTGTTTTATGCTCTTGAGATTAAGTACTGCTGTATGAAAGAGTTCTTGAAGGACGTTTCTGAAAGTAGTGCAGGACACATGCTTTGACCTTTTTTATACTTTTTATATACTCGTCTTTAGCCTTTTTTACCCCTAGACTTCCCTCTATGCACCTCAGCAAACACGCTTCCTATCACACAGTATGATACATCTGTGCTACTGCTGTTCTTAAAGGTCATGAACGTGACCGTTTGTGTTTCTTAAGCATGAGGTCTGACCTGCATTCCACCCACCAGTAGTTTTAGCGGGACCAGTTGTTTCTGTTTTGAATTTCATGCTTCCCCTTTTGCGATTTGGAGAGTCCACCAAATAGTCAGAGATGTTCCAGACAGCTTGCTGCTTCACTTAAAGGTCCAGTATGTAGGATTGAGTGTGTTTTCCTTGGTGTATAATCACCTGAAAATAAGAGTCGTCATGTATTTGTTACCTCACAATGAGCTATTTATGTCTACATAGCGCGCAGGTCCTCGTCCACAGAGATCGCCATGTTGCACCACCATGTTTCTACCGTAGCCTAGAACAGTCACACCAAACATTAGCTCTAGACAGGGCCATTCGTGTAGTGAGCAGCCTCTCTGCAATGAGCCAGACAGCATCAGGAAAACACTGATTTTTAATGTGAAACTGCTTTATTCAGTGTTTTCACCGGTTTAAATCACCAGGTCTGTTTGTTCTGGAGATGAAGAGACCTCTGCGGATCACTCAGCTACCATAAAACCTTCTGAATGTCTGGATCTTAAGTTATCAGAGTAAAAAGATGAGCACACATTAGCAGGCGCTGGGCTAGCAGCCTGTCTCTGATGAGCCGAATTGTGCTGGTGAAACACTGATTTGTAATGTGAAACTGCCTAATTCAGTGTTGATACCAGTTTTAGGATCCATACTAAAAATGTACGCACAGACAAAAGCCACAAATGGTGTGCACCAAAAAATATTCAATCGGGCTTTTATCTCACCATCTGTGTTGCCAATTTCCCGTCCACAAAATGTTTGTAAGCGTGGGTCAAAGTTTCTCCCATCAAGTCTGATTTTATACATCACAACTGTTGCGTGATAAGTGGTGCACCCCTCTTTCAGGCTTCGTTTTGCCCGTACGCAGTGTTTATAAATGAGAGCCCTGGTCCGTTTGTACTCTGCTTCTGGATCTTAAGTTATCAGAGTAAAAAGATGAGCACACATTAGCAGGCGCTGGGCTAGCAGCCTGTCTCTGACGAGCCGAACTGTGTTGGTAAAACACTGATTTACAATGTGAATCTGCTTTATTCAGTGTTTTTACTGGTTTAAATCATCTCATGAATCATCGTCCGTTTGTTTTGGAGAAGAATAGAGCTCTGTGGATAATTTTACTCCTGCTAAAAACCTCCTAAACAATGAACACTGAAGGAATCCTCACAGGAAGTTCACATATGGCACATGGGAGATGGTTGCCTCCAGTTTGCAGTCCTCACCACTAGATGCCACTAAATCCTACGCACTGCTGCTTAACAGAAAGAAGCCCAGTGGTCTCCACTGCACAGAGGATACACACTCCAAATGTTGAAGGTTTACATTTTGGTCTGTAACTTTTTTGTCTCTGCAGGACAGATTGTCGAGAGCCTCCAGTAGCACTAGTCAAAACTCTTCAGTAGCTCCCCTGTAGAAAAAGGGACAGACTCTTTGCATGTCTCACGTTCACTGTCTTGCACTGGAAAGTATTTTTATGTTAGACAATCTACACTCCTCTTTCCCAAAGTATAGCAGTGGGAATTTACTTAAGATATTCTGTCACGTACTTTTAACTTTGACCTAATTTGATCATGTGAATTATTTTAAAAAGAAAAAAAACATCATGTACTGTAGAAAAAAACAAATAATATATCTTTAGTATGCAGTGCACTTAGTTGACTAACCAGAGAAACCACTTCCTTTTATGTAAGATAGGACTTAATGATACATATCGCTGTGAAACAGTGTTATGACTCAGCAGAGGGCAAACGATAACTGATCATTTTTAAACCTTTCAATTTAATTTAACACCTGATGTTCATTCCAAAAGGAAAACTGTAATGGGCATGATTATGACAGCAATAATAAAGACTTTCTACTCACGCTTCCTGACTGCTGTGACTCCAGATAAATGTGACAATATTCCCTGATGCACAACAGGTCTGTGTGCTCACCACTAGAGAGTGCTGTGAGTACACGTGACGGACGAGCTTTACAAGGAAAAACATGAAATGCCAAACTGGCTCTTCACCAGCAATTACAACACAAAGGAGATGGCAGCCAAATTTACCAGATTACACCTACCTGCCGGCACAGGCACGCCCTCGAGGCAAGAGCACCCATGGGTGTGGTACTGTAAAACTTTTCATTTGTTCCCACGGCACAGGGTTAAACACACATTAGATACAACTTTAAACCATAGATGGATAGATAGATAGCTTTACGGTCTACCTCAGTGGAAGTTTGTCTCTGGCTTATCTACAAAATCAAACCCACACT